>JAILYB010000142.1:0-1200000 GCA_021437785.1 Rhodomyrtus psidioides | reverse complement strand
TAGTCCTATCAAATCACAATCAATATAAGGAAAGCGCAAATCAAGTGCATAAATGAACCACATCAATACACATCGATTCAAATCAAGGGTCTCCGAGTATAGTCTTAAGGGCTTAGGGAAGATGTGATTTAGGACCAAGGGTAGACTGAGAAGATTTGGGGACGATTTGCTCGGAGGGCGAAATCGTCAATTTTTGGGAGGTTTGAGTGTTGAACTAGACAAAATAGGTCATGACCAGTTGATCATGGCCATTTCCTATTTTGGAGATTTTTCTTGAATTTTTTGGGATTTCTCGAGAAACGATTTGCCTAAAGGGAAAAATCGTCATTTCTGAAAGATCGGGATTCGAAAGACCAAAAATAGGTTTTGACCAGTTGGCTGTGGTCATTTCCTATTTTTTTGGATTTTTTTTTGGATTTTCAGAATTTCTTCAATTTTTTGGGAAGACGATTTGACAAAAGGGCAAAATCGTCATTTTTGGAAAGATTAGGGTTTGGAAGACCCAAAATAGGTCATGGCCAGTTGATTGTGGCCATTTCCTATTTTTTGAAATTTTTATGGAATTTTTTTTTGGAATTTTTGGGGGACGATTTGCCAAAAGGCCAAAATAGTCATTTTGGAAATATTGGGGTTTGAAAGACCCACAATAGGTCAAGGCCAGTTGATTGTGACAGTTTCCTATTTTCTAGATTTTTTTAGATTTTTTTAGATTTTTTTCATTTTTTAATATTTTATGATTTTTCTATTTTTTTTTGTTAATTTTTGAATTTTTTTTATAATTTTTTTATTAAAGAAATTTTCCGGACAGGGTCAAACCCGGCCCACACCTCTCGGGCGCCCGGCCCGACTCTACGGGTCGAGAACCGGCCTAAAACGACACCGTTTTGATTTTTTTAAGAATTTTTCTATTTTTTAATCATTTTCTTTGATTTATCCGAAAGTTACCCCATCAGACGGTTCAAAATTCGCCACGTGGCCTCTTCTGGTGCGTCCGATCTTGTACTAGTTCGAACGACCCACAGGTCACCACTTGGCGAAATAATAGCCGTCGGATCAAATCTTTTCTTTTTCTTTTTTTATTTTCCGAAAATCCATTTATTAATATAAAAATATTTTATTTAATTTTGAAAGTACTGGATCGTGACACGTGGCACTCCCACGACCGTCCGATCTAGGGTTTTTGATTTTTATTTATTTATTTATTTTTAGGGGAAGCCTTCCCCGGCGGCTAACGTGGCCGCCTACGTGGCGCGCCACGCATCGTTGACCGGTCAACCAACGTTGACCGGTCAACTCCCTTGCCGGGGAAGACGACCGGCGTCGGCGATTCCCGCCGGCGCCTCGCCGGAGCTTCGATTCCGACGTAAAACCGTCGGTTCCGAAGTGCGATTTCGACAATAAACGATCCCCCATGCATCCCAGATCTACATACATAAAAAAACATGGCAAAATCACGTCGGAAAACGGCCGAACGGACCTCCCCCCGAACCGGCGCCGGCAGAGAAATTTGCAGAAATTTTTTTTGCGACCAAGCTCGATTTTAGTCATTCTAAGAGCATCCAATGGAGGTTTAAGAGCTTACCTGAGGTTGCCTAGGCCTCGACGAGCGCCGGCCTCGCCAGTGTGGACTCTCGGCTCGGCCCGAGCAAGGTGGAGCTCCGGTCGTGGTTTTCGGCGCGGTTTCGATGCAAAATAAAGAGCAAGTCGGGCTTAGAGATAGTTCTAATGGAGTTTAAATGTCATACTCGCAACGATAGAGCTCGGGGACGGCACGACCGAGAGCCAAAACTTTAAATGTTCATTCAGGCATTTCGTCGAACAGCTTGTAGGCACGCAAGAAATGGAGGTCGGGAGAAGAGACCGACCTGTCCATGGCTTGTCGACGACCAACGAGCCCTCGGTGATGATTGGTTTGAGTCGCTGGAGGTCCGGGGATGCTCCTTCGTGCTCTGGCTTCGCTCGAGCTCCTCCCTTTATCTCTCGGTTTTTCTTGAATCCGTGAATGAAAAATCCTCTCCTTCTCTCTCACGGCCGAATGGCCTTTATCATCCAAGGCCGCCTGGGATCCCTCAAGAGGACAACCACGCACTCCCTCGCCCTGCAAAAGTCTGTCAGCCCCCAGCGTTGGTCGACCGACCGCTCCCTTGTCCTCTGCCGATCCCCTGCGTTTTTTTTTTCCTTTTTGGTACTATACGTGGGGGGAACGCAGGTCTGCAACGTTGGTTGCAGACCCGGTTCGATCGGGTCCGGTCGGGTCGGAGTGGACCCGACCTATCCGGTTATCAAATTTCGCCTAATTGAGCCCTAAATTGATCGTTTTTCATGAAATTGACGTCAAAATCGAACTCCTCGACACGTTCTTCATCTAAGATGGGTATTGTCACGAACAATTGAGTGGGAATTTAATGAAAACCCCAAATCGTGCCTAGGATCCGAAAATGGTTTTCGCTAAATCGAAGGCTCAAACGACCGAATAAGTCCAAATTGAGGGCACCAATGAGTTTGGGACGATGAAAAACATAGGGTAGATGTGTTTAATTTTCATGGGTGTCGCTATAGAGGATTTAATTTTGAAATTTGTGAAACCGGGGACTAAATCGCAAAGAAATTTGTGCAATTAAGTCCCTTTTGTCAAAATTGATCAAATTGAAGGCCTAATTGACCCAATAGCACTTCAAGGCTCTAGATCAAAATGCCAGGGCTTATTGGGAGTGGAAATTAAAAATTAAAGGACTCCAAAGGCAATTTTTTATGGTCGATTCGGGTTTATGTTCGTGAAGGAACATAATGATCAAAGTCGAATTTTTGAGATTTAAAAAGACCAACTTGAAGAGGGAATTAAAATAAAATTATTGATTATTTTTGTACATTTTTCTGACCACGAATGGTATTTTTCTGATTTTTTGGGTATTTTTATAATTAAATAAATTCAAAAATATTAGAAATTACGAAAAATATTTTTTGTTCAAAATTGGTCCCTAAGGCTGGGCCAAGGCTTCCAAAGTTGATTTTGTGATTTTATGATTTTTTTTGCTATTTTTAATTAATTTTAAAAATAAAATCAAAATAAAAGATGATTAAAAATCAGGTGTCAACAATCTGGCATAACATTTTAGCTGATTATGGATAAATTTTTATTAAGTCATAATTATGTTTCTAAAACTTGCTAATTCTATTTTGTATTTTTAAGTTTGTAATTCTACCAATTTTTCAAATGTGCACGAGATATTCCCTCATTATGGAGTATGAGATGCTTCAAGATGCATTTCATTGCCAAACTCATCGCCATCAATATCTTTAATTTCAATAGTAGAATGCATATTTGCACAAACATATGTTTCTCGTCAAGAAAATGCGCTAAACATCCCTATACTCAAAATTTAAGCAGTATTTTATATGAAATTTTGTTTTAAAAATAGCCTCTTCGAGAATCATAATAATTTACTTACCAACTAGGCTTCTCATCTTTTTATATTTCGAAGAACAGTATCAGAGAATCAGAATCGTTGCCAAACATGTCTTTATATTCCCACGCAAAGACCAAAATATAAAAAAATGAAAAAAAAAACGTGGGATTGAATTTTCCGAGTTTTAAGTCTAAGCAATATCGAGATGAGTTTAATACCACTGAAATAACACGCGTGTTTGAGATAGTGCCAATAATTAATATTTTTGCACATTGCATGAACAAACAATACTGTACAAAATCTGGCCCGGATACCTTTGTTATATATATATATAAATAATAATACTGTACAAAACAATGTGTTTGAATTTCAGACAGACATATCTCTAGCTCTACGTGTTAGATGGTAGTCTAGATTTTATATATTTTTTTGAATCTATACATTTGTTATGATCAATAGTGCATAAAAGGACACCTTCCTTCAAGACTGGACAGGTAACATGTGTTTTTTGAATAGTATGTTGTGAATACTCGGATGGACAGACATCACTTTTCACTCAATTATATATACACACACACAACTTCTTGCATTTGTAAAAGTAATTTAGATGATTTTTTTATTCGAATAAATTCAGTCAGCTCTCTTTTTTTTTTTTTGGTCGACACGGTACCTTTGAACAAGAGCCGAACACATTTTTTTTCTTTTTGCATTTGAATAGTGATTTAGGCTTCTTTTATTTCGTGAAAAATGAATAATTTGAAAAATATTTTCCTTATATTGGTCGCTTGTATTGCTCACAAACGAAAAAAGAATATAAAAATAAAAATACTAAAAATAAAATGTGAATATTAAAAATTCAAGATGAACAAATCCAAAAAATTCACCTCTTTAGATTTATGAATTCACTTTCCTAATTTTAGCCCTCACCCAGATCAGGCCTGCCGGCACTCGCCTACGGCCGACAAGTGGGCAACGACAGTGAGGGCTGCGCAAGTTCTTGCCGCCTATTCTGCAAGTCGACTTTTTTTTTTAGATTTGATTTTTTTTGTTAATTTTTAACCTAATTTGTCAGTATTTTTGGTTTTTTTTCCAATTTTTTGATTTTTTATTTTTGTAAACTAATTAATTTTGTATTTTTTAAGTTTTTTTAATTTTTACAATTTTTAATTGTTGAATGGATGTCGCCGGAGCCACATCAGCTTCAAATAATAATAAAATAATACCCCGTCAAATTTTGGGCAAAGCAAATCGGACTTGGCACCGAAACGAACATTTTTCAAAAAACTTGGCACTAAAGTAATTCGATTGAAACTTTTGCCGTCAAAGTGATATCCGTACCAAACTTTTGGCACTAAAAGTGTCATTTTGCCCTTCCTATAAATGGGTATAAGTTTGAGCACACCGGTGACTAGTAATTTCCTGATGTAGTTAGTAATTTCTAACTTTGGAAGTTGCTTATTCATGTGGGTAATAAATATCATAAAAGGGACTTTCTATATGTAAATAATAGGTTACACTATTGAGACTTTCCCGAAACGCTAAAACAAAGATAATTAAAGTTGTAAGCTTCGGAGATAGGAGTGCTGGGGAATTTGCACTTGCATTCCTAGAGAAACCCAAGACACAGAGTTACATTATCGGAATTGAGTGAGACGATTCTACTGAATCATTCTTCGACAATCACGCGACGTGCACGGAGCATCGATACATTTCCTCGGATTGCCGTATAGCAACTACGTTGCATTTGTCCAATTGAACGTAGCTCTAGTGTCGCGATATAAACGTACAGGCTAAATGATTGCTAAGCTGATTATTCAATTAACTTAGCTTGGACTCTCTCAAGTCCATACTAAATCGCGACTTAGGGTTTATGCCTTAATATGTAATATATCTAGCTCGAAGTTGCCACTAATCTGTTTATGATAGGTCGATTGCATTTTTTGTAAGTTTAAGGATTCGATTGCACTTTCGTTGACAAATTTTACGACTTCCAATTCACATATTGCTTTGATTTTTGTCTATCCACGGAATAGTCCCCAAATTTTGGGTATTTGCAATTTGACCGTCAGGGACCACATTTTGATCAATTAGATCCTCACGTGGCGGCCGGCCGATTGGGGTGGGGATCGTCTGCCCTATTTTTTTCTAGGGCAAGCAGGTGATCCAGATCTGATGGGTTTGGCTGACCTGTGGCCTCTTGCGCAGCTTTGTCTGCTCCTTTTGTGCTTAATTGAGTCCCTTTTTTTTTAACCAATTAAGCTTTAGCTAAAGGCCCCTTTTCCCTAATTAGAGTTTAATGGGGTGAATTAAGCTCCAGTCAGGCCCTTAAGGCACAACTCCCCCGCGGTTGCTGGCCGAATTCTGCTTTGGGTTTCGGCTTGGTCCGCACGTCAATTTCAGGTCCGTCTTCGCCGCCGATCCTATTAAAATGCAGGAATACATGTATGCATAAATTAAACTAAACTATATGAAAAATGATTTAAATATTTTTGCTAGGGATTATAGTTGCTAGGGGTGATCGGTTCCAAGATGGATGGTTCCTACCTTAGAACTGAGGACCATTTGCTAGAGACCGGTTTTGCAAAATGCGAATCGTGAACCAATCGCTTCTTCTATGAACCGTGAACCAACCTAACCATCGGTCCGGTCCGGTTTCCGGTTGGATTCTATCGAGCAAAAAAGGGAAAAAAGAAAAGTGAATGTGGGGAGATGAGAATTTGTTCGTAGATGGATTAAGTACATCCACATGAAGTAGAGCATAGTGAAAGTATCTTTTGGTTCTGCAACAAACAGATTATCACAGTGCGAGCAATGTGATAACATTTCTGATTCTCTGTTTTTCTATTATTTGGTTCCCGGAATAGAAAAAGAACATAAGCCCGTTTTTGTACGTGTTGATAGAGGAAAACAGGTCGCGATAGGACATTAATTGATTTTGTTCCCGGGAACAAAAAAAAGAAGTAAAAGAATGTAAATTCTTTGTCCCTAGGGGCAACAAAAAGTGAAATAATGTCATCTTGGAAAAACAAGCTCAGTGTAACTTAATGCTCGTCTTTACGACTACGAGTCCATCATCGATCATTGTTGGTCGCCAATTGCCATTGCTGCCGACGGTCGCCGCCGCTGTAGCTTGCCAGTCCTTGCCGTCTCCATTGAATTTTTTATAATTAAATATAAAAAGTTGAGAATATAAATTTTTAAGATCGTACCAAACACGTTTCTATTCCTTTTCTAACTCGGGAATAGAAAATTTTGTGCAGTTACCAAACGCGTTCTTCTACTTAGAAACTATTCCCCATGACAAAATAAAAAAGATATCATTTCTACTCAGAAATTATTCCCAGAACAGAAACATTACCACACACACCCTAATTTATAGCAATTCGTAATAGAAACCACAAAAAAAGATGAAGAAGCAGCAAGGCAATTTATTTCGGATTCGTTTCATTATACTACAGCACCAAAACAAAGTTTTAGTAAAGCTTATAGTACTCAAGAACATGCGTGCACATTACAGGCCTTATGCTAGTTTAAAACGTACATATACGGATGGTGAAAAAAGATAACAACTATCATCTTTAAAGAGGAGTCTATCTATCTGCATAGCTTTGGTAGATTTTTCCCAACGCAATGCAATCCACAGAAATTCCACGAATCCCTTGATGGATAAGTCCGACGACTCAGCAGCAGTGCGGAATTGACTTTCTCGTCCGGTGGATCTGATCCAGTTATGTATTTTACCTGCCCGTTTGCGTTTGCATAAACAATATAGAATGTATAGCAACGTGAGGAGACAAGTTTTAATAAAATTTTTGCTATAGAGTATAGACCTGTTGTTTCATTTTTGTCCGTGTAAGCCCCGTGCAAAGAGTTTCTCTCTAATCTTTTGCAGCTGATTTGCAACTCCCCTGATGCTCATCCGTCTTCCAGGCACTTCGTCAGAGCAGGCGACTCCAATATTGTATACTGTAATCAAGCACTCTTGAAATATGCCATCGCTTTCGGAGAGCCAATGATGAGGACTGTTGGGGCTTGAATGATTCTCTCTTTCTTGGAGCAGAATGCGATCCGTAATTTCCAGCACTTGTTCAGGCAAAGCTTCCGCCACAAAACTATGAAGAGTCAAATTGTCTTTGAAGATGTCATCAGTAGGACTCAACCCCGTGAACATCTCCAACAAGAGGATGCCGTAACTGTAGATGTCGCCTTTTCTTGACACCTTGCATCCCATTGTATGTTCTGCCATAAATGTACATCATAGTGCAGGTGAACCTTTGGAGAACGGATCATTAAAGTAGAGTGTAATGGGCGTAAGAGTCATCATGCAGCTACCAAACTCACAAAAGGAACCATCAACATTTATTACCTAGGGAAATTTTCTTGCTTTGAAAGAGAGATTACCTGGTGGAGCATAACCAATTGTTCCTCTTATGCCCGTTGAGCTTGTCTGATTAGCCACGGTATCAGAGGATGATCCAAGGAGGAACTTTGCCAATCCAAAGTCACCAACATGGGCGACCATCTCAGCATCTAAGAGGATATTGCTCGGCTTTAGATCGCAATGAATGATGGGGACGTGGCACTGATGATGAAGATAATCCAATGCAGAAGCAACATCAATAGCAACATTTATCCTTTGGAAGAAATTCAATGTGTGGGCAGGCTCATTCCGGTTAGATGGTGTTGGGTTTGGGTGTAGCCACCTTTCGAGGCTTCCATTTTCCATGTGCTCATAAACTAAGGCCTTGAAATCATTTTGCTGATGATCAATACCCGAGCAAATTGTCAATATCTTTAGAAGATTTCGATGTTTGATGTTCTTTAACGCCTTGCACTCCGCCAGGAAGCTCTTCAGAGCACCACGATGCACTAAATGAAGCACCTTCACTGCAACGGTCGTACCTTTCTCCTCAAGTATCCCCTTGTAAACAGAACCAAAGTTTCGGGAATCTACAAAATCTGGCGAAATTGCAGTTAATCGATAACAACCTGGGAGGGACGATCCCAACTTCTTTAGGAAATCTAACCAAGTTGTTCACACTAAGTCTCGGTTGGAACAACTTTCATGGAGAAATTCCAATGAAAAGATGAACGTCTCACTTTTGAAGGAAAACGTAGAATGAAAGTTGATAATGAAAAAACTGAACATGATTGTCTATTTATAAAACTAATAAACACAGCTTTTGGTGTCTAAATTGTCCATGTACGAACGCACCTATTCATGTTCGAAACATCGCACTAGTTCGTGTTCAGAACATCGCATCAATTCATGTCCGAAACATCGCACCAATTCATGTCGAAAAACAGCAATTTTGACATGACCGTTCGTGGTGATAACAGTCATTCGGACACAACTGTTCGTAAGTGACAACCGCCGTTCGGACACAACCGTTCGTGTCCGAATAGTCACAATTAATTAAAAATATATATAGAATATAATTATAAAATAATTTATTTATTTCGAAATAAAATAAATAAAAAATAACAATTCAGAATTCGTCCGCGGCGCGCAAACGAGCCAAGTGCCAAGTGCTAAGTGCTAAGTGCGTCTAATAATCGCGTCAAAATCGTTCAATCACACGCGCACCCACACGCGGGTATAGTGGGGTTTAGCCCACTTACCCATTTCTTTATTTTGAAAGACTGGAATAGTCTTCTAGCTAATAAAGAGACTTGCACCCTCCTTTCTATCCTATGTGGGATTAAAAAAAGGCAACATTTTTTTGTTTGTTTTACAAACAAACTTCAACGATCCCCCACTTTGTTTCTAAAACAAATATTTCCTAATAATATATATAAATATATATTTTTAAACAAGACACATCCAAAGTTTTATGAGATCAATGTACATACATAAAGGTCTCTTTCGAGTTAAACCTTCATTTAGTGCAAGTACCTCAAAGTCTATCAAAGTCACAAGTAGCTGCTGGCTTTAAGCTTGTTACTTTTAATAATAGTACCAGACATACCACACATATACTAACCTCTTGTTTCAACGAGAAGTTTATAATATACTTAGCACTGTTATGGCCTTGTGCTTGTAACTTTTCATGAGCTCTCTAGAAAGCAATCATAATTTTCGTAATAAGCGGCACCACTTCTAAGCTCATATAGGTGAAGTATCTACCACATGTTTCTGTTACTAATGAACACGATACATTAAAGTATTATACTTCATTAAGAATATAATTCAGCCTCTAACACATAAACAGACAATACTGATTTCTCACATTTGGGGTTTATATCAGTATTATACAATCACTTTCAGTAACTTGTTCTTACCCATTAAACCGTATTACTTGTGAAATGCTAGTATTTGATCGGGTTACCGTTACTGGTGATTTTAATTAAATGGTTTCAACCCCATTTCTTTTGAGCTCATTATTACTACATCTCTTGGTAGTGCCTTCGTGAAATGGTCAGCCAAATTTTTGCTTGACCTTACATAAACAATTGTAATGGTACCATCTTGAATGAATTGTCTTACGTACTCATGTCTTAGACTAATATGCTTAGACTTACCATTATAAGTGCTACTATATGCTCTTGCCAAAGTAGCTTGACTATCACAATGGATAAAAATAGGAGGCATAGGACTAGGCCACAATTTGATGTCCAACAACAAATTCCTAATCCAATCGGCCTCTTTCCCAGCTGTTGCTAAAGCAATAAATTATGATTCCATCGTTGAGTGAGATATACAAGTCTCTTCTTGCTCGCCCAAGATATAGCACATCCTCCTAATGTGAAAACCCATCCAGAGGTGGAATGTTTATCTCCTACGCTTGTAATCCAACTAGCATCAGTGTATCCTTCTAGTACAGCTAGATAATTATTATAGAACAATCCTAAATTTTTGATTTTGTTATGATAGCCAAAAATTGGGGTAATAGCATTCCAATGTTCTATACTTGGATTACTAGTATATCTACTTATCTTACACACGAAAAACGCAATATCAGGTCTAGTACAATGCATCGCATACATTAAAGACCCTATAGCACTAGCATATTCAAGTTGTGCTATTGCTCTACCAATATTATAATTCAATTGAATATTTGGTTCAAACGGAGTACTCACTTCTTTGAAACCAAGATGTTTAAATTTATTTAACATTTTCTCAATATCGTGACATTGGTTCAAAGAATAACTCCCACTATGTTTTTTAACTTTAATACCTAAGATAGTATCTGCTTCGCCTAAATCTTTCATTTTAAAATTCGAAGTTAGATACTTCTTGGTCTCAATGACTCTAGTCTTATTAGTTCCAAAGATAAGCATATCATCAACGTATAGATAAACAAGAACACCATAGTCTTTAGTGAATTTAGAATAAATACACTTATCAGCACTATTATGCTTGAAACCATTGGATAATATGACTGAATCAAATTTCTTGTGCCACTGCTTCGGTGCTTGCTTAAACCCATAAAGAAATTTAACCAATTTACATACTTTCTTCTCATTTCCAGGAAGAACAAAACTATTTGATGGGCTTAAGTTCTATTTCATGGGGGATTTCGATACTTCACTCAAAGGATACCTTCAAGATCTTGTTGTTGCTGCTGGAGGCACTGTGCTTCACAGAAAGCCCATTCCTTGCGATGAGCCAGCCCCCTTACCTTCATTCATTCCGTCAACCTTCATAATATATAGCCTTGAGATGCCAGAAAAGTGTGGTCTGAGCAGGGATATGATCATCAAGCGCAGGGTGTCTGGTGCAGAGGCTCTCGCTAGATCAACAGGAGCAAAAGTGGCCAGCAGCTCATGGCTTTTGGATTCTATTGCATCCTGCAAGTTAGAATTATGAAAATGTTCCTTGTTTATTGTTTAAGGAGCTCTGCCAACCCTCATGGCTCTTTCTTTTCATCATAAAGGACAAAGTGAATGGATCTGGGCTATTTTGAATAGCTTATTTTCAAAATGAAAGTTCCATTTTTTTCTTTATTGATTTGATAGACGAGCACTTTTTACCTTTTTATACTCTCTAACTTGGTAAAAATTTGCAATGCCCTTTGGTTATCTAGGTGAATTTGCAACAATCCTTCTCTTGGGGTATCTCTTAACTGTAAAGAATTGCTTTCAGCAGGATATCTGGCTAGTACTGATATGTGGCCCGACAAGAGGATTCCCATGAATCCTTTGTTGTAATACTAATGTGGAAATAACCAGGATCTTGCAAATACGTCAATGCAAAAGTCAGAGAAAATAACAAGGAACGATAAAGGACACCAGATATAACGTGGTTCGGTCCGAATGTCAGTACCTACATCCACGGGGAGAGCCAGCAAGAACAATCCACTATAACGGAGAATCGGATTTACAATCGCTCAATACGCTCGTGTTTCCCTCACCTAAATTATACCCAAACCCCAAGTGTTTACAAATAAACAACTCAATTGGATATAATAAACAATTATAAACTCACAAGCACAAATCTTTCCTGCGTGTGGACTCCTTCGCGCGATCAAGAACTTTACTGCGTCGTCCTTTTTTTTCTTCTCGCGACGTCCTTCTCACGGAGTCTATCGCGCGCTGCTTCAGGTCCGGTCTCAGAACCTGAAAACCCCAAAAGTCCTCCTTTTTAACTTTTTGGGCGGCCCGGCTCTTCTTTTCGTTTCTTCTCGTGCGGCTAGGTCAGGGACTGAGAGAAAAAACCCCATAAGTTGTCCACCACCTTTTATTTCCTTTTACGACTTCTTCTGCAGGTAAGGAAAGGTAATCTCTTCTTTTCCTTATTTTATTCCTCATGGGTCCCACATTATTATATAACAAAAGTGAGCATCCCTTTTGTCATGTAGCGCCCAATCAAATCCGAGGCAAATTCAACAATTCTCCACCTTGGCTCGAGATTTGAAGCCAAATCAATAGTGCTCATCATCCATGCTGCTCTCCCATCGCCCCGAAATGCGATCACTCTCCACAGATGCCAATAGTGCTCAAGCAGAGCTTGAGCTTCGCCAAAGGAACGGGCTTAGTCATCATATCTGCCGGGTTCTCTGCTGTCGCTATCTTCTTCACAACAATCTTACCATTTGCTAAGACATCTCGGATGAAGTGGTACCTGATATTGATATGTTTCGTCCGCTCATGATAAACCGGATTATACGCCAGAAATATCGCACCTTGGTTGTCACAGTGTATATCAACACTTTTCTGATCTAACCCAAAGTCCAAGAGCAAACCCTGTAACCATATCGCCTCTTTCGCTACAAAAGTTAGTGCCATGTACTCTGCCTCAGTCGACGACAAGGCCACATGGTCCTGTAAGGACGCCTTCCAACTAATTGCACCACTTGCAAGCGTAAATACGTACCCTGCTAAAGACCCGCACTCATCCAAGTCACCTGCATGATCAGAATCCACATAACCTGTGGTTTCACTGCCATTACTGTTCCTCCGGTACACTATGCCTACGTCTGCTGTCCCCTTCAAATATCTGAGGATCCATTTCACAGCTTCCCAATGAGTTTTACCAGGACGCTTCATAAAACGACTAACTACACTGACAGCTTGTGAAATATCAGGCCTAGTGCATACCATAGCATACATAATACTACCCACGGCACTAGAATACGGAACACGGGACATATGCTCCTCCTCCTCCTCAGTCTGCGGCGATGACTTAACTGAAAGTTTAAAGTGCTTCGCTAATGGTGTACTTACAGACTTCGCTGACTGCATATTAAAACGTGCTACAATCTTCTCAATATATTTCTTTTGAGACAGACGTAATAATCCAGCAGTCCTGTCACGCAAAATCTCCATACCCAAAATTTTCTTTGCAGCACCTAAATCTTTCATCTGAAACTCAGCACTCAACTGCCTTTTCAGCACATCAATATCAGACATATTTTTCGCTGCTATCAACATATCACCAACATATAACAGTAGATATATCAAAGACCCATCATCCAGTCTCCTAACATAAACACAGCTATCCATCTGACTCTTAGAATAGTCCTGACTAGCCATGAAAGCATCAAAGCGCTTATACCATTGCCTAGGAGACTGTTTCAGCCCATACAAAGATTTCTTTAACAAGAAAACATGATCTTCCTTACCCGGAATAGCAAATCCCTCTGGCTGCTTCATGTAAATCTACTCCTCCAACTCACCATGAAGAAACGCCGTCTTTACATCAAGCTGCTCCAACTCGAGATCCTGTGCAGCAACTAAGGCAAGTAAAATACGAATAGAAGTATGCCTTACCACAGGAGAAAACACTTCATTGTAGTCAATGCCCTCCCGCTGTGTAAACCCTTTCGCCACAAGTCTCGCCTTATATCTCGCTGCCTCGACACCAGGAATGCCCTCTTTCCGTTTGTAGACCCATTTGCTTCCAACAATCTTCTGGCTCTTAGGTACTTTAACTAGTTCCCATGTCTGATTCCGATGGAGTGATTCCATCTCTTCACTCATAGCCCCTAGCCACTGCGACGACTCAAAACTAGCCATCGCCTCAGAGTAAGACGAAGGCTCATCTGTCTCCACCTCGTCACCTACAGTTAAAGCATAAGCAATATCTGTATAACCATAACGTACCGGTGGTTTTATTTGCCTTCGCTGTCTACCCTCAACTAGAGTCTGTTGCGGCTGTACTGATTGTTCACTATCACCGACTTCAGGAATTGCGGCCTCATCTGCAGTCTCAACCTCTGTTACCTCCGAGGTCTCCGGAGTCTCCACCTGAAACTCTACCTCACTACTGACACCATGATCTGTCTGCTCTGCTGGTAGTGTCTCAGGACTCCTCTGTCAAAGCATTGCAGTCTCGTCGAAGATCACGTCTCTGCTGATTAGAAAACCGGGTGATCTGGGATCAGTGCACCACAGCCGGTAGCCTTTCACCCCATGTGCATAACCCAGAAATATGCACTTCTTCGACCTCGGCTCAAGCTTACCATCACTAGCATGAGCATACGTAGGACATCCGAATACTCGTAATTCAGAGTAATCAACAGTTTTCCCCGACCATACTTCCTCTGGAGTCTTCCACTCAATAGCAGATGATGGAAATCTATTAATCAGGTAACATGCCATGTTCACTGCTTCGGCCCAAAATTCCTTGCCAATTCCAGCATGTGATAACATGCTCCGAGCCCGCTCAAGTAGAGTTCTGTTCTTCCGTTCTGCCACGCCATTCTGCTGTGGTGTCCCAGGTACTGTGCGGTGTCTAACAATACCTTCTCTCTCGCAGAACTTGGTAAAATCTTTACCACAGAACTCCATGCCGTTATCGGTTTTCAAGCACTTGATCTGTTTATTTGACTGCTTCTCAATCAATGCCTTAAATTTCTTGAACCGATCAAACACATCAGTTTTTTCCTTCAGAAAGTATACCCATACCTTCCTGGAATAATCGTCGATAAAAGTCAGCATATAACGGGCACCTCCTTTCGAAGGAACCGGAGACGGGCCCCAGACATCTGAATGAATATATACTCAACCGGTTGCTTGGTCGAATGAATACCTGTAGTAAACTTAATCCTGCGCTGCTTCCCAAAGATGCAGTGCTCACATAAGTCTAACTTACTTGTCTTCTGACCCTTTACAACCCCCTATCACTCAGCATTGTCATACCTGCCTCACTCATGTGCCCTAAACGCATATGCCATAAACGAGTCAAGTCAGAATCTGACTCACCTGATGAAACTGCAGCAGCTCCTGTCACGGTCTCTCCCAGTAGATGATATAGAGAATTCGCTTTCTTCCCTTTCATCACTATCATGGCACCTCGAGAGATCTTCAGCACTCCACCTTCAGTGGTGTACTTACACCCGATATCATCGTGTGTCCCCAGAGAAAGAAGGTTCTTCTTGAGCTCCGGTACATGCCTCACGTCTGTCAATGTGCGAACTACACCATCGTGCATCTGAATTCGAACTGTCCCTATCCCCACAACCTTGCAAGCTGCGTTATTCCCCAATAGAACTCTACCACCATCTGCAGTCTGGTAAGTAGTAAACCAGTTCCTATGAGGCGTCATATGATAAGAACACCCCGAATCTAGCACCCATTCGTTTCCTGACGAACCTGTAGTCACACATAAAACAGCCTCTGCATCACTAGTGCTCTCCTCAACAATATTCGCCACACTGACTGTGGCCTTCTGCTTATCACCTCTGTTTCTCAGTTTAGGACAATCTCTCCTAATGTGCCCCTCCTCGTGACATTCAAAGCACTTCACGCGCCCCTTGGATTTTCTATGGCGTGACTTAGACCTACTTTTACCTCTGCTGCTACTGGACCCCCGATGTTGCTCTCTACCCCGAATCACTAGTCCATGCGTTACATCCTGCGCCAGACTGTCATCTCGCAACTTTCTCTGCCACTCTTTAGAAAACAAAGCGGACTTTACCTCCTTTGAGGTAATCGAAGTACGCCCCTGCAATAGAGAGTCAGTAAAGTGCTTCCATGACTCTGGTAAAGAAGCCAACAACATCATCTCATACTCTTCATCTTCAAGAATCTTACCGACATTCTTCAAATCCATCATGAGTTTATTAAATTCATCTAGGTGGGTTCTGATAGACGTACCTTCAGTATATCTGAACTGGAACATCCTCTTCAACATGTACAAGCGATTGTTCAAACCCTTCTGTCGCGACCCTCTTGAGGTTGTCGGGCTCTCGAGGGCTAATGGGCCGTCCTGTCTGGTCGGACGCGGGCCTCTCCCAAGGCCCATTACCCAAATTGCAACGGAGGTATGCGTGATCGACTTTCAGTGTGGTCTAGTGACATGTGCTAAGTGTGCATGCCATGGAGTCGCCACCAATCATTTTTTTAGGGTATGATTGGACCACCCAATCGAATAGTTGGGAGTTTCTATTCAATTCTGCGAGAACCAGAGAAATGGTTTCGGGGACTTAGTTACACCAACTGTCAGAGTTGACGCCCTTTCGGTACCTAAGTTGACTGAATTTTCTAGCCTGAGATTCATGCGGATGAGTAAGGTATGAACCCTAAATCTAGAAATTCATGTAGATAAGAGTGATTATCTTAGCAATCACAATCAGTAATAAAATGCCCAACTCAAGGAATCTAGATATGCAAATAAATCACATGGCATTTCTAATAAGGTCCTATTTATCAATCACAGCTCAAGAATGATTTAGCTGTCCTAGCCATTCTACACACGATCTAACCTAATAAAAGCATTAGGAAGCATCGAAGGAGTTCGAGAGTACTCACATGGGGTTCGCCGTGCCCTGGTTTGGTCTTGGACGAGCTATCGAGCTCATGCCGACCCGATTATATTTGGGGATCCACTCGGCGTTTTACACCATGAAATCATGTGAAACAAAAACGAAAATATTCAGCAAGGGGCATTTATTGTAGATGGTGGTCAATCTAATTGGACGTCAAGACTAAAAAAGATGTAGAAATTTACAAATTAAAATACTCGAATGACATTTTTTTGCCAAATTCAACTCTATGCGTCGTGAAGAAACACATGCAATTGAACTTGAATTTTGACTATTTATGAGTTCAAAATGTAAAAGAAATTAAAATAAAAATATTGACTATTTTTCTATATTTTTACGACATCGAACGCTATTTTTCTTCATTTTTCATGTATTTTTCTATTTTTGGAAAATATTAAAAAATATTTAAAAATATGAAAAATTATTTTTTTTATCAAAAATGGTTCCTTTAGCTTGGTCAAGGCTACCAAAGATGATTTTTTTATTTTTTTAACTTTTTATAGATTTTTTATGAATTTTTTAAAAATACTATGAAAGACTGATCAAAAATCAGGTGTCAACACCTTCTTTACATAGAGCGACTGAAGCTTTGCCCACAATGCTGCGGTATCCTTCTCCTCGCCTACCTCTATTAGCACTTCATCTGATAAATTCAACAGGATTTGACTCCTAGCTTTCCTCATCAACACATCCTTATCAGCATCTTTCATTGATTCAGGCAATTTAGCTTTGCCCTCCAATGCTTCTGCCAAACCTAGAGTTGTCAATAATGCCTCCATCTTGAGGCTCCACAACCCAAAGTTGTTCCTCCCGTTAAACTTCTCAATTTCAGCTTTCACCCCAGTCATAATTGCAGCAACAGAATTCCAGATAATAACCAGACAAGCAAAAGCCCCAAATTACAATCCAGAAAATCTGATCCAAGCTCTGATACCAATTGTTGTAATACTAATGCGGAAATAACCAGGATCTTGCAAATACGTCAATGCAAAAGCCAGAGAAAATAACGAGGAACGATAAAGGACACCAGATATAACGTGGTTCGGTCCGAATGTCGGTACCTACATCCACGGGGAGAGCCAGCAAGAACAATCCACTATATCGGAGAATCGGATTTACAATCGCTCAATATGCTCGTGTTTCCCACACCTAAATTATACCCAAACCCCAAGTGTTTACAAATAAACAACTCAATTGGATATAATAAACAATTATAAACTCACAAGCACAAATCTTTCCTGCGTGTGGACTCCTTCGCGCGATCAAGAACTTTACTGCGTCGTCCTTTTTTTTCTTCTCGCGACGTCCTTCTCACGGAGTCTATCGCGCGCTGCTTCAGGTCCGGTCTCAGAACCCGAAAACCCCAAAAGTCCTCCTTTTTAACTTTTTGGGCGGCCCGGCTCTTCTTTTCGTTTCTTCTCGTGCGGCTAGGTCAGGGACTGAGAGAAAAAACCCCATAAGTTGTCCACCACCTTTTATTTCCTTTTACGACTTCTTCTGCAGGTAAGGAAAGGTAATCTCTTCTTTTCCTTATTTTATTCCTCATGGGTCCCACATTATTATATAACAAAAATGAACATCCCTTTTGTCATGTAGCGCCCAATCAAATCCGAGGCAAATTCAACATCCTTAACCCGAACAGAGCTTCTGCTGGTTTGATTGCTGGTCTTGTTATAAAGTGTCTTGGTTGAATAATCGGGATACTTGTCCTCCCCTCGAAACACTCAGCTTTGCTTCACATCCTTTCTGGAAAAGAATTCAACCACCTAATGCAGGACAGGACTTTCTCAACCACCTTATTTAAACTCGTTATTTGACATTTTTCTATGATTTAGGGATACATTTCTATTAGTTTCTTCATTCATCATTAGCAGGTAATTTTTCCGGTAGGATTCTTATCAGGTCTTGCCTAAAAATGGAGGCCAAGGCAGGAATTTCTGTAAATTTGATCGATATGATTATTGAATGTTTGCCAATTTAGAGCTTCCTAAATGCCCTCGAACTGGTTAGTCCAGGCTAGTTCGATCCGTTTTCTCGGGTTGAACCTGACTCGGTACCCACCCCTACACTCATTACCTTGGAAATCCTGGGTGAGCTCTTGCTCTACAGTCTACTCGAGCGCGCCTCTTTTGACGGGGCCGGACTCAAGTTGGTCCCAAGATTATGCTTTTGCATGAACAAAAAATAATATATTATTGACTTCAAATCATAAAGCTCCAAAATCACTTTATAATTGAATCTTAATTATTCATTTGTAGATGTCCTAATGAACTTTTAACACATCGTTGTTAATACAGGCTGATAAATTGAAGTTTCGATCCATATCTGGCATTAAATTCTAACTGATTATGGATAACTTTTTATTAAGTGATAATTATGTTTCTAAAACTTGCTCATTCTATTTTGTATTTTTAAGTTTGTAATTCTACCAATTTTTCTAATGTGCACGAGATATTCCCCCATTATGGAGTATGAGATGCTGCAAGATGCATTTCATTGCCAAACTCATCGCCATCAATATCTTTAATTTCAATAGATGAATGCATATTTGCACAAACATATGTTTCTCGTCAAGAAAATGCGCTAAACATCCCTATACTCAAAATTTAAGCAGTATTTTATATGAAATTTTGTTTTAAAAATAGCCTCTCAGAGAATCAGAATAATTTACTTACCAATAAACGTGGGATTGATTTTTCTGAGTTTTAAGTTGAAGCAATATCGAGAGATGAGTTTAATACCACTGAAATAACACGCGTGTTTGAGATAGTGCCAATAATTAGTGTTTTTGCACATTGCATGAACTAACAATACTGTACAAAACAATGTGTTTGAATTTCAGACAGACATATCTCTAGCTCTACGCATTAGATGGTAGTCTAGATTTTATATATTTTTTGAATCTATACATTTGTTATGATCAATAGTGCATAAAAAGACACCTTCCTTCAAGATTGGACAGGTAACATGTGTTTTTTGAATAATATGTTGTGACTGAATACTCGGATGGACAGACATCACTTTCACACAAATATACACACACACACAACTTCTCGCATTTGTAAAAGTAATTTAGATGATTTTTTTTATTCGAATGAATTCAGTGAGCTCTCGTTGACACGGTACCTTTGAACAAGAGCCGAAAACATTTTTTTACTTTTTTCATTTTAATAGTAATTTAGGCTCCTTTTATTTCGTGAAAAATGAATGATTTGAAAAATAATTTCCTTATATCGGTCGCTTGTATCGCTCACAAATGAAAAAATGAAAAAAAATATAAAAACAAAAATACTAAAAATAAAATGTGAATATAAAAAAATTCGAGATGAATAAATCCAAAAAATTCAGCTCTTTAAATTTATGAATTCACTTTCCTAATTATAGCCCTCGGACATGTCAGCACTCCCCTACGGCTGGCAGGGGTCACCGAGCCCAGGCCATGCCCCACCCTCATAGGCCATTGCCGGCGACAGGTGGGCAGCGATGGCGAGGCCTGCGCAAGCTCTAGTCGCCTATTCTGCAAGTTGACTTTTTTTTTAGTTTTGAATGTTTTTTGTTAATTTGTAACCTAATTTTTCAATTTATTTTGATTTATTTTGTATTTTTGGTTTTTTTCCCAAATTTTTGATTTTTGTAAACTAATTAATTTTGTATTTTTTTTAATTCACTTTCCTAATTTTAGCCCTCGTCCAGATCGGGCCTGCCGGCACTCACTTACGGTCGGCAAGTGGGCAACGACGGCGAGGGCTGCGCAAGTTCTCGCCACCTATTCTGTAAGTTGACTTTTTTTTAGATTTGAATTTTTTTGTTAATTTTAACCTAATTTTTCAATTTTATTTTGATTTATTTTGTATTTTTGGTTTTTTTTCCAATTTTTTTGATTTTTTATTTTTGTAAACTAATTAATTTTATATTTTTAGTTTTTTTTTTCAATTTTTATAATTTTTAATTGCCGAATGAATGTCGCCGGATCCACGTCAGCTTCAAATAATAATAAAATAATACGACGTCACATTTCAGGCAAAGTAAATCGAACTTAGCACCGAAATGATAATTTTTTAAAAAACTTGGCACTAAAGTGATTCGATTGAAACTTTTGCCATCAAAGTGATCTCCGTACCAAACTTTCGGAACTAAAAGTGTCCTTTTGCCCTTCCTATATATATAGGGATAAGTTTGAGCATACCGGTGACTAGTAATTTCTTGATGTAGTTAGTAATTTCTAACTTTGGAAGTTGCTTATTCATGTGGGTAATAAATATCATAAAAGGGACTTTCTATATGTAAATAATATATAGGTTACACTATTGAGACTTTCCTGAAACGCTAAAACAAAGATAATTAAAGTCGTAAGCTTCGGAGATAGCAGTGCTGGGGAATTTGCACTTGCATTCCTAGAGAAACCCAAGACACAGGGTTACATTATCGGAATTGAGTGAGACGATTCTATTGAATCATTCTTCGACAATCACGCGACGCGCACGGAGCATCGACACATTTCCTCGGATTGCCGTATGGCAACAACGTTGCATGTATCCAATTGAACGTAGCTCTAGTGTCGTGATATAAAAGTACAGGCTAAATGATTGCTAAGCTGATTATTCAATTAACCTAGCTCGGACTCTCCCAAGTCCATGCTAAATCACGACTTAGGGTTTATGCCTTAATATGTAATACATCTAGCTTGAAGTCGCCACCAATCTATTTATGATAGGTCGATTGCACCTTTTGTAAGTATAAGGACTTGATTGCACTTTCGTTGACAAATTTTATGACTTCCAATGCACATATTGCTTTAATTTTTGTCTATCCACGGAATAGTCCCCCAAATTTTGGGTGTTTGCAATTTGACCGTCAGGGACGAAATTTTGATCAATTAGATCCTCACGTGGCGGGCCGGCCGATTGAATGGGCTTGGCGGACCTGTGGCCTCTTTCGTAGCTTTTGTCTGCTCCTTTTGTGCTTAACTGAGTCCTTTTTTTCTAACTAATTAAGCTTTAACTAAAGGCCCCTTTGCCCTAATTAGAGTTCAATGGGCTGAATTAAGCTCCAGTCAGGCCCTTAAGGCACAACTCCCCCGCGGTTGCTGGCCAAATTCTGCTTTGCGTTTCGGCTTGGTCCGCCCGTCGATTTCGAGTCCGTTTTCGCCGCCGGTCCTATTAAAATGCAGGAATACATGCATGCAAAAATTAAAATAAACTATATGAAAAATGATTTCAATATTTTTTCTAGAGACTATAGTTAGTCCCTAATTTTTTATGCAATAAATGACTAAATGAATTGCCAAAACTTAGGTGTCAAACATTTAGGAACATAGAGCAATTCCTGACATCCTAGTATTTCGCACAACAATTGACAGAGAGCCTTTCCTTTTGAATCGAATTTCCTGTAGCTAAGGTCTGTTTGGTATTTGGCCACATTTCTAATTCTCTGTTTTCCTATTATTTTGTTCTTGGAATAAAAAAAAAAACATAAACCCATTTGTGTACATGTCGATATAGAGGAAAAGTAGGTCGCGATAGTACGATAGTTGATTTTGCTCCCGGGAACAAAAACAAGAAGTAAAAGAAAGTAAATTCTTTGTCCCAATGAGCAAAAAGCGAAACTATGTTATTTTAGAAAAACAAGCTCAGTGTAACTTAATATTCGTTTTTATAACCACGAGTCCATCGTTGGTCATTGTTGGACGCGAATCGCCATTGCCACCGATGGTCGCCGCCGCGGTAACTTGCCAGTCCCCGCCGCCTCCACCTGGCTTTTTAAAAAATATATATATAATTAAATATAAAAAGTCGATAATATAAATTTTCAGGATCGTACCAAACATATTTATGTTCCTTTTCTATCTCGAGAATATAAATTTTCTGCAGTTACCAAATCTCTTCTGTTCAGAAACTGTTCCCCGAGACAGAATATAAAAAAATATCATTTCTACTCAGAAATTATTTCTGGAACATAAACATTACCACACGCACCCTAATGGATAGCAATTCATAATAGAAACCATAAAAAAAAAAGACGAAGAAGCAGCGAGGGCAATTTATTTCGGATTCGTTTCATTATACTACAGCACCAAAACAAAGTCTTAGTATGCTTACAGTACTCAAGAATGTGCGTGCACATTGCAGGCCTTAATGCTAGTTTAAAATAGGTACAGATACGGATGGTGAAAGAAGATAACAACTATAATCTTTTAAAGAAAGATCTTCAGTTATGTATTTTACCTGTTGTTTCTGTTATGTATGTCTTGAATAGGCAATATGCTTAAGTTATGGGCCATGGGCCAACATTAGGGTTTGAGGGGTAATACTATAAATATTGCCATTTGCTCATTCTGTCTGAAAGAGTGAGAGCTTACGTTGCCTCTTTTGTAATCCCCTTGATTCTCATAGTGGATTTTGCCTCTCCTCTCTCCCGTGGTTTTTTCCCGCAAGGGTTTCCACGTAAATCTTGGTGTTCCGTTCTTCGTCTCTGTCTCAATTTCGTTTTAGTTTCCGCATTGTCGTAACAAACTGGTATCAGAGCTTAAGGTTCATCCGTCGACGAAAAAGAGACACGAGATTTCCGCAATTTGGATTCCGGCGTTTTTTTTTCTTAGCGAAGCAGATCTTCAGGAGCGCTATCTTCAAGGCGCAGGTGCACGCGCAATCGAAGTGGGTTTCGGTTCTGTTCGTGATTGGAGCATCACGTGAAGAATTTTTTTTTTGGGAGCAGGAGCTTTGGGTTGTCCAACGAGTCCAAGGCACACGATCTTCAAGGGATTGGAGAAGGATGCACTCGGCTTCATCTGACGTTTGATATTAAGATTGAAAAATTCACTGTCTTCTCTCAAATCGTCGACGCCCACGTCCCTGGTGGAATTTCGGTGGGATGTGGGCTAATTGAATTTCGGTGGGATTTGCGATTTGGGTTAGTTTCGAAGAACAATAAGAAAGCGAGGACGTGTGTTCGTGTGTCGAGTCAAGGTCAAGGTTCAGTTTTTTAGAGGCGTTGAATATTCAACCAATAAAGCAGAGAAGTCGTTGGTGCTTTGCGGGGCCATAGTTTGAAGATTTTTTGTTTGTTGATTTCTGGAAGTCTGTTGGTCTTCGTGTCTTCCTTGTGGCTCCACAGCTTGTCTTTTGTGATACACTTCTTGTCCAGATTAGGTGGAGTCATTGTGTTGGATTAAAGACTTTGCCTGCCAGTCCCAACGTTCAACTATTATTGTGAGAAGCTATAAGACATCAACAAGCCTGTCAGCCACTGTTGTTTATCACGAAGTTGTGAGCGTATTGTTGACCAATCACGCCCGTAGCCATTTAGCCGATCAATCCAGTGTTGTCCGAGAAGTTCGTGCGCGCTTTTTCGACTCAGAATAAATTATGGCTTCGAGTTCAGCAACGAAATTCGATATCGAAAAGTTTGATGGGAGCGGCAGTTTCAACCTATGGCAGGTTCGTATATTAGCCGTTCTTACGCAACAGGGTTTGAAGAAAACTTTGTTTACTAAAGGGAAGAAACCAGACACGACAAATGAAGCATGGGAAGAATTGGATGAAAGAGCTTTGTCCACTATTCAGTTGTGCCTCACGAACGAAGTTTTGCAGGAGGTACTAGATCAAAAAACAGCCGCAGGTTTATGGACGAAGTTGGAGAGTATTTTTCTGACAAAGTCTCTCACAAATCGATTGAGACTCAAGCAACGACTCTTCACTTTTCGTATGACTGAATGTACTTCTCTCAAATCCCATATTTCTGAGTTCAATGCTCTTATCGCTGAATTAAGAAGCATTGATGTTAAGATTGAAGATGAGGATCAAGCTCTTTTATTGCTAGTTTCACTACCTCCATCTTATAAGAATTTTAGAGAGACCATGATTGTTAGCAGAGAAACTATTGATTTTGAAGATGTCAAGACTAGTCTGCTAAATAAGCAGAAACTTGATACAGAATTGACTTCTGATGGTAGTAATAATCATGGGACTGGTTTAGTTGCTCGGGGAAGGTCTGTTGAGAGAAGAAATAGTGGCAGGAGCAGGTCAAAGTCTAAGCATAGAGATATGATTTGCAACTATTGTAAGTCTCCAGGGCATATCAAGATAAATTGCCTAAAACTGAAGGCCAAGGAGCAGAGAGAAAATAATTCGAATCAACAAAATCATGGGAATGTCAATCGTCATAACAATCGCAACTATCAGAATAGACAGAATAGGCGAAACGAAAATCCTGCTCAAGCTGATGTTGCTAAAGAAGAAGACAAAGATTGGCTTTTGATTGCAGATAATAAAGATAAATTCTGTGATAGTTGGATTCTTGATTCAGGCTGCTCATATCATATGTGTCCTCATCGAGATTGGTTCTCTACGTATAAAGAACATGATGGTGGAGTTATTCTCATGGGTAATGATGCTAGATGCAAAGCTATTGGGATTGGCACAATTAATATTAAGATGCATGATGGCATGATCAGAACTTTAGATAATGTCAGGCATGTGCCTGATTTGAGGAAAAATCTAATTTCATTGGGTACACTTGACGCCAATGGTTGTAGATTCACTGCTGAGGGTGGAGTTCTGAAAATTTTGAGAGGTTCACTTTTGTTGATGAAAGGGCTTAAAATTGGTACTTTGTATCAGCTGCAAGCCTCTACTGTTACTGGTTCAGCTGCGGTCTCTTCTAATATGACAGATTCATATAATACAAAATTATGGCATATGAGACTAGGCCACATGAGTATTAGAGGGATGGAGGAGCTAAGTAAAAGAGGTCTCTTGTGTGGTCAGAAAATTGAAAAACTGGATTTCTGTGAACATTGTGTCTTTGGGAAACAGAAAAGAGTCAGTTTCAAAACAGGAATTCACAGCACAAAGGGCACTCTGGATTACATTCATTCTGATCTCTGGGGGCCTGCTAGAGTTCCATCGAAAGGCATTGGTTCCAGGTATGTACTCACTTTTATTGATGATTTTTCAAGAAAAGTTTGGGTATTTTTTCTCAAGGCAAAGAGTGATGTTTTCATTACTTTCAAGCAATGAAAAATATTAATTGAGAATCAGACCGGTAAGAAAATCAAGCGGCTGAGAACAGATAATGGGCTAGAAGTTTGTGGAAGTGAGTTTAATGAGTTCTGCAAGAATGAAGGAATTGTGAGACATCATACTACAGTGTATACTCCGCAGCAGAATGGTATTGCAGAACGTATGAACAGAACCCTATTAGAAAGAACAAGGTGCATGTTGTCTAACGCTGGTTTGGGCAAGGAATTCTAGGCTGAAGCAGTCAATACTGCTTGTTGGTTAATAAATCGTTCTCCTTGCATGCCTATTGATAACAAGACACCCGAGGAGGTATGGTCAGGTAAACCTGTTGATTATTCTTCTCTTCGAGTTTTTGGATGTCCAGCATATGCACATGTTAGTGAAGGAAAACTAGAGCCTAGAGCGAAAAAATGTATTTTTCTTGGTTATGGTTCTGGTATAAAAGGTTATAGGCTTTGGTGTTCTGATTCATCTAAGATTATAATTAGCAGAGATGTTACTTTTGATGAGTCTGCTATGCTTCATCATGTCAAGAAATCATTAGATACTTGTCAAGAAAATCTGCAAAGTGCATCAAAGAAGGTGGAGTTTGAAGTATCTTCTTCACAGCCAATTCAGTCAGTGACTGATAATATTGAGATTGAAGAATCTGAAGAAGAAAATTATTCCATAGCCAAAGATAGACCGAGAAGAACAGTAAAACCTCCACATATGTATGGATACTCAGATTTTGTTGCTTATGCTCTTTCAGCTGCAGAGTCGATAGAATATGCTGAGCCTAAATCATACAAGGAAGCTATTTCATCCAAAGATTCAGCAAAGTGGTTAGTTGCTATGAATGAAGAGATGGAATCTCTTGAAAAGAATCAAACTTGGGAGCTTGTCAAACCACCAAAAGGAAAGAAGATTGTGGGTTGCAAGTGGGTTTTCAAAAGAAAGGAAGGTATTCCTGGAGTTGAAGACATTAGATTTAAAGCACGTCTTGTCGCTAAAGGCTATAGTCAGATTGAGGGAGTTGATTTTAATGATGTGTTTTCACCCGTCGTTAAACACAGCTCTATTCGGGTCTTTCTTGCGTTAGTTGCTATGCATGATTTAGAGTTGGAACAACTCGATGTGAGAACAGCTTTCTTGCATGGTGAACTTGAAGAGAAAATCTATATGGGTCAACCTGAGGGTTTTCAGTTTGAAGGTAAGGAAGATCATGTATGTTTATTGAAAAGATCTATCTATGGCTTGAAGCAATCACCTAGACAGTGGTACAAGAGATTTGATTCTTTTATGGTGCAACTTGGCTATTGTAGAAGCAAGTATGATAGTTGTGTATATATGTGCAAACTTCCAAATGGATCTTATATTTATCTGCTGTTATACGTTGATGACATGTTGATTGCAGCAAAAGATAAATTTGATATACAGAATTTGAAGGCACAGTTGAGCGCTGAATTTGATATGAAGGATTTAGGTTCTGCGAAGAAAATTCTTGGCATGGAAATTCAGCGAGATCGAAAAAGAGGAAAATTGTATCTTTCCCAGAAAAGCTACATTGAGAAGGTGTTAGATCGTTTTGGCATGAAAGATGCCAAACCAGTTAGTACTCCTCTTGCTGCTCACTTTCGATTATCAGCTGATTTATGTCCACATACAGATGATGAATTAAAGTATACGTCAGGTATTCCATATTCTAGTGCAGTTGGTAGTGTTATGTATGCTATGGTTTGCACTCGACCTGACATATCACATGCTGTTAGCGTGGTAAGTAGATATTTATCATGCCCAGGTAAAATTCATTGGCAAGCAGTGAAGTGGATTTTGAGATATCTGAAGGGTACTTCAGATTATGGTTTAGAGTTTGGGAAAACTTGTGAAACTCTTACTGGATATGTTGACTCTGATTATGCTGGTGACCTTGATAAAAGGAGGTCTTTGACAGGGTACATATTTACTGTTGGGGGTTGTGCAGTCAGTTGGAAAGCTTCTTTGCAGCATACAATTGCTCTGTCTACTACAGAGGCAGAATATATGGCTATTACAGAGGCAATCAAAGAAGCTATATGGTTAAGGGGCTTATTTGGAGAGCTCAGTGTGGATGATGATGTGACTATTGTGCATTGCGATAGTCAGAGTGCTATACATCTTACTAAAGATCAGATGTATCATGAGAGAACAAAGCATATTGATGTGCGGTATCATTATATTCGAGACATTCTTGCTGATGGCGATATTAAGGTCTTGAAGATTGGTACATAAGACAACCCAGCTGATATGTTGACAAAGTCATTGCCCTTTACTAAATTCAAGCACTGCTTGGATTTGGTTAATGTTTGCAGCAGCTGAGTTTTATGCTGGTGGGAGGAGAAGATTGACTTAATACTTATGTCTACTTGGGAATTCAAGTCAAGGTGGAGATTTGTTATGTATGTCTTGAATAGGTAATATGCTTAAGTTATGGGTCATGGGCCAACATTAGGGTTTGAGGGGTAATATTATAAATATTGCCATTTGCTCATTCTGTTGTTGACACCTGATTTTTTTTACCATTTATTATTGTGATTTTTATTCTTTAAAATTAATTAAAAATATCAAAAAAGGTCATAAAATCACAAAATCAACTTTGGAAGCCTTGGTTTAACCTTAGGAACCAATTTTGAACAAAAAATATTTTTCGGTATTTTTAATATTTTTCGAGTTTATTTAATTATAAAAATACTCAAAAAAATCAGAAAAATACCATTCGTGGTCAGAAAAATACCCAAAAATATTCGATAATTTTTTTTTAATTTCCTCTTCAAGTGTGTCACTTTAAATCTCAAAAATTCGGCTCGGGTCAATATGTTCCTTCACAAACATAAACCCGAACCGAGCCTAAAAAAAAATCATTTTCGAGTCTTTTAGTTTTCAATTCTCACTTTTTATAAGCTATGACATTGGATTCTAAAGTCTTAAAGTGCAATTAGGTCAATTTGCCCTCCAATTTAATCAATTTTTACCAAAAGGGCTTAATTGCACATTTTTCTTTCAATTAGTCCCCGATTTCACGGATGTATACGTATGCTCTACGTATTTATACGTCATACGTATTTATACATTATGCATATTTGTACTGTTTGGTAACCTCTTTAACTCTTGTAATAATAATAATGGTTATTATTTTTAACACCTTTGTTAGTGCCTTTTTTTTAGCATTTTTGTATTGTGAGTGCTATTGCTAGTGCTATTTTTAAATAGCATTTTTTGTATTATAAATTGTGAGTGCTATTGTTAGTGCTATTTTTAAATGACATTTATTTATCATAAATTGTGAGTGCTATTGTTAGTGCTATTTTTAAATGGCATTTATTTATCATAAATTGTGAGTGCTATTATTAGATAGAATTTATAATTGTTAGTGCTATTTTTAAATAGCATTTTTGTATTATAAATTGTGAGTGCTATTGTTAGTGCTATTTTTAAATAGCATTTTTGTATTATAAATTGTGAGTGCTATTGTTAGTGCTATTTTTAAATGTCATTTATTTGTGAGTGCTATTTTTAGATAGAATTTATAATTGTTAGTGCTATTTTTAAATACAATTTATTGGAAGGTATTTTTGGCTATAAAAGGATGGCAAGAGTTTTGAGGTTGGAGGGGGGAGACATTTTGTAGAGTGTGCAAATTTTTGAGAGCTTAGAGAGAAGAACACAAACACTCTCTATATTCTCATAATCTTGAGAGAGCAAAATATACTAAGTTCGGAATATTGATTCCGCATATTGCTAGCACAATTGTTGTGGAGTTATTAGTCGTCTCCCCGTTCGTCAATTGGTGGTGCGTCCGAATTAGATGCCTAACACTTGTGGAGGCTGAGATCGAAGAACATCGAACCGACACCTCCGTTCAAGCACGCTACGAGAGGTAATCTATTTACTCCCTTTGAGACTTTGTGATTTTTTTCGATTGAAATGCACGAAGTACGCCTCTGGAGATACATGTATGGGTTGTTATTTATTTCCGCTACGTGTTACGTGGATCCCAACAGTGGTATCAGAGCCAATCCTTATGTGTTTTCGTGCATTTAATTGATTTTTTACAATTTTTGCAATACTATGGCCAATATGTATTAACGAATTGTTCGTCTTACATGGCTAATGGAGATTGATTATTTTATATGATAAATTAATCAACGTAGCAAAAATTGAGACTAAATCAATTTTGAATCGAAAATTTATGGCTATCTTATTTTACGTAAAAATTCTTAATATGATTCAACGTAGAATTTTTATTGTGCCTTCCTAAGTTTTAAATTGTGAATTTATTACTTACGTGAAAGGGTGGTGATCATGGAAAAATCCCTAATCAATGTGATTGATGTATATATGAATGTATGATGATTATTTATATATTTGGGGTTGTAATTATTAAATGGAGGCTGCGTACTCCTTTTATTTTTCATGTAATCTTTATTTTTAGCATAGTCAATTGTTGATGTAAATGCTACGAGGATTACATGGAGGAGCCTTTTAAGTCGGCGAGCTCTTTGGGGCCCGATTCTTGAAGAGTTCAAGAAACCAAGAAGAAGCGAAGAGCGGCTCTCCGTTATTAAAATATTAAAATGATTAAATGTGGTCTCATTGGCTCGAGACCCATTAAATCATAATTCCATGATCACCACGTAGGATAGATGTTTATGTGATTGGCATCTATTTATTTATTATGATTACGTGAGCATGTTAAACTGGTTAATGTGCAGAGTCAGACTTACCTCACCCAAAATTGCGCCTGCATGAAATCCTAGTTAGGAAAATCACTCGCGTTAGGTACCGAAAGGGCGTTGGTAATGACATCAACGTAACCAAGTCCCCGAACCCAAAATCTCTGGTTCCGCAGAATTGATCGATCTCTCCCAATCGGTCAATAAGGTTTCCGGTCTACCCTCCAAGAAAGACCGGTGGCGACTCCAAATGAATGCACAAGTTGCACATGCCACCACGACCACACTAAGGTCGAAAGCGATCGACTGTTATCGTCGAATCCCTTTGAAAAATACTCCCGCCGCGATTTGGTATGGGCCTGGGAGGGCCCGCGCCGATCCAAAGCCCGCGATCCGCACCCTTGTGCGGGGGAAGGCCCGCGATCGGTAATCCATTAGCCGCGTCCTCTTTCGGACGGGTCGCGACAGCTGGCGACTCCGCTGGGGATTTTGTTCTAGAACCTATGGTTCTAGACCCCAAGTGGACTTAGGCCGTAATTAAAACGCTGAGTGATGTTTCTAACCCTGCAGGCGCTCTTGAAGGTGAGGTAAGTCCGCTCATGATAGGTGTTATATGTTTTTGCAGATTGGAGAAATAAGGGGTGTAGTCCGTGATTAACATTGTCTTATGCAGGTTGGCGTAGGAATGTATGTTTTGTGGATGATTTGAAGCGCTGATTGATAAACTGTTGTGCATGACTTGCATTGTGGTGTTCACGACACATAGACACACACAACCGCGCCTAAAACCCCGGGCGCCCCTATAGGAAAACAATAGAAGGAACTGAAAATGGAATCTCTATGAGGAAAAACATGGGGTAATCCACTTTTCAATTCCGCTCACTTCGAACTATGGATCGAGTCCCAATGCAACGATAGCTGTGCAATGGAATCGGCTCTTTCTAGAACTCGAGGTGGGAACCTTAACCTTAGGTGCCAAACCTTCTGATTTTTAGAAGTTTACTATCACTTGTTTCATGCGCATGTCTTTGGGTGGTTGGTACACCTAAAACCGCACATAAGTCGACGAGTTGGGTTGGTAAGACTCTCTATCCCCCAAATCTATCACTGTTCATATAAATATAGGCATTTCATTTATTGCATTCTGGTGATTAGATTAAATGCCATTTCGAGGATAGATATGTGCGTTTGTCCCTAACGTCCTTGATAGAAGACGAGGAGGGTGATATCCCACGACGAACACCGAGTGTGCGATAAGGAGCATACTATGGACGTTATTGAGGTATCATCCAATGAAGATGACGAGTTGGGGCAAGTGATCCTGAAGGCACAGATCAAAACTGGGGCATCCTTAAACGTTAGGATCACATTCCTTTATGTCATTTTCCATTACTAGTCCTCTTGTATAGGGTTTATTTTTACTGAGGTTTTCTCTATCTCACCCCTTAGAGCGATTGTATTAGGGGTCTATTGGTGTATACATTCAGATGGAACTTGGTTGTATTTCTTTTAACGGGTCATTGGAATGTGATAGTGGCATTTTTTCTAATCATCCGAATACTCCCAAGTCAAGTTTATAATTCCTTTAGAGGAAATTAAAATTGGAAGTCTTGCACGACCTTTTGGTCGTGTGAGGTAATCCAACCCCAATTTCGCTAGAAGGAACTACACACTTGAATTGGTTCATGCATGTTGTACACTACTGGTAATTCACGATAATTGATCAAGAATATCAGCGTAGTTTCAAATTTAATGACGAGATAGATGTCCAAACTACTTTCGTTCTTAGCGAGCGACCTTAATTTGGATGCCATATCTTCAATTGAATTTAAAACACATTATTATGTCTTGCGCTTTTGACTAATTCGTTCTCCTCGAAATTGATCAAAAGCGATTATCGTGAATTACATTCCTTTCAATAATATGCTTTCCTTCGGAGAATACTGATAAAAAACTTTTTGCGCAAGATTAAAACCCTTGTAAAAGTTTTTGTCCTTATTAATCACGAGCAAGCATAAGATTGAAAGGGGTTTATGGTTTCTTTTTCAAATTATTCCTTCTGATTCAGTCGTTTCATTTGCAGGTGAAAAAATAGGTAATAGAGAGAAATCTTCTCCTGGATAAGTCTGAGGCTATTCTCTCATCTGATCATGAGCGAGTTATAAAATCAGGACATATTTGCTCGGCTTATTGATATTATGGTTCGGCTCACCCAAGTTGAAAATGTTCGGATGCTCGAAGAAATGAACCATACAGAAGTTAAAACACACACATTTATTTTGCTCAGTGGAGGGTTTTCAAAAGCAGGTCATACAATTCGGGGTGGAAAAGTAAAGCCAAAGTGAGCCCTAATTAACGACACAAAGGAGCCCAACTGACCCTCCATGTTGTTAATGCTCTGCCCGTACTCACGACTTCGCATGTCCTGGTCCGCAAGCTTAAGGAGAAGGTTTCTGCATTTGCCCTTAACCTCAGTGACCTTGACCTCGTGTTCATCGGTGATTATTTCCAAGTCCCGAACTAATCCATTCCCGTGAGCTATGTCTGCGGTTATTTTGTCGAGCCGTTCTTCCTGCCAGTCGCTTTGCAGCCTCAATAGGACATTGTGGCGGTCGTGCTCGCCAGCGGTCAGGGATATGGCCAATTGATCCACCAGGTTTCTCCTCTCGCGAAGCAACGTCGCGACCCTCTCATTGGCAAACTCGACGGCCTTTTTGTGACTATCGGCCAGATAGTTGGTCAGCACCAAATGATCAGACCGATCCTTGTAACGAGCCCGCAAGACGCGAGCCACGAGAACCTCCCGATCAGCAACACGGTAGGCCTCTAAGGAGTGTACAAAGAGGGTCGGGAAAGTTCTATATTCCCTCCCCAGCGTAGTACCTTCGAGGGAAGTGGTATCTAAGTCCTCGAGCAGGACACGGATTTCATCCGCGGTTGCAGAATGATCGGTTATGTGCGCGTAACCGCGACCCAATAGGTTATAAAGCTTTTCCCACTGGGCCAAGACATCAGTCGAAAAAGTGCGCACGGGAGAGGAGGCCATTTGCGTTGGGTTGGCTTGAGAATAAGACGAGGCTAATAGAGAGATTAGAAGGAAGAAGCTGATTATGCGAGAACGTTAACCTTCCATACATTAATTCCTCATTTTATAGTAACTCGAGGATGATGAAGGGTCTCAGTAATAATGCTGGTGGAGCCCAGTTAGGGGGTAAAGCAGGAGGTCCCCTCACGAGAACCATTGGATTCGTTTCGGTCCGCGATTTCCGGCTCATCAATTAAAAGATGTAAAAGATTTGACGGGATCACCATTATTAGAGTTAGGTGGGAGGTAAGCGCAACTATCGAAGAGAGCCCTAACAGGATTTGGCAGTCCCATCACGTTGAAAAGCTAAGCGAGAAATTCAAGGTCTTGAGGGGGAACGTTTGCCTAATGATGCTTGAAGAGCGTCTCCTGAACATGCAAAGTCACTTTATAGGGAGTGAGCATACAGGAGAGAGTGGAGAACTCTGAATGGGCAAGAACCAATCAAACATTTCTCAGTCCAACATATTTAAGAGGTTACTGTCAGCTGCTAGAGGCGACTGACTCAAAAATCTCAGAAATTGAACCACAGAGGGATCTCGAAGATTCCAAGATCAAGTCTAACGCCAAAACCATGGAGCCCAACACTTCTGGCAACGGAAATCAAGATCACGGCGACGACGACAACGACATCCACGATGCTCAACTCGGGAAAAGAAGACGTCCTCACCAATACTCTCAGGAGGAAACCCAAATGCTGGAAACCCTTTTCAGTAAAAGCCATTACATGAAAAAGAAGTGGAGAATTGAATTGAGCCGGGAGTTGGGGATTAATCAGTCGAGGATCCAGTTTTGGTTTCAAAATAGGAGATCCAAATCGAGGGCTCAACGCAAACGTCAGGTGGTCGAGATTTTAAAGGAAGAAAACCAAAAGCTGCGAACAGAAAACATGAGGTATGAAAAAGCTCTCAATATTACCGTTTGCCCTCATTGCGATAACCTCATCGCCCGCGGTAAGATATTCCCCGATAAGCCTCACGCAATGATTGAAGACGTTCACTTACCACCCTACTCCCTCGGGGAATCTCCTGCTCACCCAGATTTTGCCGGAGTCACGCATGGGCAGGATGATCCTACGAAGACGATACAAATGCCTCATGGGGGATGGGATTTGCATCGCTTTGATTGGAGTTACAGTTTCAAGGAGCTGGATGTTACCGCCGACCAGCTCAAAGCATATCAGCCTCATGCACAACAATTTTCGATAGGGTCGGGTCCCGCTGGAGATGAGTTAATCAGTCGTCAAGCCATCGATGCAATTTTGGGCCACGATAAGAGGAGGTTCGCTTGGCCCCCTGAACTGCATTCCAGATTCCTAGACGTGGTTCACCAAATGGGGATCGATTCAGCAACTCCGACGCGCATATTTAAGGCCATGAATGTACCGGGGCTTAGTAAGGAACTGGTCAGGAATCACTTTGCTGCCTACATAAAGCTATTAAAACAACGTCGAGCGGAGCTAAACCGGGAGGAATCCGTCTCGAGCTCAAAAGCTAGGGGCGACCGCCATTGTAATGCTCAGGCATCAAGAGATACCCGGCCAAATCTAAGCATCAATCAAGCTAGCAGCCCGACCACCGGCAAACTGAAAGCTGATCAGAATGTCCTCCCGGGCCATTTCAACACTTCTCAAGAGCGCGTGTCACAAGTACAGCGAGTGCGCACTCCTCCATTCGAGCAGCAGTCGGCTGGTGCTCTGCCTGCCGCTGGTCAACCCACGACAGACGATTTCTTTGATGAGGGGCTCGATGCCTTGTTCAATCAGTGGGAAGCTGGCATGCTTGGACAGCCATGATCTAGCACTTGACTCGGGGCACGATGGGTCGGTCACCACGAACACCCATAGAAAGAAGAACATGTTCACGAGTAGATCACTCATTTTATCCGTTGTAAAGTTCCTACGGGAACATTTTTCTTTAATGACTATAGTTAATTCTATATTAAAACCAACGCTATCGACGAACATCGTCATGCTCAGTTGTGATGATCCCTTGTTAGATTAAGTCTGAAACCAGAGACGGTCTTTAAAATTTTGAGTGGCCACGAACTCATTCCTCACCAAGCGCCCGGGATGCTGAAATGAAGAGTAACAGCATGCACAGGGAAAATGCCACTTTCGTTTGAACGATGAAAAGGGGTTGAGAGAAGATCATAGCGTTAATTCCCATGGAGCTAAATGAATTAAACGGAGTCATTAATTGCGGGCCCACCGCTGCTCCCCACGTTCTTGGGCCTAGCAAATCATAAAAGGCGCCGAAAGATTGTAGACCCACCACTTTGAAGACTGAACTAGGGGACGAGTGCAATACTCGATGAAACCGAATCAATGCAAGAGAGTTTGTGATCCTATCACGAGGAAAAAGAAAGGGGAATACAGACGATGAGTAATTACAGGGTCTCGGGAGGAGCGCTTGCTTGCTGGTCTTCATATGCAGCCTGAAGGATGGTTCTAGGACACGCACAATCACTTGAGAAAATTTCTAGAGTGAGCAAACACGTAAGAGCGAATAGAGAAAGCTGAGTGAACTAGATCAGCCCGAGATACTTCGATCCATCATGTTTAAAAGCTATTCCCATCTGCTAGAAACGCCCGACCTGGACATTTCTGAGCACGAACTGCTGGGAGACTTTGAAGATCCTGGAGCTGAATCCTGCCCGAAGGCCGTGGAGACTGACTCCTCCAGCGATGAAATTCTAGGTTTCAGCTACGAAGAAGGAATATACAATGATGACCGGAATCGGAAAAGGAAGCAACTACAACGCCACACTCCAGGCCAAATCCGAGAGCTCGAAGCTTTCTTCAATGAATGCCCCACTCCAAGCAGACAACAGAAAATGGAGTTGAGCCGAAAAATAGGATTGGAGCTTTCGAAGGTCAAGTTTTGGTTCGCCAACAAACGAACCCGGGTGAAACAGCAATACGCAGACCATGAGTTACTGGTCCTGAAGGAGGAGAATGAGAAGCTTCAAGCTGAAAGCGCGAGATATAAGGAAGCTCTGACCAAGGCCACCTGCCTTAATTGTGGTAATCATGTTGTCCTCGGCGAGGTGTTCCTCGATGAACCGTCCCTGTTGACGAATAACGCTCAGCTGTTACCGTATTCTCCACAGCATTTTCCGACACAGCCAGATATCGCCGGAGATCTGCATGAGCAAGTCAACACCATAGGATCAACACCAACATCCTCTGAGAAATGGGATATGAATCATCACAGGGGGAGTTCTCTCAATGACGAACTCGCTGTCGCAGCCAGCCAATCCAAAGTCGGTGAGTCCCTCCCTGGACAACTTTTGAAACGACTAGATCCCGTAGAGAATAGCTACCGAAGTATTGACGATATTTTGGGTGATAAGAGAACAAGGTTTTACTGGACCTATGAACTTCACACCAAATTTGTTGATGCAATTCGAGAGCTGGGAGTTGATTCGGCTAGCCCACTACGCATACTCGAGATTATGAATGTGCCGGGGCTCTCTAGAATTAACGTCGAGTCTCACCTCAAGTACTATAGGAGATTGCTAAGGGATGGAAGGATAGCGTTAAACCATCATAAAGCCAGTTGGAGCTCAAGTGCCGGGCAGAGTTACAACCACGATGATTGGAGAGCCGAGAGCACCCAACCGTGTTTCAGCAATGACGGGACCAGCAGTCGTGTCAGCGACTCCTCTAACCCAAATCAGAATGCTCCGCCGAGCTATCTCAATACTCTTCAAGAGTATATACCGCAGTTCCAGCACATAGGGATTCCTCAGTTTGAGCGCGATTCGGTCATTAATGCTGTCCCTGAAGCGGATCTGGCATTGGTAGAGAGTGCACATATAAACCTGCCGGTCATTGGAGGAAGTTCCAATTCGAGGGGTCAAGTTGCTCACGGCGAGAGCAAAGAGAGGAATCCCTCGCCTGCAGTCGACGACAGCCAATCTGGGCACCAAGGGCTAGAAAGAACAGGCGATTTCCTTGAGGAGGAGCTGGACACTTGGATCAATACTCTTCAGGAATGTATGTCTCGACCCCAACAGGGCAATGATGAAGGTTCCAGCTCAAAGACTCCAGTTCCTCACAATGAAGGCGATGAAGGAAATCTGCCCCCAACAATTGTTGATACCCAACTTGAACATCAATGGCTCGAAGACCCGAGCAATTTCCTTGGCGATGAGTTCAATCTTTGGCTCGATCAATTTGGAGCCGGAGGGCCATCGCAGTGGTGACGCAAGGCAGGTGACCAAACGTCTGATGCAAGGCATGGTTACTCGATGAAAAATGCTTAGACGAAAGGGGTGGAACACTCCTATTGAATATGTTGTTGATCGCACTGTAAGGTTCCCACGGGAACATCTTTCATTAATGTCTAGAACTAATTGCGCGTGAGTGTTAACATCACCCTTTGAGCATCTTCAAGCCGAGGGCCGTGGATTAATCGCTTAATCCGTGGAGCAAGTTCCCCGAACAATGACTATCACCCGCGGAGTATAATGGGATCTACCCCTTCAATACGAAATACGTTTGGCCGCGAAGCCACTTATTTGGTAAAACGATGTATCGTTCCTAAACGATCTTCAATCGAATACCGAAGTAATGTCTCATTTCTTTCCCTTCTCGGGTGATAAACATGGATAAATCACTCAAGGAGCCATTTGTTCGAATAACAGAACAGACGTTGCCTAACTGGGGGCAGATGAACCATTGATGTTGCAAACACTCCAAGAATGGATAGGCGGATTTGATAGATGTTGTTCATATCAATACGCAATATCAGAACGGGATGAGAACCAAGAGTAAAGTTGTATCGTTCCAATTTGTCTTGAATTTGAGAATATGAATTGATACTCGTTATTTATCCTTGACAGGGGAATCGCCTTACAGACGAACATGTTTTCACATCCCATGTATTACCCGTTAGAATACATAACCAAGGGTAAATTATATCGTTCTAATTTTTTGAAAAATTCATGAACGTACAATAACATGTTTCTTCCGCATTTTCAGGATCTCCAGCCGCGAGGGACAGGTAAGTATCCCTTTTCCCAATCCATTGAAGATGTTAAATAAAAAACAGAGAGAAAAAGAAAAGCTTTCAGAATCTAATGTCTAGAAAAGACATAGAATTCAAACTTCATTGGCATTCATGTCTTAAAACAGGAGGTTATCTGAACATGAATAAGAACATGCATGGTGCATCATAAAATCCCCTTGACGGGTAAAATTTTTGGAGAAAATGAAAGAGATTTTTTCCAATCAAAAGTTCAAAACTTTTAAAAGGACGTTTTCTCAAAAGAAAAGAGGCAAAGCCTAGTCCAAACACGTCCTACACACACTGGAGAGAAGTGGAGCGGATCAGATAGCAAAATCTGGACCTACGGAAGTAGGGATTATTCGCAACGATTACATGGGTTGGGATGACGGAGGCATTCGTTTCATATCCCTCAAACACTACAGGTGACCGTTGATAAACCCTTTGAACGACGGTTTTCATTCTTAACCCTGTCAAGAACCACCCCACATCGGGGCAAAATGGAGGTGAGTCCAGCGGTATCAGGAGAAAATGGTTAGAAATTTTCTTGCTCGGACTAACATCAATCTTTGTGTGTTGTTTATATGGTAATCCAAGTGCCATAGGATGACGAGAAGCATTCATTTCTCTATCCCACACACCATATCCTTTGCACAGCCAAGTTGAGCCTGCAAATTCATTTCATAAACCCCTATTGGTGATCATGGGATGTTTCAAGATGGAAACTGCATCACTCCAAGAACGGAAGAAATCAAGAGATGGGATTTATAGAAAAATCTCATATCGGCGTTTAAATGTGCTATGATTCAAGTTGTATATCTAGCACAATTTTCTGAACATCGTAGTTCCAAAGGAAAAGAAAAGGCGGGATTTCAACAAAGAAAAAAATCCCCAGCATCAAGAAAAAGCAAAGTGCCTGGTAAAAGCAAGGCCGATGCTCGTGAAAACTGTTTGATTGATCCCCAATAAAGCCTAGTTGGGAAGAGAGAAAAACCCATAAAGGAGTCAGATCAAGAAGACTGCTCCCCAAATGATGTCAGCCGTGGTGCAAAAACACGGACAGAATTGTCAATCTCTTAATACCACAAGAGACGTTCTCTAAAGGACTTGTGCACACCTCAAAAGCGGTTGCACACCTCAAAAATGGAAGATGCAGAATGGAAAAGACATGTGACAAATTGGCAATGATCACCAATGTCAAATCCTTCGTGATTTCTGGGCCAAAAACAAGCCTTTTTTCGGTCCCCAATCCTACCAATGTTACAACCCTGAAACAGTCTTCTCTGACTAAGACACTTGGGTTAACATATAGCTTAGCTCGAAGAAGTACGAGCAAGACTCTTTCTTTCTCATTTTGCAGGGTTCTTGACTTGTAAACCCGGAGCAGATGGTGAAGATTTTCATTCGATGGCCTCGACTCCAAAGCGGGTCCCCCTTGAAAACCAATATCCAAGCCCAACATTACGGTCCCGTGGAAGACCTCCCGACCGATCAAAATGTATGCGCTGCGAATGAGCCTAAAATCTAGGCACAGGTCAGTAGGGAATTGAGTGCATCCCCTAAAAATCATCACCTCAAAACAGGTGTGATGGCCTCCTTGTCGAGAAATATTCCAATTGATGTTTTGAGCAAACTCTTTTTGGAAATTTTCAAACTGTTGATCCAGATTTTCCATGCAAGGGATTTGTGATCACATTTGCATGTTGCAAGAATGTTTTGGATAACCTCCAGCATCAAAATGCACATCTCATGACTAAAGCTTAAGTCATAAAATTTTGTCAATTGGACAATTGCTGTCTTCTCAAAGATTACCAATATTTTCTTGGGGAAGAGAAACCCTTAAAAAAAAATCCTTTTCAAAATCAGACAGTCTCATTGGACGTGGAGAACCCTCGTCATGAGACCCCTTTTCAAAATTTAGGTAGTCTCATCGGACGTGGAGAACCCTCGTCATGAGACCCCTTTTCAAAAATCAAGCAGTCTCATCGAACGTGGAGAACCCTCGTCATGAGACCCCTTTTCAAAATTTAGGTAGTCTCATCGGACGTGGAGAACCCTCGTCATGAGACCCCTTTTCAAAAATCAAGCAGTCTCATCGGACGTGGAGAACCCACGTCATGAGACCCCTTTTCAAAAATCAAGCAGTCTCATCGGACGTGGAGAACCCTCGTCATGAGACCCCTTTTCAAAATTCAGGTAGTCTCATCGGACGTGGAGAACCCTCGTCATGAGACCCCTTTTCAAATATCAAACAGTCTCATCGGACGTGGAGAACCCTCGTCATGAGACCCCTTTTCAAAAATCAAGTAGTCTCATCGGACGTGGAGAACCCTCGTCATGAGACCCATTTTCAAAATTCAGGTAGTCTCATCGGACGTGGAGAACCCTCGTCATGAGACCCCCTTTTCAAAATTCAGGAAATCTCATCGGACGTGGAGAACCCTCGTCATGAGACCCCTTTTCATTTAGGCAGTCTCATCGGACGTGGAGAACCCTCGTCATGAGACCCCTTTTCAAAGTCAAAACTGATGGTAGACACCGCCTGAAGGGTCAAACAAAGGTAGATACCGCCTGAAGGGTCAAATGAAGGTAGATACCGCCTGAAGGGTCAAAATAAGGTAGATACCGCCTGAAGGGTCAACTCAAAGGTAGATACCGCCTGAAGGGTCAAATGAAGGTAGATACCGCCTGAAGGGTCAAATCAAGGTAGATACCGCCTGAAGGGTCAAAATATGGTAGATACCGCATGAAGGGTCAAATCAAAGGTAGATACCGCCTGAAGGGTCAAAATCAAAGGTAGATACCGCTTGAAGGGTCAACACAAGGTAGATACCGCCTGAAGGGTCAACACATGGTAGATACCGCCTGAAGGGTCAACACAAGGTAGAAACCGCCTGAAGGGTCAAATCAAAGGTAGAAACCGCCTGAAGGGTCAACTCAAGGTAGAAACCGCCTGAAGGGTCAAACCAAGGTAGAAACCGCCTGAGGGATCACATTAATGGTAGAAACCGCCTGAAGGGTCACATATGGTAGAAACCGCCATAAGGGTCAATTCATTGGTAGAAACCGCCATAAGGGTCAACTCATTGATAAATATCGCAGTAAGGATCAACACAAAGGTCTGATCCACCATACGGATCAAAATCCTTGGCAAATCCCAAAGCGTGGGATGCGCCTTCCTTAGGTTCCTACAAGTTAGGAATCTCATCATGGTATGACCTACCATACAGGTCAGAGCTTAATCTCCCTAGGATATTCTGAATGACGAGTCCTAGGCATCTTCTTGAAAGTCGTCGCAACCGGCAGCATCCGACAGGTGAGCTTCAGGTAAGCCTCTCTCACTCCGGCCCATGTTCAAATTGTTAGAGCAAACCGGGGATTGATTTGAGCTTTTATCAATAGGCTTAAGGATCCGATGTCATAATATTTCTTATCTTATTTTCCCAGTTGAGTCGGTTAGGAATCAGGTGCCACCTTATCTTTGAGAGAAACCTCTAACGAGATTCCTCTCAAAGAGGGGCAGCTGTTGACACCTGATTTTTTTTACCATTTATTATTGTGATTTTTATTCTTTAAAATTAATTAAAAATATCAAAAAAGGTCATAAAATCACAAAATCAACTTTGGAAGCCTTGGTTTAACCTTAGGAACCAATTTTGAACAAAAAATATTTTTCGGTATTTTTAATATTTTTCGAGTTTATTTAATTATAAAAATACTCAAAAAAATCAGAAAAATACCATTCGTGGTCAGAAAAATACCCAAAAATATTCGATAATTTTTTTTTAATTTCCTCTTCAAGTGTGTCACTTTAAATCTCAAAAATTCGGCTCGGGTCAATATGTTCCTTCACAAACATAAACCCGAACCGAGCCTAAAAAAAAATCATTTTCGAGTCTTTTAGTTTTCAATTCTCACTTTTTATAAGCTATGACATTGGATTCTAAAGTCTTAAAGTGCAATTAGGTCAATTTGCCCTCCAATTTAATCAATTTTTACCAAAAGGGCTTAATTGCACATTTTTCTTTCAATTAGTCCCCGATTTCACGGATGTATACGTATGCTCTACGTATTTATACGTCATACGTATTTATACATTATGCATATTTGTACTGTTTGGTAACCTCTTTAACTCTTGTAATAATAATAATGGTTATTATTTTTAACACCTTTGTTAGTGCCTTTTTTTTAGCATTTTTGTATTGTGAGTGCTATTGCTAGTGCTATTTTTAAATAGCATTTTTTGTATTATAAATTGTGAGTGCTATTGTTAGTGCTATTTTTAAATGACATTTATTTATCATAAATTGTGAGTGCTATTGTTAGTGCTATTTTTAAATGGCATTTATTTATCATAAATTGTGAGTGCTATTATTAGATAGAATTTATAATTGTTAGTGCTATTTTTAAATAGCATTTTTGTATTATAAATTGTGAGTGCTATTGTTAGTGCTATTTTTAAATAGCATTTTTGTATTATAAATTGTGAGTGCTATTGTTAGTGCTATTTTTAAATGTCATTTATTTGTGAGTGCTATTTTTAGATAGAATTTATAATTGTTAGTGCTATTTTTAAATACAATTTATTGGAAGGTATTTTTGGCTATAAAAGGATGGCAAGAGTTTTGAGGTTGGAGGGGGGAGACATTTTGTAGAGTGTGCAAATTTTTGAGAGCTTAGAGAGAAGAACACAAACACTCTCTATATTCTCATAATCTTGAGAGAGCAAAATATACTAAGTTCGGAATATTGATTCCGCATATTGCTAGCACAATTGTTGTGGAGTTATTAGTCGTCTCCCCGTTCGTCAATTGGTGGTGCGTCCGAATTAGATGCCTAACACTTGTGGAGGCTGAGATCGAAGAACATCGAACCGACACCTCCGTTCAAGCACGCTACGAGAGGTAATCTATTTACTCCCTTTGAGACTTTGTGATTTTTTTCGATTGAAATGCACGAAGTACGCCTCTGGAGATACATGTATGGGTTGTTATTTATTTCCGCTACGTGTTACGTGGATCCCAACAGTGGTATCAGAGCCAATCCTTATGTGTTTTCGTGCATTTAATTGATTTTTTACAATTTTTGCAATACTATGGCCAATATGTATTAACGAATTGTTCGTCTTACATGGCTAATGGAGATTGATTATTTTATATGATAAATTAATCAACGTAGCAAAAATTGAGACTAAATCAATTTTGAATCGAAAATTTATGGCTATCTTATTTTACGTAAAAATTCTTAATATGATTCAACGTAGAATTTTTATTGTGCCTTCCTAAGTTTTAAATTGTGAATTTATTACTTACGTGAAAGGGTGGTGATCATGGAAAAATCCCTAATCAATGTGATTGATGTATATATGAATGTATGATGATTATTTATATATTTGGGGTTGTAATTATTAAATGGAGGCTGCGTACTCCTTTTATTTTTCATGTAATCTTTATTTTTAGCATAGTCAATTGTTGATGTAAATGCTACGAGGATTACATGGAGGAGCCTTTTAAGTCGGCGAGCTCTTTGGGGCCCGATTCTTGAAGAGTTCAAGAAACCAAGAAGAAGCGAAGAGCGGCTCTCCGTTATTAAAATATTAAAATGATTAAATGTGGTCTCATTGGCTCGAGACCCATTAAATCATAATTCCATGATCACCACGTAGGATAGATGTTTATGTGATTGGCATCTATTTATTTATTATGATTACGTGAGCATGTTAAACTGGTTAATGTGCAGAGTCAGACTTACCTCACCCAAAATTGCGCCTGCATGAAATCCTAGTTAGGAAAATCACTCGCGTTAGGTACCGAAAGGGCGTTGGTAATGACATCAACGTAACCAAGTCCCCGAACCCAAAATCTCTGGTTCCGCAGAATTGATCGATCTCTCCCAATCGGTCAATAAGGTTTCCGGTCTACCCTCCAAGAAAGACCGGTGGCGACTCCAAATGAATGCACAAGTTGCACATGCCACCACGACCACACTAAGGTCGAAAGCGATCGACTGTTATCGTCGAATCCCTTTGAAAAATACTCCCGCCGCGATTTGGTATGGGCCTGGGAGGGCCCGCGCCGATCCAAAGCCCGCGATCCGCACCCTTGTGCGGGGGAAGGCCCGCGATCGGTAATCCATTAGCCGCGTCCTCTTGCGGACGGGTCGCGACATCTGTTTGAAAGAGTGAGAGCTTACGTTGCCTCTTTTGTAATCCCATTGATTCTCATAGTGGATTTTGCCTCTCCTCTCTCCCGTGGTTTTTTCCCGCAAGGGTTTCCACGTAAATCTTGGTGTTCCGTTCTTCGTCTCTGTCTCAATTTCGTTTTAGTTTCCGCATTGTCGTAACAGTTTCATTTTTGTCTGTGTAAGCCCCGTGCAAAGAGTTTCTCTCTAATCTTTTGCAGCTGATTTGCAACTCCGCTGATGCTCATCCGTTTTCCAGGCACTTCGTCGGAGCAAGCGACTCCAATATTGTATACTGTAACCAAGCACTCTTGAAATATGCCATCGCTTTCGGAGAGCCAATGCCGAGGACTGTTGGGGCTTGAATGATTCTCTCTTTCTTGGAGCAGAATGCGATCCGTAATTTCCAGCACTTGTTTAGGCAAAGCTTCCGCCACGAAACTACGAAGAGTCAAATTGTCTTTGAAGGTGTCATCGGTAGGACTCAACCCTGTGAACATCTCCAACAAGAGGATGCCGTAACCGTAGACGTCGCCTTCTCTTGACACCTTGCATCCCATCGTATATTCTGCCACAAATGTGGATCATAGTGCAGGTGAACTCTTGGAGTACGGATCATTAAAACGGAGTGTAATGGGCGTAATAGTTATCATGCAGCTACCAAACTCACAAAAGGAACCATCAACATTTATTACCTAGGGAAACTTTCAAACTTTGAAAGAGAGATTACCTGGTGGAGCATAACTAATTGTTCCTCTTATGCCCGTTGAGCTCGTCTGATTAGCCACGGTATCAGAGGATGATCCAAGGAGGAACTTTGCCAATCCGAAGTCACCAACATGGGCGACCATCTCAGCATCTAAGAGGATATTGCTCGGCTTTAGATCACAATGAATGATGGGGATGTGGCATTGGTGATGAAGATAATCCAGTGCAGATGCAACATCAATAGCAACATTTATCCTTTGGAAGAAATTCAATGTCTGGGTAGGCTCATTCCGGTCAGATGGTATTGGGTTTGGGTGTAGCCACCTTTCGAGGCTTCCATTTTCCATGTACTCATAAACTAAGGCCTTAAAATCATTTTGCTAATAATCAATACCTGAGCAAACTGTCAATATCTTTAGAAGATTTCGATGTTTGATGTTCTTTAATGCCTTGCACTCTGCCAAGACGCTCTTCAGAGCACCACGATGCACTAAATGAAGCACCTTCACTGCAACGGTCGTACCTTTCCCCTCAAGTATCCCTTTGTAAACAGAACCAAAGCTTCCAACACCGATCAAATTCATTGAAGAAAAATCAGCTGTTGCTTTCAAGAGTGCCCGATAAGTTATGTTTGGGCATGAATCATCCATGGAAGTTGAAATCGGTTCTTTTACTTTCTTCTTCAACCGACGTAGATGTAGAAAAACCAGAGCAAGAGCTATTCCAAGAACGACAAAAATAGCACAAGCCGACAATATTAATACATGGATTTTTCTTCTCTTGGAACTTTTGGACTTGCACCTGGGGAGGTGAAATGCTGGCAATCCCCCACAAAGCTCATGGTTCCCAATAATAGAAGTCACGGTAGCATCCTTAAAGACTCCTTCACGCGGTAGCATGCCTTCAAAGTTATTGTAAGACAAATTCAAAAGTTTCAAGGACCGAAATAACGCTAAAATTTTTGGAATTTGACCCGTCAAATTGTTGCGTGAAAGATCTAGCTCTTCAATACCTCCTAACGATGTGATCGATTGAGGAATGGACCCATGGAAGAAGTTTCCCCCATCCTTAGCGAGGTCAATCCAGTGCAACCCCCTAAACTAATGGGGATTTCGCCTACCAACATGTTGTCGGAGATGTCTAACTCGGTCAGAGTTTTCAAGTTCCCTACTTCCATGGGTAGAACCCCACTCAAATGGTTTCGCGACAAGTTCAAAATGATTGTTATCGAGGAGAGACCTATGAGCTGTGGGGTATGGGACCGCTGAGATTGTTATTAGAAAGATCAAGCCACTGCAGGGATTGACACTTTGATAGATGTGAAGGAATTTCCCCATGAAAGTTGTTCCAACCGAGACTTAGTATGATCAACTTGGTTAGATTTCCTAAAGAAGATGGGATCGTCCCTCCCAGGTTGTTATCGATTAGCTGCAATTTCGCCAGATTTTGTAGATTCCCGAAACTTGAGGGGACCTCGCCTGAAAACTTGTTGGTATACATACTCAATGTGTTCAGGTTGACTAGATTTCCAATCTCTGAGGAATCCCACCAGACATGAGGTTCTCATTCACGCCGAAAGACTTGAGAGATCTCGAGAAATTACCTATGCATTTGGGTAATGCCCCGCCGAGTCTGTTCCGATCAATTCCGAAGAACTCTAACCCTGTGGAGTTTGTCAATGAGCATACGAAGCTCAAGTCTTCAGAATTCCCATTTCCCAGCTTGTTATCAAAGATGGCAAACCACCAAAGCCCAGGCATATTTCCGAAAGAAGGCACTTTCCCTGAAAGCTTGTTCTTTCCGGATTGAATGACCTCTAGCTTTGTCCAATTGGACACCGAGGGAGGAATCGGTCCCTCAAATTGGTTCATGGCAATGCCGAAAAATTGTAGATTTGGGAGCGTCGAGCCTAAGTCTGCAGGAAGACTCCCTTGTATCTGGTTGTCTAAAACGTCGAACTGGGTCAGAGAGGAGAGATTGAACAATGAAGACGGAACTGTACCGGACAATCTGTTTCCTGATGCACTGATAGCATTTAAACTTGTCAGGCGGCCTAGAACTTCGGGAATGCTTCCGCCCAAGTTATTTCCCGTGAGTTCAAGCAACCGCAGTGAAGATAAGTTTCCAAAGGAGGAGGGCACATTACCAGACAGAGCATTTTTATAGAAGGACAAAGCTCGCAGCTCCGATAATGAACCGAGTTCTGTGGGAATTACTCCAGTTAGGTGGCTGTATGCAATGCTGAGGACTTGGAGCTTTGAGCAAGCTGACAAGTTTCTGGGAATTTCGCCGGCCAGCGAATTGTTGTCTAGCTGTAGCAAACGTAGGCGGCGCAACCGCCCGACTTGCGGAGGGATCTCTCGAACGAGACTATTATTCCAGAGATGAATTTCACTCAAAAAGCTTAGGTTTCCGATGTGAGGAGAGATGGGGCCGGAGAGTCCTAGCGATCTCAAGCCCAGGACCGTGACACTCTGGTGTCTCCGGCCGCATGTGACACCGTACCAATGGCAAAACCCAACGGTGTCGTTCCACGAGCCAAGCACCCCGGAAGGGTCTACGACTGCGGCCTTGAACGCGAGGAGCGCGAGCTTGTCGGTTTCATTTGTGGTGGAGGAGGCGGCTTGGACCAAGCAAAGTGCAAGAACGAGAGAGAGAAGGAAACGGCTTGCCAGTGCCGGATGCTGCGCAAAGCTGAAGTGCACAGGTTCCATAGCTCGAGCAGAAGTTGGTGGAAATGAAAGGAGGGACCTTGAGACTTAAGAGGAAACAAGAGATGTGGTGAGTGCTGATGCAAACTGTGAAGGGCCTTTCTGGTTTCCTTTTTCCATGTTGCAGACAAGCCAAAACAACACAGCTAACGAGTTGTTTTCTCGTAACCGTCCCAAGTAAACGAATCTTGACTCGGATCGTGATTGAGAACACGGCAATTCTAGGATCAACATAACTAGAATTTAGAAATGCAACAATGGGTTTAAAGGAAGCCGTGCACCTGATGTCGAATCCATCTTGCTTTAAGCGGAATTGCGATGATTCGAGCTCGGCTTCTTCTATATTATGCTACTGGCTTGATGAGCCGCCCCTTGCTATTTTCTCGTTTTCTTATGTGACGTGATTTTAGGGCTAGGTGAGGGACTCGAGGAGCGTTATTTATAGAGTTTTCAATTGGTGGCCATGCTCAACTTTGCGCACAGTAGTCAGGCTTTTATCGGATTGGTTAAAAATCCTTATATTTTACCTTATTAGATCAATCCAATTAACGATAAATTAATTCCGTAATACGATATATTATGATCTCAATCAATATAATCTCACGTTACGAAAACTCTTTAAACACTCTTGCCAGGCCATATGTGCATCAAAGTCGACTGTCGATCATTGACCTTGACTCAGCACTCATGCATTGAAGTTGCACTACTTTTTCCCTCCAAGTAAACAATTTTTGACTCAGTCGTCATCGGACGGCGAGGGAGCCGGTCTACCAAATATTCTCTGGTAAGTGAAGGCGATCACTCCCATCTCTTTCCATCCCCCATCCATGTTAAAAGATACTTTTTTGTCAGGCCCTGTGTGTATCCAGAGTCGACCTTGACTCAGCACTCATGCATTGAAGTCGCACTTCTTTTTCCTCCATCCCTAATATTTTATGGTAAGCAGATCCGGTCACTCCCATTCTTTCCATCCACGTTGGAAAAAGACTTTTGACAAGCTATGTGATGCATCCACAGTCTGCTGGATGATATATGTTGATGCATGTAACATGGGCCGGGAGTTTCGCGTCCCTCGTACGATGCGGGGGTCGAACGATTGGTGTCCCCGTGTCCTCCCACGCTCGTATAATCTTGAAGTGGTGCTTGTTGGTGTCAAATATAGCGAGTGAGCAATGCGGAGGGTGAGAGTCAAGTGAGTACGTGAGAGTAGAGTCATGATGATTTGTGCTAAGAGTTCTAGGATACATCCCTTAAGAGTTCTGAAGGCGGATTGGCCTCTTGTGGATAAATTGGTCGGGAGCTGATGCCGCTCTCTTGATGAGGCCATGACAAACTGAAACCAATTGTTATTAGAAAAATGTAAAATTGATTTTGAAAGAAAAAAAATATAAAAGAAAAAGGAAGGCAAATAGAATTTCTCTTCTACAAGCTTGGCGGTGAAGTGCAGAAAAATCCAGCTCATTGCTTTGTTGTCCGAAGCAAATCAAGTCCCAACTTATTACTTTTGACGTGGAAGATGGTGGCAGCAGTTTTCACCATTTGTCCATTTAAGGGCAGTTTGAGGAGTGCAAGACATGCAGCCGCAGAAGGAACAGTACACCAAGTTTGCTTGAAGAAGTGGAATTGCGGCAGAATTCCATTCACATTGATGACGCCAAGACGGTGGAAGTCCACTATAAATAGGACTCAGCTTGTTCATGTTTTTGTACACCATAGAGAGGGAGCATAGAGAGAGGGTTAAGAGAGAGTTTTTTTTGTAATCAAGCTTAGCAAAGCTTGTGTGTTTTGCTTTGTAAAGCCTTTGCAAGGCTACTTTAATATCATTTTCTCATTTTCATATTCAAAAACTCTCCCACGTTGAAATCATCAAACTTTTGCAAAATCCCTTCGGGTTCCTATAATTGTTATGCCTAAAGTGTTCTACTCTCTTACTCGATGTAATGGATGCCCGAACTAAGCCCGACATGAATATAAGAAAGCTATTCGCTAGAGTGTTTTATGGAACAACTATCTGGGCGTGGCTTGTCAGTGTTGCACGGGCTAATTTCACGATCGAGATCTGTCGGCCCATGACACATGCTTGTATCTATATCTGGGGCTGACGGGATCAATCCCAGCTGTCATGTCCCATAATTTGTCAACCCCTGTACGATTCCGCGAAAAGTCCTCCGTCCTCTATTTTGCATATTTCATTTTTCCTTTTTTTTTTCCTCAATTAAGCGATGGTAAGCTACTATTCCTAGTCAAGCTGCAGAATCCAAGCTTACCTTTGAATCTGATTCCCAACAGCTAATTGATTGCAATTCGTCTTAAGGAGCATCATACAAGTGAAATGACAAAATTAAGCAAGGTTGTTTGATTCGGATTTGTTTTAAAACACTCATTAATAAGAATCTATACATTTAACTACTAATCAAATTCGGTCACAAGATATCAAATACTAACCAAGATGACCGAAAAAGTAGCATTAGGTCATAAGTTCTAAGCTTGACATTTACTAGATTTTATGGCAACTTGTCTCAGAATTTAACTATTTATTGATAAGTGCCTCAAGTATAAATAGCAATCAGAAGATTCGGGCCACAATACTTATTGATATCATCGAAAAAGTTGGGAGAAGTGAAATTGGAGCATGCACTCGAATGACTGGAATAGAGAGATAATCAAACAGATAAAATTCTACGGCTGTTCGTAGTGATTCAGGCAATCTGATAAGAAATGAATATCAATAAAGAATTGCACATGCCCAGCTCGCTATGCACATTTATGCACCTCAAGGACTAAATATATAACATCATACGATACGAGAACTTCCCATGTCCATGAGCTTAGATGAGTAATACAATGTACATCTTCCTAAGCGACCTTAGCGTCAATTGACAAGGCAAATGCACGCATGAACAGCGAACATAACGCACAGGACCAACATTTGACATGCTAAAGGCACACGTGAACATCAAGCACCACAACATGCTTATATGTCAAATCAACTGTACGCAACTTCAATTGGACATCAAAATGTTTGTGAACAAAATGCAATAGGAATTAACTATCTATGATTCAGTTATTCTTTCAGTCGAACATGTAAAATGTCCCCGAGTTAAGCACGATTCACTTCAATCATTACTATCATCTAGGAAGGGCGGAGACTCTCCAGGAGTCTCCGTGTCGGTGTCGGACGTGCGTTGGCGCCCAACACGCGTCCGACACATGTTGTCAACACTCTCGACACATCAGCGACACGCGAGTCCGGAATTCCGGCATGCTATTCCGACAAGCCGCGCTGGTTAGTTTGAGAAATTTTCAATATTTTTAGGGGGTAAAAAAATGCAATCTGTCAAAACCTAATATGCTAAACTCCTTCACCCCTAATCGGCTCGGCCCTAATTTCCCAAACCCTAATCGCCGTTTTTTTTTCCCCGACTTATTATTGAATATTAAATTTAATGGTGGAATGTGGATTACTTGTACAGTTTGGAACCCCTGCTTCAGGATTCAGGGAATCGAAGCCGTCAATTAGCGTGCCTTGGCTGTCTGTCCACGTCACTACTCCGGCTATCGACGCTTCTGATATGCTCTTCCGCCCACCGACACATCGACATGAATCTTGTAGGTCATTCGGCGCGATCGCAACCCCTGACCGAGTGAGTTTTCGTATTCCTTTCCACCGGGCGATTCCCTGGGTTTTCTCGCGGAGGTTTTCTCCAGGCGATTTCCTGATCATAGGCGAGGATTACTTTTTTTTTTTTTTTGCCTTTTCAAGTTTTATGGATTGTTTGATAAAAAAAAAAAGTTTTATGGATTGTTGGAATGGGATGTAATTGAATTTGTCAATTCGAAACAATGACTGAAGTTTTTTTTTTTTTTGCCACAACTGAAGTTAAGAAATGGTGTTTAACATTTTTAGTTTAAGTTCGTTCTCGGCTCTTTTTTTTTCTATTTATTTATTTATTTGTGGATTTGAATCATTAAATTAATTTGATAGAAATAATCATAAAAAATAATAATAATTGATGGTATATATATAAGATTATGTATTCAATATACAACGTGCCTCGATGTGTCGAAAATCTGGTGTGTCGTGTGGAGGTGTCGGTGTCGGTGCTACTTAGACTGTGACCAACAAATAAGGTTCCATAATATAGAACTCGATGAAGCAGCTGTAAGAGTTTTCCTAATATGGGCTACATTAATTGAGATTGTAATTACCGTATTACGAGATTAATTTACCGTATACGGGTTGGTCTAATAAAGACGTGATATAAAGATTCTTAATGGGCCTAATATGGGCCTGGCTAGTGTGGGCCAGAGTTTGGCCAGACCCGTGGTGAGAGGGGCCGCCAGAAAACTCTATATATAGGGCTAGGGCGCCCCCTCTAACCCTCATAACTTCATACGCCATACGGAAGTGTTGCCTCACCGACGACAGGCATTCAGAGGGATAAAGGGAAAGCGTCGAGCCGCGAGAACAGTTTGATCTCGATCAATAGAGATGACAAGGGCTTCGTCAGCCCCTGGAAGATTGAGATATATCGCATGATTCTGGACCCGGTAGACCATCTGGTAATGCAAAGTGGCAGCAACGGCATTAGGAGTCTGGGGGGCACCAGTAATCTGCAGCTGGACCTTTAAAGCTATCAGCAGGCTGGGATCTGCTAGGGCCATGTTGAAGTTTGGGAACATAGTCACGAAGACTGTGCCAGCATTTAGTGTCGTCTGGATAGTTCCAATACGGGCATGTTGATAGTCGAGAAAGCGAGTATCAAGAAGAGTAATTCTTGCCACAACAGGAAGACCTTTACTGCCATGGAATGAAAGGGCAAGTCGGATGACTCCAAAATGGAGATGGGTAAAACTTCTTGTGTTCATGTTCCAAGACAGATCCCACGAGATCAGCTTGTCAAGCTACTTCCAGATACGTGGGTCACCAATTAAACAATTCCCAGCCGGTCCAATCGTCTGAACCCCAGTTCACAAAGAAGAAAGATGGTACTGTTACCATCAAGTTTGCCAAAGAAAAAGAAGATGCTACTTCCTCATTTCCATCCTTTCCAACCATACTATGTTTCACCCATTGCCCATCTGAAACAGTCAGTATGGATTCTGGAATGTCCAGATTCCAAACAATTCATCCATTCATTTAATACCCAAGGACAACCCATCCACTATTATAAGGATCCATCTGGACACTGTTACTGGGATGCTGATTGTGCGTGTACATCATGTACTGGCACAGAAGAAGAAGATGATATACCCTCTTCAAGACGAAAGAAGAAGAAAGATTCCTTGCACCAAAGGTATCTTGATGGAGACCCTATTGTTGGTCCGCTTGGACAAGACAGTGGACGCTGGCAATACATGGTACAGTACGGCTCGCCTCAACCTCCTCAAGTATTGATACCAGAACCTCCATGTAAACCAGACCTTCCTCCTCCATCATCACCTCCGTCTTCACCTTCACTAATACCCATAAAAAAATCAGTCACTTCTCCTTTCTATAAACCCATTCAGTAGTGGGTAAAGAAAAATCCTTCTTTTCCCATCAAACTCTCAGAGCCATACAAATATGCACCACTCCCATAACCTCCTCCTTTCTTGCAAAGTATTTGCATGCTCCAACCTGAAGATTTTCCTCCACTTCCCTCATTTGGCTCCGGCCAAACCAGTTCCGCAAGCATCAAATTCCCACCAGTTGAAAGCTTCTCTGATCTCCAAAAGAAATTCTTTCACTCTCCAAAAGTATCCTCTCCAAATGAGCTTGACGCTTTTGGTAGAAGGAAACCTCCTCCTCCATCTGATACTGTTCTCAACTGACAAACAGAGAATGCACTCGCCCAAAACCGTGCCATTAGCAAGGTGATCGAGGATACTGCCTTGATAAAAAAGATGCTTGAAGACTTCCAGAAGCGGCTGCATCTGTTAGAAACACAGCAGATTCCTCGAAGTCATTTCTTGGAAGACTAGACCCTTGAGATTGACAAGCTCAAGCAGCAGATTCAAATACTGGAAGCACAACTTGCTGAATCCCAACAACCTAGGCCTTTATTCTCCACTGACCCTTTGTTTTCACCTTTACAAAGGTCCCCGGCTCGATCTGCAGGATCCTCTTCATTCTTTGCAGAACTCCTTAAGTTAGCTCCACCAGCTCCCACTACAAATGTTTCAGCCCTCCGTGCTCAGCTGAAAGAGATTGAGAAGGAAAAAGCCCGTGGCAAAAGAAAGTCATCCTCTCTTACTCCCTCAGCTCCTCCCAAGCCAGAATCTCATCATACACCACCTGATTCTCCCACTCACCTCTCCCAGTCCCTTATGGTGTCTAATCCACTTGAGAATTTTCTCAGGCACCAAGTCTCGTCCATTTCCACAATCAAATCTGTTCCTCCCACTCCTGACCCAATTTCGAGTACCGAATCTTAGATTTCTGCCTTAAGAATGACGAATCGTGAATCAGGTGCACGAATTCCTTCCCCTATACTGTTTTGTTTCTAGTTTTCGACTACGGCGATCCTAGGGTGTCGTTCATTGATGATGGATGGCCGTCCAACAACAGCCTCCGTAAACTCTGAAAATTCAGGAAAAGATAGGCAACTCAACTCAACGCAAAAGTCAGAAACCATAGGATATATGCTCTTAGGAAAACAGAAAGAGATAAATGGAGGGAATCCAAAAAGTGTGCTCTTCGAAAAATTCGAGAATGCGCATGTAATTACAGTGTTCCTTCAATGGTGGTCAAGCAGTTGACCTCGATGACGAAGACGGAGAGGTGATCAATCTGAGTGAAGATGAGGATGGTGTCAATAGCCGAACTGAAGGCCTCTCCTCCGTAGTTGAATAGTCCCTGGTGTCGAGTTTACTGGATTTGCGGAAGAGTCGACGGCAGTGGAGTCTGCGGTGGGCGGAGTCGACAACGAGGAAGGCGGAGTCGTGATTCATCACTGGAGAGAGCGTATTAGGGTATTGAAGTGCATTTTAATGTATTTTGTTTGGGAAAAATTTTAAATAAGAGCCTCAAATATCTTCTTTATTTTAAAGAATGGCATATGAATTTTCGTCATTTGCTCTCTCTCTCTCTCTCTCTTTCGCATTTCATTATTTTTTCGTTGTTGTGGCCGACAAGGCTGTCCTTTGCGGTCATCATGGGTGGCCTTGCCTGGGTAGCATGACCCCGCCCTCATGGCCGCCTCAAAAGTTGTTGAGAGCGGCCTCGCCTTAACAGCCACGTGCGAGGGTGGGCCCTTGCCGGCTGTGAAGAGGCGTCTTGTAAAGTGAAGAGGTGTCAAAATCATGGTCGATCATGGCCGTGAAGAAGAAGAAGATGACGTGATGATCTGGCGAGGGCTTGCCTTTTACGGCACGGCGAGGCGACCCTTGCCTAGATCTGGCGAGGGGCCGGCTTGGCCTAGCCCGGTCTTCGTCGGTAGTCGGCCATCGCTTGAGACTCTTATTTGGAAATAATGGCAGTTTCAGGTCCTTATTTGAAAAAAAAATGAGGATACTTCAAGTTTTTATTTAGAATTTTCTCGTTATGTTTTGTTTCAAGCCCTAACATCTAGTGTTTCGGTTCGGTTCGGGTAGCATTTGTAACTGTTAAGATGTGTGCATGTTAAACTATTACCCTTGATTAAAAAAAAAAAAACCTATTACCCTAACATGAAAAGCACCCGTCCCAAAAATAGCCTGCAAAATCGCTTTGGGGGTCCGATCGTGCATTGTCGACAGCCGGAATTCACCTGCGAAATATCATTTCGTAACACACGTTTCGAGTATGTTAATGTTATTTTTGTGGTAAGTTATGTGGACAGTGTGATTGATAATATTCCACCAAAGTGAATTCCAAATTCCCTTCTTCTATTGTTAACTACTACTAAACTGACTAGTTCCCCTCTTTAGAGGACGTAATCTTGCTTTCTTCGTCGTAAGCATGGGGTAATTATCTTCACTGATAATAATTTAGCTACCAACTATCATCCCGTATCGCTTCTTTAGATGACTTAATTTTCCTTTCATTGTGGTAAGTAAAGGGTGAGCAAATCGGATCGTCCGGACCGGACGAGGACCGGTGGTCCGGCTCTCGATTCTAGGGGGCGACGGTCGGTTCGTGATTCTTGAAAAGCACCCGTCCCAAAAATAGCCTGCAAAATCGCTTTGGAGGTCCGATCGGGCATTGTCGAAAGTGGGAATTCACCTGCGAAATATCATTTCGTAACATACGTTTCGAGTATGTGGATACTGTGATTGATAATATTCCACCAAAGTGAATTCCAAATTCCCTTCTTCTATTGTTAACTACTACTAAACTGACTAGTTCCCCTCTTTAGAGGACGTAATCTTGCTTTCTTCGCCGTAAGCATGGGTAATTATCTTCACTGATAATAATTTAGCTACCAATTATCATCCCGTATCGCTTCTTTAGATGACTTAATTTTCCTTTCATTGTGGTAAGTAAAGGGTGAGCAAATCGGATCGTCCGGACCGGACGAGGACCGGTGGTCCGGCTCTCGATTCTAGGGGGCGACGGTCGGTTCGTGATTCTTGAAATTGGAACCTGTAATTGAACAGTTCGATTTTCGATTTCAGGGCAAAAAATCGAATTGGACCGGATCACCTAAGCCGGGCCGATTGATTTTTTTTTTTTACTATTCTACTGCATCACTTTGGTCATCGGCAACAAAAGGCCGGTGGGCCACATTGAGAGCTGGAAAAATCAAGAGAAAGAAGAAAAAGCCAGAAGAAAATTTAAAGAAAAAAAGAAGGGAAATTTTCCGTCTTCCACCGTGCGACTCTACTAGTCACTGCCTTGGTCACCTCCCAATTCCAGTCTAACATCAACACCACAACGAGCCATACGTTCCTTTTGAAGCTGCTCATCTAAGTTCCAGCCTATGTTGCTTGGAATCGCCCGGTCCCGATTCCGAAAATTAGGAACCGAGACTACCGGTCCAATTTTTCGATTCTTGAGGAGAATCAGATTGGATCGGGAACCGATTACCTTAATAGTAAGATATTTTGTTCCAATTGTTCGTAATTTTTTTACCAGAAATCGTAATTTTTTTTTTACCTTTACTGTTTATAATATTATGAGTCGATCATTTCTGTTACTATTTCGTAAATTTTCTTATGCAAATTATCTTTGTGTCTGTATTCTTTGAACATCCCATAATACTCAGGTAACAGTTAAGAGTAGATGCTGCGGGAGCAATAGCGCATACCAAAGCAGACAAACACGCAAGTTTCCAGATTTCGAGCGCGACGGCCATCGAAGTCTGGCCAACGGTGGACTGGACCCCTGCAAATTGGCCGAGATTCAGACTCCAGAGTGCCCACGGTCGCGAAGAAGACGAGGAGGGAGCGTCCCTTTCTCGTTCCAGTTTTCGCGATACGGTGTCGCTTGATTCTTCACAAAGTGTGTTCAAATGGCGAAATTCTGGTGATGGGTGACCGTAGATAGGCGAGCATGCGACTACTGGTTGACGTGGTAGCAGATTCCAGAAGAACCCACAAGAGAATTGATTGGTTTTTGTTACCGGAAATCCCATTGATCATGAGCTGTTCGATGAAATTACTGATCCAGAATCAGTTCGCTAGAATTTCACACCAGCGCTTCTTGTCCCGACTTTTCTGTACCGCTGTTCCATTGGGAAGGGATAATGAGATCGAAAAAATCGCCAAAGTCATAAATGACCACCCATTTCCTGATAGTACGCTTCAAACCGTCCTCCAGAAGAACATCCCGCCGCAAACTCTTTCCGCTGGTTTCGTAGAGGACGTGCTTGGCCATTTATTTGGGGCTCATTCCAATGGTCTCAAAGCTCTAGAGTTCTTCAGATACACTGTCCGCCATTTGCTGTGCGGTCCGACTTCAGTGGCGTTCGAAAGAACTCTCCACATTCTTGCGAGGATGCGGTACTTTGAGAAAGCATGGGAGTTGATGGACGAGATGCGGGTAACGCACCCTTCGGTGCTCACGCAGAAGGCGATGAGCATCATGATGTTGAAGATTGCGAAATTCAAGTCGTATGAGGATACTCTCCTGGCATTTGAAAGGATGGAGAATGATGTGTTTGTTGGAAGGAAGTTTGGTACGGATGAGTTCAATATACTTCTTCGGGCATTTTGCACGCACAGGCAGATGAAGGAAGCACGATCCGTGTTCAATAAGATGCATTCCCGGTTCTCTCCCGATACGAAGACCATGAATATACTGCTCTTGGGATTTAAAGATTCAGGCGATGTCACCTCAATGGAGTTGTTTTACCATGAGATGGTTAGAAGAGGTTTTAAACCTAACACAGTGACATATAACATCAGGATTGATGCTTACTGTAAGAATGGTAAGAGAGGTTGTGTGGGTGATGGTCTAAGGCTTCTTGAAGAAATGGAAGGGGCCGGTTGCTTACCTACTGTTGAGACATTTACTACTTTGATTCATGGTGCGGGGGTTGCTCGCAATCTAACAAAGGCAAAGGAATTGTTTGATGGGATTTTTGCAAAAAATATGCAACCAGATACAGCAGCCTATAATGCGATGATCAGTGTTCTGATAAAAGCAAAATATGTAAAAGCTGCCATTGCCTTGATGGATGAGATGGAGGTGCAGCAAATTAGGCATGACAACATGACTTATCATACATTGTTCTTTGGATTGATGAGATCAGGAGGAATAGATGGAGTATATGAGTTATATCATAAAATGGTGGAAAGAAACTTTGTGCCTAAAACTCGGACGGTGGTCATGCTGATGAAGTACTTTTGTATTAATCGACAAGTTGATATGGGATTGCATTTATGGGAATACCTGGTGGGCAAAGGGCATTGTCCTCATGGTCATGCACTGGATCTTTTGGTGATTGGATTATGTTCTCGTGGAAGAGAACTAGAAGCTTTTGAGTGCTCCAAACAGATGCTGGAGAGAGGAAGACTAATGACTGAAGCAACGTTTCGGATGTTAGGGGAGCTACTGCTGCAGGTTGGTGAGGCCGACAAGTTGAGGAAGCTCAATCAACTGGTAAAGACGTTAAAAGCTGTTCTGCCTCTGTCAAAAGGGTATGCTGATGGTATAGCTAATTCCTTAGAATTTAATGCAGAAAGGACATTTTCAAGCTGACTTTTTTTGGATACAACCTCTGTTTACTGGATATTCGGATGGTTTGTCATTTTTGGTTCTCCTCAAAGTCTATAGGGCTTATACACATGCGATGAGAAACTCTGATTGTTTGTATTCACCGTGCGGCCTTGACTCAAGCTATTGCTGAGACTTGGGCCATGTCTATGCAACCCAGCTTCTATAGGGTGGTTCAAACAAACCCTGGAGGGAGGAAGGAATATGAGAGCACAGCGTTTTCCTCGTGTGGTTGCTTTTGCCTTTTGTAGGTTGGTCAAAACAGAAACATTGAAATTGAGGACTTGACAAGATGGCAAAGTTTTACTCTTATTTGACTTGCAAAATGCTGCTGCTCAAATTTTTGTGAGGATATACACATAAGCGCTATGCCAAAAGTGGAATGAGATTAGTTGATTGGCTTGTACAAAGATGGCTCTTAAACCCTGCACTTGATTTTTTCGCTGTGGAGTAGCTTCTCAGTTTGATCAAAGTAAAGAAAATACTGTGAGTATCCACATATGGATGGGTACGGCATTCTTAATCTTTCCTGAAGAAATGTCGAAAGAAGTTACAAGCTGTTCTGTCTTCATCGAAAGGTTTGTATGCTAGTGCTATCACGTCGATAATTGCTCAACAGCGAGTTGTTTGTCTTGTGGTCACAGATTAAGGATGTTCACAAACTGTCTTTATTTAATGTTGTGACTTCACTATTGTAGTCAGAAAAGCTCCAGCTTCTTCTTGCACGCTCCAAAGGAGGAATTCTTCCTCTGAGAAAGAACCTTGCCACCCTGCACTTGTGGCTTGGTCAAAACAGATTCGGCTGTGACAAAGGATATGACGAAACTAGAACTGTAAGCTAAGTAGCGGAGTATCATATTTTAAACCCTGAAGCTCAGTTCTGGTTTTTGGAGGAGTTGTACTAGTTGATTGTCAAATATGAAAGATGTTGAACAAACTCCAATGTTCTGTTGACTTCTATATGGGTTGATTGGACCATATTAGCAGTCAAAAATAAATGTTACTATGTGCAGGAGACCACAGGTGCTTTAAGGAAAATGTTGGTAGAGTGTCTCGGAGCACTTGTTTAAACTTGTTAGAAAGTTCAACCCAAAAGTTTAAGCTATTAGGTGGAGAGAGACCACATGAATATAAAGAGCATACAAGACCCATTTACAAGCGATGTGGGACAACAACACGACTTCAACAAAACTTATTAAATATTTTTTTGTATTGCAACTTTGAGGTTTGGTACAATTAGTTCCTTAAAATGTGTACTTTTTGGGTATCCGATGTGATTTGATGAGCATCTTTTTCTGTTTTGAAGCTTTTAACTGGTGCTGTTAAGGTACTTGTTAAGAAGACCCTCTTGGAATGTATCAGGGGCTGTGTTCTCAGTGACCAAAAGACAAGATTTCCATGAGAGGTACTACTAGCTTGCTGGACCTCTTGTTGTTCCAGCAGTATCTGTTGAATTTCAGGCGTCATAATTTGCTCTTCGGCAGTTGTCTCCTTATTATGATTATAACAAGAATACTAAAGTCGATAACTACTGCTAGAGTAATAACATTGGATCTTTTAGAGCAAACTCCTTCCACCGTCACTGCTCCTACTTACACCTCTGTCCTCTCTCATTTTCACTAATAAAAACGAAATGCTTAGATTAGTCACAGCTTCAAAAATCGATGCCCAATTTCTGTTGCCAAAAAATAAGCACTTTTCCTATCCAAAAGGAAAAAAAAGGTGGAAAAAATCACTTATTTCTTGGACAGAAGATTACAGTGTTGCCTACCGATAGGAACGGAAGATTTGCATCTTCCATTGCTAGTTCAAATCCGGTTTTTGTATCTGACTGCTTCTGTTTCTTGCATACCCTGGAACAGCTCGGGGTCAGCAATCTCTTCCGCTTCACTAGATAATGCTTTGTCAACAAAGTTATGGATGTGGAAACCTTCGAATCAGTGGGCCTCTTCCCGGTGAAAATCTCTAGCGAGATGATGCCGTAACTGTAGATATATCATATATCCATGTCCAGTCACTTGGCTTCCCACTTCATACTCTGGAAACAAGTGAAAAAAGGAAAGGAGAAAACAGGACCTAAGCATATTGTGCTATGAATTATGCAAAGGCTCTGTGCCACACTCAAATGTAATTGATGAGCTACCTAGCTTTATGCGGGTGTATTTGTTTTTCTCGACATGTCTTACTAATCATCTCATCTTCTCCTTAAGTAGTTGCATGTCTGTCATCCATGTCCCTAGAACAATTCCTAGAGATCATTCTTTCACCCTCGTCAATCCCCCACATTTTGATTGCATTATAGCCCCCGGGAAAGATCAGTTCATTCGTGCAGCTCCACTTCACAACCTAAGATTTCATTACTCGTCAAGATTTGACATATCTATTCTAGGAATTGTTTGAGGAAGCATAGTGAATCGGCATGCAAAAGCTGCGGTTGAGGTATGATTCTCATTTTTTGACCTGCTTACTTTCGATTTTAATACAAAAGGGAAGCAAAAAGACTGGGAGGAGAAAGCACATAGAATTCACCTGGAGCTACATATTAACTTCACTCATCCTGATATAACTCGACACATTTGCAAAGACTTGATTGTTTGCCGCCAGAACTAATCTCGCCAGTTCATCACCAACATGTGCGATAATATTGTCATCGAGGATTGTTACTCAGCTTGAGATTGCGGTGGACTATAGGCTTCTCGCTGTAGTGATGGAGATAATGTAAAGCGTAAGCAACATTGATACCGACGCTTAGCCTTTAAAAGGCTCGAGCTGCTTGGCTCGTCAAGTCGCTCGTTCTCTCCAGGAGTTAGATGTAGCCAATCCCCCAGGTTTCCATTGACCGTAAAATTCGTAAGGGCCTTAAAATCGTTCAGATCATTTGTCAATTCCTGAACAAGCTGTCATGACATTCACAAGATTACAACGTCTGATGTTTCTCAATGCCTCGCACTCAGGTCATGAAAAGGCTTTGGCTAAGACACCGATGAAAGAGATTTCTTGGAAGAGGTCGAAGCCGGATCGTGTCTATGATTCGTAACCCGCCAGAGGGAAAAGGGAAAGAATCAGCGACATACGGAGCAATGGATTCAATCATTTTTTAAGTCAGTCTGTATTTTCTCCTCTTCAAAACCATGAGGATGCATTGAGGAAGACGAAACTCGGGCACTCCACGGCGTAATTTCCCATTTCCAACTATGGCTGGCGGTGATGCTTGGCAGTGCGAGAGGTACTTCGTCTCTCGCAAACCGGAACTGAACTGAGAAAACAAACTGATCTGTGCACAGTGCTTGAGTGCGATAGCTTTTATCTATCACTTGTTGAGAGCATCTTGGACATTTCTCCAAGCCCATGGGCCGACCGCACAACCTTAGAAGAACGCAAGGAGTGTCTGGCCCAGTTGAAGTTCGTGAAGATTGTCCATTGCCCACATGAGTCCAATCAAGCTGCCGACTAGATTGCCCAAGCCCACCACTGAAACATCTTTACCCCTCTAGTTGGTTAACTTTACCGCCTCAGCCTCTTTGGGATATTTTGTGCTCAGAAACTCATATGCTATGTTCTAATTACGTTCGTTAATGAATGAAAAGCTTATTTTCGACTAAAAAAAATGGCGGTATGCTCGCATTCTTGAGTATTTCATTGGAAACATCTTTTTTCAATCGAATCCTCTAAGTCATGTGATTAATGAAACTGATCCCTTCAATCACCAGCCATTAAAATCTTTGTTAAAAATGTTGCCAGGTGAAAAATTGCAAAGTCAGAAAACGACAACGAGCATTTGGCAATTTCATGCCAAAAAAAAAAAAAAAATTGCCCATGTGAGCAAAATTGATGGTAAGTGATAGAGAAAAACATTGGATAAGAAATCAGGTTATTAAATTAGAGGATTAGATCCCCAAAGCCAAATAATTTCGTAGATCTAATCATACATTTGATGAGAGTTAGGAGATAAAAGTGCTCTTAGAGAGTTATAAATCTCTAATTTGATGATTTCATCCAACAATGGCAACCTCCGATACAATTTGGCCCTTGGAGGGCACTGAGTTTCATGCAAATTAAGCTCTTCCATCATTTAAGTACGTTCTCCAAAAAATTAAAAGAAACAAAGAATAAATCCTAAGCCCCGGGGGGGACATATTACAACTATTGTATCCAAGCGATATACCTCAAAACGACCAAAACCATATCCGAACCGGCGAAACCCAATGGCGGAGCGCCACGTCGGCGGCAAAGATCTTGATGAATCCAGTGCTGGCTGTCGGAGGCCACAGAATGCTCATGTGGCTGTGATGCAGAATCTGCCGCTGGGTTTCGCTTATAACCCTTTTTGGATTGCAGATGGACTAATCTCGTAAAGTCAAAATCACCAAAAATCACAGCTTGAAGAAGGAGAGAGACTCAAGAAAGTCTGTAGCTTGATCTCCCTCTCAGGTTCAGCTCGACAATGGCGGCGACAACAGTCATGGCTTCTCTCCCTCAGTTCAATGGCCTCAGACCCACCGTTTCTGCAGCTCCCGCGCAGAGTCTGGTAGATTTTGCTGCTTCTGCATTGCATTGTCAATTCCATTTCTGCACCAAAATCTTGAGAGGCTAAAATCTGCGTTCATGCTCTGTTCAGGCTGCGGTTGTTCAGCCGATGAGGCGCAAGGGAAAGGGAGCGTTGGGCGCCCGCTGCGACTTCATCGGTTCGCCCACTAACTTGGTAAGATGCACGTAGAATCACATTGCATTTCATCATGTAAATGTTCATCCTTTTCCGGGAAAAAAAAATCCAATGACGCCCAGTGAATTCTTCCTCCTAAATCGGAAATTTTATGAGTTTCGCCCTTGATCGTGGGGTCTAATTACAAGATTCTCCGTCTTAAAACTGCGACGCCTGGAATCCCATCGATGTGTAAGTATGGAGTTTGAGTCTTTTTATCGGAGGGTATTTGTCCAGCGCGGATCGATTCGAGTCGTTATGAAGGTGTTAGAGCAGGACCCCATGAATAAAATGTGGTTCGAGCTTGGACTAAGCCCTGACCTGATTCGACCGGCTTCGGAGTCCGATTTGTTTCGGGTCGAAATGTCAACAGACTTTAGATTTTGGTGGATTGAAAGAAGCGGGTGCATCATGTGTATGGTTGCAGATCATGGTGACCACAACAAGCCTGATGCTGTTTGCTGGGAGGTTCGGGTTGGCGCCGTCGGCGAACAGGAAGGCCACCGCCGGGCTGAAGCTGGAGGCGAGGGACTCGGGGCTGCAGACCGGCGACCCGGCCGGCTTCACTCTCGCCGACACCTTGGCTTGCGGCACTGTCGGCCACATCATCGGTGTTGGGTTTGTTCTTGGCCTCAAGAACATTGGTTTTCTGTAAAGACAAGCTATTGAGGAAAAAGCTTCACTAGTTTTGTTTTAGTTTCATGATCCTCCTGTCCATACTTTAATTTCTCCCAGTGATATATCTTTATCCTATCTATGTAACATTAATTTGAGAAGATCAGCACCCATCTCCTCTTCATATTTTTTTTTTCTAAATTAAACTTCAAATGATCTCATATATGATTTAGATAATACAATTAACATCGATTTTTTTTAAAAAAATAAAGAACAAATATTAAACCGATTTTACAGTTTGTTCATAGATCGATAAATCTTTCGTCGTGCCCCCATCTCTTGTCCATTGAAAAGTCTTCCACACAAGAGTTTTGGGAGATTTAAAAGGCGCTTGAGATCGTGATTTACGTCTATTTTGTGAAAAGTCAACAAAAACAGAAAATGTTTTCCTAATCTTTTGCCATTAGCATCGCTTGAGAAAATGACCCGACCGTTGTCCATAAATATTAACAGTAAAACATCCTTTTTATTTGTTAAAGCATTTTTTTTTATTTGTTGTACTTAATTTTTTTTTGCGTAATTTGTTATTTAATTTAGGATAGTCATGACTCGTTTCAAAAATCAAAACGTATAACATAATACCGAAGCCTAGGATGAAACTACGATTTTTATTTTTAAAATAATTCCACCTAATTATTATGGAAATTGCGACATGAAAAAAATAAAATGAAATTGAAAGAGTGCGCCCGGTGGGACTCGAACCCACAATCGCCTGATTAGAAGTCAGGCGCCTTATCCATTAGGCCACGGGCGCCCATTTGCTAGGATTTTCAATATTTTTATATAATTTCAATATAAACAAAGTTTTTTATGTTGTTTTAGCTTCCAATCGGATAAGTTTTTTTTTTTTTTTTTGGGTCTAAGTCAATTATTAGCCACATTGTGTGCGCTACATGACGTGTACAAGTTGCGAAAACCCGCTCCTTCCTCACGCGTGTCCACTTCCACTCCCTCTTGAATCGGGTAAGCTTGAATGGTGGATAAAGTTACACGTGAATTGTCCATATAAAATATTCAACTTCAATCAAGATGTAGAAGACAATGCCATCAAATAACGTGGATAATCATTTTTCCAAGTTGAACAAATTAAAAAAAAATTGAAATGATTATTGTATTTTGAAGATTATTATATCATAATTTGAGTTGAATATTTTACATGGATAATCGATGTTTAACTATTTTTTTTTCACTATTCAAACTTATCGGATTGAAAGCCAAATTAACAAATTCCATCAACTTGAATTAGCCGAAGGAATAATATGTAACAGTTTTCATATAGTACATAGAATCAGAAACTGATAAGGTAGAAGTAGAACCATCTGTCCTTATATACGATGAAATGTACGACATGCTTGAGAAGAACTCTTGCATAAGCGAAGTAATTCCATTATTTGTCTCTCTCTCTAACATGAAATGACCCAAATATATTTGGGTACCAATCGTGTAATCTCATAAAAACTCAATCCTACAAAGAGAAAAAGACAGAAAAAGTGTAAAAAAAAGTCATAAATCTTTTGAACTTTTGTCGATTCAGTCCTAAACATTTTCACATTTTGTCAATTCAATCCTGTTGGCCAGAAATCTCTTATTGTGGACGTCAGCCGTCCTATGTGGCATCTCCGACACTGACGTGAACAATTTATAACAAATACTCTAATATTTTTTTTTCTAACATTTCGTTATTTTTTCCTTTTTATTTTTTTTTGTTTTGTTTTTCCTTTTTTTTCCTCTTCGGTCTCCAACGTACGCTTGGGGCTGGCATTGGTCATCCGGCGAGGGTCACTAGCCCTAAAAAAAAAATATAGAAAAAAAGAGAAAAGAGAAAAATATTCCATGCCACGTGGGACGACCAGTGTCCACGACCGTGATTTCATACTGAAATTAATCGGATGGACTCAATTGACATAATTAAATGAAAAAAAAAAGGTTCAATACTATATTGACACCAATAAAGGATTTAGGACTAAATTGGTATCGATGCAAAAGATTTTCGACATTTTCTACATTTTCCCCATTTTCCTGTAGTATATTGAATAGTGCGTGTTCGAGACAAACGTTGGTAAGATTCGTCAAAATTCGTGACTCATACACTAGTTGATGGTGGACCGGGGATCTACGAAGGGGTGCTTAAAGGGAAGATAACAGACAACGGGAAAGATAGCCCTTATGTTATGTGAGGAGAACCATCGGAATCCTTTAGACTTAAAAAAATCCAATGATTTAAAAGCTTAAGAAAAATCTGAGGATGCAGGCAGATTATGCCTGTCTACGAATATGTCCAAATGATCACAATGGACTCCGAAAGAGAGCTCCCGTCGTTAGTTTTTTTTTTTTTTTTTAAATTGGTCTGATAGTGAGTCCAAGGAAGAAGCCGTAAACATAGGGACGTAGAAAACTATAAACATAATCAATCATGCAAAAGATTTCTCCATCACGTCCTCCTCGGTTTCAGCACGTGCGAGAGAGTTGCCTGCGTTAGCGGGCATTGTCCCATTTGACCCTTCTTTCGTTCCTTTTCCTTTTGTTTTCTTTTGTTCTTTCCTTTGTCTTGGTGATGATTCATCTGCCTTAACGGTCTACTTCAAACCCACTCTCTATTTATTGTATTTTCTCGAGCCATTTCAACAAGAAGCAGCTCAAGAGTCTTGCAGGTTCTCTCTCTCTCTCTCTCCATCGGCGTGTGTTTGTGGAGTTAAATGTTCTTTCTTGTTTCTAATTTTGTTTGAGGCGATTGCTTGGTACTATGCTTGAGGAAAATGGGAGTTCTAATTTCTCGTGGGTCATAGATCAGCATTGTTTTGGTGATTGTGGACACGTTAAAGCTCAAGTCGAGGAAATTTAACTGGGTTTGTAGCTTGGAACAAAGAGCGATGGACCATGACTTTGCTTGCATTGCACTCTTCAATCTACGTAGACCCAGTGATTTCTTGTGATTTCGCCATAGTGGGTTTTCTTGCTTAACTTATTTCAGCTCCAAATTCCCTGCGGTATTCATGAGGGATGTATGTGAACATGTTCATCGATTCGGGGGATGTTTTTGCTTAATGAGACCTTGAGTGAGTATGGTTCAATTCTAACTGAAGCAGTTGCAATGGACTCTTGCTGTTGTAGGAAAGGATTCATTTTTTGATTGGAAAGCAAAGAAGAAATTACTTGATGAATTGTGAGCATATAACTTACTTGATCGTTTAAATGGGTTTCGAGCCGTTGGATTGGTATTGCCGGCCGGCGGAGAATGGGGCTTGGTCAACGATTGCGGACAGCGCTTTCGGTGCATACGCACCTTGTGCCGTTGATTCCTTGGTCATTTCCACATCACATTTGGTTCTTATGGGACTCTGCTGCTACCGAATTTGGTTGAGCAAGAGGACTTCAAAAGTCCAGAGATACCGTTTGAGGTCGAAAAGCTACAACTACATGTTGGGATTGCTTTCTTTTTACTGTGCTGCGGAGCCTCTGCTGAGGTTGGTGATGGGCTTTTCAGTTTTCAATTTGGATGGTCAGACTAGCCTCCTTCCATATGAGGTAGGAATTTTACTGCATCGAGAACCTAGCTTCAATTAATGTAATACTTCTTTGTTTGATGAATAATCTTGATATACTGGTTATTTTGTTTAACGTGCGATCATGTACATCGACAATCGACAAAGTCTCATATTGTATGACCTAATTTGGTAGCTAGTTGTTCAACCTTAACATATAAAAAGGCAATAGACTGAAATTGTTCAATAGCACATCGACTCTCCTTTCCATTTTCTGTTTCAACTGATCTCTTTTTGAAGAAGCATGGCACCAGTAAATCCTCGTGGGCCTGCAGCATTCCTTGTCACTGCTACATTATGTGTAATGTTGAACTTAGTCTTTTGATAGAAGCGATGAACTAAATGGAAACATCCTTCTTTGCAAATGTGAATTTTTCAACTTCCGTTGGTTCCAAGTTCGACCCTCTGAGGAAGCGAATTGGCTACCACTTACGATTAAATTTTAAATTCCACAACTGTGTTTCTGCTGCTGCTAATACCGCAAATTTCAGTGCTGCTTGCCGACTTATGCCTGAGCAATCTGTGTCATGCTATAAGTCTGCAGAACTCCAGTCTGTAACAATCTCCAATGATGTTGTTTATCATTGGCGGGCAAACTGAGAGTCTGATTCGCTTCGTAATAACATCTTCTTTTTTTCTTTGGCAGATGGTTTCGCTAACCGTAGAGTCTCTTGCGTGGTGCTGCATGTTAGTTATGATTGGCCTGGAAATGCACATTTACATCCTGGAGTTCAGGTGGTATGTGCGGTTTGGACTCATTCATGTTCTAGTGGGGGAAGCTGTAATGCTTAATCTCATCCTCTCGATGAGAAACCACTATCAGCATCATAGGTTAGTTTTTATCCATCGGCAGACATTTAGCATTTCTGTTCATACTTCAGAATATGTGCAGCTTATGTTCTCCTATACATACACTTGAATGCAAGTAGAGAACTATAGTGGTGCTGTTAGACTCTCTTTCTCTTTTCAGACTATGCAGATTGACGATAATAGTCAAAAGAATTAACTTTCCTAATGGCGAAATACTCTGGAGTGCGCAATTTTTCACCTTGGTGGCAACACTCCTTTACTAAATATATGTAATTGCTAAATCATCAAAGAGGGATTTGCAAGATTTTCCCATTCATGACTTGCAATATGGCTAATTTGCTTCCTTAAACTGGCGCATTTGACTAGTAGTACTATTTCGTACTTGATAGCTTTCATACTGTATAAGTAATTTCTGAAAGCATGTCTTTGTTGAGTGGCCATAGTTAAGAGACACAATGATCTCCCTTTGAAAATGGGAAAATAATTTTGATTGGTCAAAGATGATAGCCTGTCATTTGTTTAGTTGCCTTACTCAATCAACTACTAGAATTGGAAATCTTCATAAGGGACATAAAAATCTTTTGTAACCAGGTCTTTCTCTTATATTGCATCACATTGTTTTAGAGTTTGAGATCAATATTCAGCATGTTCCAGGGAGGAATAATTTCCTTCTTCTTTTGTTCCCGCAGGTCCGCCCTTTATCTGTGTATCAGCGCAGTTTTTTTCCAGGTTACTTCTCTTTCAATAAACTCTTACTCCGGTCTCATATGCTTTATAACTTTCCTAACCTTTTGACCAAACAGCTTCTGCTGGGATCCATCAGTTAACATATTTGATATGAACGTTGGAGATTTTTGATATTTTTTTTTTGTCCAGTTAACATATTTGATATGAACGTTGGAGATTTTTGATATTTTTTTTTTGTCATTTGGCACCTTGATCTAAAGAATCCTGACTAAATCTTCTTATTTTTTTGTGCTTCTTTTGATGCAGGTTCTATTTGGGATTCTTCTTTTAGTCTACGTTCCGAACATGTACCCATATCCAGGGTATACAATGATCCGACCTGAGCCTCTGTATAGTGTTGAATATGAGGCTCTTCCTGGAGAGGAGCAAGTTTGTCCCGAAAGACATGTCAACATATTTTCCAGTGAGTGACACGTGAACTTCATTTTTTTTCTCTCCGACTATGTCACCTGGTTTCCATAGGACTAGACCGTTCAGCTAGTCTTTATGCATTGACATGTCAAAAAACTGCCCATCATTCTTAAACAAGAACTGATAATGAACTAGTAATTTGACATTTCAGATTCTGTCTGCTTAACAAGTCAAATTTTCTTGTGTTTTGCTTGCTTTCTGATGGTGGCATTTGTTGGTTGCCTGTTTGAGCTTATCCCTGAGGCAAAATATAATTACTTTGCTTGAAAAACACAGGTGAGATGAGACCTTTCTTTGGGAGACTAGTGAAATGGATCCTTGGATTTTGTTGCGTGAGCTTATTGTTTTATTTTTAATGACAGTTACTCTCTCTCTCTCTCTCTCTCTCTTAAAGGGATATCCTTTGGGTGGATGACTCCACTTATGCAGCAAGGCAACAAAAGACCAATTACCGAAAATGATGTTTGGAAGTTAGACTCTTGGGATCAGGCTGAGACACTGATTAAAAGGTTCGAGTTGATCACTTTTCTTTAGCAGTATTCCAAACTTTTTTGTGTACACAGATACAATCCTAAAGCATTGCAATTTTTTGTTTTCCAGATTCCAGAAATGCTGGGCCAAAGAGTCTCAAAGGCCCAAACCGTGGCTTTTAAGAGCTTTGAACAACAGCCTAGGGGGAAGGTAGTGGTTGAATTGCATCGCATTTCCCGTTCTTCATTCCAATTTTGAGTTGACAGTGCACTGACATTGTACAGTGTTATTCTGTAAGTTACCTCATTGTTTGAATGTTCCCCTTTCTCATTTTATTTGTTTGCTTTGCTTCTTCAGGTTTTGGTTGGGAGGCTTTTTTAAGGTATCATACTTTCTCCTTGTGATTTATTTTGATGCCAGACTCATCCCAATTCCTCAGATGTGTTGAATGGGTGCTCAATCAAATGTCGTAATTCCTTTCCTAGTAGAATGATGATGGCCATATACTATGCATGCCCCGTTGCATAATAACTTCTGTTGAGCACAACAACAAAAGCTGATGAATCTGAAAGAAAAAAAGAAGTATCTAAATCTTTGTCCCGTGATTGAACTTGAACAATCGGTGTAACAGTTATCCTTCAAGAGCATATTGTTTACTTCAATATGCAATGCTCACTCGAAGCTTAGTAACTATTTCTTACATGAATAACCACAGATTGGGGGTGATCTTTCCCAGTTTGCAGGGCCCATATTGCTGAACCACCTCCTTCAAGTAAGTTGTTCCATGTGTGTGTGTCTCTCTCAGTTGAATGTGTCTGCATCAATTTTTAAATCAGTGCTGGACTCTGATTTTAAGATTCTGATGAAAATTGTGAATTTTTATCTTTTAGAAATATGTGCTCAATTACGGAAAATTGTTTCCATGGAACCTTGCCCTCCAAATGATTAGAATATTGCTTGACAGACCATTCTTTGGATGAAAAACTTGAAGGGCTGTTCATAGGGGACAGGCCCTGGCGGAAAGAGAGTTAACATGCTTTCCTTGGGGTAAAATGTCATATTCTAGAAATTATTTTGGTGTGCTCCATGTATTGTCATGACAGAGAAGCTGCTCCAAGATACACAGGACAACAAATGGACAGCAATTGCATAATGACTATAGGGATTATGATCGATTCAATAAGAATTTTATTTCTTCTAGTCTCTCGGTACATTATCTGAAGCTCAATCGCCTTGCCTTCCATGGCGAAAAATATTCTGCACATAGACTGACCTTTTATTTTTTTATTTCATTCAGCATCATGGTGGATTCAATTAGATGCAGGTTACTTTTCCAGGAATCGGGTTTTTTTTTTTCCTGAAGTATCTTGCTTTGCAACATGCAGTCAATGCAAAGTGGGGACCCCGCATGGATTGGTTACATCTATTCCTTTTTTATTGTCGTTGGTTTGGTATGATCGTTTCTTTGTTTTATGCCAAGGTTTTGATTTATGTTATGAGACAGAGTCCTTTCCATCTAGTTTGCTCACTGTTTAATTATTATAGTGCAATATGTCAAATAAATATAGTTATCACCCTTGTAAAATGGCAAATCGAGTTTATTGCATATGCATATTGTCTGCATCACTTATTTTTGTCGGTGCCTCTTGCTTTTGATTATTCCATGATCAGGTACTTTCATCTATAAGACGTGTCTATTTTTTTTTTTTTTTCCGAATCTATAACATATGTCAAAATTGTTGTTTCTGTATATGTTAGTGACTTCTGATCGACTTTGTTCAGTTGTTCGGTGTGCTTTGCGATGCCCAGTACTTTCAGAATTTATTTCGAACGGGATTTAGGCTGAGGTCAACTTTGGTAAAACCTCTACCAGATGTGTACAAATCCTCAGTATCAGATATTTTGTCTAGGTCCTTCTTCGTTGTTGATCATAGTAGAGCAATTAAATAGCTTAATCAAATCGTAGGTGGCGGCCATTTTTCGCAAATCCTTGAGACTCACTCATGAGGGTCGCAAGAAGTTCCAATCTGGAAAGATAACAAACATGATAACAATAGATGCTAACGCAATTCAGGTGAGATTCACACCTCAGAACTGAGTATGACATTGGTACCACAGTTCTTTATTGCTGCAACATGATTTAGTTAAGTCAATGGTGACATCTTCCTTAGTTCAGATATCATGTGTAAAAGCGAATTTATGAACTACGTCTGACGCGATACCTGATATTGTTCAGCAAATATGCCAACAACTGCACAACATATGGTCGGCGCCATTTCGTATTGTTATTGCCATGGTGCTTCTGTACCAGCAATTAGGCATTGCATCGCTGCTTGGAACTCTCATTCTTGTCCTCACCATCCCATTGCAAGTAAGCTTGTGCTCTCTCTCCCCCTTGAGAGTTTGTCCTCTGTGTCTGTAAAACCAACTCTCCATGATTATTGTAACATTTAGCCAGTTGAGTTAAAGCATATACATGTTAGAATTTGTGCTGACTTGGAGATCCCACTTTTCTTTAAGTTTAATTTTATGAAGGACATTGTGATCTAGGTTCTAAGTAGAGGTTGTTTATCCTCTGAAACTCCTATGTAGTATCCGTTGTATCAGGAGTAGTATTGCTGAAACGGCAACATCATGTAGGCAGGATGCTCTGTACTACAACGCGTGCTGTAGGAAAGCCTGATCTGGTTGCTTAAGATATGAATGCAATTATTTCTTATTGCCTTTATGACCAAGAAAAATGGCAAGTACAGAGTTCCATGAGTTAAAATTAGTGATCTCTACCAACTCCACTTATTGCTCGGTAAAAAAATTTCAGACTCACAAACTCTATGTTATTCGACATGTAATTAGCTGCAAGAGGTTTTCTGCACCACATCATCACTCTCAACTCATCGATTAGCATTTACATCATGATTAATCCTCTTTCTTTCAATGAATTGTCTTACACGTTCTTGTCATTTTCATGTGAATTAGATCGTCATAATCAGGAAAATGCGAAAAGTGGCCAAGGAAGGACTGCAGTGGACTGACAAGAGAGTCAGCCTTATGAATGAAATTTTGGCAGCAATGGACACTGTGAAGTATGTTGAATAAGCAGGAAGCTCGGCCTCCATTCTCTATGGCTACGTTTGTTTTATAATGACTCAAATTCATTGGAAAAATTGTTGCAGATGTTATGCTTGGGAAAAGAGCTTCCAAAATAGAGTTCAAGAAATACGAAGTGATGAACTTTCATGGATCCGTAGAGTGCAACTACTAAATGCGGTATGGACTATTTTAAAATCAACACCATGCCTTCTGATCGTGGAATTATCATCTGCATTGACAGTTGGAAAATTGTTACTTTCCCCAATATACTTGTCTATGTTGGGACGTAATGTATATGTACGCACACCCACATATGCACATCCACACCCCCACACGCGTGCATTTGCATCACAGAGAGCAGGATTTTGCTTGTGTCTATAAAGAGTAGTGAAAACACTCTATTATGGAATGACCTGTCTTGGCTTTTGGTCTGCAGTAAACTTATCATGCAGACTGAAAACAGGTGAAATACTTTCATAGGAACTCGTGTGCAAGCAATTCAAGTTCTCTATTTCTTTTCATACATCATGAGAATAAGTTAGCGTAAAATCGAGAAAGGTGATTGATTTACTGAGTTAAATTATCCATCTGGTCATGGGCTCCGATCACTGTTTTGTGTAAGCTGAGTAGCCAGATACGTATATTAGCTGTTTTCGAATCGGCGGATTCATTACCAAAAAGTGAGTGGAAAATAGTCTCCATTTGTTTCTCAAGTAGCAGTCGACGAATGAATTTGGACCCTATTCATCAGGCGGGTGAGAGAGCTAATGGACATGGCATTTTCTCCTTCCATAATGCTAGGTGGTTTTTATTTGTCTGAGAGTTTCGTTTTGGTGGCAGTTCAACAACTTCGTAATGAACAGCATGCCCGTCATGGTAACTGTTGTCTCATTTGGGACATTCACTTTACTTGGTGGGGATTTGACACCAGCGAGGGCGTTTACATCACTTTCTCTATTTGCTGTGCTACGGGGTCCTTTAAACATGCTCCCTAGCTTGATGTCTCAGGTTCTTTCACTTCATCCTACCCTTATTTCTTCATCTCTGTCACTCAAATAGAACAGTCTACTAATCTACCCCATCGTCAATGTCAACACGTGCCGTTACTATCTGGATAATGGATCTATCATTTTGTTTTTGCTTTTAATTGTGTACCTCGGATATTTTGTTCTTGATACCCTCACTTGGTTAAGTATTAACTCATTTGGCTTTAACGACGAAGAAAATGATTTACAATATCAAACTGCTAGATAAATAAAACAGAGGAATATCAGAGATGAACTGCAGCAGATTTTCTTACTAGTGCATTTTGTTATTTCAGTTGGACAATAAAACATGCGAAAAGTGCACAGTCATTTCATTTTTGTTTAAGCTAAACTGATTGTCTAGTTGTTGAAATAGCATAAAAAATAGAAATTTAATTAGTCGAAGGTCAAACCAGTAATATCAAAGTGATGTTGTGATAACTTATTCTGTAATTTTATATCTTCATTAAACTGCTTTTACAATATTTGGAATGTGGGAGTCGGAGTTTCTGCTTTGTGCTTTTTACGGTTTTTGACATTTTCTTTTCTCAAAACTGATGCATCTTTCCTTACCAATTTTTTTTTTCCTTACCAAAAAAAAAACTGATGCATCTTTTCCATATTAGAGCCAGCAACTTTATTTTAACAGTGCATGCAAACATCTGTTCAGTTTCCAATCTTACTTTTGTTTTCCAGGTTGTCATGGCAAATGTTTCCCTGCAACGTTTGGAGGAACTATTTTTAACAGAAGAGAGAGTTTTAGTTCCAAATCAACCGATTGAGCTAGGACAGCCAGCTGTTTCAATCAAGGATGGGCACTTTTCATGGGACGCAAAGGTAAAATAACCATATGCCTTAATTTGTCTGGAAAAATAACTTACCTGTTCGCTTTTCAATGTGAATAAACTGTTGACTACAGTATGTATGAATTGTCTAGGTTTTAGGGGTTGTAACACCAGCGATAATGCATTTTTAAACAGTAATTTTTGCTGCTATGAATTGAAGGATAAGGGCATATTAGAAATTTTTTCTGAACCAGAAATTGATGCCACAATCAAAATTTAAAAGACATTTCATTGAACAACTAAAGCATTTAATTAAGTGAGTAGTGCTCTCAAAACTTCTAAAAAGATGATCAATCATGCAAGGAAACCTGTGCTAGTTTCTAAGTGTAATTTTTTGGGATAAATTCATCTTGCTAAATGTCCAAGAACCAAATAACTGAACACAAAACTCAGAGAACATAATTTCTCCGGGTGAATACATCTCTTTTGCCTTCATTTTCAAGGTTCAAGTTAATGTAACTATGTGACGCAGGGTAGCGATAATAGGAAAACAATTCATCAGAATAAACTGTATTCGATTAATGAAAGTTTGAAGATTACAAAGGGAGGACGTCCATATATATAGATAGGACTCCAGATTTCTTAAAGATAACGAAAAGATAACCTAAAACAAAATATTGAAATCAAATCTAATCGGAATTCAAATAAAAGATTGCAAATTATCTAAATTGCAAAAATTGCCTGAAAAGTGGTCTAAACGACTCCGAAACGCTAAAATCCATTGTAGTCACAACAAAAAGGTGACTTTGAATCAGATGGCCATTTCGCTTCAACCGACCAATTTTGAGCGCAATCCGAGATCGTTTGACCCAAAATCAGAATTACCGATGAAGTCATGCCGGTTTCTGGCTATCCAATTTTTCAAGATAATCACAGGTCAACTGTTCTACATCACTATGTCTTTCTAACTGATATTCGATGATTCAGGAAAACTAAATGGTCATTTGTGGTTGTTTCCAGCCTTTTTGTTGCAATGTCTTATTTCAAGTGGAGACTAAATTTTCGGCTAACTTCAGGTAGAAAAACCCACATTGTCGGACATCAATCTGGACATACCAGCTGGCAGCTTAGTTGCTATTGTTGGCGGTACTGGAGAAGGAAAGACATCTCTCATATCCGCAATGCTCGGGGAACTCCCTCCTGTCTCCGATGCACGCGTTGCTATACGAGGAACTGTTGCTTATGTTCCTCAAGTGTCGTGGATTTTCAACGCCACTGTAAGTTGCACAGTGCTGGTTTCATTGATGTTGCATGCCTTATCATCATTTTATCTCTTGTTCTAATCCCTAGTGTGTGATATCAGGTGCGTGACAACATCCTATTTGGGTCCGAATTTGAAGCGGAAAGGTATTGCAGAGTGGTCAGTGTAACCGCATTGGAGCATGATCTCGATTTGCTTCCAGTTAAGTGGAATTCAGTGCTTTGCAAGATTCTCTTATTAATACGGGATGTGATCCGTTAATTATCTGTTTCATTTATTCTTCAGGGTCGTGATCTTACCGAGATCGGTGAAAGGGGGGTGAATATAAGCGGAGGGCAAAAGCAAAGGGTTTCCATGGCCAGGGCTGTTTACTCGAATTCAGATGTTTACATACTTGATGATCCTTTTAGTGCTCTGGATGCTCATGTTGGTCAACAGGTGTAAAAATCATGACACAGAATATAGTCACTTCAGATTGCCAAAGATGTAGCAATTGATGTTGAACGGCATTAACAAATACTTGTATACTTGAAAAAATTTTATGCGAAGCATGTTGATCCTACAGTCCTTCCCTTAATGTCAATAATCATAAGCGTTTTCTGATTTGGCACTTCTTAACTTCAATTTGGGTATAGATGATCAACCCGCTTTCGCGTAGGCTGAGTCAGTATTTGATCAAACTTTCTTTGGCCTTTCACCAGCTTCTTTTTTCTATTTTTTAATAAAATGGCGCATGATAACCTTTGGCTTGACTAAACTCCATGTCTCAAGTGAGCTTTAGTTCCACATTTACAGATCTTCCATTCAGTAGCATCTCTTCTGAATTGAGGCCAATTCATGTATTAGCTTATACTAACCCGCAGTCACCTACAGGTATTCAATAGCTGTATCAAGGAAGAACTGCGAGAAAAGACCCGGGTTCTTGTCACCAACCAGCTACATTTTCTTCCTCAAGTGGATCGAATCATTTTGGTTCATGAAGGAATGGTTAAAGAGGAGGGGACTTTTGAGGAGCTCTCTAAAAGTGGGGTACTGTTCCAGAAACTTATGGAGAATGCAGGGAAAATGGAGGAACAAACAGAACAGGATGAGGAGGGGGAGAAGGAAAATGTAGAGGAGAAGACATCCAAACCATCAGCTAACAGCATTGTTAACAAATTGCCAAAAGATCAAGGTTGTGGGAAGAAAGGTGAAGGAGGGAAGTCGGTACTTATTAAGCAAGAGGAACGGGAAACAGGTGTAGTGAGTTGGAAAGTCCTGAACAGGTACTAAAATGCGTGATATGAAGCTTCATCTTTGAACACTTGTTGTATAGACAGGTTATTTACAAAAAAAGGCTTAGTTATGGATAGGAACTTCATGACTTAAAACTTTTCTTGAATTCTACAACGGAAACAGGGTTCAAATGGTCTCAAGCATAAGATGTACCCCTTCCTATGATGCCTAAGTTTCGTTCACCTGATAACTATTTTTCATGCTCATCACTAAATGCTTACTTTGTAATTGAACCCCGAACAGTGTTTTTATTTTGTAAAATGCTTTTTTGCCTCTATCTTTATGGGGACTCATAAATCTTGACCACATTGCATAGAATGACATGGCAATAATGCTGCTTATCTGTGACATGCATGCGAACTGATTTTCCTTTTCTGCCGAATCTATTTTTAGGTACAAAGGGGCACTTGGAGGCCTGTGGGTGGTGGCAGTAGTTTTTATATGCTATGTATCGAATGAAGTTCTTCGACTTTCAAGTAGCACATGGTTGAGTTTCTGGACAGATCAAAGCACTTCGGAGAACTACAGACAGGGTTTCTTTATATTGATCTACGCAGTCCTGTCCTTTGGACAGGTATGTCAAAATTCAGTTAGATCTCCAAATTTTCTCCAAGTATACAATCTTTTATTGAGTAGCTTGAGCACCTATAGTTTCTTTCATGATTATTGATGATGTGGGAAATCCATGACATTACCTCATAGTCCCCGAGTTGTATTACAATTTTTTGTTTCTAGTGCAGAAATAATGATGTAATCTTAAAGAAAATCTGAGTTATCACCACGAAACAGACTATTTGCTAGCTTCACTATAGTTGTGCATCTTAGAGTCTTTGGTTGATGTGGGTATATGTCAACTTAAGGGTACGTCTTTCTAGCATCTTCCATGACGACTCCCATGTTTCTGTGAATCAGGTGACTGTGACACTGATTAATGCTTATTGGGTGATTATTTCAAGTCTTCGTGCGGCAAAAAGATTGCATGATTCTATGCTGCAATCTATACTAAGGGCTCCGATGCTTTTCTTTCACACCAACCCAATGGGAAGAATAATCAACAGGTTTGCCAAGGATCTAGGCGGCATAGATCGCAACATCGCCATACAAATAAATGTGTTTATGATCCAAGTCTGGCAGCTACTTTCAACTTTTGTGCTTATAGGAATTGTGAGCACAATCTCTCTTTGGGTCATAATGCCGCTCTTGATCTTGTTTTATGCAACCTATCTATATTACCAGGTGAGCGCAGTTTTGCTTGGGCCATAATGTTTTTTCATACAAAGTGATATGTTCAGTGCTACTTACAGCAAAAATTGCAAGCCTCGTTCCGCGGTGTGGGGTCGGCTATTGTTTGCTACACTAGCTGATGCTTTCATGTTCTATTTGCCTTCTTTTTTTATGCTTGTGTCACCCCATACCGTCATTTAAATGTTTTCACAGAGGAAATTTCGAGACATGATTTCCATCATCCTTCTACAATAGAAAGCATGAAACAGTGACTAAGGGCACCAAGGGCTCAGACCCAAAATTTCTTATGCTAGCCATCTTTTTGTCATTTTTCTTTTTTTGGAAGAGGGCGCAGTAATCATCAAGGCTAACAGTAAATCCTTTTAATTGATCGTAGCATTACATCTTTGTTCCAATGCATGTTTTCGTCCTCTATGTGTGGCCTATTTATTTGGAATTTTGGATATCATTGTCTTCTAAATGTTTGCCTTGTGGTTGTTAACAGAATACATCTCGGGAAGTGAAACGCTTGGATTCAATCACCAGATCTCCAGTTTATGCGCAATTCGGAGAAGCTTTGAATGGATTGTCGACAATACGAGCATATCATGCATATGATAGGTTGGCCACCGTAAACGCCAAGGGAATGGACAATAACATCAGATTCACCCTTGTCAGCATCAGTTCCAACCGTTGGCTGAACATAAGGCTGGGGACTCTAGGAGGCATCATGATCTGGTTGACCATGACATTTGCAGTCATGCAGACCAGAACAGCCGAAAACAGAGCAGCATTTGCTTCATCTATGGGTCTCCTCCTCAGCTACACTTTGAATATAACGAACCTTTTGAACAGTGTTTTGAGACAAGCAAGCAATGCTGAGAATAGTCTAAATGCCGTAGAGCGTGTGGGTGTGTACATAGATTTGCCTTCCGAGGCTCCGGCTATCATAGAGGGCAACCGTCCCCCTTCCAGCTGGCCTTCATCTGGATCAATTACATTCGAAGATGTGGTTCTTCGTTACAGACCTGAACTCCCTCCCGTCTTGCATGGATTGTCCATTACGGTAGCGGCCTGTGAGAAACTGGGAATAGTCGGAAGAACCGGTGCCGGAAAATCTAGCATGATAAATGCCTTGTTCCGAATTGTTGAGTTGGAGAAAGGAAGAATCTTGATAGATGGGTGCAACACTTCCAATATAGGACTGGAAGATTTGCGGAAAGTCCTTAGCATCATACCGCAATCACCGGTTCTCTTCTTGGGTAGGCACTGAAATTCTTTTATCACCTGAACATGTTCGTCAAAATCGCTTCTTTCTTCCCTCCCCCATTTCCGCCAACCTCTCTCATATTCTGTAGGAAATTCTGCTGACAAAGTTCATGCTTTACAGTCTTCTCGCTGGTTTATATTGCTATGTCCTCAAACCAATTTATAACTGAGAATTTCTCTCTCTCACTTATTATGGCCAATATTGGAGCTCCAGAGATCTTTACTCCTTGGAGCAAGCATTGGTTCACAAGAGCTACTTACAGTTCATGCTGTCCAATTTTTCAGCGAACTACTCACGGATGGTTGCTTTCTTGTTGACATGAACAATCTGCCGACATTCCTAATCAGTTCAAACATCTTAATTCACTGTCCTTCATGTGCTGTCCTATATTTCATGTGACAGAGGCTACAATATAAATCATAACTGCGTGAATTGAATTCCATCACTGTGAAATGAGGTGTTTCTACGATATACCAAAACGAACCTTTAGACTCAATGTTTTGTGGAGAATAGATGCCATCTTAAGTAGTTTCTTTCTTTTCAATTTTTTGTAGGAACTGTGAGATTCAATCTCGACCCTTTCAATGAACATGATGACGCTGACCTCTGGGAGGCTCTGGATAGAGCACATTTGAAGGATGTCATCAAGAGGAATTCTTACGGTCTGGATGCTGAGGTAAGCTTGTAATAAAGTTACTAGATGTAAGATTTATTTATTTATTTATTTATTTTTTTGGGTAAGGAAAAAGAAATCAGGCTAATGAAAGGCAAAGTCAAAGAATCGTCCATATGCAAGCAGCCATTGTAATGCTCCATTATTCTATTGGCTTTAAGATGCGTCCGTCGGTTCTTTCTTGTTAGCTAAGAAAGGCGAAGTTAAAGATCTCCGTTGATATTGATGTTGGTTATGTCCTGTCAAGGTATCTGAGGGCGGAGAGAACTTCAGTGTTGGACAGAGGCAACTGCTGTGTCTCGCTCGAGCATTACTAAGAAGATCAAAGATTCTTGTCCTCGATGAAGCAACTGCAGCTGTCGATGTTAGAACCGATGCTCTCATCCAGAAAACCATCCGTGAAGAGTTCAACTACTGCACCATGCTCATCATCGCTCACAGACTTAACACAATCATCGACACTGACCGAATTCTCGTGCTCGATGCTGGCCAAGTATGTTGTGACATTGCTATTCATCATGCATACACCAGTACTGGCAAGAAATGCACATTTTCAGTCTGTCATCATGAATACGTACAAGTGAAACCCACTCTTTATCTCTGAAGTATGATCGTTAGGCACTTCGAAATTTTGGGAAAATGAGAAGTGAAATTAACCAACCATCTTATTTGATCCAACATAAAAGGATCGCGATCCCAACGAACTATGCGTTAACTGTTTTGTTGAGTTTCTACTTTCTTATTCAAGTATCAACTGGGATGCCTTCAACTGACACTTCAGGTAGCGGAACACGATACTCCAGAGAATCTGCTGTCAAATGAAGCGAGCACATTCTCTAGCATGGTCCAAAGCACCGGTTCTGCCAATGCGCAGTATCTACGCGGCCTAGTCCTCCAAAACAAACAGAACGAGGCTGACCACTAGACAGCCTCAGTTCCAGCGATGCCCTCCAGGTTTTGAATATTGACGACGACAACAATAGCAAAGACATCCTCAAAGAAAGACGCAGTTATAACTCTTCGGGGGATCTTGGAAGGGAAGCATAACGAAGATATAGAAAATGCTTTGTACCATAGTGAAGTGCCTGCTGATCTCTGGTGGTCTGCTCTCTACAAGATAGTCGAAGGTTAGTGCTTCATTCTTGCGCAGGCCTTATTATTCAATATTTCAATTAGGCTATTCCCACGTTTAGTTTGCCGAAAATGACTTAATCAAATGAAAATCACTTTCTAGCCAGCTGAAAATTCATGTATAAATTTTGAAAAGCGAATTCCTAAATATAAAGAGGTGAAAACACTTTTCAGAATGCAAAAGTACACTTTTAGTGTCGAAAGTTGTGTACGGAGATCACTTTAGTGCCAAAAGTTTCAATCAGATTACTTTAGTGCCAAGTCAGAGAAAAAGAATCACTTTGGTCTGGCCAAAAATTCCGGCCAAAATTGCCACGTGGCATTTTTAAAAACAAAATGAAGTCCACATTAGTTCCACGTGGACTTCAAAATTTTAAAAAATAAAATAAAAGAAATAAAAAAGAAAAACTAACAGAAATTTTTAAAATAAATTTTTTATTTAAAATAAATTAAAATAAGCTAAAAAATAAGAAAAAAATAAAAAAGGCAGGCGGCGATTAGCGGCAACCCTCGCTGCCCCCACCGGCCCGCCATCGCCGGCACTGGTCGGTGAGGGTGGGACATGGCCCGGGGCTCTGCGATTGTCGCCGGCCTCAGGCGAGTGCCTGCAAACCCTCGCCTAGATATGGGCTAGGGTTGTCGACCCTCGCCCATGTTTGGCAGAGGGCCGCCACTAGCGGTCGACCCTCGTTGGTGGCGGCCCTTGGCCAGACTTGGGTGAGGTTCGGCGACCTTTGCTCGACTTGGCTGAGGGCCGCGACCCTCGCCTAGATCTGGGCAAGGGTCTGCAAGCCCTTGCCTAAGGCCAGCGTGGGTTGTTGTCCATGCCCCACCCTCGCCGGCCATTGCTGGAGATGGTGGGGTGGCGGCGTCGAGGGTTACAGCAACCCTCGCAGCCTGCAATCTGTTTTTTTTTTTTGGTTGAATTTCTAGCCTTTTTTTTAGCTTATTTCTCAAATTATGTTAAATAAAAAAATCAAAATTTAAAAATAATGCCATGGTGGACCGCCGGTGGGCCACGTCAGTTTAAATATTAATAAAAAAAGTGTCACGTCAGAATTTCGGCGGAGCAAATCGGGCTTGTCACCACAATGATCGTTTTTCAAAAAACTTGGCATTAAAGTGATTCGATTGAAACTTTTGGCATTAAAGTGATTTCCGTACACAATTTTTGGCACTGAAAATGTCCTTTTCCACTTTTCAGAATTGCTCATCTCGAATTTTTGTAGTAATTTTTTATTTTCTTGTTTTAAATATGTTATCTTTTTATTTTCTTTTTTGTTCTTCCTCCGCTGGTCGCTGGGCTTCGGCAAAAATCGGCAATCGGCCATAGACATATGCTGGCAAGCTCGAGGCTCACCTGACTCCGGTGAGCAACCGACGAGCTTGAGGCTCGCTAGATCCCAATGAGTTCGAGCTCTCCCGTGACTGCTGCTAGCCAGTCATGGTGGAGTGAGAAAGAAACAGAACAAGAAACTATAATTTTAAATTCGAGCCTTTTTTTTCATGTTTTTCTTGAAGCTCTGGAGAAAGTTGCAATAATAGGATTTTCTTAATCCTCCTTTCTCAAAAGAAAGAACATGAAATTCGTTTTCCTTTCCGTAGGGACCAGGAGATTGGATCTAGCCATTAAAAGAATGCTCAGATGAATTTGATTTTTTTTATTTTTTCTTATTTACGGATGAGATAAAGTCATGAGATTGAAATGATTTTTTTAAATGAGATCAAATATCACGAAATGTTTTTAGTCACAAATCACCAAACAAAAATAGCAATTTTCTTGGAAAATGATTTTCTGGAAAGCATTTTCCCTTTTCTATGAAGTTTTCCCCAACCAAACACACCCTACGATCGTTCGAGAGAGATCGAGGATTAGGACTTTGAAAATATAAGTTTGTTCCTGCTATCGTGAAAGCATTAGGAAAAAAAAAAACGACAAAGATCATATTCATATGTATCTTCTGTTTGTTCTTATGTATCCTGCATGTTTACTCGTACATTACATCTTGTTAATCTCTCCCTTCGTGCACGTCTAGGTTTGATGACCAGACTGGCTGACAACAGATACGAACGACCAGAGCTCGAGTTCGGAGACAACTCGGATTGGGATGCAGTGGAAACTTCAAGTTGAGAGTAATCTTATATTTGACATGTATTTCAATCAATCAATCGCGTATAAACTGAGCTAAGGTTGAATATTCTCCCGAATTTGGAGATGGTCAATATTAGCGCACTCTTGCATCGGTGAATGTGCATGAAGCCATTAAGCGGGCGGTAATTATTCTTGACGTTTGCTTATTAGTTTTAGTGCAGGAGAATTACCAAAAAATTCATAGACCTATTATAATTGTGCAATTCAGTCCTAAAACATTTTTTTTAGCCAATTCAGCCATTAACCTTTTGCATTAGAGTCAATTCAGTCCATCCGGTCACTTTTGGCCATATTTTAGTAATCTCGTCAGAGATGGGCGAGGCTCGATAGACTGAACTGGCACACGGTCGTGCCACATCAGCAATTCCCAATCAAAATTGACTGGATGGACAAAATCGGCACAAATGCAAGATGTTCAAGACTGGATTGGAACAAATGCAAAATATTTAGGACCGAATGTCACAATTACAATAGGTTTATGATTTTTTTGGTAATTATCCTGTTTTGGAACTAGTAGAAATCAAAATTCACACTATTTAACTGATCAATGGGTATGCAGGATCAAGTGTCAGCTAACTTCACCAAATGAAAGTATTTTAAATTAGCTTGTCTACGTACTTTTGTCCATGATCCAAAGTATGGCGCGAGGTTTTTCTCCTAAGTCTTTCATAACTTCCCGAGAAAATTTCAATTAAGGGCCTGAAATGCTTTCAATTTTTCAAATAGGGCTTGAAGTAGATCTTGTTTCAAATAAGAGTTTAAAGTGCCATCTTTATTTAAAAAAAAAGTCCTTACAAGGGTATTTTCGTCATTTCATTTTTCATTTTTATTTTTTTATCATTGCTTTTTATTTTTCCTATGTTTCGGCCAGCGAGGTTGCTGCCCTTTCCAACTACTGGCGACCATTGCCCAAATTTGGCGAGGGCCAAGCTTGCTTATGGCCGGTGAGGGAAGCCCTTTGTCACATTGTGCTACGGCCTCGCCTCGATAGACATAGGCGATGCGACCCTTGCCTAGGTAGGGGGAGGCTGGTCCTCGCCAAATCTAGGCAAGGTTTGCCTTGCCGTGGCCGACTAGGGCTTGCGTGAGGGCCGCCAGCGAGCCCTCACCAGTCTCGGCCAATGATCGATGAGGGATGAAAACAAAAGAAATTAGAAAAAATAAAAAGGAAGAAGAAATAAAAAAAAATGATGAAAACACTCTTGATTAGACTTTTTTTTTTTCAAACAAAGAGGGCACTTTATACCTTTATTTGAAATAAGTTCCACTTCATATCCCAATTTGTGAAAATGAGAGCACTTTATGCTCTTATTTATAATTTTCCTTACTTTCTTGAAGGTCTTGTAATTTCATTACATGCGTTAAGCTTGTAAGTGTAATATATGATGAGTCCTCCCGATTCGAAATTAAAGAGACCTTCTCGATATCATATCAGAGTCAAAGCATACCGACGTAAATCTTCTCATAATAAGCTTTACATAACTTCCTCGTACGCCTTGAATTTCCTTACAATGCTTGAATCTCATAAATGTAATAGATGTTCGATTCGAAACTCCAAAACTTTTTCTTATATTATAATGCGATTTGACAAAGAACAAGAGCAAAGTAGGAGTCAAGGGTCAAAATCTTAACTTTAGTTTGTGAGATCATTTCTACGTTCGTGAAGTTTTTCCCTTTCTCCAAGTCTCATAAAATTGGTAAAACAAGAGATGAGAAATGTGCAACCAAAAGAAATGGAACAAAACCTTAGATGAGAATGTGTACATGTACAAATTCAAGATTGTTCCCCACCGAGCGCAATATCTCTATTTTCGCCTTCGCTTGTCAAATTCTTTGATTGAAAATGAGCATATGGGTTGACGTCTCCACTTCTTTTATAACATTTCTACAGCATCCCAATCGGAGTTGTCTCGAAAAAATTACCAAAAAAGTACTAAACCTATTGCAATTATACCTATTCAGCCCTAAACTTTTTTTTTGGCCTATTCAGTCCTAAATCTTTTGCAATTGTGCTAATTCAGTTCATCCAACGAATTTTGGCTGGTCAGTGCTGACGTGGATGTCGGCCGACCGGCGACCTAATATTTTAATATATATTTTTAAAATTTTCTTATTTTTATTTTATTTTATTTTTATTTTTCTTTCTTTTCTTTTTTTCTCCTCCCATCTTCGTCCTCCCTCCCATCTTCTTCCTCCGCTCCAGCGATCGGCCAGAGGATGGCCGGGGAGAGCCTCGTCGGCTTCGCGATGGGCAGGTGCGGTTCAACTCCCCAGCTCAGATCTGGGCAAGGACAAAGGACATCTATTCCGCCAAAGTGATGAAAAAAAAACACACACAATATATATATATATATATATATATATATATATATATATATATATATATATATATATATATATGGATTAGTGGGTAAAAGACTACTCGGAGTCGGAGGTCAGCAAAATCAACACTTGATTTCGATTGGTGGGAGGGGATTAGAGAAGGGCAACAGAGCTGTCCCATTTTGAAGCTCGTGGAGCTTCTTCTTCCTTTGCTGTTCCTGATTGATGACCCCCTCACCTCATGGTTGGCCTCACTCTCATCCAAAGTACCGCGACAAAAGGAGCTGGTAAATCTTGACCCTCTCATGGTTGGCCTCATTCTTGCCCAGATTTGGGCTGGCGAGGCTAGCCTCGCCTGGCCACTGTGAGGCTCGGCCTCGCCCAGCCATGGCAAGGCTCTCGCCGGCCATCCTCTAGCTGGTCGCCGAAGCGGAGGAAGAAGATGGGAGGGTGGATGGGGGGGGGGGACAAAAATAAAAAAATTTAAAATATTAGATCGTCGGTCGACCGATGTCCACGTCAACGACGGCTGGCCAAAATTCGCCGGATGAACTGAATTGACACAATTGCAAAAGGTTTAGAACTGGATCGACAAAAAAAAAAAGGTTAGGGCTAACTTGACACAATTGCAATAGATTTAGGCATTTTTTGGTAATTTTCCCAAGTTGTCTCCTGACTCGTGCTCTAGTCGTTCATATCTACCGTCAGCCAGTCTGCTCATCAAACCTAGACCTGCATGAAGGAACGTTAATAAGATGCAATGTATGAATGAAAATGCAGAAAATGATACATAATAAAACAAAAAGTAGATCAAATATGATCTCAGTCGTTCTCTAAGCAAGAACAACCATATATTTTGAAGGTCCAAGTACTCCATCTCAACCTTAAGCGAGCGAAAAACCTAACTGATATATAGATTTTTTTTTTTTTGGTCTAACTGATATATAGAATTAGGTTTGTGCAAGAATGAAGCACTGACATTCGACTATCTTGTAGAGAGCAGACCACCAGCTATCAGCAGAAACTTGATAATGGTACAAAGCAATTTTTTGTTCTCTTGAGGATGTTGTCGCTGCTGCTGTTCTCTTCCTCGATATTCAAGATCCACAACATTGCCCTAATAGGTTAGTGATAACTCCTAAAGCAAATTAAATGACATCTCACATCTGATTCAACGACTCAAGCTTTGTGCATCGAACTCGAAACGCTAAATGTATCATCGTTTCGGGTCACTATCTTGTCGGCGAAAAAAATTGATCGGGGCAAATGTTTTCCTAAAAATAATCGCTTGTATCACACTCACAAAAAGAATGAATGAGAAATATTTTATCGACCGCCAAAGTATTAAGTAAAAATACGAAAATTTATAGACACAAGTTGCCGTCGATAATGAAAATATTTTTTATTGGCTAATTATTTCAAGCGACATAAACGATGATTTTTTAGGAAAATATTTTTCAAAGCATTCGTTTTTCACGAAATGAACGCATCTTTAATCTCCAAAGGATTAGCAGGACCAGATAAAAACGGAAGAGGTACGTATAATTACAAAGGATAACGTTAATCCATAGACAATTCATACTATTATTCCATTTAGAGTCCTAGGATCGTGGTTATACTGGAAAAAGCCATTTTTTTAAGAGAGTTCATACGCTACGCCAGCTTATATCGGAAATACATATCATTTGAGCACATCAAACCCATCAAAAAATCTATTTCCGGCCAGAAATAGAGTCCGTAAAAAGAATGATGTTATTCGCGCTCTAAATAATCATTGTTCTGGAATTCATCAAGGCTTAGGGTTATATTTTTAACATAGACGGAACGAAACGTAAATTATGGTTCTAGAATAACAGAATTGTTCGGACACCAATTATGGACAGATGTTGTCACGCCCCAAACCCCGAGCACGCGACATCCCGATCAAATCGTCCCAAGGGTCATAAGGGATAGCGTCCCAGGTTCGCTACCGACCCACGACAGTTTATTACGCATGCGGAAACGGTTTACTCCCAGACAACATAAATTTGAACAGGGATACATTAGTAGGAGATAAATACCAAGACAGTTCACAAAAAGATCATCACACACATAAAATCAAACAACTGACGATAATTAACCCTATTGAGCTATAGCTGACATAAACGACCCCATACTTCGGGGCAGCTCACTAAGACCTCAAAAGGGTATTCGGTCGGGTAAGGTTAACTTCCCATCTACTTCAAAAGATCACTCCTACCACCAATCTTTGGCGTCCACGGGCTTCATCACTTGGGACCTGAAAAATGTTATCCCACGATGGGGTGAGAAATAAATCTCAGTGAATTAAGCCTAAGCTCGGTTAGGAAACTGATTCGCCCGAGGCATCCTAACAGCAGGCTCACAAACTCATACGATCACATAAAATACCCAAGTATAGTCCCCATATACTAATCAATCACATGCATACTTACCAGTCTGCAGCCACACATAATGCAATGTTTGACTCGACTCAGCAGTGAAATAAGTCAATCACTCAAAACAAGCATCGCATCCACAAGTATGCACAGGACACCACACGAGTCCATTTATTAACGATGATCGTGCCAACGGCACCATGAGAGGATCTACGCGACTGGCGTGATTCCACCCTCATAAATAGTACGATCCCATACTCATCCGGACGAACCGGGCTACGCTCCTTTTCCCTCTCGGCAGCGGCTACTACAAGCGATTATTCCAGTGCACCCGTTGCACGGTACGGCAAGTAGGCATCCCTATACGGGGCGTCGGTCCATCACAAGCTGCGACCGGCATCCGATCAGCCCTGTGCCCGTACTAACCGGCACGAGGCAGGACTGTCGTGCTTCTGGTAAGTCGTATGATCCCACATGACTGGTACTAGTGTACTATTAGTACACTACGAACTTACCAGGAAAAACCCATCATCGTTCCGTCATATGACCACACAATGCACCCACCATAACAATCAATTTTAATTCTCTTTGATTTAGGCTGGATGCTCACACAACGTGCTCAAAGACTCGGCCCACGGCCATTTTCATGCTAAAGCATATTTCTTTGATTTTGCACACGGTCATATGCATATGCAGACAATCAATTAGATACTGCAATCACGGAACAAATAACTCCCAAATACATGTCAATTCATTCAATGAACATTTCAGGCATCCAATCATAAATAGGGCGATAAATCCCCAAGTAGCGATTAACACTCAATAGTAATTCCAGTTACACCATCAGCCCTTCAACGGGATAATCACACCGATAAAAATCATCGAACCAATTACGAGCATTTAATTTCATTTAGACAATATAAAGCTCAATTCGAACAATAATCATTTATTATCCCATTTAATTTATAATTGTCGATCGATCACCCGTCTTTAATCTATCGCTCTCTCGCGATAAATCAATCAATTTCAACTAATCACAATTAACTACAGACAATATAATTAATCAAGCTAACTTAGTCGATTACGGTCATTTAACCTAAACCGGGGTTTCTAACTAAACCAACCGTAATCACTTTATGTTATTACCAAAATTGCTAACCCAACTAACCCTAGGCGCAATTAGCGCCCTAACCAAGGTTTAGGGTCAACTCACAATTTATTTAAGCTCGGACCGGCTCAAAATCAACAATGTGACGGCGGCGGCAACGAGCGACGACAACGACGGCGGCGACGGTTCTCGGCGATAAAACACGGTTAAGCCTCGGTTCCAAGGTTTCTCGAGAGGCGTCACGACCCGGCACCAACTAGGGTACGTGGCGGAGGTCCGACGAGGTGGCGGCGGCGACGGCGGAGCTCCGGCGAACTCCGGCGACCTAGGGGTCAAAGGGGATCGGTTGGGGCCGGAGGAAGGCGGCGGAAGGCGACCAAAGGTGGCGGGACAGCAGCGAACAGAACCGGCGAAAACAGAGGATTCGCGCGCAGAAAACAGGGGTGGCTGTTCGGGGTTGATTCCGGGCCCCACGTGCGGCGACCGGCTACCACGAACTCAGGGGAACTCGTGAGGGGTTCTAGGAAGTCGTCGGTGGCGGTGGTGAGCGACGTTGGCTGTCGGTTCGGACGAAAATAGAACCAAACCGCGACTTACTCCAAAACAGAGTACCGGCGGTTCCGTGGAGATTTGCGGTGGTTCCGGCGACAACGACCGGCGAGGTGGCTTCGGGAAGGTGGTGAGAAGACTGAGGGACTTTAGTGAGGTGGTGGGAGGTTGTGGCGTCGCTCAAAACCGACGGGAGGAGGAGGAGATATGGGGGTGGAGCTTCGGTAGGGGAGGGGGTGTCGTAGAAAAGAAGAAGAAAAAGAAGAAGAAGAAGAGATGAACGTTGGAGAGTGAATGAGTGGTGAGAGGTGAGTGGATAAAATAATGAGGGAAATGGGGAGTGAACGTTAGAAAAGGGAGGAAGAGAAAGAGAAAAGGTGGGAGGGTGATGAGTGGGAGGGGGAAAGAGGGCAACGGCACTTTGGGGTATCACAATTCTTCCCCCCTTAGAAAATTTCGTCCTCGAAATTACAACACAATTACAACTGCTCAAAAAGATAAGGGTAACTACTCTTCATGGCTTCCTCGTTTTCCCACGTAGCTCCTTCGGTACCATGATGTTGCCAAATCACCTTCACCAACGGAATCGTCTTGGTCCGGAGTGCGTGCTCTTTCCTTTCCACAATTCTGACTGGTCGCTCCACGTATGATGCTCGCTCATCCAGATCAATCTCTTCATAACTCAGTACATGAGCGGGGTCAGGTTCGTACTTTCTCAACATCGACACGTGGAAGACGTTATGCACTTGAGCAAGTCTCGGCGGTAACGCAAGACGATAAGCTAGATTTCCAACTCGTTCTAAGATTTCGAATGGTCCAACGTATCTTGGGCTCAGCTTTCCTTTCTTGCCAAAACGAGATATCCCTCTCATAGGCGATATCTTCAGAAAGACATGATCGCCTACCTGAAACTCCAATGGTCTGCGTCTTCTATCGGCGTAACTCTTTTGGCGACTCTGTGCCGTCTTCAGTCTGTCTCTAATTATTTTAATTGTTTCCATTGACTGTTCCACTAATTCGGGTCCAGTGATCTTCCTTTCACCAACTTCTTCCCAGCAGACTGGCGTTCTACAAGCTTTTCCATACAAAGCTTCGAAAGGTGCCATCTTGATGCTTTGCTGGTAACTGTTATTATAGGCAAACTCTACCAGATGCAACTGTTCTTCCCAACTACCTTTGAAATCTAGTACACATGCCCTCAACATGTCCTCCAAGGTCTGAATCGTCCTTTCCGACTGTCCATCAGTTTGCGGGTGATAGGCCGTACTGAATTGTAATTTCGTTCCCAGAGCAGTCTGTAGACTTTTCCAAAACGTGGCAGTGAATTTAGGATCTCGATCAGAAGTGATCGTTACTGGCACTCCATGTAACCTCACAATGTACCTCACATACAACTCTGCATATCTATCCAAAGCGAAGTCCTTTCTCACTGGAATGAAGTGTGCTGATTTCGTCAATCTGTCTACCACAACCCAAATTGAATCATGGCCTCTCTGACTCCTTGGCAAACCCATCACAAAGTCCATAGTGATATGCTCCCATTTCCATTCTGGAATTTCTAAAGGCTGTAACAATCCTCCAGGTTTACAATGTTGCGCCTTGACTTGCTGACAAGTCAAACACTTAGCCACATACTTGGCTATATCTGCTTTCATGCCATTCCACCAATAGTGCTGCTTCAGATTCTGATACATCTTCGTACTCCTAGGGTGGATACTATAACTACTACGGTGTGCTTCCGATAAAATCTCCTCCCTTAAAATTTCGTCGGCAGGCACTACCAAACGTCCTCTAAACTTCAGTATCCCATCCATGGCCAATTGGAAGTCGACTCTTCGTTTAGTTGAGTCTTCTTGAATGATTTTTTGAATAGTGGGGTCAGTAGACTATAGGGTCTTGATCTTAACCTGAACTTCCGGCTCGATTCTCAAGGTAGCCATAAGACTCGATAAGCGACTTATTTCTAACTTGAAATCTAAGTCTCTAACTTGCTCAAGTAAACGCCATTCATGCATCTGTAATTGAGCAATCACTGATTTTCTACTCAAGGCATCAACAACCTTATTCGCCTTACCCGGATGATACAAGATCTCGCAATCATAATCCTTAAGTAGCTCCATCCATCGGCGCTGTCTCATATTCAACTCCTTCTGAGAGAACAGGTACTTCAGACTCTGGTGATCGGTATACACCTGAAAACTTCCTCCAATCAGATAATGTCTCCAGATCTTCAATGCAAACACGACCGCAGCCAATTCCAGGTCGTGCGTCGGGTAGTTCAACTCATGCGGTTTCAACTGGCGAGATGCATACGCTACCACTCTACCATGCTGCATCAACACACAACCCAGTCCTCTAAGCGAAGCATCGCTATAAATCTCGAATCCTCCAGGACCAGATGGAATTGTTAGAACAGGAGCTGTAGTCAGCTTATGTTTAAGCTCTTGAAAACTACGCTCGCACTTGTCCATCCATTCAAACTTCATATCCTTTTTCAGTAGCTTGGTCAAAGGTGAGGCTATAGATGAAAACCTCTCCACGAAACGTCTGTAATAGCCTGCCAATCCTAAGAAACTTCTGATTTCTGTAACTGTCGTCGGTCTTGGCCAATTCATAACTGCTTCAATCTTAGATGGATCCACAGCAATCCCTTCACCAGACACTACATGACCCAGAAACGCTACGCGAGTTAGCCAAAACTCGCACTTGCTAAACTTGGCACACAACTGATGTACTCTCAAGGTTTCTAACACAATCCTAAGATGTTGTTCATGATCTTCAGGATTCTTCGAGTACACCAGGATGTCATCTATAAAGACGATCACAAAACGGTCCAAGAATTCTCTGAACACTCTGTTCATCATATCCATAAAAGCAGCAGGAGCATTCGTCAAACCAAATGGCATTACAGTAAACTCATAATGTCCATAACGTGTCCTAAACGCCGATTTTGGTATATCTTCCTTTCTGATCCTCAACTGATGGTATCCCGTTCGTAGATCGATCTTAGAAAATACCGATGCCCCTTGCAACTGGTCAAACAAATCATCAATCCTCGGCAGTAGGTATTTATTCTTAATCGTCACTCGATTCAACTGTCTATAATCAATGCACAACCTGAAAGATCCATCCTTCTTCTTGACGAACAAAACAGGCGCTCCCCAAGGCGATGCACTAGGGCGGATAAACCCTTTATCTAATAATTCTTGCATCTGTACTTTGAGTTCCTTCAATTCAGACAATGACATCCTATACGGCGCTTTAGAGGTCGGCTCCGTCCCAGGAGCTAACTCTATAACAAACTCAATTTCCCTTTCTGGTGGCAAACCAGGTAAGTCTTGAGGAAACACATCTGGAAATTCACATACAACAGCGATATTCTCCAACTTAAGTTCTTCAACAGACGTATTCACCACAGAAGCTAAATAACCTTGGCATCCATTCTCCAATAGTCGGGTCGCTTCTAATGACGATATCATTTCTGTCGAGGTTCCACCTCGATTACCCACAAATTCATAGCTAGTCCCATTCAACGGATTAAATCGGATCACCTTATTAAAGCAATCCATCGTGGCTCTTTGCTTTGTCAGCCAGTCCATTCCCACAATCAGATCAAAATCATACATTTCTAGCACAATCAGATCTATCTTGCTTTCATGGCCATCCACAACAAGTCTACAATTAGGACAGCTAACTTTAGCTACTACACTATCCTTTAACGGCGTAGATACTTTAAACACAACATCCAAAGGTACCAAGCTCAATTCATACAACTTAGCAAACTGATCCGCAACAAACGAATGTGTGGCACCCGGATCAAACAAAGCATAAGCTACTTGATTATGCAAGAGGACCGTACCTGAAACGGTCGGCGAATTCTTCGCCTCTTCCCGGGTGACAGCAAACACTCTTCCTTGCGCCGGCGGACGGTTCTGAAAGTTTTGCGGCGTAGTTCCTCTAGGTGGTCCTCCTTGTTGTGGTGGCATCTGCCTGCCCTGCTGCCTCTGCGGGCAGTCCTTCACTTGATGATCAAAACGACCACATCCAAAACAAGCACCTCCTTTAAATGGGCACGGACCAGGTCCATGCCTCTGGCGACATGTATTGCACACCTCATTTGGGCGGAAGGTAGGCTTACTGATCGTTCCTCGACGATTCGGTGGAATATGATGCTTGCCTCCAAACATTGGCTTCTTTCCTAGCTTCCTTTCAAATCTGTTTGAGGAAGTGAATCGCGATCCAGATGCGGAAGTTCTCTCAGCCAAGTCCTGCTCCACTATCAATGCCCTTTCATAGAGGTCATCGTAGTCTTGAAGATTGAATGGCGCCAGTATACTCTTAATCTCGGGCTTCAGTCCATCCCTGAACCTTCTGGCCCTATCCTCAGGGTCCTCAATCAATCTCGGGGCATACTTGGACAGTTCAGAAAACTTGGCTTCATATTGGTCGACTGTCATCTGGTTTTGGCGGAGGCGAAAGAATTCAGCCATCTTCTGTTCTCTGGCTGTCTTCGAGAAATACTTGTTATTAAAAGCATCCCTGAAGGTATTCCATACTGGAACCGTACCTTCTGGGAATATCCTATCCTTGACAGCTTTCCACCAAGTACTAGCATTCCCTTCGAGTTGATAGACAGCCAGGAATACTTTATCCTCATTCGAACATCTTAGTAAGTTGAATGTTTTCTCTAACCCTTCAATCCAACGGGTGGCAGCTTCAGGGTCTCCGTTTCTAGTGAATTGTGGTGGATTCAACTTGAGGAACTGTTCTACCATCTTTTGAGCCTTACGCTCCTCATACCCAGGTGCAGGTGGTGGATTTACTGGCGGAACTACAGGTGGCACCATAGGTGGGGCTTCAGCAGCTGCAGCCGCAGCAGCAGCTTGATTCCTTACTTGTTGCCCCAACAAATCTCCAATGGTTCCCAAAGCTTGCATCACTTCAGCCATGGTCGGCTCACGTCTCGCAGGTTCAACATCAGGAGCTGCGACAGGCGGTGGTCCTCCAAGATCAACAATCTCTTCAATTGGTCTCACATTCCTCCTACGAGGGGCTCGAGGTGTTTTTCTACCGCGTCCGCTCATTATGCAGGAATGATACGGAGTCCTGCTTACCCCATAGCAAAACGCGGTCAGAAGGCAACCCTAAAACTTACCACACAATTAACAATCACAAGCATAGCGATAAGAATCCTACTAACTATCCCATTTCTCAACGCTCCTTATCACTCCAGGCCAATGACCAGATGGATCAGGCTGACCTTGCTCTGATACCAAACCGGGCAGGATGTCACGCCCCAAACCCCGAGCACGCGACATCCCGATCAAATCGTCCCAAGGGTCATAAGGGATAGCGTCCCAGGTTCGCTACCGACCCACGACAGTTTATTACGCATGCGGAAACGGTTTACTCCCACACAACATAAATTTGAACATGGATACATTAGTAGGAGATAAATACCAAGACAGTTCACAAAAAGATCATCACACACATAAAATCAAACAACTGACGATAATTAACCCTATTGAGCTATAGCTGACATAAACGACCCCATACTTCGGGGCAGCTCACTAAGACCTCAAAAGGGTATTCGGTCGGGTAAGGTTAACTTCCCATCTACTTCAAAAGATCACTCCTACCGCCAATCTTTGGCGTCCACGGGCTTCATCACTTGGGACCTGAAAAATGTTATCCCACGATGGGGTGAGAAATAAATCTCAGTGAATTAAGCCTAAGCTCGGTTAGGAAACTGATTCGCCCGAGGCATCCTAACAGCAGGCTCACAAACTCATACGATCACATAAAATACCCAAGTATAGTCCCCATATACTAATCAATCACATGCATACTTACCAGTCTGCAGCCACACATAATGCAATGCTTGACTCGACTCAGCAGTGAAATAAGTTAATCACTCAAAACAAGCATCGCATCCACAAGTATGCACAGGACACCACACGAGTCCATTTATTAACGATGATCGTGCCAACGGCACCATGAGAGGATCTACGCGACTGGCGTGATTCCACCCTCATAAATAGTACGATCCCATACTCATCCGGACGAACCGGGCTACGCTCCTTTTCCCTCTCGGCAGCGGCTACTACAAGCGATTATTCCAGTGCACCCGTTGCACGGTACGGCAAGTAGGCATCCTTATACGGGGCGTCGGTCCATCACAAGCTGCGACCGGCATCCGATCAGCCCTGTGCCCGTACTAACCGGCACGAGGCAGGACTGTCGTGCTTCTGGTAAGTCGTATGATCCCACATGACTGGTACTAGTGTACTGTTAGTACACTACGAACTTACCAGGAAAAACCCATCATCGTTCCGTCATATGACCACACAATGCACCCACCATAACAATCAATTTTAATTCTCTTTGATTTAGGCTGGATGCTCACACAACGTGCTCAAAGACTCGGCCCACGGCCATTTTCATGCTAAAGCATATTTCTTTGATTTTGCACACGGTCATATGCATATGTAGACAATCAATTAGATACTGCAATCACGGAACAAATAACTCCCAAATACATGTCAATTCATTCAATGAACATTTCAAGCATCCAATCATAAATAGGGCGATAAATCCCCAAGTAGCGATTAACACTCAATAGTAATTCCAGTCACACCATCAGCCCTTCAACGGGATAATCACACCGATAAAAATTATCGAACCAATTACGAGCATTTAATTTCATTTAGACAATATAAAGCTCAATTCGAACAATAATCATTTATTATCCCATTTAATTTATAATTGTCGATCGATCACCCGTCTTTAATCTATTGCTCTCTCGCGATAAATCAATCAATTTCAACTAATCACAATTAACTACAGACAATATAATTAATCAAGCTAACTTAGTCGATTACGGTCATTTAACCTAAACCGGGGTTTCTAACTAAACCAACCGTAATCACTTTATGTTATTACCAAAATTGCTAACCCAACTAACCCTAGGCGCAATTAGCGCCCTAACCAAGGTTTAGGGTCAACTCACAATTTATTTAAGCTCGGACCGGCTCAAAATCAACAATGTGACGGCGGCGGCAACGAGCGACGACAACGACGGCGGCGACGGTTCTCGGCGTTAAAACACGGTTAAGCCTCGGTTCCAAGGTTTCTCGAGAGGCGTCACGACCCGGCACCAACTAGGGTACGTGACGGAGGTCCGGCGAGGTGGCGGCGGCGACGGCGGAGCTCCGGCGAACTCCGGCGACCTAGGGGTCAAAGGGGATCGGTTGGGGCCGGAGGAAGGCGGCGGAAGGCGACCAAAGGTGGCGGGACAGCAGCGAACAGCAGCGAACAGAACCGGCGAAAACAGAGGATTCGCGCGCAGAAAACAGGGGTGGCTGTTCGGGGTTGATTCCGGGCCCCACGTGCGGCGACCGGCTACCACGAACTCAGGGGAACTCGTGAGGGGTTCTAGGAAGTCGTCGGTGGTGGTGGTGAGCGACGGTGGCGGTCGGTTCGGACGAAAATAGAACCAAACCGCGACTTACTCCAAAACAGAGTACCGGCGGTTCCGTGGAGATTTGCGGTGGTTCCGGCGACAACGACCGGCGAGGTGGCTTCGGGAAGGTGGTGAGAAGACTGAGGGACTTTAGTGAGGTGGTGGGAGGTTGTGGCGTCGCTCAAAACCGACGGGAGGAGGAGGAGATATGGGGGTGGAGCTTCGGTAGGGAAGGGGGTGTCGTAGAAAAGAAGAAGAAAAAGAAGAAGAAGAAGAGATGAACGTTGGAGAGTGAATGAGTGGTGAGAGGTGAGTGGATAAAATAATGAGGGAAAGGGGGAGTGAACGTTAGAAAAGGGAGGAAGAGAAAGAGAAAAGGTGGGAGGGTGATGAGTGGGAGGGGGAAAGAGGGCAACGGCACTTTGGGGTATCACAGATGTACCATAAGCCGATTACTGAAGTTCCCTTGCCTCTGGTATCGATCACAAATAAACCGTCGCAACGCGGTCCAATGAGCCGGAGCTATTCCGATCAGCTCGTCCATTGGCACGATTCACTGGCTAGAGAGATTGCGGTGCGCCACCAGTACTGTCAATGGTGGCGCTGATCAACATAGTAGAAAGCAAATAGCTTCTTGTTGCTGTTTTTCTCAAGCATTTTTTTTTGTTACTTTTTCTTGTCCAATTCGGATCCATTTCACCCTTACCCCAAATTTCTTATTTGCCATTTTATCCAAACTTGTCCTGGTTTATCCAATCCGGAGGACGTCCCTAAATATAACATATGAGAATTTTTATCCAGTCTTGACTCAAATTGGGACTACCAAACGCAACCTTGGAGTCTGTAGAGCAATTAGTATACCTCAAGTTCAAAGGAAGACTAAAAGAATATCCCTTATGGTAGGAGAACCATCGACACCCTCTAAACTCAAAACTATTGCTATCAATCAATTCATTTAGGGTCGTGGAACCTCTTACCATACCGCAAGATATAAGACAAGAAATCAATCGTGAAGAGGTTGATCCTACTGACATGTAAGCTCAACAACTTCATAAAGAAAGATTGGAGGATGTTGTCATATGGAAAGAAGAGTATACGGAATCAAGAGACGAGAAAATTCAAATGACTATAATTGAAAATTTTGCATGATTGTAAAGTCCAAGGGAGAAAGCCAAACGATTGTGATGTAAAACCATAAACTAATCAATCATGTAAGAGATTTCTAAGCATAGCTGCCTCTCGTTCAGCTCATGCGCATGTGAGAGGGCTGCCTACGTAAGCGGTGACGCGTGCGTAGCGCCAAACGTTGTTGTCTGTTTCGGTCCTTCTTTCCATATATATATAGAAACGGTGGTCCTCTCCTGTTCTCCTTTGAAACTATCGCAAACTTCCAATTCCAATTGTCCCATTGACCCTTCTTTCCATCCTTTTTTCTTTCTTGTTTTTTTTCTTCCTTCCTTTTTCCTGGTGATGATTCATCTGCCGTAACGGTCTCTTTCACACACTCACTCTTGTTGTCCCACTCAATTCCCTCGCTACGTATAAAATTCACGAGCCATTTCAACATGAAGCAGCTCCAGAGTGTTGCTGGTTCTCTCCTCTCTCTCTCTCTCTCTCCCCCCCTCCCTGTCCGTGTGTGTAAGTTTGTGATGTTCTTGTGACTTTACTCGGAGTGCATTCTTCAATCTACATGAACTCAGCGACTTCTTGTGATTTCGCTGTACCGGGTTTCCCTGCTTAACTTCTTTGAATTGCAAATTCCCTGCAGCATTCATGATGGATGTTTCTGAACATGTGCATTAGTACAGGGGAAATTTTTGCTATGAGACTTCTGGGTGAATATAGTTGCATTTCTAATTGAAGCAGTTGTGATGGTCTCTTGCTCTTGTAGGGAAAGGCTTCATTTTGATGGGGATGCAAAAAAGAAATTGCTTCATGAACTAAGAGCTAATACCTTGATCATTTAAAAATGGGTTTCGAACTGTTGGATTGGTATTGCCGGCCAGTGGCGAATGGGATTTGGGCAAGGACTGCGGACAGTGCTTTTGGTGCGTACACACCTTGCGCCGTTGATTCCTTGGTCATTTCCATATCCCATTTGGTTCTTCTGGGCCTCTGCTGCTACCGAATTTGGTTGATCAAGAGGACTTCGAAAGTCCAGAGATACCGTCTGAGGTCGAAATGCTACAACTATATGTTGGGATTGCTTTCTTTTTACTGCGCTGCCGAGCCTCTGCTGAGGTTGGTGATGGGCTTTTCAGTTTTCAATCTGGATGGTCAGACTAGCCTCCTTCCATATGAGGTAGGAATTTTGCTGTATTGAGTTCCTAGCTTCAACTCTCCAATGTTCATGTAATACTACTTCGTTTGTTTGATGACCAATCTTGATTAGCTGGTTATTTTGTTTAATGTGTGACAATGCACATCGACAGGAGTTCCATATTGTAAATCCTATTAACAAACTTATGGAGCTAGTTGCTCAACCCCAATAAACATGAAAATTAGACTGGAATTGTTCACTAGCACGTTGACTGTCCTTTCTTTTTTTCTGTTTCGACTGCTTTATTTTGGAAGAAGCTTGGCACCAGTAAGTCCTCGTCAGACTATAGCATTCCTCGTTACTGCTACATTCGGTGTAATGTGGAACTTGGTCTTTTGATAAAAGCCACGAACTTTATTAAAACATTGCACATGTGAGTTTTTCAACTTCTGTAGGTTCCATGTTTGACCCTCTGAGTAGGCAAATAGGCTACCATTTGTTATTAAAATTTCACATTGCACAACTCTGTTTCTGCTGCTGCCATACTGCGGATCTCAATCTGTTTGCCGACTAGTGTCTGACCATGATAGTTTGCAATCTGTGTTATACTGTAAGTCCAGAACACCAGTCTGTGTAATACTGTAAGTCTTGAGAACACCAGCCTGTAACAATCTCAAATGATGTTTTACATTAGCTGGAAAACTGAGAATCTAAAAGCTTAAGCTATTAGATGAAGCCGAGGTTTAATGTTTAATTACTCTAACAGTAATCACACCCGGTTTTATCTTTGGCAGATGCTTTCGTTAACCATAGAGTCTCTTGCTTGGTGCTCCATGCTAGTTATGATTAGCCTAGAAATGCACGTATACATTCGGGAGTTCAGATGGTACGTGCGGTTTGGACTCATTTATGTTCTGGTGGGGGAAGCTGTGATGCTCAATCTCATCCTCTTGATGAGAGACCGCTATCAACATCATAGGTTAGTTTTTATCCTTCAGCAGACATTGAATATACTGTTCATACTTTAGGATATAAACATCTCATATTCATGAATACACTTGGATACTAGTGTATAGTGATGTTATTAGATGCTCTCTCTCTCTCTTCAAGCTATGCATATCTATGAAAACAGTCGAAAGAACTTTACGGTTGTTAAATCATCGCAGCAACGAACATTTTTGCAAGATTTTCCCGTCCATGTCTTGCAATATGGTTAAATTGCTCCCTTAAAGCGGTGCATGTGGCTAGCAATACCATTTCATGTTAAACATCTTTCATACTGTATATATAAGTTCTGAAAGCATGTCTCTGTTGAGTTGCCATAATTAAGGTGACACCTTGACACCTTGATCTCCCTTTGGGATTGTGGTCCTAATTTTGATTGGTCGATATGATGTCCAGTTGTAGGTTGAGTTCCCTTATACAATCGACTACTATGATTGGAAATCTTTCTTGGAGACTCAAAAACCTTTTCGAAGTATGTTCTACGGAGGACCTCATATTTATCTTTTTCATCCTCCAGGTCTGCACTTTATCTGTATATCAGCACGGTTTTCTGCCAGGTAACTTCTCTTCCAGTAAACTGTTACTCCTCGGCTCATCTTTTTATAACTTCCTAGCATTTTGAACAAACAGCTCCTGCTGGGATTCATCAGTTAATAGACTTAATGTGAACATCGGCAATCATTGAGATTTCTTTCTGTCATTGGTCGCCTTGATCTAAAGAATTCCAATTAAATCTTCTTCTTTTTTGTGCTTCTTTTGATGAAGGTTCTATTTGGGATTCTTCTTTTTGTCTATGTTCCGAATCTGGACCCTTGTCCAGGCTATACGATGATCCACACCGAGCCTCTCGATAGTGTTGAATACGAGGCTCTTCTGGGAGAGGAGCAAGTTTGTCCTGAAAGGCATGTCAACATATTTTCCAGTGAGTAATACCTGCACTTCATTTATTCTATCCAGCAGTTCGGGTTATTATTCATAAGATCTGACCAGTTCGGCTACTCTCTATGCATTGACACATAAAAGAACTGCCTGACATTCTCCAGCAAGCAGTGATAATGAACTAATAATTTTACATTTTCAGATTCTGTCAGCTTAACAAGTCCAATTTGCTCGTTTTTTTACTTGCTTTCTAATGATGGCATCATTGGTTCCCTGTTAGCACGTATTTCTTCGTCCCTGAAATAATTTCTTTGCTAGAAACTGAAAAGTAAGATGGGTCAATTTTTGTGGGTGGTCTAGTGAAACGGAACGTAGGTTTTTGTTTGGCAGTTTATATATTAGCTGCTTATTGTTGTATTGGTAATGACACAACTCTCTCTCTCTCTCTCTCTCTCTCTCTCTCTCTTATAGGGATATACTTTGGGTGGATGACTCCACTTATGGAGCAAGGCTACAAAAGACCGATTACTGAGATGGATGTTTGGAAGTTAGACTCTTGGGATCAGACTGAGACACTGATTAAAAGGTTTGCATCCACTTTTTTCTAGCAGTATTTTGAACTTTTTGTGTATTCAGATAAATTATGAAAGCATCACAATTGTATCTTATTTTGCAGATTCCAGAAATGCTGGGCCGAAGAATCCCAAAGGCCCAAACCATGGCTTTTAAGAGCTTTGAACAGCAGCCTTGGGGGAAGGTATATATTCGTTGAAATGCATCTCATATCTCATTTTTCATCCCAATTTCGATTTGACAGTGCACTGACATCTGTACAGCTTTATTTTGTAAGCTTCCTCATTGTTTGAACGTTCGCCATCTCATTTCCCTGGTTTGCTTGCTCCTTCAGGTTTTGGTTGGGAGGCTTCTTTAAGGTATCACACTTACCTTCATGATCTAATGAATGCCAGACTCATTCCAAAATGTTCAGATTCCTTAGATGTGGTGAATGGGTGCTTAATCAAATGTTGTAACTCCTTTCCTAGTATGATGATGATGGCCATAGACTATGCATGCGCCTTCTAATTTACTTTGGTTGAGCTGAATATAAAAAACCGATGAATCTGAAAGAAATAGAACAGTATCTAAAGGACCGAAGTCTCTGAGGCTTCATCTAGTGGTTGAGCTTGAATGATCGCTAGAACAACGGTCCTGCAAGAGCATACTGTTCACTTGAATATGCAGTGCTCATTGGAAGCATAGTAACTCTTTCTTACATGGATAACCACAGATCGGGAGTGATCTTTCCCAGTTTGTAGGGCCCACATTGCTGAACCACCTCCTTCAAGTAAGTTGTTCCAAGTCTCTCTCCCTCTCTCTCTCAGATGAATTTGTAGCCCTCAATTTTTTTTTTTAATCAATGCTGGACTCTGCTTTTAAGGTTTTGTTTCAATTCTTGGATTGTGACCTTTTACGTTCACAAAATATGTGATGGAAAATTGTTCCATTGGAACCTTCCTCTTCAAATGATTAGAATATTGTTTGATAGACCATCTTTGGATAGAGGACTTGGAGGGTTGTTGATAAGGACGGCAGACCCCTGCAGAAACAGAGTTAGGATGCTTTCCTTAGGGTCAATGTCATTTTCTAGTTACTATTTCGGGCGTGCTCCGAGTATTGTCGTGACAGAAAAGCTGCTCCAACATAAACAGGACAACAAATTAACGGCAATGGCATAATGACTGTAGGGACTATGATAGACTCAATAAGAAAGTAATCTGTTCTGTTCCATGGGTAGATTGATCTGAGGTCTCAACCGCCTTGCCTTCCATGCCAAAAATATTCTGCACATAGACCGAACTTTTATTTTTTGTGTCCATTCAACATCAGGGTGGATTATGTTATATGGAGGTTACTTTTCCAAGAACGGATTTGTCTTTCTGATGTGTCTTTCTTTGCAACTTGCAGTCAATGCAAAGAGGGGACCCTGCTTGGATTGGTTATGTCTACGCCTTTTCAATTTTCGTTGGTGTGGTATGATCCTATCTTTGTTTTGTGTCAAGGCTTTGGTTTATGTTGGGAGTCAGAGTCCATTCCTTCTAAGTTTGCACACCTTAAAATTTTTGTAGTGCAATATTGAAGTAAGGCTCTCTTTGTTTTACAAAAAAAAAAAAAAAAAAATTGATTTGGAAAATATTTCAGGAAAATGATCGCTTGTATTACTTGAAACAATTAGTCAATGAAAAATGTTTTCATTACATACAACAATTTATGTCTAAACGTTTCCGTGGACGATGAAATTATTTTCCTTTCGTTAGAATAGTATGTATGTGTGTGTGTGTGTGTGTATTCAATTCAAAATTGCGATAGCGATTTCCTTTCATAATGTGTCAAATTGGCAGCGAAAAAACATAAATATTTGTTCTTTTTTTTTTGGTCGAGAATCTTTTGTTCTCTTATATCAACGACCTTTTTCATAAAATTGTCGGGGCTTCCATTTGATGGGGGCTTGTACATGTTCGGAAGTGATCATTTTTAGGAGAATATTTTCTAAAATCATTCAATATCGTTATCACCTTTGTAAATATTTCAAAACTAGTTCATTGCAATTATCTCCTATATAATTTGTTACCATATGCCAAAAATCTCTGCTTTACTTATAATTGTTGTTGCCTCTGGCTTTTGGTTCTTATTTAATGATGATCCTTCCATCGATAAGATATGTGAAAACTGCTGCTTTTAGATATGTTAATGACTTCTGATTGGACTCTGTTCAGTCGCTCGGTGTGCTTTGCGAAGCCCAGTACTTTCAGAATTCACTTCGAACGGGATTCAGGCTGAGGTCAACTTTGGTAAAACCTATTCCAGATTTGTACAAATCCTCAGTATCAGATATTTAGTTTAGGTCGTTCTCCGTCATTTATCATAGTTGAGCAATTAAATAGCATATTCACCATTATTGGTAGGTGGCGGTCATATTCCGCAAATCCTTAAGACTCACTCACGAGGGACGCAAGAAGTTCCAATCTGGAAAGATAACAAACATGATAACAACAGATGCTAATGCAATTCAGGTGAGATTCTCACCTCAGACAATGTCATTGCTACCATAGTTCTCTTATTTCTGCAAAGTGATTTAGTTAAGTGAATGGTGATTTCTTTCTTAGTTCATATGCCCAGCTCTTCTGATTTTGCAAAAGCGAAATTTTATCAACTACATCTGACGTGATACCTGATATCTTCCAGCAAATATGCCAACAACTTCACAACTTGTGGTCGGCTCCGTTTCGTATTGTCATTGCCATGGTTCTTCTGTTCCAGCAATTAGGTGTTGCTTCGCTGCTTGGATCTTTCATGCTTGTCCTCATGATCCCATTGCAAGTAAGCATGTGCTCTTTCTTTCCCTTGAAAGTTATCCTCCGGCTCCCTATCACATCGTTAATACCTATTTCTTCCATGATCATTGTAACCATTTGTTAATTTATTTGCTGATTTGGAGGTACCATTTCCCTTCAATTTGTTTGAAGGGAATTCTGATCTAGCTACTAAGTGGAGTATGTTTTTTCTCTAAAGCTTCTATGTAGAAACACTTGTATCAGGAGTAGTATTGATTAGCTAAAAGAGGTTTTCTGCACCACATTGTCACTCTCAACTCATGAATTAGCATTTATACCGTAATGATTAATCTTCCATCTGTCAATCAATTATCATGCATTTAATAACTTTTCATGGTGAATTAGACGGTCATAATCAGCAAAATGCGAAAACTGACCAAGGAAGGGCTGCAGTGGACTGACAAGAGAGTCAGCCTCATGAACGAAATTTTAGCAGCAATGGACACTGTGAAGTATGTTGGATAAGCGGGAAGCCCTGCCTTACATTCTTTATGGCTATGTTCATTTTACAATGAATGAAATTCATTGGAATTTTTTTTCAGGTGTTATGCTTGGGAAAAGAGTTTTCAATCTAGAGTTCAGGAAATACGAAGTGAGGAGCTTTCATGGTTCCGTAGAGCACAACTACTAGCTGCGGTATGGACTATTTCAAAATTAAGATAACATCATGCATTGTGATCATGGAATAAACTATTGTATTGACAGTTGGAAAATTCTTGCTTTCTCCGATATCCATTATATATACACACACATGCACACCGACACAAGCACGTCCATACCGACACACGCCAACACATGCACATCCATTCACAGAGAGATAGAGAGAGATTAAAGGACCTCAGTGGCAGGATATTGCTTGTATTGAAAAAGAATTGTGATACACTCTACTTATGGAACGACCTGTCTTAGCTTTCCATCTATGGTAAACTTACCAAGCAGAATGACAGCAGTTGAAATACTTGCATAGGTACTCATTTGCAAGAAATTCAGATTATCCGTTTCTTTTCATGCATCATGAGAATAAGTTAGGGTAAAATCAAGGAAGGTGATTGATTTACTGTGTCAAATTATCCATCTGGTGTTGGGCTCTGTTCACCGTTTTCTGTAAGTTGAGTAGTCAGACTCATAGTAGCTCTTCTTGAATCAGCATATTTATTACCAAAAGGTGCATGGAAAATAGTCTCCATTGGTTTCTCAAATAGCAGTAGACGGATGAATTTGGACCCTTTTTGTCAGAAGGGCGAGAGACCTAATGGACATGGCATTTTCTCCTTCCATGATGCCACTTGGTTCTATTTGTCTGACAGTTTAATTTTGTTGGCAGTTCAACAACTTCGTATTGAACAGCATTCCCGTCGTCGTTACCGTTGTGTCATTTGGGACATTCACTTTGCTTGGTGGGGATTTGACACCAGCGAGGGCGTTTACATCACTTTCTCTTTTTGCAGTGCTGCGGTTTCCTTTAAACATGCTCCCTAACTTGATGTCTCAGGTTCTCACTTCATCCTAACCTCATCTCTGTATCTCTGTCACTCAAATATAATACTCTACTGATCTACCCCGTCATCAACATCAACATGTGTGGTTATTTTGTGGTTAATGGATCTATCATTTTGTTTTTGCTCCTAATTGTGTACCTTGGATATGTATTTCATGACAGCCTCACTCAGTTCAAGTACTTGTTCATCTTGCTTTGGCAATGAAGAAAATGATTCATAATATCAAACTGCTAGAAAAATCAAACAGAATATTAAATGTGAACTGCAGTATATTATTTTACTGATGGATCTGATTATTTGAGTAGGACAATGGAAAAGGGGACAACCAGTTTTCACATGCTACTTTTATTTTTAAGTAAACTGATTATCTAGTTGTTGAAAGAGCATAAATAATAGAAATTTAATTAGTTGAAGGATAAAACTGTAATATCTGAAAGATTTTGTGGAACTACTGCCAACTGTTCCAAAAACTTAAGCTGTTAGAAGAAGGCGTGGTTTAATATTTATATATTCTAACACTTCCCCTCACGCTTAGCCTGGTCTTTTTGCCTAGTACTAGTGGACATATTCATTAGGGAGGCAAATAGGGGTTTGGAAAGATTTGAACTCAGGACCTCTTGCTCTGATACCATGAAAGATTTTGTGGAACTACTGCCAACTGTTCCAAAAGCTTAAGCTGTTAGAAGAAGGCGTAGTTTAATATTTATATATTTCAACAATATCAATTTGATAATTGAAATGGAAGGCTAAACCATATTGTGATAACTAAATCTGTAACAGTTCATCTCTTCATTAATCTGCTTTTACAACATTTGGAAAGCGGCAGTCGGAATTTCTCTTTTGTGCTTATTATGGCTTTTTGCCTTTGCTTTCTGAAAGATGATGCATATTCTCCATCATAGATCCACCAATTTTATTTTAGCAGTTCTTGCAAACATTTGTTAGTCATCATTTAGTTTCCAATCTTACTTTTGTATCCCAGGTTGTTACTGCAAATGTTTCCCTGCAACGTATGGAGGAACTATTTTTAACAGAAGAGAGAATTTTGGTTCCTAATCCACCGATTGAGCCAGGACAGCCAGCTATTTCAATCAAGGATGGGCAATTTTCATGGGACTCCAAGGTCAAATTAAAATATGCCTCATTTTATCTGGCAAAATCACTTACCTTTTCCCTTTTCAATGTGAATAAACTGTTGACTATAGTATAAATTATCTAGGCTTTAGGGGTTGTAACACCATCGACAATGCGTTTAAATACAATAGGAATCACTGCTGTGATTTGAAGGATAAGGGCATATTAGAATTTTTTATTGAATCCCAAAGTTAGCAGATGACATAATCAAACTTTAAAGCAAACCTTCATCGGACAACTTAAGCACCTAAATAAGTGAGTAATGCTCTCACAACTTCTACAAGGGTGACCGATTGTGGGAGGAAACTTGCTATAGTTTCTAAGTGTAATCATTTATGGTGACCGATCCAAGTTAATGCAGATATTCGATGATTCAGCATAACTGAATGGTCATTTATGGTGGTCTCCAGTCTTTTTATTGCAATATCTTATTTCAAGTGGAGGTTAAATTATCAGCTTACTTCAGGCAGAAAAACCCACGTTGTCGAACATCAATCTAGAGATACCAGTTGGCAGTTTAGTTGCTATTGTTGGTCGTACTGGAGAAGGAAAGACATCTCTCATATCCGCAATGCTTGGGGAACTCCCTCCTGTCTCCAATGCAAGTGTCACTATACGCGGAACTGTTGCTTATGTTCCTCAAGTGTCCTGGATTTTCAATGCTACTGTAAGTTGCACAGTGCAGCTTTTGTTTTTCTGTCGATGTTGAGCGCCTTATCATCATCTTTTCTCGTGTCCTGATCCCTAGTGTGTGATTTCAGGTGCGTGACAACATATTATTTGGGTCCGAATTCGAACGGGAAAGATATTGGAAGGCAGTCAGCGTTACTGAATTGGAGCACGATCTCGATGTGCTTCCAGTTAAGTGGGACTCAGTGCTTTGCAAGATTCTCTTATTCACACGGGATGCGATCCATTAATTATTTGTCTCAATACTTCAGGGTCGCGATCTTACAGAGATCGGGGAAAGAGGGGTGAATATAAGCGGAGGGCAAAAGCAAAGGGTTTCTATGGCCAGGGCTGTTTACTCAAATTCAGATGTTTACATATTTGATGACCCTTTAAGTGCTCTGGATGCTCATGTCGGTCGAAAGGTATGAAATTCATGACACAGAATATTAGTCACTTTTTACCCCAGGTGTAGCAATTGATGTTGTAGGGCTTCAACCTCACCTTTATACTTGAAACGCTTTCTATTTGAAGCATACTCAAATGCTTCAGTAAAACAAGGATAAGAATTTTGATCCTACAGTCCTGCCCTTAAGATAACTTGCTGCAATCAATCTTGGGATGATTGGATTGATTGAAGTAACATACACTAATTTCAATTTCATAGGCATTTTCTGATTTGGGACTTAAGTTAGTTTCTTGTATTATTCTTTTTTTATAACATAGGGTATCTGAACGTTTGGCTCCACTTCTCCACGTCTCATGTAACCTTTGATTTCTTTCTTAGAGATCTTACGTACAGTAGGATCTCTTTTCCAAATTTTCAGAAATGAGGCCAATTCCTGTATTTGCTTATACTAACCCGCAGTCACATACAGGTGTTCAATAGCTGTATCAAGGAAGAGTTGCGAGGGAAGACCCGGGTTCTTGTCACAAACCAGCTTCATTTTCTTCCCCAAGTCGATCGAATCATTTTGGTTCATGAAGGAATGGTCAAAGAGGAGGGGACTTTTGAGGAGCTCTCTAAAAGCGGGGTATTGTTCCAGAAACTTATGGAGAATGCAGGAAAAATGGAGGAGCAAACAGGAGAGGATGAGGAGGGGGAGAAGACAGATCTAGAGGAGAAAACATCCAAACCGGCATCTAACAGCATTGCTAATGAATTTCCAAAAGATCAAGGCCGTGGGAAGAGAGGTAAAGGAGGGAAGTCGGTACTTATTAAGCAAGAGGAACGGGAAACGGGCATCGTGAGTTGGAAAGTCCTGATGAGGTACTAAATTGCATGATATGAAACTCCGTCTTCTGACGCTTGTTGTGTAGACAGTTTATTTACAGAAAAGGCTTATTTGTGGATAAGAAATTCATGACCTGAAATTTTTCTTGAACTCTACAGTGGAACTATGGTTCCAATAAGCCAATTAAATTATCTCAAACATACATGTGATATCTTTGAACAAAGAGTTCAAGTAAGTCAGTATAACACCTAAGACTATGCGGGCAATATTCATGTAGTGTAAGTATGCACACCATTTCTTTCTTGGCATCACTTGACATCACTCAAAACACGGTCTCTAAGTTGCATTTTCTGTGATGCTTAGGTTTACTGTGTGATAAATATGTTTCATATGTATCATTAAATGCTTATAAGTTATAAACACCTAAGGTCCATGCATTTGCCTATTCCTTTTTGTTGATAACACCAAGACTTTTTTTTTCCGGGTAAATTGCTGTTTTCCCTCATTTGTTGTATGGACTCAATTAATCTGCACCACATAGAATTATATAGCAATAATGATATTTATCTGTAACATTCATATGAACTGATTTTCTTTTTAGGTACAAAGGGGCACTGGGAGGCCTGTGGGTGGTGGCAGTACTCTTTATTTGCTATATTTTAACTGAAGTTCTTCGAATTTCAAGTAGTACATGGTTGAGTTTCTGGACAGATCAAAGCACTTCGGAGAACTACAGACCAGGATTCTACATATTGGTCTATGCACTCCTATCATCTGGTCAGGTGCGCCAAAATTCAGTACATGGATCTCCTCTCCAAGTGTACTATCTTTTATGTGGTAGCTTGTGCTTCTGTACTTTTTTCTGATTATTGATGAAATGGGAAAGCCCCATTCATAGTCCTTGAGTTCGGGCTATTGCTACTTGTTCATAGTGCGGAAACAATAATGTAATTATAGAGACAATCTGAATTATCAAACCTCTTAATGGACTACTTGCTAGCATTTCTATTTTTCTAGACTCTCGCATTTTAGTGTTTTTGGTGAATGTGGGTATATATGTCAACTGAAGGGTAGGTCTTTCTAGCAACTTCCGTGACGACTCCCATGTTTCTGTGAATCAGGTGACCGTGGCACTGACTAATTCTTATTGGTTGATTATCTCGAGTCTTCGTGCGGCAAAAAGATTGCATGATTCTATGCTTCAGTCTATATTAAGGGCTCCAATGCTTTTCTTTCACACCAACCCAATGGGAAGAATAATCAACAGGTTTTCCAAGGATCTAGGCGACATAGATCGCAATGTCGCCCAATTGGTAAACATGTTCATGGGCCAAGTCTGGCAGCTACTTTCGACTTTTGTGCTTATAGGAATTGTGAGCACAATCTCTCTTTGGGCCATAATGCCGCTGTTGATCTTGTTTTATGCAGCCTATCTGTATTACCAGGTGAGCAGATTTATTCAAGTCATAATGTTTTTTCATACAAAATGGCACGTTCTCTGCTACTTAGGGCTGCAATTGCCAAGCCTTGTCACACTAAGTGGGGAAGGCCATTTTCTTCTGCTACATACGTTGACAATTTCATGTTGTATTTTCATTTTTTGTGATGCTTGTGACACTACGCACCGCCATTCAGATGTTTCACAGTGGAAATTCTGAAAGACAATTTCCCTAATCCTTTTAAAGTACAAAGGAACACTTTGTTTCTTTATATGAAACAATGATCAAGTAATGAGCACCGATGGCTCAGAATGAAAATTTCTTTTAGCCATCTTTTTGTCAATTTTTTGGCCAGAGGGGGCGTTAATCATCAAGGCAAACAGTAGATCCTTTTAATCACTTGATAGCATTATACCTCTTGTTCTATCGCATGTTCGTCCTCTAATCATAGCTGAGTGCATTCAAAGTTTGGATGCCATTGTCTTTCTAATTGTTTGCCTTGTGGTTGTCAACAGACTACATCTCGTGAAGCGAAACGCTTGGATTCAATTACCAGATCTCCAGTTTATGCGCAATTCGGAGAAGCATTGAATGGCTTGTCCAGTATACGTGCATATAAAGCATATGATAGGTTGGCCACCATTAACGCCAAGGCCATGGACAATAATATCAGATTCACCCTTGTCAATGTCAGTTCCAACCGTTGGCTCACCATAAGGTTGGAGACTTTAGGAGGCATAATGATCTGGTTGACAGCGACATTTGCAGTCATGCAGACCGGAAAAGCTGAAAACCGAGCAGCCTTTGCTTCAACTATGGGTCTCCTCCTCAGCTACACTTTGAATATAACGAGCCTTTTGAGCGGTGTTCTGAGACAAGCAAGCAGAGCTGAGAATAGTCTAAATTCCGTAGAGCGTGTGGGTGTGTACATAGAATTGCCTTCCGAGGCTCCAGCTATAATAGAGAGCAGCCGGCCCCCTCCTGGCTGGCCTTCATCGGGATCAATTAAATTTGAAGATGTGGTCCTTCGTTACAGACTTGAACTTCCTCCGGTCTTGCATGGATTGTCCTTTTCAGTAGCACCCCGCGAGAAACTGGGAATAGTTGGAAGAACCGGTGCCGGAAAATCTAGCATGATAAATGCTTTGTTCCGAATTGTCGAGCTCGAAAAAGGAAGAATCTTGATAGATGGGTGCAACACTTGTAAGATGGGACTCGAAGATCTGCGGAAAGTCCTTAGCATCATACCTCAATCACCAGTTCTTTTCTCGGGTAGGCACTGTGAACTTCTTTGAACGCCTTAGCTTGTTTGTTAAAATAGCTTCATTATTCCCCTCACCGTTCCCCTCAACCTCTCTGATATTCCATAGAAAGGTATGCTGACGTCTTCATGCCCGTCTGCTCACTGGTTGATTTTGCTATCTCCTCAAACAAATTCATAGCTGAGAGTTTTCTTTCTCACTTATTATGTCCAATATTGGAGCTCCAAAACTCTTAATTCTTGAAGAAAGCATCGGTTCACAAGAGCTACTTACTGTTCTTGCAACCCAATTCTTTACTCAACTACTCTCGAACGGTAGCTTTCTTTTTGACATGAACAATCTGCTGACAAGTCCTAATCAGTTCAAATGTCTTAATTCACTGTTATACTTTGATTCTGTTCCGAGGAACATTTTGGATAAGAAATGAGCAATTTTCTGTTCGTGTTCTGTTTGACATTTCATGTGAAAATGGCGACAATACGAATCACAACTGTGCATACTGAACCCCATTACTGTGGACTGAGAAGCTTCTTCAGTATATACCACATAACCTCTAGATTCTATTGTTTGTAAAGACTAAATATCATCTCAAATAGTTTCTTTGTTTTCAATCTTGTGTAGGAACTGTGAGATTTAATCTCGACCCTTTCAATGAACATAATGACGCTGACCTTTGGGAGGCTCTGGAGAGAGCGCATTTGAAGGATGTCATCAGGAGGAACTCTTATGGCCTGGATACTGAGGTTAGCTTTTGTAAAGTTGCTAGATTTGAAATGTTAATGTAAGGGATCATAGCAATTCCTATTGAATTTGGGTTTATGTTGATGAAATTATCGGTAGTTACCTAACAACGTTAAAGGGGAAAATTATTTAAGTTTTGAAAATTACCTTGTCAAGGACAAGGATTATTAGAAGATGTCTAACGCATGGAAGTGTTGAGATGGTGACAATAACAGTTGACTAGGTTAATGCCCTACGGCAGAGAAAGAGAAAAATCGAGTCAAATTGATAGAAGGCAAGCAAAGTGAATTAGTATTCAGCAAAAAAGTTTTGACATGCATATGCAATACATTCTCTGCGAAGCACCGTTCAGGAAATTCAAGCATATGATTTATATACTTTTAGAAGCATGAATTATACCGTTAAAACTAGCATGTAAGTTGAAGGAGATGTGCACAAGATTGGTCAGAAAGAAATAGCAATAATCTTGTTTGCATGGTTTTAACTATTTTTGCTTGAATGCTCAGCTTGCACTATGGCTAGCTCATCTCACTGGAGAAATCTCTGAATTGAGACTAATTTTATGATACCTGCAGAATTTACATGAAATGCATAATAATCCCTCCTTTTGAACTTGAAGAGACCACAAGCAAGAGAGCCTTCAGTTTGGACAGGACTTGGCGGTATAGCGAGCAGACATTGGAATTGTTTTACCTGCGAAAAAAACTGAAGGGTCCCTTGCACAACGTTTTCTCAATACATAACATATTATGGGGTCTGAAGTCTTAACAGAAGTTGAGATGTCGACTTATGTATGTGTTTGGACTTGTCTATATGCAAGTGGCCGATGTAATTCTCTGCATTGTTCTATTGGCTTTAAAATGTATACTGTGGGTTCTTTCTAATTAGTTAAGAAAGATGATTGATATTGATGTTGACTGTCTCCTGTCAAGGTTTCTGAGGGCGGAGAGAACTTTAGTGTCGGACAGAGGCAACTGCTGTGTCTCGCTCGAGCATTACTAAGAAGATCAAAGATTCTTGTTCTGGATGAAGCAACTGCAGCCGTCGATGTGAGGACTGATGCTCTTATCCAGAAAACCATCCGTGAAGAATTCAACTACTGCACCATGCTCATCATTGCTCACAGACTTAACACTATCATTGACACTGACCGAATTCTTGTGCTTGATGCCGGCCAAGTATGTTCTTACATTGCTTTTCATCATGCACACATCAGTACAAGCAAGAAATGCATATTGATGGTTTGTCATCATGAATATGTAAAAGTAAAAACAACTCATCTCTGAAGTACGATTGTTATGGAGCTTGACGCCTCTGAAAAATAAGAACTGAAATTAACCATCTCATTTGATTCAACATGAAAGGACCATGAGTCACCAATGAAAATATTAATGCGTTGGAATGTCGTTGCTTTTACATTTCGAATTGTTGTATGATGCTTTCAACTTTCACTTCAGGTAGCAGAGCACGATACTCCAGAGAATCTGCTGTCAAATGAAGCGAGCGCATTCTCTAAGATGGTTCAGAGCACGGGTTCTGCCAATGCGCAGTATCTACATGGCTTAGTCCTCCAAAGGAAAGAGAGTAGGTTACGGAAGGAGGCAAAACGTCCAGACAGCGAGAGACGACGATCGGCCTCTTCCTACTGGGCTGCCGCTGCCAATGTTGCTCTAGCAGTCAGCCTCAATTCCAACAACGCCCTACAGAGTTTGAACATCGAGGACGATGACAACAGCAGCGACAACATCCTTAAGAGAACAAAAGATGCAGTTATAACCCTTCAGGGTGTCTTGGAAGGGAAGCACAATGAAGATATAGAAAATGCTTTGTACCATTATCAAGTTTCTGCTGATAGCTGGTGGTCTGCTCTCTACAAGATAGTCGAAGGTTAGTGCTTCATTCTTGCACATACCTTATTCTACATTTCAATTAGGCGTTTCGCTCACTTAAGGTTGAGATCGAGTACTTGGACCTTCAAAATACAAGGTCATTCCTGCTTAGAGAAACGATCGAGATCACAGGGCATCTACTTTTTGTTCTTATGTATCCTTTTCTGCATTTTCATGCGTAACTTGCATCTAATTAATCGTCCTTCATGCAGGTCTAGGTTTGATGAGCAGACTGGCTGACGGTAGATACGAACGACTAGAGCACGAGTTTGGAGACAACTCGGATTGGGATGCTGTGGAAATGTAATAAGGGAAGTGGAGATGTCAACCCAATCCTTCATTTTTAATCGAAGGATTTTACACGCGAAGGAGAAAATGGAGATATTGCGCTCAGTGAGGAACAATCTTGAATTTGTTCATGTGTATTTATTTCTATCAATGTATCGTTTTTATTTCCCGAAACTAAGCTAAGGTTAAATCTTTCCCCAAGTTTGGTGATGCTCTGTATTAGCGTACTCTTTCCCCAGTGAATGTGCATGAAACCGTTAAGCGGGGGATAATTCTTCTTGATATTTGCTTATTATATTCAGTACAAGTATGTGAAAATTCAAACTATTCAATTGGACTATGAGAATCCAGGATCAGAGTTTGGCTAACCTCACCAAATGAAAGTATTTTACGTTGGCATTCTATTCAACCTGTCTATGTATTTTTGTACATGATTCAAAGTATAATGCATGATGCTTCTCGCAAGTCTTACGTAACTTCTTTGTACGCCTTGAATTTCATTATAGTACATGAAGCTCGTTAGTGTGATAGATCATAATACCTCTTGATTCAATGTATACTAGTGAATCTTCTTGGAAGTCATACATGTGCACCATAGATTTCAGTGGAACGTTGGAATCTCAAAAGTGTCACTCACTCATGAGGGTCGCAAGAAGTTCCAATCTGAAAAGATAACAAACATGATAACAACATATGCTAACGCAATTTAGGTGAGATTCTCATCTCAGACATGAGTATGACTGTAGAAGTTGTTGTGTCCCACATCACCTAACAACGAGTCTTATATATTATTTATATTAATGCTGTCTCACTCCACTTAATAGTTCAAGTTTTTGGTTGGATTTTCTAACATGGTATCAAAGCCTATTTTTCTTATCTGAATTTCCTGCCTCTGTTTTTTTCCACTACTACTGCTGTTCATTGCAGTTCTTTTCTCAACCTTATTGCTGACTTAACCAGCCATATTGCTGGCCTCCAGTTGTGTGATAACCACCCTTGTTACTCGAACTCTTCTTAGTGTACTACTATAATCTATCCATTCAAGTTGCCGAATGGAAGATTCAGGAAAGTCTATCTCCAACCAATCTGGGTCCTCTCTTACGGATCAATCCAACTCATCAATTGGAGATTTTCCCAACATGAAGGAATACCGATTGGATGGAAAAAATTATCTTCAGTGGGCACAAATTGTGAGGACGTGTTTTAAAGGAAAAGGGAAGCTCAATCATCTAGAAGGCACTGGTCCAGGATAAAGTGATCCAAAGTTTCAAACATGGGACGAAGAAGATTCCTCAATTATGTCATGGTTGTGGAGCTCAATGCAACCTGAAATCAACAAAAACTACATATTTCTCCCTACTGCCAAGGACATATGGGAGGTTGTTCGGTCGGTCTTATTCAAAAGTTCAAGATGCCGCAGTAAAATATGAACTCAAGACAAAGGCCTCAACAACAAAACAAGGTAACAATTTTGTTACAGAATACTACAACCTCATGAGAGGTCTCTGGCTTGAAATAGATCGCAATTTGAATATACAGATGAGGTGTGCTGAAGACACTAATATTCTTCGAAACCATATAGAGAGAGATAGGATTTTTGAGTTTTTGGTAAGTCCTAATGCAAATTACGATTAGATTCGAGTTCAGATTCTCGGAAAGAAATGGCTGCCATCCTTGAATGAAGTTTTTTCTACTGTAAGAGGAGAAAAAAGCCAACAGACTGTAATGCTTGAAGACCAACACACCGAAGGATCCTCCATGAAAGCAATTAAGGAGGAAACAAATCCTGACAAAAACAAGAGATTGGATCCGATTAAGACAACGGGCAGTGAATGTTTATGTTGTAGTTTATGCAAAAAAAAAACCTCACCATACAAGAGAAGATTGCTTCAAGCTTCATGGAAGAATGCAGGTGCTCAGCAGAGTTAAAAGACAGCCACAAGCACACATGACTAGTGAAGGTGAAGCTACCCCTATGGATCAATATAAACCTGTTGGAGAGTAGATATTTAACAGAGAAGAAGTTAGTAAAATCAGGGCTCTCCCTGACTCCCTATCTAAGTATTCCGATATGTGTTCATTGGTCCAGTCAGGTGCGTGTCTAATTTTCGAAAACTCAACAGCTTCTCGATACCCTAATTCATGGATTCTTAATTCAGGAGCAACCAACCATGTGACACATGATCCCACTAAATTCAAAACTTATAAAAGATCACCAGGAAATAGGAGTATTACCATAGCAGATGGATCTCCTGTTACTATTGTTGGCGAAGGAACCATAACTCTAAATCTCTCACTTAAACTTGATAATGTCCTTCATGTCCCTAAGCTGTCTACCAATCTCCTTTCCATTAATCAACTTACCAAATATCTGAATTGTAAGGTGCTTATCTCTATTGGTCATTGTATTTGCAAAACCTGAAAACATGGAGAACGATTGGATTTGCTAAGGAACAGAATGGGCTCTACTATCTTGAGGATTCGAGCAGAACTGGTTGGCCTCTTGTAGGTTATAGTACCTCTTACAACTATTGTGATCCTATCCACTCATCTCAGATTTGGCTTCACCATTTTCAGCTAGGACATCCACCATTTGGTCTTCTTAGCACTATGTTTCTTTCCATTTTTAAAGATGTTGCTGTTGAAAATCTTCATTGTGAAGTTTTTGAAATCGCAAAACATCATCGTGTTTCATTTCCTTTGAATAATAATGCTAGAGTTTTAACACCATTCTCTCTTATTCATACTAATGTGTGGGGTTTGTTCTATAATTGCTAATTTTACAGGAGCTAGATCGTTTGTCTCTTTTATCGATGATTGTACCCGTACTACATGGCTATATAATCTAATGTTCAATCTATATTCCAAAACTTTCATAAAATGATAGTCAATCAATTTGGGAGTCAATTAGGAGACTTAGGTCGGATAAAGGGAAAGAATATTTCAATCAGTATATTGATCATTTTTTCCAAACTCAGGGTATTATTCATGAGTCTTCCTATGTACAAAATGGAGTCACCGAAAGAAAAAATAGGCACATCCTAAATGTTACTTGGGCTCTCCTCTTTCAAATGTCCCTGCCAAAGCATCTTTGGGAGGAAGCTGTTTTAACTTCGACATATCTTATTAATCGGGTTCCTTCCAAAAGCTTAGGAAATAAAAGTCCCTTACAGCTCTTGTCTACTTTATATCCTGATGTTTCCCATAAATATCACATTTCCCCTCTGGTCTTTGGCTATGTTGCATTTGTACATATTCATAATCACACCGAAGCAAACTTGACCTCCATGCTTTAAAGTGTGTCTTTATTGGGTACTCTAATACTCAACAAGGTTATAAATTCTATGACCCTTTAACATGTCGAGTTTTTATATATATGGATGTCACTTTTAATGTAAACCAACCATTTTTTCCTTCCTACCATGATCTTCAAGTAGAGGCTCCTAATGAAGGTAGTGGGTAAGGCGATATCTGGTCGAGTAACTGTGAGATAATTCAGCTTACCTACCAGTTTTCTATATCTCTCCAGATTATCAAGAATTTCTTTTCCATCAGCTACTAGTTTGACTTCTTGTTCCATAGGTGAATCAAGAGGTTTTGATCCTAACATACCTATCTCAGTGAGCAAATCTAGGACATACTTCCACCATGAAAGGACAATACCTTTCTTTGACTGTGCCACCTCAATTACGAGGAAATACTTCAACTTTCCTAAGTCCTTAGTCTGAAACTGTTACTGAAGATAGAGTTTTAATTCAGGTTTACAAATCGAGTTATCTCATGTGATAATAATATCATCAACATATACAATCAAGAACAACATGCCTCTCCTTGACTGTTTATAAAAGAAAAAATGATCATTTTCACATCTAGACAGTCCAAATTAGAGTAAAACTTCAGAGAACCTTCCAAATCATGTTCATGGAGACTGCTTTAAACCATACAAAGACTTTTTTAACTTACAAACCAATCTACCAGACTCCTCCTGAGCAACAAATTCGGGTGGCTGCTCTATATACATCTCTTCATCAAGAGTACCATGCAACAAAGTATTTTTTACATCAAGTTGAAACAAAGGCCGGTTATATGTATAGCAAGAGAGATCAAAATACGAATAGATATAAGCTTAGCAACAGGAGAAAAGGTGCCCATATAGTCAACCCCATACACCTGAGCGTACCATTTTGCAACAAGTCTTGCTTTTAGAAGAGCAAGAGAATCATCGGGATTGACTTTCACAGTATACACCCATCAACAACCAATAGCAGTTTTGCCAGACGGAAGAGGTACTAAGTCTCAAGTTTCATTATCCTGTAATGCCTTTAATTCTTCTTCCATAGCTGTCCTCCAGCCTGGGCTTTGTAATGCCTCAGCAATAGACTTGGGAACAGGATATTGATCAACAGTGGATAAAAACGATCGAAAAAAAAAAGACACAGAAGTTGGGGTAAGAATAGTACAAGTGCCACAATTTTTATACGGAGATTACTTGAGTACCATAACTTTTTTTTCGATCACCTGAGTACCAAATCGGAGCAAAAGAGATAGCTTGAGTGCCATTTCTGGCAAAACATCCTACGTGGATTTTCCACTTAATTTTTTATTGTGATGTGAAAATAAAAAAGAAAGAAAGAAAGAAAGAAAGAGACTCCACCGTGGAAATACTTGTCCAGCCTGTCTCTCTTATATAGAAAATGACGCCGCACAAAATCTATAGCTTAGCATTCGATCATTCTTGAGAGAGAAAACAATCAAAATTAGGTTTCAAGCAAAGTTAGGGCTAAAACCTTCCGACGAGATTCGACGCTCGCCAAATGCAAAATAGGGTTTCGATCTGCATCAGTCTTTAGTGTCCCAAACAAATTGATCGAAGGCCACACTCTATCCTCTTACTAATGTTCAAGTATCTGAAGACAAAGGGAGCATTTTCCGCGTGACGAACCGTGGTCGACAGAAGTAAAGGTAAGTGATTTGTTGTTTATGTGAAGTGATTGATAAATGAGACACATATTTATTCAATTTGGCATTATTGACAGCTTGCGAAAGCGAAAGAAAGGGGCGAGAAAGGCAATCTGTTGGAGGTAAAAATTAGAGCCGCAATGGTAGAGTAAAAAGGTAAGCTTCGTTTGCTAAGTTGCACCCTTATTTCGTTTTGTGTTCTCTGGCCGACAACAAAATTCTTGTTTACTAAATGTGGTGGGTTGTAGGGACCGAGCGCTGAAGTTGTCGTGCCACTTTGTTGTGGTCCCTGTCATGAAAAAAATGTCCTTTCTTTGGTCAGTGTGGGTTGTCGTCCCCATTATAAAAAACATTATTATTTCTATAATTGTACTGTTAAAGGCTTATGTTGTTGTGGTCTTGTGATGGAGAAAAAAAGGTTATGGTTTGTGGACATTGACTGCTCGATTGCTTCATCAATTTTTAGGAAGATCATTTCTCCCTGCTGATATGGCTAGGCTACAAAAAATGCCTTTGGATATAAATGCCTTTGAGAAATCACCTCTAGAGACTCACACAAATTCTGAGAAATCACCACTGAAGAAATATGAGAATTCTGCATTGGTCAGTAGTGACCTTGGAAAGGCCAATATCTATGATAGTGTTTCTCGTTACGAGGTAAGGGTTGCATCAGCAGAAATGGAAGCGAGTTTTAGTAAGGAAAATAATGATTATGATCTCGCTAAAAAGTGATTATCACACACTGTTTAATTCAATGTTCTTCGACACATTGGAAGATGCAATTATAGACCTTGAGGAACTTGCAAACCGGGTGAGATGGATCAAAGATATTTTAGAGCTCAGAGGGCATCCATCAAAAGGAAGTGAAGCCTTTGAAGAAAAAAGGAAGTGACAAGGTTGCTTAGCTTGGCTGATGAGAAGATCTGATGAAGGACATGATGTTGTTTGTTGATGTGCCTTTTAGAATTTTGAAGTTGTTAGAGTTGTGTTTGATTTTAATGATGCAACTTAGCTTGATACATGTTGTGGAGCAACGTGGTTAGGTGTGATTATTATTATTTGGCTTGATATACATCTGCAGCAAATGATGCTGCATTTTGGTTTGGTTTGTTATGTGTTCAACAGCAATAGTGAGTTTCGATGCTGCATTTTCTGCTGGTGTGTTTACCAACAACAATCTTGATTTTGTTTTTAAGTGAACATGTTCTAGCTATTGTTGTAGTTGATGTAAGAACATGCAACACAGTTTGAGTAGCAATGATTATGTGTTATTGGTACAATGATATTTGTAGCCAGAGTGAGGCGGCTTGTTCTATCGGTATTGTATAGCTGAGCAGGTGAAGAATAAGCAATGATGTTGAAACAGGTGAAGAAATGGTCTTAAAAAAGTGAACCTAAGTGATCACTTTTCAGAAATTGAGAAACCTAAGTGATCACTTTCCAAAAATTGAGAAATTAAGTAGTCACTTTTAAAAAGATATGGTACTTAAGTGGCCACTTTTTGAAAGTTGAGTAACCTAAGTGGTTGATTAACTAAATCTATGCACTCAAGTGATCATTCGTAAAGTTACTAGAATTCATTCCATCTTGAACCCCATATGCAAAAACCAGTACCTGAAGCTGTAAATCAACATTGCATTTGCACAAAAAAAATTCATGCCTCAATTTAATCATATTTCCACAAGTTGGCATCCTTTACTCAAATAGAATCGCAAAAAGTAACAACATGTATGACATCATCATATCGTTATTCCTCAACTATGGTAGACTCAGAAGAACCTTCTCTTTAGTAGGGTTACATATGCCCATAAACCCGAATAAACCCACAAACAATAACACCACAAGAAACAACCGATACATATCTCTTTGATTTTTCATCCTTGAAAATTCCTTCTTTCAGTGGTTCACCAAATATTGCAGACCCTTTATCTCTGCTTCCATTGAGTCACTACCATCCAACTCATCTGTCAATATATGTCGACGTTCATCTCGTCCTTGAAATAGCTCTCTTATAATCGCTGCTGCTTGGTTCGAGAATTTCGCGTCAAACCATCTATAAGATAGTTGACAACAATATAATGAGTTAGCAAGAAAATTTCCTCCATGCTTGTTGCAGCAAGGCAAAACAGCAAATGTCCCCTCAAAACAAGCAAAGAAATCCAAAATCCAAAATCATGGCTAAAGTCATAAAAAAAATTGATAATCAACGTAACAAAGCAATGAACACCTAAAATATCCACAATTTAAGTCTTCTCTATATTTGGCACATCTGTGGAAACTTCTCCCAAGATTATCTCTTGTTCAAGCTATTCTTGTTGGACTTCAAAACTCACAATAGCAAAAACGTGGAGCTTCATCTTGGCTTTTCTCATTCATTCGTGAGCTACTTGCCCTACTTTTGCATCCCATCGTGGATTTGACGAGTTGATTTTGGGCAATTTCAAGATTTTGGAATTCATCGGGATTTTGGAATTCTTGTGGGGGGGGGGGGGGGGATTGGTAGAGTTAGGGTTCTTTGGATGTAATTATGCGAGTTCGGCCCGATAGGTTTGGGAATCTTCAGATATGATCGCGAGTTCGGGTCAAGGGTTCTTTAGATCTGATTTTCCCCATTGTTCAAGCAAGAGCTCGTTAGGGTTCTTCAGATTTGATTTTGCCCCAATTTGTTGAAGTAAGAGAGTGATTCTTTAATAAGAGGAGTGTACGACGTCGTTTGGCAAACATTTGCTGATTCACCTTTCCGATAGTCCACGTGGGCTGGATTTACATTATTTTAATGACACGAAGGATTTTCCGGTGACTCAAATCGCCGATGGCACTCAAGTGGTCCATATTTAAAAGTTGTAGTACTCAGGTGATCGAAAAAAAAATTGTGGCACTTAAGTGATCTCCGTACAAAAGTTGTAACACTTGTACTGTTCTTACCCCCATAGAAGTGTACGAGACAAAGTTTGCAATAAAATGTTGAGTGCATGTTCGTATAGCTTTGCGATGAGCAATAGGAAGGTCAAAATCAGATATTACCTGAGGATCAGCTAAAGGTAGATCTGAAGCTAAAGATGACGTGGTAGTGACAACAAGATTGGGAATCAGTAGTTGTGTGACGCCCTGGATTTTGGTATCTGTAAAATAATAAATTATGCTAGTGGATTCCAATCTATCATATGAACTTGAATTTCAAGAAATTAAGAGTCGAGAATTGAAAATTTCTCGAATCGCCGATCGAATTAGGTTATGTTTCGATCGAATAGTCGACGTACCTTAGGACTAGAACTCTCGCATCCGAGCCTAGCATGGATCGAGCTAGACTTGAGCAAGGCCTAAAATATCCTTGATTAGATAGTTAAATGTCCGAATTATCCCCTAGACACGAAATTACCAAAATGCCCCAGAACAAGAGGTGAATTTACCATTTTACCCATAGGATTTTTGGAGCTACCGGACGAAGACAATCATGACGAGGACCCCACCTCATCTCTAAAATCCCCAAGTCAAATATTACAACTTGATTTTCTTCTTTTTCCCTTTTTCTTTTATTTCTCTCTCTCCCTCACACACTTTTCTTTCTTTTTCTCTCACGTTCTTTCGCTACACACCGACTCTCCTCTTTTCTTCTGCATCTCCTTCCTTGCTTGTTTTGTGTGACAATACCTCCCATCAAACACCCTCAACTCTTCCTCCTCCTCTGGCCATTGTCGCGACCATAACCTACAGCCGCTACGAAACAAGCCCACCAAAGCTTCCTCTATTCTGGCCCTTGCTCCAGCGTCAGCCATTGCTTCGGCTTCGGCTCTGCTCAGCCACTCCTCCGCTTCCTTCGTGCTCCACCACCTCAGTCCCGACCCCCACGACCTCCATCGCATACCACCGTCGCGTCCTCCACTATCTACAGCCCCAGAATGGCTAAAGAAGCCCTGAAACCCAAGTTGTGCCCTGTTTCGCGCGATTCTGTTTGTAGCCGTTGTTCGTTGCTGTTCCGTCCCCCTCATCGCTTTTCGCCTAGTATTGACTACCCACCTTCCCATGACATCATCCAATCGCCAACAAGTTGAGTCGTCGCTGTAGCTCGTTGGAACAACTACGAACAGCCCTACACTGCCTTCGCCTGCCCTATTTTAGTCCCCGGGGTGTCTTGTTCTGTTCCGGCTGCGACTGCCTGAGCTCCCTCCTGTCAGATCAGCCTGTCTCCGACCACCACAGCCGTCCCCAGATGTTGCTTAACCACCGAACCAAACCATCCCAACCTTGCACCGCCTCAAAGAACCAGGAATAGCCCTGAAAATCCCCTGTTTGCCGTGCCCTGTTTCGTGGGCCTGTGTCGCTGGCCGTGGCATGTTTTGGCCCGGGCCGTGACCCAGTGAGCCTGGGCTGTTTGCCGAGCAGGTAGGCTGAAAACCTCGGCCTTGCGCCAAGCTCGTAGGCCATTTTGCTTGGTCGGTGGCCGAGATTTTGGGTCGGGTAGCCAAGTTAGTGGGCCAAGTTTTCGAGCCGAGTCCGAAGTTCGTGCCGAGGAGTTTTCAAGGATCGCCGTTGACCTCACTTCGAGTAATTGACTGTGAGTTAACCTCTAATCCATGGTTAAGTCGCTAATTACGTTTGAGATTAGCGTCCTTAGAATATTAGGTGTTTAGGTAGCTCGATTAGGGCCGATTTAGGGTAGAAACTTGGTTTAAGGTAAATGACCCTAATTGGAATGGCTAGTTCATTTCGATTGATTAATGCTTGATTGTTTGATTCTGAGATGTCTTTGAACGGATGAAGTTGTTCTTAAAGTTCTGTGGCATGCTATTGAAATGTCTATTTATGATAATCGTTTGATTTCCATGATTATGTGATCATGTGATTTTACTGATTGGGAATCGATTGGATTGTCGGATTGTGGTATTGGCCTTGTGATTGCTTGAGATGAGCAATAGCTAATGTTGTGCATTCATATCACTTTGTGTGATTCAAATGACATATTTGGCATAAAAATGGCCGAAGGCCAAGTCTTGAGCACGCATGCATGAGCATCCGACTAAAATCGAAGATAAGAATGAAATAGTTCATGGATGATTTGAATGGTCACATGATGGACGATGATACGTGGCCTGGTAAGTTCGTACCGCACTCTTAGTACGAACCCCAAGACTTGTCAGATGCTCAACCTTCTATATTGTGTCATGGATTGTCGATTGCCGATCGCAGCTTGTGACGGACCGAAGCCTACTTGTGGTATTGTGCTACCACTTGTAGATGCCTACTCGAGTATTGTGTTATCACTTGTGGTCGCTGTCGCCGCCGAAAGGAGTTGAGACAATGCATGTCTGTCAGAAGTCGATTCTGGCATTGTGTTGTGCGGATCGAATTAATGGACTCTTGCATTGTGTTGTACGGATCCAAACTATACTACTCACGTGATTCATTGTCAATAAATGGACTGAATGCGGTGTGATTCGTTCACGGGATGGTATGAGCCCATCCCGACTACGAAGTTTGGTATGGGATGAATGTAGTAGAAAGACAGAAACTCATATTCGCTTGTGCTCGAAATTATCATTGCCTTGGGTGTGGTACATTGACATATCTAGTGACTCTGAAAGATGAAATGATGCATTATGAATGATTGAGCGACTAGATGGTCGATTTTGTGTGATGTTCATTACCCGATTAATGCTGTGATGCATTATGACTATTTGAGTGTCTCGATGGGAAAGTCGAGTTGGTATGATTTGTAAGCATATGATTGACATGCTATGTTCTTATCGTATTCGTGTTACACTATGCATGGCAACCTAGCAGGTAAGTTGCATGTGATTGATATATATGTATTCTGTGCTATGTGATTGGTTGATTAGGATATTATGGACAAATCAACGCCCTAGCCGGGCATAGGCGTTGACTCATTGAGATTTATTTCTCACCCTGTCGTGGGAAACATTTTCTGATCCGAAATGACAGAGCTTATGGTTTCTTAGGAGGTTGATGTTGAGGACGCTTGGAGTAGAAATGATGTAAACCCTAACCTGCCTCGAAGTATGAGGCTGATTAGCATATATTATCTCGTTTGAGTTAAGCCGTGTCTGTAAATGAATTGATGTTTTGATCTAATATGTATCCTACTTTTCTATCCCTATATCTCTTATTGTCTAGAAGTATTATACGTTTCCACTTGCATAATAAACTATCGTGGGTCGATAGCGAACCTAGGCCGCTATCCTTATGACCCGAGAGACGACTTGACTCGGATGCCACATACCTGGGGGTTTGGGGCGTGACATACAAGTTGGTATCAGACCAAGATCATCCTGATCCGTTTGGTCATGGCCGAGAATGATAAGGAGCAATGAGATTTGGGATAACTGGGAGGATTGTAAGTTTATGCATGTGTTTGTTATCTTTAGTAGGACTAAGAGTTTTGTGCATGAATGTGTTATTTGAACTTTAAGTTGCAGGCTATGTATTCTCATCGCGTGTTGCCTGGGGTGGACAGGGCTCCGTATATTACATGTATAATGAGCGACCTTAATGAAATGGAGTCTTATAGAAAGCTAGTTCAAGAGGATCCCGAAGTAGAAAGGACCCTGCAAATGTTGGAAATTTCAAAAGTTACAGAGGGACATCGAGTAAGGACTCAAGCTACTATTGATGCCGTTGCTCCGCATAAAGACTCATTAGATGAAAGCGGAAGCAGAGGGTTGTCTATGCTCGAGTTGGTGGAGCAATTTTTGAAGCTGGAGCCGCCGAAGTTTACAAATTTAGGAGATCTAAGAGGCAACAACCTCGTTGATTGAAGGAATAGAAAGGGTCTTTGCTCGACTTGGGATGTTCAGAAGTTGAAATGGTAACGCTAGCCATTTACCAACTGCAAGGTGACGCTAGCTCTTGGTGAAAAAATATAAGGAGTGAGATCTTTTCCGAAGGAACGGTCTTGTTGTGAGATGCCTTCGTCGAAGCCTTCTATGGTAAGTTTGTTTTGGATCGTATGAGAGAACAAAAGATGATTGAGTTCCTGCAGCTTTGACAAAATCAGATGACAGTGGACCAGTATGAGGCGAAGTTCACTGAATTGTCAAAGTATGCGCTGAAGTCGACTAAAGACCCTGTGAATAGAGAAAAAAGATTTCGAGAAGGATTGAAACCTGCGATCAAGGACCAACTGGCATCGTTAAGCCTCAAGAATTATGATGATTTATATAAGGTAGCTCATACGTTGGAGAAAGATCTATCGAAAAGGGCTACCGCGTCAAGATCGCGATTTACATCCTCAACTGTAAAGGAGGGGTAAGAACAGTAGGAATGCTATAACTTTTGTATGGAAATCACTTGAGTGCCATAATTTTTTTTTTGGATCACTTAAGTATCAAATCGGAGCAAAATGGATCACTTGAGTGCCACTTTTGGCCAAACATCATACGTGGACTTTCTACTTGATATTTTATTGTGATATGTAAATTCTTGTCCAATGTGTCGCTCTTAAATTAAACCTAAGTGATCACTTTTTCAAAATTAAGGAACCTAAGTGACTGCTTTTAAAAAATTAAAGAACCTAAGTGATCACTTTTCAAAAATTGAGAAACCTAAGTGGCTACTTTTAAAAAGATACGGTACTTAAGTGGCTACTTTATGAAAGTTCAATCTGAAATGTGCATCGTCCTTAAAGTGAATCTAAGTGATCTATTTTCCAAAATTAAGGAACCTAAGTGACCGCTTTTAAAAAATTAAAGAATCTAAGTGATCACTTTGCAAAAATTGAGGAACCTAAGTGACCATTTTTAAAAAGATATAATATTTAAGGGGCCACTTTGTGAAAGTTCAATCTGAAGCATGTGACGTCGTTTCTTTTTTATTGCTGATTCAGCTTTCTGGCGAGCCACGTGGGTTGATTTTACATTATTTTAGTGCCATGTCGGATTTTTCGGTGACCCAAATCACCGATGGCACTCAAGTGGTCTATTTTTAAAAGTTGTGGTACTCAGGTGATCCAAAAAAAGTTATAACACTCAAGTGATCTCCGTACAAAAGTTGTGACACTCCTACTGTTCTTACCCCTGTAAAGGATGTTCGGCAAAGAAAGAAACCAATGCTCAGGAGCAGGACTTATATTCCACCGAAAAGGGCAAGTGCGATTAGTAAGTCAGTGTATCACTAAAGCGAGAAGTGTAGCCTGTGTCACCAGGGACATGGTCTTGGTCCATGTCTGCTTAGGATTGGGGCATGTTTTGGGGGTGGTCAGTTGGACCATCATGTGAGAGTACCCACAAAGGAAGTGAAATAAGTCATTGGAAGGACAGCCTCGGGGAAAAACATCGACCCCAGACACAAGGATATGTTGATGTTCATGGTAGAATGTCGTAGTAGTAGGTTAACTTTGACTAGTTAAGATGGGAAGAACCTTTTTGTTAAACCCGACTTATGAATATGGGTAGTAGTAATATGAATGTTACTTTTGGGGATTATGCAAGCATGAACTTGTACGGTGCTTGATGGCTATAGTTTTTAGTCTTTGATGATTCCTTTGAATGATGATATGATTGAAACATCCCAGGGCAGCTAGCGAGAATCAGAAAGTTTAAGCTTGGGATTGAGCTAATCAATGTGTTTGATTCGAGCAATTTTCGGGTGGACAAAGAACTAGTTAGATAGTATGGATGTGATCTTGGATTGATATGGGTCGAACCCGAAGAGAAGTAAATGTAAATCATTGGACGGAGTAGATGGCATATTCGGGAGGTGAAGATTTAATTTTGAATTAATGTAAATCATAGGCTCTAGGTCTGAGTTTATGTGACAACTTGATGAATTTAAGTTATCAACTCTCGTCGATGACCTTGATTGATGGGGCAAGAATTGTAGAGGCATCACGAGATAATGATACATGCTATGGAATTGGTAAAGGGCTACCAACCATTGCCACCAAAGCATGGCATGGGAAAGCATGGCATGGGAAAGTGTGAATGTCGTTTGTAAAAAAGGGCAGAGCAGCAGTAGTGGCAGTTCAAGAGAGCACGTGGTTGATATAGTTACTGGAAGATCTTCACCGTCGATAGATTATTTTACAACATTATATTGTGATAATCTATCCGCTATAAGCTAAGAGACTCCTATTTTCCACGCTAGAACTAAGCATGTGGAAGTCCACGATCACTCTATGTGAGAGAAAGTGTTGGAGGGCAAGATCAACAAGGAATACACCAAGACAGGCGATTAAGTTGCTGATATCTTCACCAAAGGTCTTGGAGCTGCAAAGTTTGAAGAGTATCGAACTCAACTTGGTATGGTCGCGAGGACTATTCTTAGAGGGAGTAGTCGGTGAGGGGGAGTATTGAAGATATCACTGCATATTTTAGAATCTTCAATAGTGTGACTCTTCGTATTTCGAGAGATGTCGATAGACTTTTCGGTTTCCGATGGACGTCTATCCAACGAACATGTTAAGTGTCATTATTGTATTGTTTCTTTCAAGTCTTTTTGTATTCTCAATGTTATATGCTCATATTTCTAGGAGTCTATTAATGAGTCAGTCGAAAGGTTATATAGTTGAAGAGTCATGTAAGATGCCTATAAATAGGTGAGTTTTGTAATCGTTTTTGTAAGGAGAGTAAAGACAGATTTTAGAAAATAAAGTAGTTCATTCATCTCCTTCCTTGAGAGCTTCTCTTGAGTGAGTGTTATCAGAGTTCTCTCTGATTTCAACATTTGGTATTAGAGCTGCGCCTCTCTGATTTCAACAGCCCGGTCTACATTCTTTATGGCTACGTTTGTTTTATAACGACTCAAATTCATTGGAAAAATTGCTGCAGATGTTACGCTTGGGAAAAGAGCTTTCAAAATAGAGTTCAAGAAATACGAAGTGATGAACTTTCATTGATCCGTAGAGCGCAACTGCTAAATACGGTATGGACTATCTTAAAATCAACACAATGCCTTCTGATCGTGGAATTATCATCTGCATTGACAGTTGGAAAATTGTTACTTTCCCCATTGTACTTGTCTATGTTGGGACGTAATGAATACATGTACGCACACCCGCATGCAAAGGGATAGCCTGCCCCTCCCTTAGAAGGGCGGGCCCGGCCCTTTGAATCCGGATCATCCGTGTTATGTATGAATGACCCAGATTATTATTAAAAAAATAAAAAATAAAAACCCAACAAGTTGTCTACTAAAAATAGAAGATCTGGGCCATCCGTTTAAAAACGGATGGCCCAGATTGCAAGGGCAGGTGCCTGCCATTCTAAGAGAAGGGCAGACGATCCGGATCCCGCATGCGAAGGCACATCCACATCCACACCCCGACACGCATCCGTTCGCATTACAGAGAGTAGGATATTGCTTCTGTCTATAAAGAGTAGTGAAAACACTCTTATTTATGGAACGATCTGTCTTGGCTTTTGGCCTGAGGTAAACTTGTCATGCAGACTGAAATCAGCTGAAATACTTTCATAGGAACTCGGACAAAAGTACATTTTTAGTACTCAAAAGTTGTGTATAGAGATCACTTTAGTGTTAAAAGTTGTGCACGAAAATCACTTTAGTGCCAACTTCTTATAAAAACGACCACTTCAGTGCTAGAGGTGACATGGCTAGCCGAAATTTCGACACGTGTTATTTTTATTATTTTTTAAATTGACATGGCACATCAGATTTAGCACTAAAAGTGATCGTTTTTAAAAGAAGTTGGCACTTAAGTGATCGTTTTTAAAAATAATTTGCACTAAAGTGATCCGTTTGAAACTTTTGGCACTAAAGTGATATTCATACAAACTTTTGGCACTAAAAATATACTTTTCCCTAGGAACTCGTGTGCAAGCAATTCAAGTTCTCTAAGGGTAAAACCGAGAAAGGTGACTGATTTACTGAGTTAAATTATCCATCTGGCCATGGGCTCCGATCACCGTTTTGTGGGTGGAAAATAGTCTCAATTTGTTTCTCAAGTAGCAGTCGACGAATGAATTAATTCGGACCCATTCGTCAGGCGGGTGAGAGAGCTAATGGACATGACAGTTTTCTCCTTCCATAATGCTAGGTGGTTTTTACTTGTCTGAAAGTTTCGTTTTGGTGGCAGTTCAACAACTTGGTTATGAACATTGAACAGCATTCCCGTCATGGCAACTGTTGTCTCATTTGGGACATTCACTTCGGTTGGTGGGGATTTGACACCGGCGAGGGCGTTTACCTCACTTTCTCTCTTTGCCGTGCTACGGGGTCCTTTTAAACAATGCACCCTAGCTTGATGTCTCAGCCTCTCAGGTTCTCTCACTTCATCCTCCCCTCATTTCTTCATCTCTGTCACTCGAATAGAACAGTCTGCTAATCTACCCCATCGTCAATGTCGTCAACACTATCCGGATAATGGATCTGTCATTTCGTTCGTGATACCCTCACTCGGTTAAGTATTAACTCATCTGGCTTTAGCGAAGAAGAAAACGATTTACAATATCAAACTGCTAGACAAATAAAACAGAGGAATAAAACCTCATCAATGGATTTGACAACTGCTTGAATCTCATAAATGTGATAGATGTTCGATTCGGAACCACAGAAGCCCTCTTTCTTATATTAGAATGCCATTTGACAAAGAGCAAGAGTAAAGTAGGAGTCAAGGGTCAAAAATCTTAACTTCATTTCTACGTTTGTGAAAGTTTTTCAATTCCCTTTCTCAAAGTCTCATAAAAATCGGTAAAACAAAAGATGAGAATGTGTAACTGTGACGTCCTGGAAATCCCAAACTTCTGTAAGATTCGGAATTCAATATAAGGATATTATATGGAATTATAGTCGACAAATATTTTGGACCGTTAGGACCGAAGTGACGATAATTTGGACGAATTTCGAAATTTCGATTGGTTTAAGTTAAGATTCGATTTCTTAGCCTTTTTGAATTAGATTTTCGACTTTCGCGCCGAACCTAATCCCGATCAAGCCTAGCCAGTGAAATTGCAAAATTTTCTGTTCGTCCAGTGCGCCAAAATTTCATTTCAGTCCCTGCATGGCCAAAAGACCATTTTGCCCCTACCCTAATTTGCTTAGGACAAATGCCATTAAGCCTTAATGGATAAGTGCCCCAAAGTCTTCATTTGGACCCCACCACTCCCCCTTCCCCATGCAGCCACCCATCCGCACGTCCCCTCTCTCTTCCCTCTTCTACCGCAGCTTCTTCTTTTTCTTCTTTCCCTGCGGCTTTTGTTGAGCGACCAACAACCGAGCTCCCTCTCCCTCTTCATCTTGCTCCTTCGCGCGAAAACCGCCCCCAAGTTGACCACCAAGACCCACAACCATCTTCCACCGTCGCCCCAAGCTCAAGCCCGGCCGCCGTTCGCCGCTGATCGGCCGTGAAACAGCTCGGCCTCGTCGTGCTCTGTTTTCGGCCCTGCAACCCGAGCTGTGCTTCCTCTTTCCCCGGCCGTTTGTGGCGTCACCGGACCCGACCACCACCTCACGACGGACCACCAAGCTCCCCTCGACAGCTCCGAACCAGTCCCGCCGCCTGTCGTTCGCCGGAGCCGCCGCGGTAAGCCCTAAAACGCCGGTGCTCTATTTTGAGCCCGGTTCGGTTTTTCTTCGACCCCGGCCGTTTCCGACGGCCCTGCCGGTCGCCGCCACCTCCAATCGACTCCTCTGACTTCCCTGTTACTTCCCCCAGCTCATGGAAGCTCGTCGTTGGCCGTGGAGCTCGTGAACCGCCGCCAATCACCTCCCCTGTTTCGGCCGCGAGTTGCCCTGTTCTCTGTCGGATCTGTACGAGGCTGCCCCGCCGCCTTCGGCCGCCCTTTGCCGGTCCTAGCTGATCCCCTCCGACCCCTAGGTGAGTCCTAGACCCTTGGCCGGCCTTGTCGCAGCTCGTGGGATCGAGAAACACTCGGAATAGCCTTGTTTTGCCCTGTTTATACACTGACCCGGTTCTGTTTAGGCCGCCGTTCGCCGAAGCTCCGTCGCCGGCCACCTGTCCCGGTGACCTCGTGGGACCTTCCTGAGGTGTCCCCGAAGTTTGGGTCCGAGTTACCGCGCGGTTACCCTTGTTAGTGCCGAGAGCCGCCGCCGCCGTCGCCGCCGACCGTCGGGACCGCCCGAGCTCACTCTCTCAGTGAGTTGACCCTAACCCTTAGTTAGGGCGCTAATTACGCCTAGGATTAGTTGATTGTGAAATTTGGGTACACGATCGGGGCCGGTTTAGTTAGAAATTGAGTTAGGTTAAATGGCCGATCGATTAGGTTAATTGAGGTGATTTTATTATCTGTGGCTAATTGTGATAAAATTAGTGATTGATTGATTGGGTGGTAATTCGTAGATTGTGGTTCGATTACGAGCGAACGATTGGTGTGTTAAATCAATCTTGTTAATAATTGTCATGGCACGAATTGAGCTTGATATTGCCTGATTGAATTGGTTGCTCGTGGTTTAGTCATTAACCTCATGGGTTTGATCGCCTCGCTGACATGCCTGAATGAGTGTCTTGAAAGGCCGTGGGCCGAGTCTGATAGCATGTCTGTATGAGTATTTGGCATTAATCAAAGATAATTAATTAATCGATTGCCAAGTGTGAATTGTGTGGTCACATGAGGGACAGATGACGAGTACCTGGCAAGTTCGTTTGGTACTGTTTGTGCACTTACCGTACCTATTGTAAACGACTTGCCAGAAGCACGGTAATTCATGCCCCGTGCCAGACGTACGGTCTTAAGGAATTATCGGATGCCGGTCGCAGCTTGTGATGGACCGACGCCCCGTCTAGGGATGCCTGCTTGCTGGTGCCGTGCTGGGTGCACTGGACACACTGCCTGTAGTAGCCGTCGTTGAGAGTGAAATGAGACGTAGTCCGGTTCTACCGGAAGGAGGCTAGATCGCACTAAAGTGCTGGATTGCGTTGTGGAATTGGATCACGCCAGTGGCGTGGGTCATCTGATATAAGTGAATTGTGTGGTGCCTGATGTACACTTGATTTGTGATGCCTTGATGGGTTGTTTAATATGTTCTGACTGTATCTTGTTGAGTTATGCGACTAAACTGTATGTTGGTTGTGGTGCTTAGTATTTTCTGGGCGAATCAATGTCCTAACTGAGCTTAGGCTTGATTCACTGAGATTTATTTCTCACCCCGTCGTGGGTTAACCTTTCAGGTCCGAAGTAATGGAAAGGCCCGTGCGATTCGGTACCCCTACCCACTCGTCTCACGATGTCACGTCTTATCCGGTTCCAGGTACGAATCAGGTCTAGGAGCGTCACATCACGACGATATGGGTCGATGAGGGGATGCCACTTCTGGTGGCTCATCTCTTCAAGGCCTGGTACCTTCGTGACGGGAGTGATCTCTACGGCCCGGTTCGTGGGTTTGAGGGACCGCCTGTTCAGGGGGTCTCTAATGCCCCAGCCTGGGACCCGATGGATATCGACACGCCTGGCGGGGAGGTGGTGGATCCCGAACCCGGCACACAGCCTGAGGACGAGCCCGACAGTTTGTAGCCCCTTCTGTACAGTCGAGTAATAGTTTTTTTGATGATCCCGACAACCCGGCTCCTCCGTTGGACCGTCGCGATCACTAGTCTTAGCCGTGATCTTTTTGGGTTGTTGAAAGATCTTTTGTGGGAGTACCCTTTTGGAGTAGATGAGAGTTGACCTTACCCGACTCCTGTATCTTTTTGAGAGTCTTAGAGGGCCGCGCCGAAGCATGGGGTTGTATATATTAGCTGGTAGCTCTGTAAGGTCATGGATCATCTATTCTCATCTGTTTAGTGCTTCTGTTTTATCTGACTGGTTGTTCCTGCTTCTCTATCCCATGCTGATCTTATTATTTTGGAAGTTGCACGTTCCGCATGCGCCATATGATAGTAGGTCAATAGTCTGCCTGGGACGTTATCCTTCGTGACCTAGTGGCGATTTGGCAAGGGATGTCGCAAGCTCGAGAGTTGGGGCGTGACATCCCCGCCCAAGGTGGTATCAGAGCAAGGTCAGCCTGATCCATCTGGTCATTGGCTTGGAGTGATAAGGAGCGTTGGGAAAATGGGATAGTTAGTAGATTTATGAGCTTTGTGCTTGTGATTGTTATTGTGCTTTAAGTATTGGGGTTGCCTTCTGACCGCGTTTGCTATGGGGTAAGCAGGACTCCGTATCATTTCTGCATAATGAGCGGACGCGGTAAGAGAGCGCTCCGAGCACCGCGAACGAGACCTGTCAGACCGATCGAGGAGATTGTGGATGGTAGTGGAACGCCCGCAGCTGCTGGACCATCTGGGCAGGAGCCGACGATGGCTCAGGTTATGCTAGCACTTGGAACTATTAGGGATCTCATGGGGCAGCAGGTGAGGGATATGACTGCTGCTGCCGTTGCTGCTGCTGGAACTCAACCGGTGAACCCTCATGCTAGGGAAGTGAATGAAGGGCGTCAGGCCCAGTGGTTGATAGAGCAGTTCCTCAAGATGCAGCCGCCTAAGTTTACTGGAAGCGGAGATCCCGAAGCTGCAACTTTGTGGATTGAGGAGTTGGAAAAGGCGTTTGTCCTTCTGAGATGTACCGAGGAGGAAAGGATCATTTTAGCTGTCTATCAATTGCAGGTGAATGCAAGCTTCTGGTGGAGAGCCTTAAAGGACAGAGTTTTTCCAGAGGGTACGACCCAGACGTGGGGTGCCTTTGTGCAAGCTTTTTAATGACAAGTACTTTTCACTTACTGCGAGAAAACAGAAGATGGATGAGTTCCAACGCCTGCGCCAGAACCAGCTGACTGTAGACCAGTACGAAGCTAAGTTCGCCGAACTTTCTAAGTATGCACCGAGGATGGTGACTGATCCCGAGGATAAGGCGAGGAGGTTTATGGACGGATTGAAACTTGAGATACAGAGCTGGTTGGTACCTCTCTATTTGAAGGATTACAACGAAATCTATGAGAGAGCTCAGATGGTGGAACGACATCTGGCAGAGAAGTTTACCGCATCTTGATCACGGTTTACGCCCCCGAATAGTTTTGACAGGAGGCAAGGGAAGAAACCCATGTTTAGCAACAGGAGTCGCATTCCACCCAATCGCCGAGGGGCGATCAGCAAGCCAGTGTTTCGTCAGCACGAGTGGTGCAATCTGTGCCGCCATAGGCATGTACCTGGTCCTTGCCCGTTTAGAAGTGGTGCCTGTTTTGGTTGTGGCCATCTGGATCATCAAGTGAAGGACTGCCCGCAGAGAAAAGGCAGACAGGCGCCGCCACAGCAGGGAGGACCGCCGAGAGGAGCTGCGCCACCGAATTTGCAGAACCGCCCACCAGCGCAAGGAAGGGTGTTTGTTGTCACCCGGGAAGCGGCGAAGGATTCGCCGACCATTACAGGTACGGTCCTCTCGCATAACCAAGTAGCTTATGCTTTGTTTGATCCGGGTGCTACGCATTCATTTGTTGCAGATCAGTTTGTTAAGCTATCTGAGTTGAACTTGGTGCCTTTGGATGTTATGTTTAAAGTTTCTACGCCTTTAAAGGATATTGTAGTAGCTACAGTAAGCTGTCCTGATTGTAGACTAGTTGTGGATGGTCATGAAAGTAGGATAGACCTGGTTGTGCTGGAGATGTATGATTTCGATTTGATTGTGGGGATGGATTGGCTGACAAAGCAAAGGGCCACGATGGACTGCTTTAATAAGGTGATTCGGTTTAATCCGATGGTAGGTACTAGTTTTGAATTTAGTGGGAATCGAGGAGGAACCTCGACTGTCATGATATCGTCGCTTGAGGCAACTCGACTGTTGGAGAGTGGTTGCCAAGGTTATTTGGCTTCAGTGGTTGATACGAATATTAAAGAATTAAAGTTGGAGAATATTGCTATCGTCTGTGAATTCCCAGATGTTTTCCCTTAGGATTTACCTGGTTTGCCACCAGAAAGGGAAATTGAATTTGTTATAGAGTTAGCTCCTGGAACGGAGCCAATCTCTAAGGCGCCATATAGGATGGCTTTGTCGGAGTTGAAGGAACTCAAGGTACAGATGCAAGAGTTGTTAGAAAAAGGGTTCATTCGCCCTAGTGCATCGCCTTGGGGAGCACCTGTTCTGTTTGTCAAGAAAAAGGATGGATCTCTGAGATTGTGTATCGACTATAGGCAGTTGAATCAAGTGACGATCAAGAATAAGTACCCACTACCGAGGATTGATGACTTGTTTGACCAGTTGCAAGGAGCGTCGATATTTTCTAAGATCGATCTACGGACTGGATACCATCAGTTGAGAATCCGAAAAGAGGATATACCGAAATCGGCATTTAGAACACGCTATGGACATTATGAGTTTACTGTGATGCCGTTTGGTTTGACGAATGCTCCTGCCGCTTTTATGGATTTAATGAACAGGGTGTTTAGCGAGTTCTTAGATCGTTTCGTGATTGTATTTATAGACGACATCCTAGTGTACTCAAAGAGTGCTGAAGATCATGAACAACACTTGAGGGTAGTTCTGGAAACTCTAAGAGTGCATCAGTTGTATGCTAAGTTCAGCAAGTGCGAGTTTTGGCTAGCTCGCGTGGCTTTTTTAGGCCATGTAATTTCTGGTGAAGGTATTGCTGTGGATCCAGCGAAGATCGAGGCTGTTATGGTTTGGCCAAGACCGACGACTGCTACAGAGATTAGAAGTTTCTTGGGTTTAGCAGGCTATTATAGACGATTTGTGGAGAGGTTTTCAGCTATAGCCTCACCTTTGAGTAAGTTGCTGAAGAAAGACATGAAATTCGAATGGACAGACAAGTGCGAGCGTAGTTTTCAAGAGCTTAAGCATAGGCTAACTACGGCTCCTGTTCTGACAATTCCGTCTGGTCCTGGTGGTTATGAGATTTATAGCGATGCTTCGCTTAGAGGATTGGGTTGTGTCCTGATGCAACATGGTAGAGTAGTAGCGTATGCATCTCGTCAATTGAAACCTCATGAGTTCAATTATCCCACACACGATCTGGAGTTGGCTGCGGTCGTGTTTGCTTTGAAGATCTGGAGACACTATCTGATTGGTGAAAGTTTTCAGGTGTATACTGACCACCAGAGTCTGAAGTATCTGTTCTCTCAGAAGGAGTTGAACATGAGGCAGCGCCGATGGATGGAACTACTTAAAGATTATGATTGCGAGATTCTGTATCATCCGGGTAAGGCGAATAAGGTTGCAGATGCCCTGAGTAGAAAATCAATGATTGCTCAATTACATGTTCGTGAGTGGCGTTTGCTGGAGCAAGTAAGAGACTCAGATTTCAAGTTCGAGATAAGTCACCTGTCAAGTCTTGTGGCAACTTTGAGAATCGAGCCGGAGGTTCAGGTTAAGATTAAGACCCTGCAGTCTACAGATTCCGTCATTCAAAAGATCATCCAGGAGGATTCAGCTAAGCAAAGGGTCGTTTTCCAAGTGGCTGAGGATGGAATACTGAAGTTCAGAGGACGTTTGGTCGTGCCTGCCGATGAGAGTTTAAGGGAAGAGATCTTTTCAGAAGCACATCGTAGTAATTATAGTATTCATCCTGGGAGTACAAAGATGTATCAGAACTTGAAACAGCATTTGGTGGAATGGTATGAAAGCGGACATAGCCAAGCATGTGGCTAAGTGTTTGACCTGTCAGCAGGTCAAGGCGCAGCACTGTAAGCCTGGAGGATTGCTGCAGCCTTTGAAAATTCCGGAGTGGAAATGGGAGCATATCACGATGGACTTTGTCATGGGATTACCAATGAGTCAGAGATGGCATGATTCAATATGGGTAGTGGTAGACAGATTGACGAAGTCAGCACACTTCATTGCAGTAAGAAAGGATTTTGCTTTAGACAGGTATGCAGAACTTTATGTGAGACACATTGTGAGGTTACATGGAGTGCCAGTGACGATCACTTCTGATCGAGACCCTAAGTTCACTGCCACGTTTTGGAAAAGTCTGCAAACTGCTTTGGGGACGAAGCTGCAGTTTAGTACGGCCTATCACCCGCAGACAGATGGACAGTCTGAAAGGACAATTCAGACCTTAGAGGACATGTTGAGGGCGTGCGTTTTGGATTTTAAGGGCAGTTGGGAAGAACAGTTGCATTTGGTTGGGTTTGCTTACAACAACAGTTATCAGCAGAGTATAAAGATGGCACCTTTCGAGGCATTGTATGGCAGAGCTTGTAGAACACCAGTCTGTTGGGAGGAAGTGGGTGAAAGAAAGATCACCGGTCCGGAGTTAGTGGAACAGTCGATGGAAGCGATTAAGGTGATTAGAGACCGACTGAAGACAGCGCAGAGTCGCCAGAAAAATTACGTAGATAAGAGGCGCAGACCTTTGGAATTTCAGGTAGGCGACCATGTTTTTCTGAATGTGTCGCCTATGAGAGGGACATTCCGTTTTGGCAAGAAAGGGAAATTGAGCCCAAGGTACGTGGGACCGTTTGAAATCCTAGAGCAGATTGGAATTTTGGCTTATCGTCTTGCGTTGCCGCCGAGACTTGCCCAAGTACATAATGTCTTCCACGTGTCGATGCTGAGGAAGTATGAACTGGACCCCGCTCATGTGCTGAGTTATGAAGAGATTGACCTAGACGAGCGAGCCTTGTACGTGGAACGACTAGTTAGGATTGTGGACAGGAAAGAACAAGTACTCCGGACCAAGACGATCCCTTTGGTCGAGGTGATTTGGCAACATCATGGTAGCGAGGAGGTTATGAAGAGTAGTTACCCTTATCTTTTTGAATAGTTGGGACTGTGCTGTAATTTCGAGGACGAAATTTCCTAAGTGGGGGAGAGTTGTGACGTCCTGGAAATCCCAAACTTCTGTAAGATTCGGAATTCAATATAAGGATATTATATGGAATTATAGTCGACAAATATTTTGGACCGTTAGGACCGAAATGACGAAAATTTGGACGAATTTCGAAATTTCGATTGTTTTAAGTTAAGATTCGATTTCTTAGCCTTTTTGAATTAGATTTTCAACTTTCGCGCCGAACCTAATCCCGATCAAGCCTAGCCAATGAAATTGCAAAATTTGCTGTTCCTCCAGTGCGCCAAAATTTTATTTCAGTCCCGGCATGGCCAAAAGACCATTTTACCCCTACCATAATTTGCTTAGGACAAATGCCATTAAGCCTTAATGGATAAGTGCCCCAAAGTCTTCATTTGGACCCCACCACTCCCCCTTCCCCATGCAGCCTCCCATCCGTACGTCCCCTCTCTCTTCCCTCTTCTTCCGCAGCTTCTTCTTTTTCTTCTTTCCCTGCGGCTTTTGTTGAGCGACCAACGACCGAGCTCCTTCTCCCTCTTCATCTTGCTCCTTCGCGCGACAACCGCCCCCAAGCCGACCACCAAGACCCACAACCATCTTCCACCGTCGCCCCAAGCTCAAGCCCGGCCGCCGTTCGCCGCTTATCGGCCGTGAAACAGCTCGGCCTCGCCGTGCTCTGTTTTAGGCCCTGCAACCCGAGCTGTGCTTCCTCTTTCCCCGGCCGTTTGTGGCGTCCCCGGACCCGACCACCACCTCACGACGGACCACCAATCTCCCCTCGATCGCTCCGAACCAGTCCCGCCGCCTGTCGTTCGCCGGAGCCGCCGCGGTAAGCCCTGAAACCGCCGGTGCTCTGTTTTGAGCCCGGTTCGGTTTTTCTTCGACCCCGGCCGTTTCCAACGGCCCCGCCGGTCGCCGCCACCTCCAATCGACTCCTCTGACTTCCCTGTTACTTCCCCCAGCTCATGGAAGCTCGTCGTTGGCCGTGGAGCTCGTGAACCGCTGCCAATCACCTCCCCTGTTTCAGCCGCGAGTTGCCCTGTTCTCTGCCAGTTCTGTGCGAGGCTGCCCCGCCGCCTTCGGCCGCCTTCCGCCGCCCTTTGTCGGTCCTAGCTGATCCCCTCCGACCCCCAGGTGAGTCCTAGACCCTTGGCCGGCCTTGTCGCAGCTCGTGGGATCGAGAACCACCCGGAATAGCCATGTTTTGCCCTGTTTATACACTGACCCGGTTCTGTTCAGGCCGCCGGCCGCCGTTCGCCGGAGCTCCTTCGCCGGCCACCTGTCCCGGCGACCTCGTGGGACCTTCCTGAGGTGTCCCCGAAGTTTGGGTCCGAGTTACCGTGCGGTTACCCTTGTTAGTGCCAAGAGCCGCCGCCGCCACCGTCGCCGCCGACCGTCGGGACCGCTCGAGCTCACTCTCTCAGTGAGTTGACCCTAACCCTTAGTTGGGGCGCTAATTACGCCTAGGATTAGTTGTTTGTGAAATTTGGGTACACGATCGGGGCCGGTTTAGTTAGAAATTGAGTTAGGTTAAATGGCCGATCGATTAGGTTAATTGAGGTGATTTTATTATCTGTGGCTAATTGTGATAAAATTAGTGATTGATTGATTGGGTGGTAATTCGTAGATTGTGGTTCGATTACGAGCGAACGAATGGTGTGTTAAATCAATCTGGTTAATAATTGTCATGGCACGAATTAAGCTTGATATTGCCTGATTGAATTGGTTGCTCGTGGTTTAGTCATTAACCTCATGGGTTTGATCGCCTCGCTGACATGCCTGACTGAGTGTCTTGAAAGGCCGTGGGCCGAGTCTGATAGCATGTCTGTATGAGTATTTGGCATTAATCAAAGATAATTAATTAATCGATTGCCAAGTGTGAATTGTGTGGTCACATGAGGGACAGATGACGAGCACCTAGCAAGTTCGTTTGGTACTGTTTGTGCACTTACCGTACCTATTGTAAACGACTTGCCAGAAGCACGGTAATTCATGCCTCGTGCCAGACGTACGGTCTTAAGGAATTATCGGATGCCGGTCGCTGCTTGTGATGGACCGACGCCCCGTCTAGGGATGCCTGCTTGCTGGTGCCGTGCTGGGTGCATTGGACACACCGCCTGTAGTAGCCGTCGTTGAGAGGGAAATGAGACGTAGTCCGGTTCTACCGGAAGGACGCTAGATCGCACTAAAGTGCTGGATTGCGTTGTGGAATTGGATCACGCCAGTGGCGTGGGTCATCTGATATAAGTGAATTGTGTGGTGCCTGATGTACACTTGATTTGTGATGCCTTGATGGATTGTTTAATATGTTCAGACTGTATCTTGTTGAGTTATGCGACTGAACTGTATGTTGGTTGTGGTGCTTAGTATATTCTGGGCGAATCAATGTCCTAACTGAGCTTAGGCTTGATTCACTGAGATTTATTTCTCACCCCGTCGTGGGTTAACCTTTCAGGTCCGAAGTAATGGAAAGGCCCGTGCGATTCGGTACCCCTACCCACTTGTCTCACGATGTCACGTCTTATCCGGTTCCAGGTACGAATCAGGTCTGAGAGCGTTACATCATGACGATATGGGTCGATGAGGGGATGCCACTTCTGGTGGCTCATCTCTTCAAGGCCTAGTACCTTCGTGACGGGATTGATCTCTACGACCCGGTTTGTGGGTTTGAGGGACCGCCTGTTCAGGGGGTCGCTAATGCCCCAGCCTAGGACCCGATGGATATCGGCACGCCTGACGAGGAGCTGGTGGATCCCGAACCCGGCACATAGCCTGAGGACGAGCCCGAGCAGTCTGTAGCCCCTTCTGTACAGTCGAGTAATAGTTCTTTTGATGATCCCGACAACCCGGCTCCTCCGTTGGACCGCCGCGATCACTAGTCTTAGCCGTGATCTTTTTGGGCTGTTGAAAGATCTTTTGTGGGAGTACCCTTTTGGAGTAGATGAGAGTTGACCTTACCCGACTCCTATATCTTTTTGAGAGTCTTAGAGGGTCGCCCCGAAGCATGGGGTTGTATATATGCTGGTAGCTCTGTATGGTCATGGATCATCTATTCTCATCTGTTTAGTGCTTCTGTTTTATCTGACTGGTTGTTCCTGCTTCTCTATCCAATGCTGATCTTATTATTTTGGAAGTTGCACGTTCCGCATGCGCCATATGATAGTAGGTCGATAGTCCGCATGGGACGCTATCCTTCGTGACCTAGTGGCGATTTTGCAAGGGATGTCGCGAGCTCGAGAGTCGGGGCGTGACAGTAACCAAAAGAAATGGAACAAAACCTCATCAATGGATATCGGAACGTTGGTTATGTGGGATCAACTGAAGCAAGAGTTTACCCTTTGTTTGTCCCGTGTGTATTAATTTGCGATTTTTCATAGTATTAATCTAAATTTAACGGAAATTAACGGATGATAAATTTATCATAGGTGTACCGATTTGGGGTTTTTGTGGTCAAAAAATTAATTTATGGTAAATTTGTCACTAGTATACTCGTTTGAAATTTTTTGAGGTGAAAAATTTAGTTTGGGGTAAATTTATTATAGTTGTACCAGTTTGAGGTTTTTCATGGTATTAACCCTCAATTACGAGGTCATGAAATTTTTATTTATAGTTGTTTTTGAAAGGGTTAATACCACAAAAAAACCTCAACCTGGTACACTTGTGACAAATTTATCCCAAATTATTTTTTGACCACGAAAAGCCTCAAACTGGAACAGTTGAGACAAATTTACCCCAAACTTTTTTTTACCATAAAAAATCCTAAACTGGTACACCAGTGATAAATCTATCCTAAATTAATTATTTTGACCATAAAAAACCTCAAACTGATATACATGTGATAAATTTACCTTTTGTTAAATTGGCTTAATACCACAAAAAATCTCAAATTAATATACCTGTACACCCTAAATTGGTACACCCATGAACTACCATGTGTCATCTAACTCAGTAATTTGGCGGTTAAATTTAACAAAAACTAACCGATGGTAAATTTTCATAAGTGTACCCGTTTGGGATAAATTTGTCACAATAATACCAGTTTAGAGTTTTTCGTGGTCAAAAAAATAGTTTGGGGTAAATTTGTCACAAGTGTGCCAGTTTAAGGTTTTTCATAGTATTAACCCCTTTTGACATTTGCATAGTCATGCAATATGACCCTTCAACTATGCCATAATTTTTTTTTTTGTAATGATGGTTCTATTAATTATGTAATAGCATTTACTTTAATCGCTACACAATATTTCCTTATATGTGATTGTCATAGAAATCCCAATATCAGGTGATCCAAATCTTAGTAGCCCTCCCAAACTAGTCTATGGCTATCGGTGATAGACATTTCACATCCGATTCAACGAGTCAAGTTTCGTGCATCGAACTTGAAAACGCTAAATGTATCATTGTTTAGGTTTTTTCTTTTTTCTTTTTTTTTCTTTTTTTTGCAAAAAATGGATTATTTGAAAAATATTTTCTTAAAAATAATCGTGTGTCCACCACCTAGTCTAGTGCCATTGCCGAAAGAACCAGTTATCCCCCCCGAAGCTCCGCTGGTACCTCAACCGGTGTTATTCCCCAATTGGGCGAACCTCTTGTCGGGGATGACAGCAGAACGTATGAATGAACAAAATATATTTATCGACCATGAAAATGTGAACAGAAAATAATTTGCCGTCCATGACAATTTTTGGACATAAATTGTTGTCGATAACGAAAATATTTTTCATTAACTAATTATTTCAAGAGATACGAACAATCATTTGTAGAAAAATATTGTCATCTTTAATCTCCCAAGGATTAGCAGGACTAGATAAAAAGAAAAAGGTACATATACTTACAAAGAATAGAGTTAATCCATAGAGAATTCGTACTATTATTCCATTTAGAGTGCTACAATAGTGGTCATAAAAAGCAAAAAAATGAAGAGAGTTCATCGACCAGCTTATATCGGAAGTACAGGTGAATTTAGCACATCAAATCCACCAAAAATCTATTTCTGGCCAGAAATAAAGCCCGGAAAGAGAATGATTGTTCGAGTTCTAAATGATCATTGTTCTGAAATTCATCAAGGCTTAGGTTATATTTTTAAACATAGAATGAAACCTAAATTATGGATGGAGGAACCTTTTCTAGAATAATAGAATTATTCGGACACCAATTATGGACAGATTTACCATAACCGAATTGCTGAAGTTTCCTTGACTCTGGTACCTGTTGGAACTTTGATTTCAAAGTCCCATATGAAGTTGAATGAGAAATGGAGAGTTGTTTCGGTTCGTAATAGAAATGAAGAGTTGTTTCGTTTCGTCGAATCATTTCGATGAAACCGTGCGACTTCGTGACGTTTCATTGAATCCTTTCGACGAAATCATGCATTTTCGTTGATGAACCCTTTCGATGAAGCCATATGTCTTCGTAACTCTTCGATTCACTCTTTATAAATAGAGCATTGACCATCGCATCAAATTAGAGTATCAGACATGAGGATTAGACACGAGCATTAGATACAATTGTTATGTTCGTCATTCATTCATCATTGTCATCATCTTGTGCGATTATTTCGCGAAGTTGCGTTCGCCGGAGTCCTTTGAAGAAGTACTGCTTCAGAGGAACGTGATCCGTTCTATCCTGGGAGACAATTGTCCAAGAACCTCGGGTATCGATTGAGGGGACAAATTTGTCTTAAGGATACAACGTTATTTCGTTGGGCTCGGATCATTCATTTGCATACAGATTACTTGATTGCGATTGATTTCAGGTTTGTCTATCAACCTTAATTTTTCATATATGAACTTCAAGCACGTATACCCTCTTAGTGGACAACAATCTTAAGTCAAATTTCGTGATTTTCTGTGCTTGATTCGTATAGTTATTTTTATTGTACGCATTTTGTTTTGACGTATTATTGTTAGTTTCGTCCGACCAAAATTATGTTTGATTACATATTCGGATTCTTCTCATCGATACGAGAAAAATGAGTGGTCGCATACATTCAGGGGACGCTGGAAACCATTGCACGTGCCTTCACGCGCTGTGGCGGTGGCAGCACACGACGATCACCGACGGACGCTATTGTTCATGCCTGTTTTGTGTATTTTCGTTCGGTGAAATTTTAAAATAAGTATATGGCTGGATAGCATTTCAAGTCGTCGCCGGCCGTCAGAGGCCGCCGAAAGGCCCCATACGCGCCAACACGCGCCGGAGGCGTGACTGCGCGTGGGCGCCATGCGCCTCAGGCGTGTATCAACGCGTCGGTTGACTTTGGTCAACCGTCGTGCTGACGTCATCATGACGTCAGCGGGTCTCGATCCGAGCTGACCCAACCAGGATTGACGGGGTCAACCCGTTGACCGACCAGCTTTGACCCGTCAGCCCGACCCGATTTTGACCTGTTGACCGACCCGGATTCTGATCTCGGACCGTTGACCGGTCGGACCGATCAAATCGATCTATAGTTGGATCGAAAAATCGGTCGGACCGGGACCGGTCAGACCGGTTGTTGGATCGCCCCCGCCCCCGCCCCCCCCCCCCCCCCCCCCCCCCCGCGGCACGTGCAGCGCGTGAGCCCCACACGCCGAGACTTCAATTGGCGCGTGGAGGCGCGTGAGGTCTCTGATCGGAGCGTGGTTTGCGGCGACTTGTTTGTAAGGTATTGCTCTATATTATGGTACATTAATATTACATGTTTGAGGCTTTTGTGGTTGAAAAATGCATATGAAACCCTATGTACGTGAATTTTTTCAAGGGTATTTTGGGTTTTTCCATTCAATGTTAGAAATGGCTTCAACATCGATGATGTATATTGAGTCTATCACGATTTATGAAGAGAAGCCAGAAAAATAGAAGATATTGTTCTATGTCATGATATTGAATTTGGCAAGGTTCCTCAATGAGGATACTCCTAAGTTGGATGAAGGAGAGGCAAACATGAAAAGGATTATTGCTGTATAGATGTGTTGAAGCATTTTGACTTCCTGGATTGTAACTAAATCCTCAAGGGTCTAGACAATTTCCCATATAACGTTTATAGTCTATAGAAAATGGCTAATGAATTATGGGAAAGTCTGAACGAGAAATACAAAGTACAATATGATGGATTGAAAAGATTTATCGTTGGCAAAATTCTGGACTTCAAGATGGTTGATTTCAAAACCATAAGTCAAGTTCAGGAACTTCAAGTGATTATGCAGAACATTCATGCCGAAGATATGGTTCTAAGTGAATCATTTGAAATAGCTACTTTTGTTGAAATGCTACCACTATATTGAAAAGATTTCAAGGATTATCTCAAAGTGTGGGGGCGAGAAATGTTATGTATAATGGCAAGTCTCGACATATACGTCGAAGACACGATACCGTAAGAAAACTACTTTTTAGTGGAATTATCACGATTGACTATGTGAAGTCAAATGATAATGTTGTGGATCCATTAACAAAAGGCCTAACTAGAGAGATGGTTGTGGAAACATCAAGGGGAATGAGTTTTAAGGCCATAAATAAGTCATCATAGCGGAAACCCTACCTAGTTAACTGGAGATCCCAAAATCTAGGTTCAAATGGACAACTAAGTTATGAAGGCGGTGTAGAGTACTGTGAATTTTTCTATTCATTCCCGTATGTAGACAGTACTAATATGTGAAGGTTAAGCGAAAGGTTTTAATGATTCTGAATCGAGTATGTAATATATTGCACATTCAGAAATCACCTATGTGAGTGGGAAGTGAGGGCCGCTTCTGTGAGAATTGAACAGGCCGAATTCTCTAAAGCACTCATGAGACCAGGCGGTGTTCATGGCCAAAACGAACACAACAGTGAGAATCAACTTTGTTCAAGGGAAAGTTGCGTGTTTCCTATTGACTAGGCTTACACTAAAGGTCGACAGTTCAAAGACATCAAGTCTACTGATTGACCGAATAAGTCCGATAAGTCTCCACTAGGGTAAGTTCAAAGTTTCAGACTATTTATCTCGATGCAACGATCTCTCATGGAATATTCGCACATTGCATGTCATGCATTCGTGGAAAGTTTTGATAGTTGAAATTCTTATTCAAGTGGGGGATTGTTGGAACTTTGATTTCAAAGTCCCATATGAAGTTGAATGAGAAATGAAAAGTTGTTTCGGTTCGTAATAGAAATGAAGAGTTGTTTCGTTTCGTCGAATCATTTCGATGAAACCGTGCAACTTCGTAAAGTTTCATTGAATCCTTTCGACAAAATCATGCATTTTCGTTGACGAACCCTTTCGACGAAGCCATATGTCTTCGTAACTCTTCGATTCACTCTCTATAAATAGAGCATTGACCATCGTATCAAATTAGAGTATCAGACATGAGGATTAGACACGAGCATTAGATACAATTGTTATGTTCGTCATTCATTCATCATTGTCATCATCTTGTGCGATTATTTTGCGAAGTTGCGTTCGCCGCAATCCTTTGAAGAAGTACCGCTTCAGAGGAACGTGATCCGTTCTATCCTAGGAGACAATTGTCCAAGAACCTTGAGTACCGGTTGATGGGACAAATTTATCTTAAGGACACAACGTTATTTCGTTGGGCTCGGATCATTCATTTGCATACAGATTACTTGGTTGCGATTGATTTCAGATTTGTCTATCAACCTTAATTTTTCATATATGAACTTCAAGCATGTATACCCTCTTAGTGGACAACAGCACGCATATCGTTTTTTCTTTTTCTTTTTTTTGCAAAAAATGGATTATTTGAAAACTATTTTTTTAAAAACAATCGTGTGTCTACTACCTAGTCTAGTGCCATTGCTGAAAAGAACCAGTTATTCCCCCCCGAAGCTCCGCTGGTACCCCAACCGGTGTTATTCCCCAATTGGACGAGCCTCTTATCGAGGATGACAGCAAAACGTATGAATGAACGAAATATATTTTATCGACCATGAAAATGTGAACGGAAAATAATTTACCGTCCACGACAATTTTTGGACATAAATTGTTGTCGATAACGAAAATATTTTTCATTAACTAATTATTTCAAGAGATACAAACAACAATTTTTAGAAAAATATTGTCATCTTTAATCTCCCAAGGATTAGCAGGACTAGATAAAAAGAAAAAGGTACATATACTTACAAAGAATAGAGTTAATCCATAGAGAATTCGTACTATTATTCCATTTAGAGTGCTACAATAGTTGTCATAAAAAGCAAAAAAAAAAAAAAGGAAGAGAGTTCATCGACCAGCTTATATCGGAAGTACAGGTGAATTTAGCACATCAAATCCACCAAAAATCTATTTCTGGCAAGAAATAGAGCCCGGAAAGAGAATAACTGCCATTCGAGTTCTAAATGATCATTAATTGTTCTAGAATTCATCAAGGCTTAGGTTATATTTTTAAACATAGACAGAATGAAACCTAAATTATGGATGGCGCAACCTTTTCTAGAATAATAGAATTATTCGGACACCAATTATGGACAGATTTACCATAACCGGATTGCTGAAGTTTCCTTGCCTCTGGTAAACCGTCGCAAGGAAGTCCGATGAGCCGGGGCTATTCCGACCAGCTCTTCCATCAGCGCAACACACTCGCCGAAGACATCGCCCTGCGCCACCGTTACTTTCAATGGTGGCGCCGATCATCGCAGTAGAAAGCAAATTGCTTCTTCTTCTTCTTCTTCTTCTTCTTCTTCTAAATTAAATTTTTTGACCACAAAAAACCCCAAACAGATATAACCGTGATAAATTTACCCTCCGTTAATTTGTGTTATTGCCATGAAAAATTTCAAATTGATACACATGTGACAAACAGAGGGTAAAAATCCTAAGCTAGAACACCAGTCAATTGTCACATGTCATAAATGAGCACTTTAACGGTTGGATTTAATGACAACTAACGGAGGGTAAATTTGTCATAGATGTACCAGTTTGGAGTAAAATTGTCATAGGTGTACCAGTTTGGAGTTTTTTGTGGTTAAAAAAATAATTTAGGGTAAATTTGTCACAAATATTTTTTGTGGTATTAACCCTTTAAAATATCGCAAACTTTTTCGACAAAAAAAAAATTATCACAAACTTTCAATTCCAAATATCCCATTTGACCCTTCTTTCCATCCTCCTTCCGTTTTTTTTCTCTCATCTGCCGGAACGGTCTGTCTCACGCACGCACTCTCGTTGTCCCAATCAATTCCCTTGCTATGTATAAAATTCACGAGCCATTCCTTTTCCCTTTTTTTTTTCCCTTGATGCTGACTCATCTGCCGGAACGGTCTGTTTCACGCACGCCCTCTTGTTGTCCCAATCAATTCCCGCGCTATGTATAAAATTCATGAGCCATTCCTTTTTCCTTTTTTTTTTCCTTGGTGCTGACTCATCTGCCGGAACGGTCTGTTTCACGCACGCACTCTTGTTGTCCCAATCAATTCCCGCGCTATGTATAAAATTCACGAGCCATTTCAACATGAAGCAGCTCAGAGTGTTGCAGGTTCTCTCCTCTCTCTCTTTCTCTCCTTCTCTCTCTCTCCCTGTCCGTGTGTGTGTGTTTGTGGAGTTATATGTTCTTGTGACTTTGCTTGGAGTGCATTCTTCAATCTACATGAACTCAGAGACTTCTTATGATTTCGCCATACTGGGTTTCCCTGCTTAACTTCTTTCAATTCCAAATTCCCTGCAGCATTCATGATGGATGTTTCTGTAACATGTGCACTAGTACAGGGGAAATTTTTGCTATGATACTTCTGGGTGAATATAGTTGCATTTCTAACTGAAGCAGTTGTGATGGACTCTTGCTCTTGTAGAGAAAGGCTTCATTTTGATTGGGATGCAAAGAAGAAATTGCTTCATGAACTAAGAGCTAATACCTTGATCATTTAAAATGGGTTTCGAGCTGTTGGATTGGTATTGCCGGCTGGGGGGGAATGAGGTTTGGGCGAGGACGGCAGACAGCACTTTAGGTGCACACACACCTTGCGCCATTGATTCCTTGGTCATTTCCATATCCCATTTGGTTCTTCTGGGCCTCTGCTGCTACCGAATTTGGTTGATCAAGAAGACTTCGAAAGTCCAGAGATACCGTTTGAAGTCGAAATACTATAACTATATGTTGGGATTGCTTTCTTTTTACTGCGCTGCCGAACCTCTGCTGAGGTTGGTGATGGGCTTTTCGGTTTTCAATCTGGATGGTCAGACTAGCCTCCTTCCATATGAGGTAGGAATTTTGCTGTATTGAGTTCCTAGCTTCAACTCTCCAATGTTCATGTAATACTACTTCGTTTGTTTGATTAACAATCTTGATTAGCTGGTTATATTGTTTAATGTGTGACCATGCACATCGATGGGACTTCCACATTGTAAATCCTATTAACAAACTTATGCAGCTAGTTGCTCAACCCCAATATAAAAAAAAAAAAAATTAGACTGGAATTGTTCACTAGCACGTTGACTGTCCTTTCTTTTTTACTGTTCCGACTGCTTTATTTTGGAAGAAGCTTGGCACCAGTAAATCCTCGTCAGACTATAGCATTCCTCATTACTGCTACATTCTGTGTAATGTGGAACTTGATCTTTTGACAATAAGTCACAAACTTTATTAAAACATTGCACATGTGAGTTCTCCAACTTCCGTAGGTTCCATGTTTAACCCTCTGAGTAAGCAAATTGGCTACCATTTATTATTAAATTTTCACATTGCACAACTCTGTTTCTGCCACTGCCATACCGCGGATCTCAATCCGTTTGCCGACTAGTGTCTGACCATGATCGTTTGCAATCTGTGTTATCCTCTAAGTCTTCAGAACACCAGTCTGTAACAATCTCAAATGATGCTGTTTTACATTGGCTGGCAAACTGAGAGTCTAAAAGCTTGAGTTATTAGATGAAGCCATGGTTTAATATATAATTATGCTAACAGTAATCACACCTCGTTCTATCTTTGGCAGATGGTTTCATTAGCCATAGAGTCTCTTGCTTGGTGCTCCATGCTAGTTATGATTAGCCTAGAAATGCACGTATACATTCGGGAGTTCAGATGGTACGTGCGGTTTGGACTCATTTATGTTCTCGTGGGGGAAACTGTGATGCTCAATCTCATCTTCTCGATGAGAGACCACTATCAACATCATAGGTTAGTTTTTATCCTTCAGCGGACATTTAATAAACTGTTCATACTTCAGAATATAGACATCTCATATTCATGTATATACTTGGATACTATAGTATACTGATGTTATTAGATGCTCTCTCTCTTCAAGCTATGCATATTGATGAAAACAGTCGAAAGAATTAACGTTACGGTTGTTAAATCATCGCGAAGGACATTTTTGCAAGATTTTCCCGTCCATGTCTTGCAGCATGGTTAAATTGCTCCTTTAAACTGGTGCATGTGGCTAGCAATACCATTTCATGATAAACATCTTTCATACTGTATATATAAGTTCTGAAAGCATGTCTCTGTTGAGTTGCCATAATTAAGGTGACACCTTGACACCTTGATCTCCCTTTGGGATTGTGATACTAATTTTGATTGGTTGAAGATGATGTCCAGTTGTAGGTTGAGTTCCCTCATACAATTAAATACTATGATTGGACATTTTTCTTGGAGACTAAAAAACCTTTTAGGAGTATGTTCCGCGGAGGACCTCCTATTTATCTTTTTCACTCCTCCAGGTCTGCACTTTATCTGTATATCAGCACGGTTTTCTGCCAGGTAACTTCTCTTTCAGTAAACTGTTACTCCTCGGCTCATCTTTTTATAACTTCCTAGCATTTTGAACAAACAGCTCCTGCCGGAATTCATCAGTTAATAGACTTAATGTGAACATCGGCGATCATTGAGATTTCTTTCTGTCATTGGTCACCTTGATCTAAAGAATTCCGATTAAAACTTCTTCTCTTTTTGTGCTTCTTTTGATGAAGGTTCTATTTGGGATTCTTCTTTTTGTCTATGTTCCGAATCTGGACCCTTGTCCAGGCTATACGATGATCCACACCGAGCCTCTCGATAGTGTTGAATACGAGGCTCTTCTGGGAGAGGAGCAAATTTGTCCGGAAAGGCATGTCAACATATTTTCCAGTGAGTAATACCTGCACTTCATTTATTCTATCCAGCAGTTCGGGTTATTATTCATAAGATCTGACCAGTTCAACTACTCTCTATGCATTGACACATAAAAGAACTGCGTGACATTCTCCAGCAAGCAGTGATAATGAACTAATAATTTTACATTTTCAGATTCTGTCTGCTTAACAAGTTCAATTTGCTCATTTTTTTGCTTGCTTTCTAATGATGGCATTCATTGGTTCCCTGTTAGCGCGTATTTCTTCGTCCCTGAAATAATTTCTTTGCTAGAAACTGAAAAGTAAGATGAGTCAATTTTTGTGGGTGGTCTAGTGAAATGGAACTTAGGTTTTTGTTTGGCAGTTTATATATTAGCTGCTTATTGTTGTATCGTTAATGACACAACTCTCTGTCTCTCTCTCTCTCTCTCTCTTATAGGGTTATACTTTGGGTGGATGACTCCACTTATGCAGCAAGGCTACAGAAGACCGATTACCGAAATGGACGTTTGGAAGTTAGACTCTTGGGATCAGACTGAGACACTGATTAAAAGGTTTGCATCCACTTTTCTCTAGCAGTATTTTGAAATTTTTGTGTATCCAGATAAATTACGAAAGCATCACAATTGTATCTTATTTTGCAGATTCCAGAAATATTGGGGCAAAGAGTCCCAAAGGCCCGAACCATGGCTTTTAAGAGCTTTGAACAGCAGCCTTGGGGGAAGGTATGTATTCATTGAATTGCATCTCATATCCCATTTTCATCCCAATTTCGATTTGACAGTGCACTTACATCTGTGCAGCTTTATTTTGTAAGCTTCCTCATTGTTTGAATATTCACCATCTCATTTCCCTAGTTTGCTTGCTCCTTCAGGTTTTGGTTGGGAGGCTTCTTTAAGGTATCACACTTACCTTCATGATCTAATGAATGCCAGACTCATTCCAAAATGTTCAGATTCCTTAGATGTGGTGAATGGGTGCTTAATCAAATGTTGTAACTCCTTTCCTAGTATGATGATGATGGCCATAGACTATGCATGCGCCTTCTAATTTACTTTGGTTTAGCAGAATATAAAAAAACCGATGAATCTGAAAGAAATAGAAGAGTATCTAAAGGACTGAAGTCTCTGAGGCTTCATCTTGTGGTTGAGCTTGAATGATCGCTAGAACAACGGTCCTACAAGAGCATACTGTTCACTTGAATATGCAATGCTCATTGGAAGCATAGTAACTCTTTCTTACATGGATAACCACAGATCGGGAGTGATCTTTCCCAGTTTGTAGGGCCAACATTGCTGAACCACCTCCTTCAAGTAAGTTGTTCCAAGTCTCTCTCTCTCTCAGATGAATTTGTATGCATCAATTTTTTTTATCAATGCTGGACTCTGCTTTTAAGATTTTGATGCAATCCAAGAACTGCAACCTTTTACATTCTCGAAATATGCGCTTCGTTATGGAAAATTGTTCTCTTGGAAACTTCCTCTTCAAATGATTAGAATATTGTTTGATAGACCATCTTTGGATGGAGGACTTGAAGGGTTGTTGATAGGGACGGCCGACTGCAGAAACAGAGTTAGCATGCTTTCCTTAGGGTCAATGTCATTTTTCTAGTAATTATTTTGGGTGTGCTCCATGTATTGTTGTGACAGAAAAGCAGCTCCAAGAAAAACAGGACAACAAATTAACAGCAATGGCATAATGACTGTAAAGACTATGATAGACTCAATAAGAATGTCATCAGTTCTGTGCTATCGGTAGATTGATCTGTGGTCTCAATCGCCTTACCTTCAATGGCAAAAATATTCTGCACATAGATCAACCTTTTATTTTTGTGTCCATTCAGCATCACGGTGGATTATGTTATATGGAGGTTACTTTTCCAAGAACGTATTTGTCTTTCTGATGTGTCTTTCTTTGCAACTTGCAGTCAATGCAAAGAGGGGACCCTGCTTGGATTGGTTATGTCTACGCCTTTTCAATTTTCGTCGGTGTGGTATGATCCTATCTTTGTTTTGTGTCAAGGTTTTGGTTTATGTTGGGAGTCAGAGTCCATTCCTTCTAAGTTTGCACACCATTAAATATTTATAGGCAATATGTGAAGTAAGGCACTGTTTGTTTCCCGAAAAAAATGAATTATTTGGAAAATATTTTCCAGAAAATGTTCGATTGTGTTGCTTGAAACAATTAGTCTATGAAAAATGTTTTCATTATAAACAACAGTTTATGTCTAAATATTTTCGTGGACGATAAAATTATTTTCCTTTCTTTAGAATTATATATATATAATTCGAAATTGCAATAGCGATTTCCTTTCATCATGTGTCAAATTCGCATCGAGAAAACAGAAATATTTGTTCCTATTTTTTTGGTTGAGGATTTTTAGTTCTCTTTTATCAGCAACCTTTTTCATAAAATTGTTTGGGATTCCATTAGATGGGGGCTTGTGCATGTTCGGCACTGAGCATTTTTAGGAGAACATTTTCTAAAATCTTTCATTATCGTTGTCACCTTTGCAAATATTTCAAAACAAGTTCATTGCAATTATCTCCTATATAATTTGTTACCATATGCCAAGAATCTCTTCTTTACTTATAATTGTTGTTGCCTCTGGCTTTTGGTTATTATCCAATGATGATGTCCTTCCATCAATAAGAGATGTGAAAACTGCTGTTTTTACATATGTTAATGACTTCTGATTGGACTCTGTCAGTCGCTTGGTGTGCTTTGTGAAGCCCAGTACTTTCAGAATTCACTTCGAACGGGATTCAGGCTGAGGTCAACTTTGGTAAAATCCTTTTCATATTTGTACAAATCCTCAGTCTCAGATATTTAGTCTAGGTGGTTCTTCGTCGTTTATCATACTTGAGCAATTAAATAGCTTATTCACCATTATTGGTAGGTGGCGGCCACATTCCACAAATCCTTAAGACTCACTCACGAGGGACGCAAGAAGTTCCAATCTGGAAAGATAATAAACATGATAACAACAGATGCTAGTGCAATTCAGGTGAGATTCTCACCTCAGACATGACTATGTCATTGCTACCATAGTTCTCTTATTGCTGTAAAGTGATTTAGTTAAGTGAATGGTGATTTCTCTCTTAGTTCATATGCCAAGCTTTTCTGATTTTGCAAAAGCGAAATTTTATCAACTACATCTGATGTGATCCCTGATATTGTTCAGCAAATATGCCAACAACTTCACAACTTGTGGTCAGCTCCATTTCGTATTGTCATTGCCATGGTTCTTCTGTACCAGCAATTAGGTGTTGCTTCGCTGCTTGGATCTCTCATGCTTGTCCTCATGATCCCATTGCAAGTAAGCATGTGCTCTTTCTTTCCCTTAAAAGTTATCCACCCTATCACATCGTTAATACCTAGTTCTTCCATGATCATTGTAACCATCTGTTAATTTATTTACTGAGCTGGAGGTACCATTTCCATTTAATTTGTTTGAAGGGAATTCTGATCTAGCTTCTAAATAGAGTATGTTTTTTTCTCTGAAGCTTCTATGTAGAAACGGTTGTATCAGGAACAGTATTGATTAGCTAAAAGAGGTTTTCTGCACCACAGTGTCACTCTCAACTCACAAATTAGCATTTATACCGTAATGATTAATCTTCCATCTGTCAATCAATTGGCATACATTTAATAACTTTTCATGGTGAATTAGACGGTCATAATCAGCAAAATGCGAAAACTGACCAAGGAAGGGCTGCAATGGACTGACAAGAGAGTCAGCCTCATGAACGAAATTTTGGCAGCAATGGACACTGTGAAGTATGTTGGATAAGCGGGAAGCCCTGTCCTACATTTTTTTTTGGCTATATTCATTTTACAATGACCAAAATTCACTGGAAAAATTCTTTCAGGTGTTATGCTTGGGAAAAGAGCTTTCAATCTAGAGTTCAAGAAATACGAAGTGAGGAGCTTTCATGGTTCCGTAGAGCATATCTACTATCTGCGGTATGGACTATTTCAAAATTAAGATAACATCATGCATTGTGATCATGGAATAATTTATTGTATTTACAGTTGGAAATTCTTGCTTTCTCCAATATCCATTATACGTATGCACACACATGCTGACCGACACAAGCACGTCCACACCGACACACGCAAACACATGAACATCCATTTGGAGAGAGAGATTAAAGGATCTCAGTGGCAGGATATTGCTTGTGTTGAAAAACAATTGCGATACACTCTACTTATGGAATGACCTGTCTTGGCTTTCCATCTATGGTAAACTTACCAAGCAGACTGACAGCAGTTGAAATACTTTCATACGTACTCATTTGCAAGCAATTCAGATTCTCCGTTTCTTTTCATGCATCATGAGAATAAGTTAGGGTAAAATCAAGGAAGGTGGTTGATTTACTGTGTCAAATTATCCATCTTGTGTTGGGCTCTGTTCACCGTTTTTATAAGCTGAGTAGTCATAGACTCACACTAGCTCTTCTTGAATCCGCATTTTTATTACCAAAAGGTGCATGGAAAATAGTCTCCATTGGTTTCTCAAATAGCAATAGACAATGAATTTGGACCCTTTTTGTCACGAAGGCGAGAGACCTAATGGATGTGGCATTTTCTCCACATGGTTCTATTTGTCTGACAGTGTAATTGTGGTGGCAGTTCAACAGCTTCGTATTGAACAGCATCCCCATCATTGTAACCGTTGTGTCATTTGGGACATTCACTTTGCTTGGTGGGAATTTGACACCAGCGAGGGCGTTTACATCACTTTCTCTTTTTGCGGTGCTACGGTTTCCTTTAAACATGCTCCCTAACTTGATGTCTCAGGTTCTCACTTCATCCTAACTTCATCTCTGTATCTCTGTCACTCAAATATAATAGTCTACTGATCTACCCCCATCGTCAACATCAACATGTGTGGTTATTTTGTGATTGTTTTTGCTCCTTATTGTGTACCTTGGATATATTGTTCATGATAGCCTCACACAGTTCAAGTATTTGTTCATCTTGCTTTGGCAATGAAGAAAATGATTAATAATATCAAACTGCTAGAAAAATCAAACAGAAAATTAAATGTGAACTGCGGTATGTTATTTTATTGATGGATCTGATTATTTGAGTTGGAAAATGGAAAAGGGGGCGACCAGTTTTCACATACTACATTTATGTTCAAAATAAACTGATTATCTAGTTGTTGAAAGAGCATAAATAATAGAAATTCAATTAGTTGAGGGTTAAACCTGTAATATCAATTTGATAAGTGAAATGAAAGGCTAAACCATATTGTGATAACTAAATCAGTAACAGTTTCTCTTCATTAACCTGCTTTTACAACATTTGGAAAGTGGGAGTCGAAGTTTCTCTTTTGTGCTTATTACGGCTTTTTGCCCTTGCTTTCTCAAAGATGATGCATATTCTCCATCATAGATCCACCTATTTTATTTTAGCAGTTCTTGCAAACATTTGTTTTTCATCATTTAGTTTCCAATCTTACTTCTGTATCCCAGGTTGTTGCTGCAAATGTTTCCCTGCAACGTATGGAGGAACTATTTTTAACAGAAGAGAGAATTTTGGTTCCCAATCCACCGATTGAGCCAGGACAGCCAGCTATTTCAATCAAGGATGGGCACTTTTCATGGGACTCCAAGGTCAAATTAACACATGCCTCATTTTATCTGGAAAAATCCCTTACCTTCTCCCTTTTCAATGTGAATAAACTGTTAACTATAGTATAACTTATCTAGGCTTTAGGGTTTGTAACACCATCAACAATGCATTTAAATACAATAGTAATCACTGCTATGATTTGAAGGACAAGGGCATATTAGAAATTTTTTATTGAATCCCGAAGTTAGTAGATGACATAATCAAACTTTAAAGCAAACCTTCATCGGACAACTTAAGCAGCTAAATAAGTGAGTAATGTTCTCTCAACTTTTACAAGGGTGACCGATTGTGGGAGGAAACTTGCTCTAATTTCTAAGTGTACTCAGTTATGGTGATCGATCCAAGGTAATGCAGATATTCGATGATTCAGCATAACCGAATGGTTATCTATGGTGGTCTCCAGTCTTTTTATTATTGCAATATCTTATTTCAAGTGGAGATTAAATTATCAGCTAACATCAGGCAGAAAATCCCACGTTGTCAAACATCAATCTATACATACCAGTTGGTAGCTTAGTTGCTATTGTTGGTCATACTGGAGAAGGAAAGACATCTCTCATATCCGCAATGCTTGGGGAACTCCCTCCTGCATCCAATGCAAGTGTTACTATACGTGGAACTGTTGCTTATATTCCTCAAGTGTCCTGGATTTTCAATGCTACTGTAAGTTGCAGAGTGCTGTTTTTGTTTTTATTGTTGATGTTGAGCTCCTTATCATCATCTTTTCTCGTGTCCTAATCCCTAGTGTGTGATTTCAGGTGCGCGACAACATATTATTTGGGTCCAAATTCGAACGGGAAAGATATTGTAAGGCAGTCAGCATTACTGAATTGGAGCACGATCTCGATGTGCTTCCAGTTAAGTGGGACTAAGTGCTTTGCAAAATTCTCTTATTCACACGGGATGGGATCCATTAATTATCTGTCTCAATACTTCAGGATCGCGATCTTACAGAGATTGGGGAAAGAGGGGTGAATATAAGCGGAGGGCAAAAGCAAAGGGTTTCTATGGCCAGGGCTGTTTACTCAAATTCAGATGTTTACATATTTGATGACCCTTTAAGTGCTCTGGATGCGCATGTTGGTCGACAGGTACGAAATTCATGACACAGAATATTAGTCACTTTTTACCCCAGGTGTAGCAATTGATGTTGTAGGGCTTCAACCTTACCTTTATACTTGAAAAGCTTTCTATGCGAAGCATGCTCAAATGCTTCAGTTAAACAAGGATAAGAATTTTGATCCTGTCCTGCCCTTAAGATAACTTGCTGCAATCAATCTTGGGATGGCTGGATTAATTGCAGCAACATATACTAATTTCAATTTCATAGGCATTTTCTGATTTGGGACGTAAGTTAGTTTCTTCTATCATTCATTTTTTTATAACATGGGGTATCTGAACGTTTGGCTCCACTATTCTCCACGTCTCAAGTAACCTTTGGTTTCTTTTTTATAGATCTTTCATACAGTTGGATCTCTTTTCCGAATTTTCAGAAATGAGGACAATTCTTGTGTTAGATTATACTAACCCGCAGTCACAGACAGGTGTTCAATAGCTGTATCAAGGAAGAGTTGCGAGGGAAGACCCGGGTTCTTGTCACAAACCAGCTTCACTTTCTTCCTCAAGTCGATCGAATCATTTTGGTTCATGAAGGAATGGTCAAAGAGGAGGGGACTTTTGAGGAGCTCTCTAAAAGCGGGGTACTGTTCCAGAAACTTATGGAGAATGCAGGAAAAATGGACGAGCAAACAGGAGAGGACGAGGAGCGGGAGAAGACAAATGTAGAGGAGAAAACATCCAAACCAGCAACTAACAGCATTGTTAACGAATGGCCCGAAGATCAAGGCCGTGGGAAGAGAGGTAAAGGAGGGAAGTCAGTACTTACTAAGCAAGAGGAACGGGAAACGGGCATCGTGAGTTGGAAAGTCCTGATGAGGTACTAAATTGCATGATATGAAACTCCATCTTATAACGCTTGTTGTGTAGACAGTTTATTTACAGAAAAGGCTTATTTGTGGATAAGAAATTCATGACCTGAAATTTTTCTTGAACTATACAGTGGAACTATGGTTCAAATAAGCCAATTAAATGATCTCAAACATATATGTGATATATTTGAACAAAGAGTTCAAATTAAGTCAGTGTAACACTGAAGACTATGCGGGCAATATTCAAGTAGTGTAAGTATGCCCAACATTTATTTCTCAGCATCACTTGACATCACTCAAAACACGGTCTCTAAGTTGCTTTTTCCGTGATGCACAGGTCTACTGTGTGATAAATATGTTTCATATGTATCATTAAATGCTTATAAGCACCTAAGGTCCATGCATTTGCCTATTCCTTTTTGTTGATAACCCCAATATTTCTTCTTCTTTTTTTCTGATAAATTGCTGTTTTCCCTAATTTGTTGTCTGGACTCAATTAATCTGCACCACATAGAATTAATGATAATTATCTGCAACATTAATATGAACTGATTTTCATTTTAGATACAAAGGGGCACTGGGAGGCCTGTGGGTGGTGGCAGTACTCTTTCTTTGCTACATTTTAACTGAAGTTCTTCGAATTTCACGTAGTACATGGTTGAGTTTCTGGACAGATCAAAGCACTTCGGAGAACTACAGACCAGGATTCTACATATTGGTCTATGCACTCCTGTCATTTGGTCAGGTACGTCAAAATTCAGTACATGGATCTCCTCTTCAAGTGTACTATCTTTTATGCGGTAGCTTGTGCTTCTGTACTTTTTTCTGATGATTGATGAAATGGGAAAGCCGCATTCTTAGTCCTTGAGTTCGGATTACTACTACTTGTTCATAGTGCGGAAACAATAATGTAATTATAGAGACAATCTGAGTTATCAAAACTCGTAATGGACTACTTGCTAGCATTTCTATTTTTCTATACTTCTGCATTTTAGTGTTTTTGGTGGATGTGGGTATATATATCAACTGAAGGATAGGTCGTTCTAGCAACTTCCGTGACGACTCCCGTGTTTTTGTGAATCAGGTGACCGTGACACTGGCTAATGCTTATTGGTTGATTATCTCAAGTCTTCATGCGGCAAAAAGATTGCATGATTCTATGCTTCAGTCTATATTACGGGCTCCAATGCTTTTCTTTCACACCAGGCCAATGGGAAGAATAATTAACAGGTTTGCCAAGGATCTAGGCAACATTGATCGCAATGTTGCCCAATTTGTAAACATGTTCATGGGCCAAGTCTGGCAGATACTTTCGACTTTTGTGCTTATAGGAATTGTGAGCACGATCTCTCTGTGGGCCATAATGCCGCTGTTGATCTTGTTTTATGCAGCCTATCTGTATTACCAGGTGAGCAGATTTGTTCGGGCCATAATGCTTTTTCACAGAAAATGACACGTTCGCTGCTACTTAGGGCCGCAATTGCCTAGCCTTGTCACACTAAGTGGAGAAGGCTATTTTCTTCTGCTATATAAGCTGACAATTTCATGTTGTATTTTCATTTTTTGTGATGTTTGTGACACTACAGACCGCCATTCAGACGTTTCACAGTGGAAATTCTGAAAGACAATTTCCATAATCCTTCTACAGTAGAAAGGAACACTTTGTTTCTTTGTATGAAACAGTGATGAAGTAATGAGCACCGACGGCACAGAATGAAAACTTCTTTTAGCCATCTTTTTGTCATTTTTTTTCCCAGAGGGGGCATCACGTTAATCATCAAGGCTAACAGTAGATCCTTTTAATCGCTTGATAGCATTATACCTCTAGTTCTATCGCATGTTTTGTCCTCTACTTGTGGCTGAGTCCATTCGAAGTTTGGATGTCATCGTCTTTCTAATTGTTTGCCTTGTGGTTTTCAACAGACTACATCTCGTGAAGTGAAACGCTTGAGTTCAATTACCAGATCTCCAGTTTATGCGCAATTCGGCGAAGCGTTGAATGGCTTGTCCAGTATACGTGCATATAAAGCATATGATAGGTTGGCCACCATTAACGCCAAGGCCATGGACAATAATATCAGATTCACCCTTGTCAGTATCAGTTCCAACCGTTGGCTCACCATAAGGTTGGAGACTTTAGGAGGTATAATGATCTGGTTGGCAGCGACATTTGCAGTCATGCAGACCGGAAAAGCAGAAAACCGAGCAGCGTTTGCTTCAACCATGGGTCTCCTCCTCAGCTACACTTTGAATATAACGAGCCTTTTGAGCGGTGTTCTGAGACAAGCAAGCAGAGCTGAGAATAGTCTAAATTCCGTAGAGCGTGTGGGTGTGTACATAGAATTGCCTTCCGAGGCTCCAGCTCTAATAGAGAGCAGCCGGGCCCCTCCTGGCTGGCCCTCATCGGGATCAATTAAATTTGAAGACGTGGTCCTTCGTTACAGACCTGAACTTCCTCCCGTCTTGCACGGATTGTCCTTTTCAGTAGCACCCCATGAGAAAATGGGAATAGTTGGGAGAACTGGTGCCGGAAAATCTAGCATGATAAATGCTTTGTTCCGAATTGTCGAGCTCGAAAATGGAAGAATCTTGATAGATGGGTGCAACACTTCTAAGTTGGGACTCGAAGATCTGCGGAAAGTCCTTAGCATCATACCTCAATCACCAGTTCTTTTCTCGGGTAGGTACCGTGAAATTCTTTTAACACCTTAGTTTGTTTGTTAAAATAGCTTCATTATTCCCTCCACCGTTCCCCTCAACCTCTGTGGTATTCCATAGAAAGGTCTGCTGACATGTTCATGCCCGTCTGCTCACTGGTTGATTTTGCTATCTCCTCAAACAAATTCATAGCTGAGCATTTTCTTTCTCACTTATTTTTTCCAATATTGAAGCTCTAAAACTCTTAATTCTTGAAGAAAGCATCGGTTCACAAGAGCTACTTGATGTTCTTGCAATCCAGTTCTTTACCCAACTACTCTTGGACGGTAGCTTTCTTTTTGACATGAACAATCTGCTGACAAGTCCTAATCAGTTCACTGTCCAACTTTGATTCGTTTCCGAGGAACATTTTGCATAAGAAATGAGCAATTTTCTGTTCGTGTTCTGTTTGACATTTCATGTGAAAAAGGGTACAATACGTATCACAACTGTGTACACTGAACCCTATTACTGTGGACTGAGAAGCTTCTACAATATATACCACATAACCTTTAGATTCCATTGTTTGTGAAGACTAAATATCATCTCAAATAGTTTCTTTCTTTTCAATTTTGTGTAGGAACTGTGAGATTTAATCTCGACCCTTTCAATGAACATAATGACGCTGACCTTTGGGAGGCTCTGGAGAGAGCGCATTTGCAGGATGTCATCAGGAGGAACTCTTATGGCCTGGATACTGAGGTAAGCTTTTGTAAAGTTGCTAGATTTGAAATGTTAATGTAAGGGATCATAGCAATTCCTATTGAATTTGGGTTTATGTTGATGAAATTATCGGTAGTTACCTAACAACGTTAAAGGGGAAAATTATTTAAGTTTTGAAAATTACCTTGTCAAGGACAAGGATTATTAGAAGATGTCTAGCGCATGCAAGTGTTGAGATGGTGACAATAACAGTTGACTAGGTTAATGCCCTACGGCAGAGAAAGAGAAAAATCGAGTCAAATTGATAGAAGGCAAGCAAAGTGAATTAGTATTCAGCAAAAAAGCTTTGACATGCATATGCAATACATTCTCTGCGAAGCACCGTTCAGGAAATTCAAGCATATGATTTATATACCTTTAGAAGCATGAATTATACCGTTAAAACTAGCATGTAAGTTGAAGGAGATGTGCACAAGATTGGTCAGAAAGAAATAGCAATAATCTTGTTTGCATGTTTATAACTATTTTTGCTTGAATGCTCAGCTTGCACTATGGCTAGCTCATCTCACTGGAGAAATCTCTGAATTGAGACTAATTTTATGATACCTGCAGAATTTCCATGAAACTGTTAGAAAATCCAACCCAAAAGCTTAACCTAATAGGAGGAGAGAGACCACATGAGTATAAAGAGTATTTAGAACCCGTTGTCAAGCAATGTGGGACATACTTCAACACCCCCACTCACGTGCTAGCCGGATTACGAGCGGCACGTGAAATTTTGACTACGCACATTCACGTGGAGTTTTTGAGAATTTTTTTCACCACGCACATTCGCGAAAGGGATAAAACTGGCTCTGATACCATGTTAGAAAAGCCAACCCAAAAGCTTAAGCTAATAGGAGGAGAGAGACCACATGAGTATAAAGAGTATTTAGAACCCGTTGTCAAGCAATGTGGGACATACTTCAACAGTATCCCTCCTTTTGAACTAAATTACAGACCACAAGCAAAAGAGCCTTCAGTCTGGGCAGGACTTGGTGGTATAGCGAGCAGACATTGGAATTGTTTTACGTGCGAAAAAAACTGAAGGGTCCCTTGTATAACGTTTGCTCAATACATAACATATTATAGGGTCTGAAGTCTTAACAGAAGTTGAGATGTCGACTTCTGTATGTGTTTGGACTTGTCTATATGCAAGTGGCCGATGTAATGCTCTGCATTATTCTATTGGCTTTAAAATGTATACTATGGGTTCCTTCTAATTAGTTAAGAAAGACGTTCGATATTGATGTTGGCTGTCTCCTGTCAAGGTTTCTGAGGGTGGAGAGAACTTCAGTGTCGGACAGAGGCAACTGCTGTGTCTTGCTCGAGCATTACTAAGAAGATCAAAGATTCTTGTTCTGGATGAAGCAACTGCGGCTGTCGATGTTAGGACTGATGCTCTCATCCAGAAAACCATCCGTGAAGAATTCAACTACTGCACCATGCTCATCATCGCTCACAGACTAAACACTATCATTGACACCAACCGAATTCTTGTGCTTGATGCCGGCCAAGTATGTTCTTACATTGCTATTCATCATGCACTCATCACTACAAGCAAGAAATGCATATTAACGGTTTTTCATCATGAACATGTAGAAGTAAAATCAACTCATCTCTGAAGTATGATCGTTATGGAGCTTGACACTTCTGAAAAATAAGAACTGAAATTAACCATCTCATTTGATTCAACATGAAAGGACCATGAGTCACCAATGAAAATATTCACGTATTGGAATGTCGTTGCTTTTACATTTCGAATTGTTAGATTGATTGCGATGCTTTCAACTTTCACTTCAGGTAGCAGAACACGATACTCCAGAGAATCTGCTGTCAAATGAAGCGAGCGCATTCTCTAAGATGGTTCAAAGCACGGGTTCTGCCAATGCGCAGTATCTACATGGCTTAGTCCTCCAAAGGAAAGAGAGTAGGTTACGGATGGAGGCAAAACGTCCAGACAGCGAGAGACGACAATCGGCCTCTTCCTACTGGGCTGCTGCTGCCAATGTTGCTCTAGTGGTCAGCCTTAATTCCAACAACGCCCTACAAATTTTGAACATCGATGATGATGACAACAGCAGCGACAACATCCTTAAGAGAACAAAAGATGCAGTTATGACCCTTCAGGGCGTCTTGGAAGGGAAGCACAACGAAGATATAGAAAATGCTTTGTACCATTATCAAGTTTCTGCTGATAGCTAGTGGTCTGCTCTCTACAAGATAGTCGAAGGTTAGTGCTTCATTCTTCCACATACTTTGTTCTAAATTTCATTAGGCTTTCCGCTCGCTTAAGGTTGAGATCGAGTACTTGGACCTTCAAAATATAAGGTTGCTCCTGCTTAGAGAAACGACCAAGATCATATGGCATCTTCTTTTTGTTCTAATTATGTATCCTTTTCTGCATTTTCATTCGTAACTCGCATCTAATTAATCGTCCTTCATGCAGGTCTAGGTTTGATGAGCAGACTGGCTGACGGTAGATACGAACGACTAGAGCACGAGTTTGGAGACAACTCGGATTGGGATGCTGTGGAAATGTTATAAGGGAAGTAAAGATGTCAACCCGATTCTTCATTTTCAATCGAAGGATTTTACACGCGAAGGCGAACGGAGATATTGCACTCAGCGAGGAGAAATCTTGAATTTGTACAAGTACATACTTCTATCAATGTATCGTTTTTATTTCCCGAAACTGAGCTAAGGTTAAATCTTTCCCCAAGTTTGGTGATGCTTTGTATTAGCGTACTCTTACACCAGTGAACGTGCATGAAACCGTTAAGCGGGCGATAATTCTTCTTGATTTTTGCTTATTAGATTCAGTACTAGTATGTGAAAATTCAAACTATTCAATTGGACTTATGAGAATCCAGGATCAGAGCTTGGCTAACCTCACCAAATGGAAGTATTTTACATTAGCATTCTATTCAACTTGTCTATGCATTTTTGTACATGATTCAAAGTATAATGCGTGATGCTTCTCGTAAATCTTAGATAACTTCTTTGTACACCTTGAATTTCATTACAGTAACATGAATCTCGTTAGTGGGATAGATCATGATACCTCTTGATTCAATGCATACTCGTGAATCTGCTTGGAAGTCATACACGTACACCTTGAATTTCAGTGGAACGTTGAAATCTCGAAAGTGTGATGCATGACGAATCCTCTTGAGTTGAAAATACAGAAGCCCTTTTTTCTTAAATTAAATGCGATTTGATGAAGCACAAGAATAAAGTGGGAATGAAGGGGTCAAAATCTTAATTTTAGTTTGTTTTTTCGTTTTTAGATCTTCGTCTGTGATGTTTTTCGATCTCTAAAAGACAAATAAAATTGGTAAAACCAAGAAACGAGAATATGTAACCAAAAAATGGGACGAAACCATATCTTTGGATATTGGAACGTTGGCTATGTGGATGAATTGAAGCAAGAGTATCATCAAGTTAGACCCGATCATCCTTGCTGCCTGTACCGACCACCGAATTTGATCTCTTAAGGTGGTTCCAGGGTTTCAAGCTTATGTTTGAGCTATCCTTGGTTTAGAGTCAACCTATCAATAGTCCACCTAAATCAACCAGAAATACTAATCCATGAACTAACTGTAGAATTTCCTTTTTCTCTTATTCTTTCTATCGACAAGGTTACAATAACATGTATTTATACATAGAGTGGGATAACCCTAAAAATAAAAAAGGAAAACTTCTCCTATTATGACTCTAATTAAAACTCTAATTGACAGCTTGCTAACACTCCCCCTCAAGCTGGTGAGAAGATATCTTTGATACCCAGCTTGATAAGAGCGTTATGAAATGCTTGGCTTGACACAGCTTTAGTAAGCACATCAGCCAACTGATCTTTAGACCTGACGAAAGGAAACTTCACCACCTTAGTATCTAAGCTTTGTTTGACGAAATGTCGATCCACCTTAACATGTTTAGTTCTGTCATGTTGAACCGGATTGTGAGAAATTTCGATTGCCGCCTTGTTATCACAAAACAATTGCATCTCAGACTCTGGTGGAAAACCAAGCTCTGTCAGCAACCTTTTGAGCCATAATAACTCACATAACCCCTTAGCTACTCCTCGAAATTCAGCTTCGGCACTGGACAATGCTACAACGTTCTGCTTTTTGCTTTTCCATGTCACCAAGTTACCTCCCACAAATGTAAAGTAGCCTGAAGTAGATCTCCTGTCTAAAACGCTGCCTGCCCAATCTGCATCCGTGTAAGCTTGTATTTTCAAATGTCCGTTTCTCTCAAAGAGTAACCCTTTACCCGGAGCTGACTTCAAGTAGCGTAAAATTCGAACCACAGTGTTAATATGTTCTTCGCTTGAAGCATGCATAAATTGACTTACAACTCCTACTGCATATGCAATATTTGGACGAGTGTTCATATGTTCTTCGCTAGAAGCATGCATAAATTGACTTACAACTCCTACTGCATATGCAATATTTGGACGAGTGTGCGATAAATAAATTAACCTCCCTACTAACCTCTGATATCGATCTTTATTAGTAGGTACCTGATTAGGAACTTCTCCAAGTCTGTGATTCTGGATGATAGATGTCTCTGTAGGCTTACAATCCAACATTCCAACCTCAACTAATAAATCTAACACATATTTTTTTTGGGACAAGAAAATACCTTTCTTTGACCGGACTACCTCGATCCTCAAAAAATATTTCAGACCTCCCAAGTTTTTCATCTCAAACTCCTTCGCAAGTCTTCTCTGAAGTTCATCAATTTCTTCAACATCATCTCCAGTGCAGTTACTTTGCCTTGTCTCCTTTTTAGAAATAGTGTATGATCAGAATTACTTTGAATATATCCATACCTCTTCATTGCTGAGCTAAAGCGACCAAACCATGCTCGGGGTGACTGTTTTAGTCCATACAAGGAGCGCTCAAGCTTGCAAACCACATTGGGCTGATCGACACATGCGTAACTCGGCAGAACCTCCATGTAGATCTCTTCCTCTAAGTTTCCATGAAGAAATGCATTTTTTACATCAAATTGATGCAAAGGCCAATCCATGTTTGCTGCAATCGACATCAAAACTCGAATAGTGTTCAGCTTAGCAACTAGGGAAAAAGTTTCTTGGTAGTCCACACCGTAGGTTTGGGTATACCCCTTCGCTACTAGCCGAGCCTTGTATCTTTCAATTGAACCATCTACCTTGTATTTGACGGTGAAGACCCACTTACACCCTACTGCTCTCTTTCCTGTCGGTAACTCTACTAGTCTCCACGTCTCATTCTTCTGCAATGCTCCCATCTCTTCTTTCATCTGATGTGCCCACTTAGGATCATTAAATGCTTCTTGTACTCCACCAGGAATTTTAACACCGGAGACATTGGACACAAATGCCTTCACGGGTGATGACAATCGCTTTGTAGACATATAGTTTGTGATTGGGTACTTCAATTTTCTTTCTTCCACATCAGGTGAGTACCTATTAGGCGCCTTGCCTCTATTATATCTATAGGGCAATTTATAACCAACATCCATATCAGTATTATCAGAAGAATCATGTATAGTTGGAGATCTTACCTCAGGAATATCCTTAGGAGAGTGGTCGGGTATTGGAGAGGGGATGCTTGTGCGATGAGAGTGTTGTACTTGTGACTCTTGAAGCGAAGCATCATGCTGATCTTCCGTACTAAGGAGTTGCGGCCTAGGATCCTGTTCACCACCTTGACCCATATCCTGAGTTGCTGTAGGTTGTCCTACTGCCTGTACTTCCAATTCCCCATTATCTGACACTGAGCCTGACACTGAGCCCCCTGCCCTAATTGCAGCCATCAAACCAATATCCAACCAATTTTGCCTTTCATCCCATTTCTCCCCCTGAAAGGTAGAATTGGTGCTACAGAAGAATAGTTCTGTCTTAATAAACGTTACATCATGGTAACAAAAGTTCTCTTCGTGCTAGGATTATAGCAGCGGTAGCCTTTTTGGTGAGTACCGTAGCTCAAGAAAACACATTTAACAGCACACGGATCAAGCTTTGTGCGGTGATGCTTATGAATATGTACATATGCTCCACATCCGAACACCTTCGGAGGCAAGACCAAGATTGATGGAAGAAGAACATGCTTCGAAGCTCCTGGAGTGGGGTCTGGAACGAAAAAACTCGGGAAGGCATTCTGTTCATAAGATAGACAGCAGTAACAACAGCTGCATCCCAAAAACGACGAGGAACCTGCCCACCCTCCAAGAAGGCTCGCGCCGTCTCAAGAATATGACGGTTTTTTCGTTCAGCCACATCATTTTGCTGTGGTGTGTTAGTGCATGAGGTCTCATGAATGAAGCCATGCGCTTGGAAATAACCTGCTAGCTGCTGGTTGATATACTCACCACCATTGTCATTTCGGAGAATGCGAAGTTGAGCTCCAAATTGAGTGGTTATCATTTGATGAAACATACGAAAAACAGACCCTACCTCATCCTTGTGTTTCAATAAGTATAACTAGGTCATTCTGGTACAGTCATCCACAAACGTGACAAACCAACGAACCCCAGACATAGTAGAAATCGGCGAAGCACCCCACCATCAGAATGGATTAAAGAAAAAGGTACCATACTTTTATTGAAACTCGACGAAAAGGAAGCTCGATGGCTTTTTGCTAAAATGCAGGTCTCACACTTAAAGACAGAAGTTGAACAACTACTAAATAAGACTGGGAATAAATACTTTAAATAGCCAAATGAAGGGTGGCCAAGTCGACGATGCCATAGCCAAATGTCTTGTTCTTTATCAGAGAAGGAACCGCGGGTGTGGTCAACTCTGCTTGTATTGAAGTCCTCCATGAAGTACAACCCATCATTCTTAGTACCACGTCCAATAATCTCCTTCGTGAGGATATCCTGAAACAGACAAAAAGAAGGATACAGGAGTACGCAACAATTCAATTCATCAGTGATTTGCCCAACAAAAAGTAACCGATTAGATAACGATGGAACTAGCAGAGTATTTTTCAATGACAGAGTTTGAGAAAGATTAACACTGCCAGCTCCTGTAACAAGAAAGCGACTGCCGTTAGCATTAAAAATATGTTGTCGCCTTGGAGTGGTACGACGAAAGAGGTCCTCAGTATGCGGTGTCATATGATCCGTAGCACCCGAATCTATAATCCATCCATCACGGCCGCTACCTGTGGAAGCACTGACAAGCATAAATCCATCGTTACCTTTAGAGTCCGGAGTCGGGGCAGAGGTAGTGACTCCCGTCGGTACTAAAGATAAGGCTGGGGTAGCGAGGGCCCTATCCGAAGCACCAGTAGCCAAGGACGCCTATCCCTTTCCTACTGCAATATCACTTTTCTTCTTAGCTTGTAAGTCCTTCCACCAATCAGGGTAGCCATGCAACTTAAAACAAGTTTCTTTGGTGTGCTTAGAATTCCCACAATGGCTACAGCCTCCTACATTCTGTGGAGATGATCTAGCCCTCAAACCAACACCAGAGCGCCCTCCCCTAGACCCGCCAGGTATCATCTGCAAGGTAGTACGTTCGATGCTGCTCTCAAGGATATTCTGGCCGAGTTTTCCTCCACGTGATATCATGGCAACAGTAGACGTAGTGTCTGGACGTGTGAGCATAACATTTTGTCGCATATCCTCACGTCGAACTCGTGCATAAGCTTGCTCTACAGTAGGAAAAGGTAGCATTTGCAGCACATCAGCCCTGACATTGTCAAGACGATCATCGAGCCCATCTAGAAATAAGTAGACACGATCTTCTTGGATTAAGGCATTATAGCACTCGATATCGTGCAGGCATGTCATGGGGTTCGGACGACGAAAGTCAACCACCCGCTAGAGACCTTGAAGAGCATTGCAATATTTCTCAATGGGTCCTCCCTCCTGCTTCAATCGACTCAGGCGTTGCTTCAGATCATATACCTGGGAAACATCGGAGCCATCAAAGAATGTTGTAGCTTGTTGTAGCTACAACTTCCCAAACTGCCTTAGCTGTAGGGTACCGAATAAAATTGCCAATCAATTCCGGCGCCATGGAATTGATAAGCCAACCTTTAACTGTAGAATCGTCAATTTTCCACTTTCGAAAACTAGGATCGGTCGGAAGCGGTGGAGGAAGATCTCCATTAATATACCCCAATTTATCTTTTCCGGAGATGTACATCTCGACAACTTGGGTCCAAAGGCCATAATTATGGCCATCTAATTTCACGGCAATGGATGGTGCATGAGCCTCAACGTGGAATGGTGAAGCCTGATGAGTGGTCAAAATCTGGGTCAACTTCGATGTTAAATTCTCAAGGAGGACATCAGCGGTGGGAGCTCCTCCGCTACCCGAAGGATGCACAACAACTCCTGCTGAAGCTGGAGGAACCGGAACCACGACGGATGGGGTCTGGTCATCGGCTATATCTCGAGAAGAGAAGGAAGGTACTAAAGAGCGAACAGGGTCTCGTCCGATGTTATTTAGTCAACGATTATGTTTCGAAACTTTTGAGACACAACGTCATCTAAGCAGGGCCAACGATTCCAGCTTCAATTCGGTAAAATAGTGACGTCTCTTGTGTTCCGAAGCAGGGCCAACGATTCGGAACACAAAGTGTTCAATAAAATAGTGACATCGTGATGGACAGATGATTCGATAAAATAGTAACGTCGTCCAAATGAACCATCTAGCATGCACAGAGTGCTAACGATTCCAGCTTCAACGTGCACAGATGAATCCAATACACTGAATTTATGGTTAGGGAGCAAATTTATGCATGGTGGTCCCTTGTGTTCCTCCACGTGTGGAACATTGAGAGTGATGTGCTAACCCAGAATTGAAAGCCAAGAATATCAGAATGGATATTGGTTTCTCTTATTCTCTAACCCAGAATTTTTTTGTCAATCGATTCCAGAATTGTCTTCGCCATGTACCATCGAGACAAGTACAAATAATCTCCTTCGCATCAACTCCTACTCCTCAAAATCCAGCCCACCGAACGCCAAAAATCCCAGCCAAACTTTTCATCTTCAATTTGAAGTTCTGAGCATTCGTCCAAAATCCCAGCCAAAAAGCCAAAAACCATAAATCAAGGCAGAAAACGCCAAATTCCAAAATCCATTACAGGAAACGCCAAATTGAAAGCCAAGTAGAAAACCGAGAGAAAACCCCAAGCAGAAAAAGCCACAGCAAACAAAATTGGACCAAGATAACCAAAACCGATTAGCAATCCAATTCGTCCGATCAATAACCCAAGAGAGTGCCAATAGCCCCGTCCGATCAACACTAAACAGAAGCAACGACGCACAGTATATTCCGCGCTCGCAATACGCACAGGCCAGAGAGAAGAAGATTGGATCGTTACCAGAGAGTTGAGAAACCAAAGGCGGAGACACCGATTGATGAGACTGAGATTCGAATCGCAATTAGCCGCCGAATCCGTAGAATAGGATGCTCTAGAAGAACGGAATAGGAGCGGAACAAGCGACGCCGGAGTGGGACCACCGTAATATAATATCAAACCCTAGGGCTCTGATACCATGTAGAATTTCCTTTTTCTTTTATTCTTTCTATCAACAAGGTTACAATAACATGTATTTATACATAGAGTGGGATAACCCTAAAAATAAAAAAGGAAAACTTCTCTTATTATGACTCTAATTAAAACTCTAATTGACAGCTTGCTAACACTAACATAGTAGGCTTATGGCAACGACTATGGATAGGACTAGCGGCGTAACACCGAGAGATGAAGCATCAGTTCCAGGGTGGTCGCTTTGATATGGTGGTGCCGGTGGTTGAGCTTAGCACTGACAGGGATCTGGCCGGACTTGAGGTCGGGCTGGTGCAGACGAAGTAATACTCGCCCGCGTTGCCGAGGGAAAAGGTGCTTGGTCCGTTGGTTAGGGTGATGAAGGGAGAAGCAATGTTGCAGTTGTTATCACCCTTTGACTCATTCTTGTCGAGGTTGAACATTGCAAAAAGCTATTTTATTCCCATCTCAAAAGGGCAAAACAGTAAAAAAGAGTGTTTCAAATTGATTTGAACTAATGATCCGGACTCATTCGTATATTGTTAATTATACGGCCGGAAAAGGTATTTGATTCCTAACCTACTTTCTCCCCCAAAAATCAGGGCAAAAATAAAATAAAACTATCAGACAGTAAAATCTTTCATTTCTTTAGCTCATGTTTCTTTGTCCGACAAAAAAAAAATCAAAATTCTTGCTTACATGTTAAAGGATACGATATGTCGAAGACAGTATCTTTCCTGGTAATTCATGCTGTTTTGTTCTTGGGGCCATGGTACTTCATACGATTGAGATCACTGTACATCAAACTGCAATTGACAACTTCCAATTTGGGTGGAGAAAAATATGGCACACTTGTCAATCATCATGTGGGTATTTTTACATCATAAACTTACTCTGGGATTTGGAAGGTGTTTTCTACTAGTATTTATTCTATTTTTGGAGAGCATGTTTTAGCATCGTCTTATCGCAATGCTCGATAAGAATTTGTAGATATTTCTCATTTGATAGACAGAATTATCGTCATTAAGCTGTAAATTCGGAACTATGAATTCTGAGTTGCTAGTTTCAATTTAGGAGTTGTTTAGCTTTAAAATCATGTAATAATGAAAGTTTGGGATGTCGTGGAGTCATGGAACTTGACGGAAGTCAATTAAGAGCTGCAGTTGGGCAATTTTTGAAGTTTTGCGCGCGTTGCTGGAACGATTTCGGGGAAAAGTGTCAAAAAAGTCCTAAACCTATTGTACTAGTGCCAATTTAGTCCTAAACCTTTTTTTAGTGCCAATTCAGTCCTAAACCTTTTGCATTGGTGCCAATTTAGTCCTAAACCTTTTTTTGGTGCCAATTCAGTCTTAAACCTTTTGCGTTAGTGCCAATTTAGTCCTAAATCTTTGATAATTATACTAATTGAGTTAATCCAACTAATTTTGATCGAAAATGACTGATGTGGACATCAATTATCCTACGTGACATGACAAACGCTGATTTGGATATTTTTTTTAATATTATTCTATAATTTTAAATAATTTTTAAGCATTTTCTTTTGTTTTTTTAAAAATTATTTAAAATATAAAAAAATATTTAAAAAAATATCCACGTTAGTGCAAACCGTGCCACGTAGGACAATTGATATTTGTGCCAATAATTTTCGGCCAAAATTAATCGAATTGACTCAATTTGCATAAATACAAAATATTTAGGACTAAATTGGCACTAATGCAAAAGGTTTAGGACTGAATTGGCATAAAAAAAGGTTTAGGACTAAATTGACACTAATGCAAAAGGTTTAGGACTGAATTGGCACCAAAAAAATATTTAGGACTAAATTAGCACTAGTACAATAGGTTTAGGACTTTTTGGACACTTTTCCCAACGATTTCGAGTTCCTGTGTTTGGCATTGATTTTCGCCTGTCTCCTACCATCTTTGGCTTGGCAAAGCTTAGTGTCTCTTAACATTTTGAACTGCTTTCTTCTAATAGTAAGCTCGCTTGAATTCGAGTTCGGTGTAGAGAAATATGATGCGTCAAAGTCCGTCGCGAGTGCTTGTTGTCGCTCAAAATGGAAAGCAAAGTGGTTATCCATGAGGTTTTCTGTCAACCCATAGTGAACGATTTGACCTAAAAATTAGCATCGCCTAGTAAAGTCTTAAACGATATTAGTTGGTGCATAAGTTTGATGTTTGAATAATGCTATTATCCTTCTTTGATAAGATTTCGAAGCTTTCGGCAATGTGGCTTCCCGGGCTATTGATTTGTGGAAAGTGGTGCTTAACTCTTCTATAATTTTTTGAACTCATGTCTTGAAAATGATAAGAATTAGCTATGTTATAAATTGCGAAAGGTATTGTAGGGTACGATTTTACTAAAAGAAAATTAGCATTGACAACACGTTCGTTACATATATTTTCGAACATGCATTTATTAACGTCCTGGTTATGGCATAGTAAAGTATCTTTAGATATAATTTTAATCAATTATTTCTGAATTCCTTACAACGAATTGCAAAAAGCTGCGTGTCTTAATTTATGAACTTCGTTTATGAACGTATTCTTCTTGACTAAACTGCGAAAAATTAAATGTTTTACTTTGTGGAACGGGGTTTTTGTGAAATGGATTATGAGATTGATTCTGGAATAATTTTATAGGTTATTACCGGATGATGTTAGTAACTTGGTTATCCATTGTCGGGCCTTGCGCAATGCATTTGGTATTGGTAACAAAGTGCGTTAAATGATCTTTCGAAATAATTGCTCGAGAAAATAATTATCTGGATAAGTACTAAGGGACAAATACTTACGCAAATGATGTGTTCTTATTGGTCATTGAAATACTAGATGTCCGTTCCGTCGTTGTCACGTCAAATTTTAATTCCTTAAAAATAGAAAAAGTCAACTCAGGTAAAATGTTCAACTCTGGAAAGTCGGAGTATAACCAGAAAATGTTCGGTGGTTGACGTGGCGGGCATTTAGTTCTCATATCCAATAATATATTGACATGTGTCCACCGAGTTAGAATAAAAAATAAATTTTTTTCTTCTCTTCTTCCTCCTCCATCTTCGTTTCTCTCTGGACTTGGCTGTCTTCCATGGCTTATCACGAACTCCTCCATGGCGTCTTCCATGGTAGTCCTTGGTCCGCTCCCGCTTCAGCAGCTGCAACTTGCACTTGGTCGGTGGTGCGACGGTCGGCAGCGGCCTCCAGACCCTTCTGCTTATTGTGCTGCTGAAGCATTAAGAAATTGGGAATCAAGGGGCCAAGACGTCCAACATCTAACCCTAAAGAAGTTGCAGGTTCAATGATCCTTTTTTTTTCCTCCCCTAGACTAAACTTTCCAGTATACACGAGACAAAACCAATTGAGAAGAGGTTTGTTGGAGTTGGCAAATACTTCAGGACCCTTGTTTCTCACACTGGGTACGCCCACGTGAGCTTAGAGAAACCAAAGTGTTATCCGACGACATGTGACCCATGCACGTGGGATGCGAGGGTTCAGATGCAGCGCCCCCGACACGGGTGTCCCGCTGCCCGGTCAGCGGGAGGGGCTTCTGCTGCCCGGTCAGTGGACGGCTGCCCCGCTCGCCGGTGAGCGGGCGGGGGTTTGCCCCCAAAACCTCAACGGGTTTGGATTTTTATTTAAGTTAACCCATATGTTGTGGGCTTAATAGAGGTTTCGCTAGGTTTAGGTTTTGGGCTCGTTTAGGGCATATATATTTTGTTCGTTTATGCTGATCATTGTAACGAGTTGAGAAGCTGTAAACCGAATATCATAGTGAACTCTCTTGCAGGACGTAGCCCTATTCTATGGTGAACCTGGGTAATCTCGTGCGTCATTCAATTTCTCTTGATTTCTGTGTGATCGTTCTGATTCGGTGTGCGATAAATCCCATCAAGGTTGCGTCCCAATGAGTCAGAACTTTATAGAGAAAAATCTTAGGACATGCATGCCTTTAGGAAAAAAAAAAGACATAAATAGTTCATAAACTTTGGTCAAATATGTAATATCATTTTTTAACTTTTAATTTGTTTAATCCAGTTTGCGAACTTTTGATACATATTCAATCTAATCCTCAGACTATATGAAAATGTTCAATATTATTATGAAGAAAGTTTAATGTTGTCCTTGAACTTAAATTTGAAGGTCAACATTGAACATTTTAATATAGCTCACGAACTAAATTGAATATGCATAAAAAAAAATTTAAGAATAATATTGAACAAACTAAAAGTTTAGAAAATTATCGCAATTGGGTCGAAATTCATTGATCATTTGTGTAACCATTCCCCATCTTTGTTAATTAGTATGGCTGTAAATCCACGAACAAGCCAAAAAGATCAAAAACACCGTGACCTAATCAATCATGCGAATATTCTTCCATTACCGTGAACGGATCCCCTGTCAAGATTTATATCTTGACAGGGGTGCCCCTGTCAATCGGGGCCATCCATTCAATGATGGATGGTCCCGATTTGATGGGGAAAAGAAAGCAAAAAAAAAAAAAAATCCAGCCGCAATTTTGAAAGATTTGGGCCGTCCGTTGTTGATTGGATGGACCAGATTCACCTGGGTACACCCTGTCAAGATTGCGGCTTGGCAGGGGATCCGGATCATTACGTCCTCCACTCGATGCAGCTTATGTAGGAGGGTTGCCTACGTCAGCGGTGACGCATGCATAACTCCAAATGTTCTTTGTCTGTCTCGGACCTCCTTACCTTATTTCCTTAGAAACAAAGCACAAACTTCCAACGTCCATTTGTCCCTTCTTTCATCCTTTTCCCACTTTTTCTTTCTTCCCTTCTTCCTTGGTGATGATTCCTCTGGCCTTTTGCGGTCCATTTCACACTCACTCTTGTTGGCTCACTCAAGCCACTGCCTTTTGAAATCAATTGGGAGTTCTAAATTCCTTTTGGGTCTTGGCTCAAAGCATTGTTTTGTGGAGAAGTCAAAGCTCATGTCAAGTTGAGGAAATTTTACTGGGTTTTTAGTTTGGAGCAAAGAGCAATGGACTGTGACTCTGTTAGCATTGCAATCTTCAATGGACCGTGACTTCTTGTGATTTCGCCATAGTGGGTTCTTTCTTGACTTCTTTGAATTCCAATTTCCCCTGCTGTATTCATGACGGATGTTTCTGAACATGTGCACTGATTCGGGGGGAAGTTTTTGCTTAACTAGACTTCTGTGTAGGATATAGTTGCAATGCTGACTGAAGCAGTTGTCATGGACTCTTGCTGTTGTAGGGAAGGATTCATTGCCATTGGAAAGGCAGAGAAGTACTTACTTGAAGTAACAACGGATACCTCACTTGATCATTTAAAAGATGGGTTTCCAGCCGTTGGAGTGGTATTGCCGGACGGCGGCAAATGGGATTTGGGCAAGGAGCGCTTTCGGTGCGTACACACCTTGCGCTGTGGATTCCTTTGTCATTTCCATATCTCATTTGGTTCTTCTGGGCCTCTGCTGCTACCGAATTTGGTTGCTCGAGAGGGCTTCAAAAGTACAGAAATACCGTTTGAGGTCGAAATGCTACAACTATCTGTTGGGATTGCTTTCTTTTTACTGCACTGCGGAGCCTCTGCTGAGGTTGGTGATGGGCTTTCCAGTTTTTAATCTGGATGGCGAGACTATTCTCCTTCCACATGAGGTAGAAATTTGCTGTATCAAGAACCTAGCTTCAACTCTCTGATGTCCTCATGATGTTTCTTCTTTTGATGAACACTCTTGATTCGCTGGTTTTTTTGTTTAATGTGTGGTCATGCAAATCGATGGAGTCCCACATAGTAATGTGTTATTGACAAATTTACATTTGGTAGCAATTGCTCAGCCTTGACAAAATAAGAAAGCATTAGACTGAAATTGAATCTTTCTTTTGGAAGAAGCTTGGCAACAGTAAATCCTCGCAGGGCTACAGCAGTCCTCCTCACTGCAACATTCTGTGTAATGTTGGACTTTGTCTTTGGATAAAGCGTTGAACTTAATGTAAAACATCCCTCTTTGCAAATGTGAGTATTTCTAACTTTCATAGGTTCCAAGGTTAACTCTCTGAGTAAGCAATGGCTATCATTTATAGTTAACTCTTAAATTCCACAACTCTGTTTCTGCTGCAGCCATAATGTGCATTTCAATGCCGTTTGCTGACTAATGTCTACCTAATAGATTGCAATCTGTGTCATACTATGAATCTTCAGATCACCAGTCTGTAACAATCTCAAATGTTGCTGTTTTACATTGGCTGGCAAACTGAGAGTCTAATTTGTTTTGTAACAACACCTCCTTTTCGCTTTGCAGATGGTTTCATTAACCATAGAGTCTCTAGCTTGGTGCTCCATACTAGTTATGATTGGCCTAGAAATGCATGTTTATATCCAGGAGTTCAGGTGGTATGTGCGGTTTGGACTCATTTATGTTCTGGTGGGGGAAGCTGTGATGCTCAATCTCATCCTCTTGATGAGAGACCATTATCAGCATCATCGGTTGGTTTTTATCCTTTAACAGACATTTAACTGTTCATACTAGAATATATACATCTATTAGAAAGTCCAACCCAAAAGCTTAAGTTAATAGGTGGGGAGAGACCACATGAGTATAAAGAGTATTTAGAACCCGTTGTCAAGCAATGTTGGACATACTTCAACACCCCCACTCACGTGCTAGCCGGATTACGAGCGGCACGTGAAATTTTGACTACGCACATTCACGTGGAGTTTTTGAGAAATTTTTTTTTACCACGCACATTTGCGAAAGGGATAAAACTGGCTCTGATACCATGTTAGAAAGTCCAACCCAAAAGCTTAAGCTAATAGGTGGAGAGAGACCACATGAGTATAAAGAGTATTTAGAACCCGTTGTCAAGCAATGTTGGACATACTTCAACAACATCTGATATTCTCCTATATGTACAATTGAATGCAGGAAGAGAAATTAAATGTTGTTATTAGATGCTCAGTCAAAAGGATTAACTTTTCTATTGCTAAAATATAATTGCAGAAAGACATATTTGCACGATTTTCCCATCCATGTCTTGCAATATGGTTAAATCGCTTCCTTCATCTGGCGCATGCTGCTAGTGGTATTACTTCATGTTAAATAGCTTCCATACTGTATATTTATTTTCTGGAAGCGTGTCTCTGTTGAGTTGCCATAATTAAGGTGACACTGTGTGACTGTGATATGTGACACTGTGTGACTGTGATATCTCTTTGGGAACGTGAAACTAATTTCGATTGGTCAAAGATGATAGCCACTTATAGGTTTAGTTGCCTTAATCAACTCTAAAAACCTTTTGGAACGATGTTATTCTGTTATAAATTATAATACAGCATAATTGTTTAGAGTTTAAGATCCACGTTCAGATGTTCCAGGGAGGACCTAATTTCCATCTTTTTTTACCCTGCAGGTCTGCACTTTATCTGTATATCAGCAAGGTTTTTTGCCAGGTTCCTTCTCTTTCAATAAACTGTTACTCCTGTATCATCTGATTATAGCTTTCCTAAACTTTTGAACAAACAGCTCCTCCTGGGATTCATATATTAACAGATTTGATTAGCACATTTGACAATTATTATAATTTCTTTCTGTCCTGGTTACCTTGATCTTAAATAATCCTGACTAAATCTTCTTCTTTTTTGTGCTCCGTTTCTTGTAGGTTCTATTTGGGATTCTTCTTTTGGTGTATGTTCCGAATCTGGTTCCTTATCAAGGGTATACAATAATCCACACCGAGCCTCTTGATAGTGTTGAATATGAGGATCTTCCGGGAGAGGAGCAAGTTTGTCCTGAAAGGCACGTCAACATATTTTCCAGTGAGTAGTACCAGAACTTCATTTTTTTTCTTTCCAACAGTGCTCCTTGTTTTCCATAAGACTAGATTAGTTCAGCTAGTCCTTATGCATTGACACACAGAGCAGTGCTTGTCACTCTGCAATAAGTACAGATAATGAGCCAGTAATTTGACATTTGTTGATTGTGTCTGCTTGATGACTCCAATTTGCTTGTATTGCTTGGTTTCTGATGGTGGCATTTGTTGGTTCCCTGTTTGTGTATATCTCTTCCTCCCTGACGCAAAATGTAATTACTTTGCTTGAAAAGTGAACTGAGACATTTCTTTGGGGGTCTAATGAAATTTCTTTAGTGTTTTTTTATTAGTCAGCTGCTTATTCTCTTGTCGTTAATGATACTAGCTCGTTCTCTCTCTCTCTCTCTCTCTCTCTTAAAGGCATATACTTTTGGTGGATGACTCCACTTATGCTGCAAGGCTACAAGAGACCAATTACCGAGAAGGATGTTTGGAAGTTAGACTCTTGGGATCGGACTGAGATGCTGTTTAAAAGGTTCGCGTCAGTCACTTTTCCTTAGCTGTATTCCAAACTTTCAGTGTATTCAGATGCGATTCTAAAGCATCACAATCATATGTTATTTTGCAGGTTCCAGAAATGCTGGGCCAAAGAATCTCAAAGGCCCAAACCGTGGCTCTTAAGAGCATTGAATAGCAGCCTTGGGGGAAGGTTTCATTCTTCAAAACAATTTTGATTTGGCAGTGCACTGGCATCTGTCCGGCATTATTCTGTAAGCTTCCTCATTGTTCAAATGTTCCCAATCTCATTTTACTTGTTTCATTTGCATTTTCAGGTTTTGGTTGGGAGGCTTCTTTAAGGTATCATTCTTACCCTTCATGACCTAATTGAACTAATTGAAAACCATGCTCATCCTAAAATGTTCAGATTCCTTAGTTTTGGTGAATGAGTGCTCAATCAAATGTGACTCCTTTCCTAATAAGATGATCATATATTATACATGCCCATTACACCATCTGTTTGGTTGAGCAGAACATTTAAAACTGATGAATCTGAAATAAAATAAAAAATTTGTTTTCTAGAAAACTGGAATCTCTAAGTATTCCTCTTGTGATTGAGCTTGAACGATCACTATAGTAACGATACTTAAAGAGCATTTTGTTCACTTCCATATGCAATGCTCATTGGAAGCTTGGAAACTCTTTCTTACACAATAACTACAGATTGGGACCGATCTTTCCCGGTTTGCAGGGCCCACATTGCTGAACCACCTTCTTCAAGTAAGTTGTTCCAAGTCTTTCTCTCTCTATCTCTCTCTCTGTGATCCATTTTCAAATTAATGCTGGACTATCCTTTTAAGATTTTGATGAAATCCTAGAATTGTGAATCTTTATACTCTAGATATATGTGCTTCATTATGGAAAAGTGTTTCGATGACCTTCCTCTTCAAATGATTAGAACATTGTTCGACTAGCCATCTTTTGATGGAAAACTTGAAAGGACATTCACAGGGAGGGCGGACCCTGACAGAAACAGACTTAGCATGCTTTTCTTAGGGTAAAATATCATTTTCTAGTAATTATCTCAGTGTGCTCCATGTGTTGTTGTGACAGAGAAGCTTCTCCAATATACACAGGACAAAATGAACAGCAATGGCATAATGACTATAGGGACTACGATTAATTTAGCGAGAATCTCACTGTTCTTTTTTATGGCACATTGATCTTGAAGTTTCAATCGCCTCTCTTCCATGACGAAAAATATTCTGCATAGAGACTGACATTTTGTTTTTTGTGTTTCATTCAACATCATGGTGGATTATGATAGATGCTCTAGGACTGGATTTTTTTCTGATGCCTTTTTCTTTGCAATGTGCAGTCAATGCAAAGAGGGGACCCTGCATGGATTGGTTACGTCTACGCTTTTTTTATTCTTGTTGGTGTGGTATGATCCTTTCTTTGTTTTTTTGTCAAGGTTTTGATTCATATTAGGAGACATAATCCTTTCCTTCTAAGTTTGCACACCGTTAAATTTTCATAGTGCAATATGTGAAGTAAATATAATTATCACCTTTGTAGATGGTAAATGAAGGAAAAAATCTATATTTCCTTACTTCTTCTTGAGTAATTACAAGGTCAATATATATACAAGAGAAAGGATACCCTAGTTAGGCAAGAAACCTAATTTAGGTATTGACTCACCTAAGTTTAGGTAAGAAACCTAAGTTAGGTATAGACTTACCTAAGTTTAGGTAAGAAACCTAAGTTAGGTATAGACTCACCTAAGTTAGGTATAAAATTACAAAGTTTCAAACAACTTTACAACTCAACACTCCCCCTCAAGCTGGTGAATAGATATCTTCCATTCCCAGCTTGGTAGTTAGCTCGTGAAAATTTCCACCATTGAGCCCTTTGGTTAAGACATCTGCCACTTGCTGTCCTGAGGGGACATACGATAAGCAAATTAGTCCTTCCTCAAGTTTCTCCTTGATGAAGTGTCTATCAATCTCAATATGCTTTGTCCTGTCATGCTGCACAGGATTGTGGGCAATATTAATTGCAGATTTATTATCACAGTACAACTTCATAGGACTCTGCCACTTAACCTTCAAGTCATCAAGAATGATCTTGAGCCATAACAGCTCACATATTCCTTGAGCTGCTGCCCGAAACTCAGATTCTGCACTAGATCTTGCCACCACATTTTGTTTTTTACTTCTCCAAGTTACCAAGTTACCTCCAATGAAGGTACAATAACCAGTTGTAGACCTCCTATCAACCACTGATCCAGCATAATCTGCATCTGTATAAGCTTCAATCTTGAGGTCTGGACTCTTTCTGAATAATATTCCTTTTCCTGGGTTCCCTTTCAAGTAATGTAAGACTCGAAAAGCAGCTTGTAGATGTGATTCCTTTGGATTATGCATGAATTGGCTAATCAAATTTACTGCATAGGAGATATCGGGTCGAGTATGAGCAAGATAAATCAGCTTTCCTACCAATCGTTGATACATTTCTCGATCCACTGCCGCCTCTTCTTTGGCTTCTGCTAGTCTTTGGTTCGGCTCAATCGGAGTGACTGCTGGTTTGCAACCAAGCTTCCCAGTTTCCTCCAAAAGATCCGTCACATACTTCCGTTGTGAAATAAAGATCCCTTGTTTTGAGTATGAAACCTCAATTCCTAGAAAATACCGTAGCTTTCCTAACTCCTTTATTTCAAACTCTCTGATCAAGTTCTGTTTTAGCCGTTGTTTCTCCCTTTCATCATTGCCCGTGACTATTATGTCATCAACATAAACCAACAATGCTGTAACTTCCCCTGCATCCGAGTGTTTTATGAACAGAGTATGATCTCCCTGACTCTGTTTATACCCAGATGCCTTCATGACTCTAGCAAATCGTCCAAACCAAGCTCTAGGTGATTGCTTGAGTCCGTATAACGCCTTTTTTAGTCTACAAACCTTTTCGGTTGTTTCTTTTCCTTCGAAACCAGGTGGCATGTTCATGTAGATTTCCTCTTTCAACTCTCCATGTAAAAATGCGTTCTTCACGTCATACTGTTGAAGTTCCCAATCAAAATGAGCAGCTAAAGATAGCAAAATTCTTACAGTGTTCATTTTAGCCACCGGTGCAAAAGTCTCTTGGTAATCCACTCCATATGTTTGAGTGTAACCCTTTGCAACCAATCTCGCTTTGTACCTCTCCAAGGAGCCATCAGTCTTGTACTTCACAGTGAATACCCACTTGCAGCCTACTAGATTTTTCCCTCTTGGTCTGTCAACAATTTCCCACGTTTTATTCTTTTCTAGTGCCGTCATTTCTTCTTTCATGGCATTCCTCCATTCCTCTTTTGACATCGCTTCAGAGAAGGTGTTAGGGATGGCAATAGTGTTTAAACTCACAATAAAGTTTCGGAATGGTGATGATAATCTATCAAGGGACACATAATTTGAAAGTGGATAAATTGGTTTCTTGGTACATTCTCTTATCCCTTTTCTAATAGCAATAGACCGATCAAGATCCGTCTCTGGTATATCACTGGGCTGCTCATTCACAGAAAGTTCAGGACTTACCATGCTCTCATTAGCAGTACCCGGAGTGGTAGATTGGACTTGCTCGATTGTTGGAACGGCTGTCCTCCTTGAGTACACCTGAGAATATCTCATAGAATCATGAAAGTGAGTTGGACAAGTGGGAGTAGGACTAGTGGGAACAACGACAGATGGTGGACTAGAGGTAGGAGTCAAGGTAGGTTCATGAGTTACGGTGGTCGGGTTTGGATTCGCGAGAGCATTGGATGATATATCTAGTTTATCAATAACACCAAGAGCATCATCTTCCTTATCTTCCATGAGTGAAATCTCCCCCTGAAGATAAGGTTTTGAAAAATATGGTTTATTCTCAACAAAAGTGACATCTGCAGAGAGATAGAATTTTTTTGAAGGTGGGTGATAACATTTATAGCCCTTTTGTGTTTGTGAGTAACCAAGAAAGATGCATTTGATGGCACGAGGATCTAGTTTTCCTCGTTGATGATGATGAATGTGGACAAAGGAACTACAACCAAAGACTCGAGGCGTAAGGCCGTTAGATGTACGAAAGTGAGGATAGAACTGAGAAAGAATTTCCATAGGGGTCTTGTGGTCTAATGTACGTGATGGTAGCCTATTGATCAGATATGTAGCTGTAAGAACAGCTTCCCCCCAATACGTTTTAGGAACATTTCCGTGAAACAACAAAGCACGAGTTGTTTTAAGAAGATGACCATTTTTCCTTTCAGCAATCCCATTTTGTTGGGGTGTATTCACACAAGATGACTCGTGGATAACACCTTCCTTTTGAAAATAAGAGGACAATGTTTGATTGAAGTAATCTCTAGCATTATCTGATCTAAAGACCTTGATTTTGACCCCAAATTGTGTTTGAATCATGGAATGAAAAGAAGGAATAATGCTACTCACATCAGATTTATGTTTGAGTAAGAAGGTCCAAGTGGCCCGAGAGCAATCATCAATTAAAGTGACAAACCAACGATCTCCAGAGATGTTTGGAACCGTGGAAGGGCCCCAAATGTCACTGTGTACCAAATCAAAAGGATTAGAGCTACGATGATTGCTAATTGGAAATGATACACGGTTATGCTTGGCTAACTCGCAAACATCACAATGGAGATCTTGAATATTCAAACCATTGAACAGGGCTGGAAACATCACACTCAAGACTTGAAAGGATGGATGACCAAAACGAAAATGATGAAGCCAAATAGCTTCTTTATTTGAAATACTAAGAAAGGATGAAGATGAATTATTCATGATTCTTCTCGTGGTGAGGGGTGTCTCAAGATAGTACAGTCCACCTTGTTCCTTAGCGAGTCCAATCCTCCTCTCCGAGCCCCGATCCTGAAAAACACAGTAAGATGAGTAAAAAACAGCTTGACAATTGAGGTCTTTAGTGAGTTTTTGTATGGAGATAAGATTGGAAGACAGTTTAGGGACATGTAGGACATTTTTAAGGACAAGGTTTGGTGTGATAGGGACATCTCCAACCCCTGCAACAGTAGCAAGAGACCCATTTGCCACAATAATCTTCCTATTACTAGGACAAGGTGTATAGGTCCTGAAATGTGATGAGATATGAGTCATATGATCAGTCGCCCCTGAATCAATAACCCAAGAATTACCTGAGAGTGCCATTGTGCATGCACCAGAGGGTTTATTAAGAGACCCTAACAAACCTCTTATTTTCTCAATTTCTTCACTATTGAATGTCGCTTTCCCTTGTTCTGCTTCATAATCAGCTTGCTCAATTAGGTGGGCCCGGGGCCTCGATTGGATTTCCCGGTTCACCCACTCTCGACTTGAAGTGGTTGGTTTTCCATTCAATTTCCAGCATTTCTCCTTTGTATGTCTCGGCTTCCTGCAATAAGTACACCACAAGTTGTCCCGGTGGTCTCTTCTTGGTAGAGCACCCTTCTCATCAACCTTTCCGACTGTCAAGGCTGACCCTTCTATTGCTCGTGGTTCAAGCATGACGGATCGACGACTTTCTTCTGCCCGGATCAAGGAAATCGTCTCCTCCAATGATGGAACATCTTCCTTGCCAAGTATTTGAATTCTAACTTGGTCAAATTCAGAATTAAGCCCAGCTAAGAAGTCGTAGACTCGATCTTTTTCAATAAAATTCTTCAAAATGGCTGCATCTTCTGGACACCGCATGTGGAATACCCGATAATGATCGAGTTCGTGCCATAAGTTCTGCAAAGAGTTAGCATACTCAGTAACAGTCTTACCTCCCTGTTTTGTCCCACTGGTTTTCACCTTAATTTCGTACACTTGGGCTGCATCACGGGCCTTAGAGTACGTCCGTTGGATGGAATCCCAAATCCCCTTTGCGGTTGGTAGAAACATGCAAGTATCGCTTATGGCCGATTCCATGGAATTCCATAGCCATGACATGATCATGGAATCCGCTTCATCCCACGCATCGAAATTGGGGTCTCCTTGCTTGGGTCCTGTCCCCAGTAGATGGCTGAGTTTTCCTTTGCCCTTCAGGTACGTCTTGACGAATTGTGACCATTTGAGATAATTTTTCTCATTCAGTCTATAGGCTGGCCTAATATTCTGAAGGTCGCCGATCATGTTTGACGAGGCAACCTCCTCCGATTGGTTTGTGGTTGGAGAGGGAAAATTTATGACTTTGGGTGTGGTTTCGGATGTGGTCATTGTACCAAGAGAATATTAGCAAGAGTACGAGTCGTACTTAAGCTATAAAGGTTTGAAAATGCAGCAATGAAAGCTGCAAAAAACAGAACCAGCCTTGAAAATGCAGCAATGAAGGCTGCGGGAAAACAGAACCAGCAATGAAGGCTGGACTGTAACACTATCCCAGAAAAATTGAGCCTAAAGCTCTGATACCATGAAGGAAAAAATCTATATTTCCTTACTTCTTCTTGAGTAATTACAAGGTCAATATATATACAAGAGAAAGGATACCCTAGTTAGGCAAGAAACCTAATTTAGGTATTGACTCACCTAAGTTTAGGTAAGAAACCTAAGTTAGGTATAGACTTACCTAAGTTTAGGTAAGAAACCTAAGTTAGGTATAGACTCACCTAAGTTAGGTATAAAATTACAAAGTTTCAAACAACTTTACAACTCAACAGTAAATTCCCACTTTTATTGCATTTATCTCTAAAGTAAATTTGTAACCATATGCCAATATTTTCTGCTTTACTCATGTTTACCGGTGCCTCTGTCTTTTGGTTCTGATCCCATGATCATGTCCTTTCATCAATAAGATGTGTGAAAATTGCTGTTTTTGGATATGTTATTGACTTCTGATTGGACTGTGTACAGTTGTTTGGTGTGCTTTGTGAAGCCCAGTATTTTCAGAATGCATATCGGACAGGATTTAGGCTGAGGTCGACTTTGGTATAACCTCTACCTGATGTGTACTAATCCCCAGTGTCAGATGTTTAGTCTAGGTGGTTCTTCATCTTTTATCATAGTAGTGCAATTACCAAAGCTTTTTCGACCTCATTGGTAGGTGGCGGCCATTTTCCGCAAATCCTTAAGAATCTCTCATGAGAGTCGCAAGAAGTTCCAATCTGGAAAGATAACAAACATGATATCAACAGATGCTAATGCACTTGAGGTAAGATTCTTACCGCAGACATGATTATGACATTGCAACTACGGTTCTCTTATTTTTGCAACGTGATTTAGTTCACTCAATTGTGATATCTTCCTTAGTTCAGAAATCATAGGCCGGTCTTCTGATTTTTTGCAAAAACGGATTTTCTGAAAATACATCTTAAATGATACCCTGACATTGTTCAGCAAATATGCCAAGAACTTCACAACTTATGGTCGGCTCCGTTTCGTATTGTCATTGCCATGGTTCTTCTGTACCAGCAATTAGGCGTTGCTTCGCTGCTTGGATCTCTCGTGCTTGTCCTCATGATCCCATTGCAAGTAAGCTTGTGCTCTCTTATTCCCTCGCAAGTTTATCATTTGGATAACGTCAATAATACCGATTTCTTCCATGACCAGTAACCATTTACCAATTTAAGTTAAAAGCATATATATGCTAATATTTTTCTGACTTGGAGATTCCACTTGTCTTCTACTTTAATTGTTATGAAGGGCATTCTGATCTAGGTACTCAGTAGAGGTTGTTTATCCTCTGAACTTCTAAATACTAACGGTTGTATCGGAGTAGTATTGCTGATAGGAAATATCATATTGGTGTGGTGCTTTGTGCTACAACGCATGCTTTAGGTAAGCCTAATGTGGTTTCTCAAGATATGAAGGCAATTATATCTTATTTCTAATATGACCAAAGGATGATGGTCTATTAAGTAGAGAGTTCCATGACTCAAAATAAGTGATGTCTGCCTCCACTGCTTATTTCTAGTTAAGACATTCCCAGACTCACAATCTCTATATTATTCGCCAGGTGGTTAGCTAATAGAGGTTTTCTGCGCAACATCATGACTCTCAGCTCATGGATTAACATTGATATCATGATGATTAATTGTCTATCTATCAATCAATTGGCTTACATATTCTAATCTTTTCCATGGTGAACTAGACTGTTATAATCAGTAAAATGCGAGAACTCACCAAGGAAGGGCTGCAGTGGACTGACAAGAGAGTCAGCCTCATGAACGAAATCTTGGCCGCAATGGACACTGTGAAGTATGGGAAGCTCGGACCTACATTCTCTATGGCTGTGTTCTTTTTTTAATGGCTGAAATTCATTGGAAAAATTCTTGCAGATGTTGTGTTTGGGAAAAGATCTTTCAATCTAGAGTTCAAGAAGTACGAAATAATGAGCTTTCATGGTTCCGTAGAGCACAACTACTATCTGCGGTATGGATGGTTTCAAAATGAAGATGATCTTATGCCTTCTGATTATGGAATTATCTTCTGTATGGACAGTTCGAAAATTCTTGCTTTCCCTGATATGCATGTCTATGTCAGTATATGATACATATGTATGCGCGTGTGCACATGCACACACCCACATGCGCGCGCTGGCACACGCAAAGAGAGAGAGAGAGAGTCCTCTGTGGCAGGATATTGCTTGTATAAAAACAGAATTGTGAAAACACTTTTCATGGAATGACGTGTCTTGGCTTTCTGTTTGGTGTGAACTTACCAAGAAGATAGACAGCAGTCAAATTACTTTCATAAGTATTCATGTGCTAGCAATTCAATTTCTCTATTTCTTTTCATACAGAGAGTAAGTGTAAATTTGAAGAAAGGTGATTGATCTACTGTGTCAAATCATCCGCCTGGTCTTGGACTCCGTTAACCATTTTGTGTCAACTGAGTAGTCATAGACTTAGACTAGCTGTTTGAATAAGCAGATTCATTACTATTAGAAAGTCCAACCCAAAAGGTTAGCCATTAGGTGGAGGGAGACCACATGAATATAAAGAGCATATAGAAGACATTCTTAAGCGATGTGGGACAACAAACAACTTCAACACGCCCTCTCACGTGCAAGCCGGATTACAAGCGGGGCACGTGGAATTACTAATTTGAGTAATAGGGGATGGACGCACAATTGCGAACAACAATAGAATAGGGAGAGAGAGAGAGAGAGAGAGAGATTGAGAAAGATTGCTTTGATATCATGTTAGAAAGTCCAACCCAAAAGCTTAAGCTATTAGGTGGAGGGAGACCACATGAATATAAAGAGCATATAGAAGACATTCTTAAGCGATGTGGGACAACAAACAACTTCAACAATTACCAAAAGTTGTAAGGAAAAATAGTCTCCATTTTGTTTCTCAATTAGCAATAGACATATGAACTGGGACCCTCTTTGTCAGGTGGGAGAGAGAGCTAATGGACATGGCATTTTCATTTGTCTGAGAGTTTAACTTTGGTGGCAGTTCAACAGCTTCATAGTGAACAGCATCCCCATCATCGTAACCGTAGTCTCATTTGGGACATTCACTTTACTTGGTGGGGATATGACACCAGCGAGAGCGTTTACATCACTTTCTCTTTTTGCGGTGCTACAGTCTCCTCTGAACAGGCTACCTAACTTGATGTCTCAGGTTCTTTCACTTCATCTAATCCTCATTTCTGTGTCTCTGTATTCAATAGAATCGTCTATTGATCTACCCCATTGTCGACACCACTATGTGTGGTTATTATGTGGTTAGTGAAAAACATCATTTTGTTTTTCCTCCTAATTGTGTACCTTGGATATGTTGTTTGTGATATCCTCACTCAGTTTAAGTATTAATTCATTTTGCTTTAGCGAAGAAGAAAATGATTGACAATACTAAGCTGCTAGAAAAATGAGATAGAATATCCATGGTGAACTGCTGTAGATCATCTTACTGATGAGTTTGATTCTTTGAGTTGGACAATACAGCATGCAAAAAGCGGACGATCATTTCTCATATACTAAATTTTTGTCTAAACTAAACTGATTGTTTAGTTGTGGAAATAGCATAAAAATAGAAATTTAATAAGTTGAAGGTTGAACCTTAACATCAATGTGATAATTGAAAGGGAAGGCTATAACCATGTTGTGATAAGTAAATCTGCATCAGATTATTTCTTCATTATCTGTTTTTATAATATTTGGAAAGTGGGAGTCAGAATTTCTGTTTTGTGCTTATTACGTTTTTTTACCTTTGCTTTCTCAAAGATGATGCATATTCTCTGTATTAGATCCGGCAACCTTGTTTTAACAGTGCTTGCGAACATTTTGTACGTCATATTTTAGTTTCCAATCGTACTTTTGTGTCCCAGGTTGTTACCGCTAATGTTTCCCTGCAACGTATGGAGGAACTATTTGTAACAGAAGAGAGAGTTGTAGTTCCAAATCCACCGATTGAGCCAAGACAGCCAGCTATTTCAATCAAAGATGGGCACTTTTCATGGGACCCAAAGGTCAATTTAACATATGACTCATTTTTTCTGGCAAAATCACTTACCTTTTCCCTTTTCAATGTGAAGAAACTGTTGACTTCAGTATGTGCGAATTGTCTGGGTTTTAGGGGGTTGTAACACCATCGACATGCATTTATAAACGAAAATAACCACTGCCGTGATTTGAAGCATAGGGCATCTTAGAAGTTTTTCATGAACCCCGAAGTTAGTTGATGCTGTAATCAAAATTCAAAACACAGCTTCGTTGAACAACTTAAGCATTTAGTTAAGTGATTAGTGCACTCGCAACTTCCACAAAGTTGACCAAAATTGTGCAAGGAAACTTATGCTAATTTCTAGAGTGCAATTCTTTGAGGTAAATTCACTCTTGCTAAATGTCTGAGGAGACAAATAACTGAACTCAAAACTCAGAGGAATGCATTTCTTTTTCCATCGTTTTGAAATTTCAAGTTAACGTAACTATGTCATTCTCACTGATATAAGATATGATCATTTATGGTGGTTTCCAGTTTTTTTGTTGCCATATCTTATTTCAACTGGTAGCTAAATTTTCAGCTAACTTCAGGCAGAAAAACCCACATTGTCGAACATCAATCTGGACATACAAGTTGGGAGCTTAGTAGCTATTGTTGGAGGTACTGGAGAGGGAAAGACATCTCTCATATATGCAATGCTCGGTGAAATCCCTCCTATCTCCAATGCATGCGTTATTATACGGGGAACAGTTGCTTATGTTCCTCAAGTATCGTGGATTTTCAATGCCACTGTAAGTTGCACAGTGCTGGTTTTGTTTCTGTCAATGTTGGCACCAATATCATCATTTTATCTCGTGTCCTAATCTCTAATGTGGGATATCAGGTGCGTGACAACATATTATTTGGGTCCGAATTTGAACCAGAAAGATATTGGAAGGTGGTCAGCGTTACTGAACTAGAGCATGATCTTGATTTGCTTCCAGTTAAGTGGGAATTAGTGCTTTGCAAGATTCTCTTATTCACTTGAAACGTGGTCCATTAATTATCTGTCTCAATACTTCAGGGTCGCGATCTTACAGAGATTGGTGAAAGAGGGGTGAATATAAGCGGAGGGCAAAAGCAGAGGGTTTCTATTGCCAGGGCTGTTTACTCGAATCCAGATGTTTACATATTTGATGACCCTTTAAGTGCTCTGGATGCTCATGTTGGTCGACAGGTATGAAATTCATGACACAGGATATTAGTCACTTCAGATTACCATAGGTGTAGCAATTGATGTAATAGGGCTTCACTATTATATGTACTTGAAAGCTTTTCATGCCAAGCATGCTCAAATGCTTCAGTTAAACAACGATAAGAATTCTGATCCTACAGTCCTGCCCTTAAGATAACTTGCTGCGATCAATCTTAGGATAATTGAAGAAATGTCTGCCAATTTCAAAACGCATAAAGTATTTTCTGATTTGGGACTTCTTAATTTAAATTTAGGTATATCTATTATTGTCTTTGTTTGACCTTTTTTTTTTATATAGTTATTAACCCATCCAAACTTTTGGCTCGACTTATCTCCACGTCTCAAGTGAACTTTACTTTCCTATTTATAGATCTTCCATTCACTAGGATCTCTTTTTTGAATTTTCAGAAATGAGGCCAATTCCTTTTGTTGAGAGTATTGAGCCGATAGGATATTTGTCTATTTTCTTTATTATTTTCTGAATAGCAGCAATAAGGGCAATATTGTAATTTTTGGCCTTTTGGCTTCATTATAAATATATAGCTTGGGGTCACATTGACCTAACCAAGCATTCAATTCAGTTTTTTCTCTCAACTCCTTTATTAGCTTATAATAACCCAGAGTCACCTACAGGTGTTTAATAGCTGTATCAAGGCATATCTGCAAGGGAAGACGCGGGTTCTTGTCACGAACCAGCTCCATTTTCTTCCTCAAGTGGATCGAATCATTTTGGTTCATGAAGGAATGGTCAAAGAGGAGGGCACTTTTGAAGAGCTCTCTAGAAGCGGGGTACTGTTCCAGAAACTTGTAGAGAATGCAGGAAAAATGAAGTTACAAGCAGAAGAGGAGGAGAAAACATCCAAACCAGCAGCTGACAGCATTATTAACGAATTGCCAAAAGATCAAGGCCGTGGGGAGACAGGTAAAGGAGGGAAGTCAGTACTTATTAAGCAAGAGGAACGGGAAACGGGTATAGTCAGTTGGAAAGTCCTGATGAGGTAGTGAAATCCAGGATATGAAGCTTTAACTGCTAATACTGATTGTATGGACATGTTATTTACAAAAAAAGGCTAACTTTTGGATAAGAAATTCATGACCTAAAAAACTTTCTCGAATTCTACAATGGAACTAGGTTCAAATTAGCCAACTAAATGGCCTCAAACATATGTTTGATATGTTAGATAATAAATTCAAGAAAGTCCATGCAATGCTTAATTCTCTATGGGGGCAATATTGATGTAGTGTAAGTTTGTGCAACATTTGTTTCTCAGCTTGACTTGACATCACTCAAAATGTGGTCTCTAGGTACCTCTTCCTCTGATGCTTAGGTTTCCTCCACATGATAACTATTGTGTCATGCATAGCATTAAGTGCTTCTAAACACCTACTGTCGATGCATTTGCTAATTCCTCTTTCATGAAAATCGAACACTGTGTTTTGTTTTGTGAAATGCTTTTTTCCCTGTATTTTTATTGGACTCATAAATCTGGACCACATTGTATAGAATTACATAGCAATAACGCGTCTTATCTGTGACATGCATATGAACTGAGTTTCTTTTTCGCTTAATTTATTTTTAGGTACAAAGGGGCACTTGGAGGTCTATGGGTTGTCGCAGTATTCTTTATCTGCTATATTTCAACTGAAGTTCTTCGAATTTCAAGTAGCATGTGGTTGAGTTTCTGGACAGATCAAAGCACTTCAGAGAACTACAGACCAGGATTCTACATATCGATCTATGCACTCCTGTCCTTTAGTCAGGTATGTTAAAACTGTAGATAGACTCCTAAGTTTACTATCTGTTGTGCAGTAGCTTTCCAAGGGATGGAAGGGCAGAGGCCTTTGTTGTCCCCTTCAGTCAAGAATTGGGGTTGGGGCCTCACAATCACTAGTCTATAATTTCTTTCTTGATTATCAATGACGCGGGAAAGCCACATTACCTCTCATTCCTTGAGTTTTGATTACAATACCTTGTTGTAGTGCAGAAAAGGTAATGAAATTTTAATGAGAATCTGATACCATGAAACAAACTATTTGCTAGCTCTGCTATTTTTTAAATATATGCATTTCATAATCTTTGGTGGATGTGGGTATATGCCACCTTGAAGCGCAGGGTCTGTCTAGCAACTCCCGTGATGACTCCTGTGTTTCCGTGAATCAGGTGACTGTGACACTGACTAATGCTTATTCGTTGATTATTTCGAGTCTTCATGCGGCAAAAAGATTGCATGATTCTATGCTCCAGTCTATATTAAGGGCACCAATGCTTTTCTTTCACACCAATCCAATGGGAAGAATAATCAACAGGTTTGCCAAGGATCTAGGTGACATAGATTGCAATGTTGCACAACTTGTGAATATGTTTATAGGCCAAGTCTGGCAGCTACTTTCGACTTTTGTGCTTATAGGAATTGTGAGCACAATATCTCTTTGGGCCATAATGCCGCTCTTGATCCTGTTTTGTGCAGCCTATCTGTATTACCAGGTAAGCGCAGTCTTGTTTTGGTCCTGATGCATTTTCATACAAGGGTATTTGTGTTCTGCTACTTACAATCAGAATTGCCAAGCCTTGTCCCACTAAGTGGGGTTGGCTATTTTCTTTTGCTACATAAGCTGACAACCTGATGTTGTATTTGCATTTTTGTTATGCTTGCGACACTACGGACCGGCATTTATGACGCAGAGAGAAGCGAATCTTGGAAAATAATTCCAAAGAATGCACGAATTTGATTGAATAATGATGATAAGATATCGATTACAAAAGATGGATGTCCTATATATAGAGATAGGACTCATTTAGGCATCAGAATAACTAAAGACAATATTATCAAAATCATATATATCATATCCTAATATAGAATTCAAATCAAAGATAACGTAATTTCTAAATATTCGAAATTGCCTAAAATAAAAACTGCCTGAAAAGATAATACGGTAGTTGTCCTACATCATTCTCTTCTTCTTCGAAAGAACTCGTCCTCGAGTTCGTCATGTTTGGATCTGCTTCCTCCTATACTTCCAGTGTCGAAGACAAGAAACAATCGGAAAGGCCGTCGAACTGTCCAATCTATTTGTTATTTCGTCCATGAATAGAGCTTTATTTGGGCTAGCATTCATCTCCTTTTGACCACGTGATATGCCTCTTCTCATGGGATCTCCAACCAAAGTGTCCACACAGATATCTAGCCCAAGGATTCTTAAAATATAGTCTGTCTGAAGTGTGCTTTTAAGTCCTTTGGCCGCAGTAGCTCGAACAAGATTAGTCCACCTTAGGTCACCATCATTGCACAATTCGGTAGGATAGAGACATCCGTGATTACTGACTCCATCACCAGAATCCAGCACGATACCTGTAGTTCGACCACTGGCATAAAGGGAGAGTACAGCTTGAATGGCAACGTACGTGGCTGGCACATTGAAAGTTTCAAACATGATCGGGGTCATCTTCTCCCTATTTGCCTCAGGATTGTGGGGTGCTTCAGTGAGGAGCACGGGATGTTCCTCTGGGTGATGCCAAATTTTTTCCATATCATCCCAATTGCTAACAATGCCAAGTTCTATAGGATATTTTAGTGTAAGGATACCCCTTTTAAATTGCGGCTCATCCCCCACATAAGCATCCTTCTGCCCCATTCCTACCATGACATCAGTATGCCTTGGCCGTCCTACTATGCTGGGGAAAACAGTCCTTGGTGCATCGTCTCCAGCAAAACCAGCCTCAACCATTCCAGTCCCATTTTCAACAACAGGGGGCTGAATGTACTCTGTCTCCGCCATACTTTGGAAAAGCTCTTTGCTGACCATGTGACTGCGATGACTTGATGGCTTCGGAAGATGGGCATTAAACATCTCAGTTCCGCCTCCTAAGTCTTCTATGTTGGATTGTTTTGCAAAAGCCTCAGCTCTTCCAATGTGCTCCCAGATGACGAGTTTTTCTGTTGCACAGAATCCATCAGCCCAGGAAGAGAAAGCCGCATAGACAACCTGTCCCGACTCAACATGATCAGTGCCGCTGAAATCCTGTATGGCAATTGTGGGGCTCATTTCTCGAATTTGCTGTTGAAGTGCTGAAATTGGTGGTAACACTCCCAATCCTGGCTTCCATTGATCTCTTGAGGGCGGTAGCAAATTTGAGTCCAAGACATCCAAGATTTGCAACTGAGGGTCTTCTTGTGTAAGCAAATCTGACATGATTGAATTTCTTGCGACAAAACCATCTTCCACACCAATTGCTAGATGTAGATTTACATGGGAGCTTGTGGGTAGGTACTTTTCCTCCGAATTTTGCTTCTGAACTTGGACTCCTCGCAAGGCTTCCTCAAGGATTTGCTCTTGGTACTCGGCCTCATTCGCGGTGGTGATTTCTGAAGGATTACCTTCATACATTCCTTTATCATTCTCTTCTTCCACCCTTAGTTCCTTCTCTAGTTTCTCCAAAATTTGGTCTTTGCCTTTTGATTCCCCAGTTTGGATGGCTTTGGAGGCCACAACAAGAGATTGGGGAAAAGAAGTGAAATTAATCCTAGCCATCGGCTTCTCCTTGAATGCGGAGAAATCCCAGTGCATCAGCGTCGCCGCCTGGGGAACGATTCCAAGGACGACCTCACCGCCCTTCACCGACTCTTGTTCATAGTCAAGTGGAAAGAAACTGTTGAAATGGCTGAATATTCTGTAATTTAATACCTAAAGTAGGCTTCTTACCTAATTTAGGTGTATCTATACCTAACTTAGGTTCCCTACCTAACTTAGGTGTATCTATACCTAAATTAGGTCTCTTACCTAACTTAGGTCTCTTACCTAACTAGATTAGGTTTCTTACCTAACTTAAGGTTTCTTTCTCTTGTATATATATTCACTTTGTAAGAACCCAATACATTGAAGAAAATATAGATTCTTTCTTCATGGTATCAGAGCTTTAGGCTCATTTTTCTGGGATAGTGTTGCAGTTGCAGCCTTCATTGCTGCAATAATCTTCCATTCTCAGCCGTACTACTGACTTATCCAGCCTTCATTGTTGGTATACTGCTGACTTATCCAGCCTCCATTGCTGGTTCTATTTTTGCAGCCTTCATTGCTGCAATAATCCTTCAATCAGAGCCTTCATTGCTGGATTATTTTCACAGCCGTGCCTTCATTGCTGGTTCTACTTTTTGCAGCCTTCATTGTTGCATTAATCTTTCAATCACAGCCTTCATTGCTGGATTATTTTCACAACCGTCATTGTTGTGATCCCTTTAGCTATATTTTTTCCCACTTCAAGCTTGTCTAACTTTTTGCCCTAAAACCTCAGTCACTTGAAGCCTTCGTTGCTTCCGTTTTGCTATTCCTTTAAAGTGAAGAGGAAGAATGGATGCTTCAAAGCCTACATGGAAGGATAACCGAAATAGTATGTGGTGTACCCACTGTAAGAGGCCAAGGCATACAAAAGAGCGTTGCTGGAAACTGAATGGCAAACCAACAACATCTATTGCCCAAAAAGGTAGTAATGCAAGTGCTCTTTTTGGATTCTCTACTGCTGCACCTTGGATTATTGATTCAGGTGCCTCTGACCACATGACAAGTCTTCACTACCTATTCAAATCCTATTTTCCTTGTCCAGGTAATCAAAAAATCCGAATAGCCGATGGTAGTTTCTCACCCATTGCAGGGAAAGGCTCTATAAAAATTTCAGATTCTATAGACCTTCTGAATGTCCTACATGTTCCTAAACTTACTTGTAACCTTTTGTCAGTTAGCAAATTGTCTAAAGATTCTAATTGTCGTGTCATTTTCTTTGACTCCTATTGTGAATTTCAGGAGAATGTTTCGGGGAAGACGATTGGCAGTGCTAGAATGGTTGATGGTCTCTACTACTTTGATGAGTTCGTCTTCGATAAAAAAGCTCAGGCATGCAGTACTTCCTGTTCATCTCCTGTCCAAGAACAGATTTTACTTTGGCATCATAGACTAGGACATCCAAGTTTTGAATATTTAAGACATTTGTTCCCGTCTTTATTTAAAGGTGTAGTTATGTCATCACTTCATTGTGAAAGTTGCCTTCTTTCTAAAAGTACTCGAGTCCCTTATACTACAAATCCTTATCGTGCATCCAAACCTTTTTACTTAATTCATAGTGATGTTTGGGGTCCCTCACCTATCACTACTATGACCGGAAAAAGATGGTTTGTGACTTTCATTGATGATCACACACGCTTGACCTGGGTCTATATGATGAGTGCCAAGTCTGAGGTTGAGAAATTGTTCAAGGATTTTTATCACATGGTTGCAAATCACTTTCAAGCTCAAATCAGCATTTTGCGGACTGACAATGGCACAGAATTTTTCAATCAGTGTTTGGGGGCATTTTTGAGGGAAAAAGGTGTACAACACCAATCCTCTTGTAGGGACACACCCCAACAAAATGGTATTGCTGAAAGAAAAAACAGACACCTTCTTGAAGTAGCTCGTACTCTAATGTTTTCTATGAATGTTCCTAAGTACTTATGGGGTGAGGCTGTATTGACTGCATCATATTTAATAAATCGGATGCCTACTCGGGTTCTTCGATATATCACACCTTTAGAGTGTTTCAAAAAGGAATTTTCAACAGCCCGTATTCATTCAGATTTGCCTTTAAAGGTATTTGGTTGTACTGTTTTTGTTCATTTACCTGCTCCCTTCCGGTCCAAGCTTGATCCTAGAGCTGTGAAGTGTGTTTTTATTGGATACTCTCCAACTCAAAAGGGCTACAAGTGCTATGATCCTCAAACCAAAAAAAATTACGTTAGCCTTGATGTCTCGTTTCTTGAACCACAACCTTTTTTCCCCAAAAAACTTCTTCAGGGGGAGCGGGATAATGAAGATAATTTTTTGGGACCATCTCTCCCTAATCCGGTCCCGATTTTGACTCAAACCGAATCTATTCTATCTCCTGTGTCAGTCCAAATACCTTTTCTGCCAAAAAGTATTGATGTTTCAAGGGTAGGGGGAGAAAAAGTATTAGATTCTGAGTTTCAGGTTTATTCTAGAAGAAAGACACTTCAAACGGCAATAGACCATCTCATTCTCGAAACACACCAGTCTGAAGCCTCGAAAGATGACTCCTCTCATCCTTCCGGTAATTATGATCTCACTTTACCTTCAGTATCTTCTTCTGATTTGAATCCTTCTAACCTTGATATTCCTATAGCACTTCGAAAAGGGATAAGGTCTTGTACTCAGCACCCTATTGCAGATCATGTGTCCTACAAAAACCTATCACACAACTACAGAGCATTCATCGCAAATCTATCTCACATATCTGTCCCTAGAAACATTCAAGAAGCCTTGAATGATCCAAAGTGGAAAGTGGCAGTAGAGGAAGAGATAGGGGCACTTGAGAAAAATGGCACTTGGGAGTTAGTTGATTTACCAAAAGGGAAGAAGATAGTTGGCTGCAAATGGGTGTTTACAGTAAAGTGTAAAGCAGATGGAAGTGTTGAGAGGTACAAGGCCAGACTTGTGGCAAAGGGATTCACACAAACTCATGGAGTTGATTACCATGAGACATTTGCTCCAGTTGCCAAGGTAAATTCTATTCGGATTTTATTATCCTTGGCTGCTAACTTTAATTGGCCTTTATATCAGTTGGACGTCAAGAATGCTTTCTTGAATGGTGACTTAGAGGAAGAAGTCTTGATGGATATGCCACCTGGTTTTGAGGAAGAGGATGGCAAAAAAAGAGTTTGTAGACTAAAGAAAGCGTTGTATGGACTGAAGCAATCACCCAGAGCATGGTTTGAGCGGTTTGGGCATGTTATAAAGAAACTTGGCTACTGCCAAAGTCAAGGAGATCATACCCTGTTCTATAAACACTCAAAGGATGGTAAAAGTGCTATCTTGATTGTTTATGTAGATGACATAATATTAACCGGAGATGATATTAGTGAACTAGAAGATCTCAAAAGGAGTTTGGCCGCTGAGTTTGAAATTAAAGACTTGGGTACTTTGAAGTATTTTCTTGGTATAGAAATTGCAAGGTCTAAGGAGGGAATATTTGTTAATCAACGCAAATATGTGCTCGATTTGCTAAAAGAGACAGGTTTACTTGGGTGTAAAGCTGCAGATACACCTGTGGAACCCAACATGAAGCTAGAACCTGCAAAGAATGAAGAAGTAGTGGATCGAGAACGATATCAAAGATTGGTGGGGAGGCTGATTTACTTGTCTCACACACGGCCAGATATAGCCTTTGCAGTGAGCATGGTAAGCCAGTTCATGCATTCACCAGGTCTAAAGCATTTTGAAGCTGTTTACAGGATCTTGCGATACTTGAAGGGATGTCCCGGAAAAGGTTTGATGTTCAAGAAGCAGGGACATCTACAGGTCGAAGTATATACTGATGCAGATTGGGCCGGGAGTATTTCAGATAGGAGGTCTACTTCTGGTTATTGCACTTTTGTTGGTGGTAATCTCGTTACTTGGAGGAGCAAGAAGCAGAATGTGGTGGCAAGGAGTAGTGCTGAAGCCGAATATCGATCTGTAGCTCTTGGTATGTGTGAGGTGATGTGGATTAAAAGGATTCTGGAAGAACTGAAACTTTCAGATTCCCAACCAATGAAGGTCTACTGTGATAACAAAGCAGCAATTTCAATTGCACATAATCCGGTCCTCCATGATCGTACAAAACATGTGGAGGTGGATAAACATTTTATTAAAGAGAAGCTGGACAGTGGACAAGTGTGTATGCCATATATTCCAACAAATGAGCAGGTTGCTGATATACTTACGAAAGGGCTACATAAGAAGCAGTTTGACAGATTAATAAGCAAGCTGACGATGGATGATATTTTCAAGCCAGCTTGAGGGGGAGTGTTGAAATGGCTGAATATTCTGTAATTTAATACCTAAAGTAGGCTTCTTACCTAATTTAGGTGTATCTATACCTAACTTAGGTTCCCTACCTAACTTAGGTGTATCTATACCTAAATTAGGTCTCTTACCTAACTAGATTAGGTTTCTTACCTAACTTAGGTCTCTTACCTAACTAGATTAGGTTTCTTACCTAACTTAAGGTTTCTTTCTCTTGTATATATATTCACTTTGTAAGAACCCAATACATTGAAGAAAATATAGATTCTTTCTTCAGAAACGTACCTTTAACATTCGTTTCATCTGTCTCCACGTTCGGATAGGAGCTTTTCCTTGACAGCGTCGGGATATTTGTGTCTGCTCCCACCAAGCTAGAGCGCTGCGCGTCAATTTTTTCGCCATGAATTCAACTTGGTCTTCCTCATCGATCTCCATGGCTTCAAAGAACTTCTCAACTTCCCAGAGCCATTCTCGGAAGTCTTCGATATCCGAATTGCCATCGAAGGTTGAGAGATAAACATTCAATCAATATTGATCGGAATATCGTCGGTAACCTACATATCGTCGACTTCCACGAACATGCTCATCTCGGAATCCAGCATACCTGCGACCTCCATGAATAGGCATGTCCTGTAAATCTTCTTCTTCAAAACCCTCGACATAGACTTGTCGCCTTTGTTGGTGATGACGGTGATTTGCCCCACGATCCATGGCTACTTCGGGATCACAAGCAACAGAAATTTGCTCGGCTGGAAGCACGCCAGGTATGGGGTCTGTGGACAAACGCTGTATGGCTTCAAGGAAGTCTTGAAACCTCCGATCGGTTTGACCCACGAATTGATTGAACTCAGCCCGTGTATAGGCTCGCTTTCACGGCCCTTAGCTACGGGGAGATTAATATTCACGTTATCAGTTATCGTCACAGGAGAAACCTGCTCTGATACCAAATGACGCAGAGAGAAGCGAATCTTGGAAAATAATTCCAAAGAATGCACGAATTTGATTGAATAATGATGATAAGATATCGATTACAAAAGATGGACGTCCTATATATAGAGATAGGACTCATTTAGGCATCAGAATAACTAAAGACAATATTATCAAAATCATATATATCATATCCTAATATAGAATTCGAATCAAAGATAACGTAATTTCTAAATATTCGAAATTGCCTAAAATAAAAAACTGCCTGAAAAGATAATACGCTAGTTGTCCTACATCAATTTAGGTGTTTCATAGTGCCTAGTGGAAGTTCTGAAACACAATTTCCATTATTCTTCTATAGTAGAAAGCAACAGTTCTTTTTGCCATTATAAACAGTGACTAAATAATGAGCACAAACGGCTCAGAACAATAATCTCTTTTAGCCATTCTTTTGTCATTTTTTGGGTAGAGGGTGTTAATTATCAAGAATAAGAGTAAAATGTTGCTTGATAGCACTACATCTCTTTTTCGGGAAAAGGACACCACGAGTGCTATGACTTTTGCAGTACGGTCAAACTTTTGTTTTGATCAAGTAAGTTCAACAACTTTTTCTCCGATCGCTTTGCCATATAACTTTTGAATTGATCACTTGAGTGTCATATTTCTAAACGTTCATCACAAGTACCATGCCACTTTGGATTTCCAGCACTTGGGTGAAAGTTTTTAAAGAGTTATGGTACTCAAGTGATCACTTGAAAGTTATGACACTAAGTTGAACGTTCTTTAGAAGTTAATGCTGCTCAAGTGATTGAAAAAAGAGTTACAGTGCTCAGTTGAGTACCGTACAAAAATTATAGCACTTGTGTGTCTTTGTCCCCCTCTTGTTCTAAAGCATGCTTCGTCCTCTACCCATAGCCAATCCTCTTCGGAAGTTTGGATATAATGGTCCTTTAATTGTTTGCCTTGTGTTGTAAACAGACTACATCTCGTGAAGTGAAACGCTTGGATTCAATCAGCAGATCTCCAGTTTATGCGCAATTCGGAGAAGCATTGAACGGCTTGTCGACAATACATGCATATAAAGCATATGATAGATTGGCCACCATTAATGCCAAGGCCATGGACAATAATATCAGATTCTCCCTTGTCAATATCAGTTCCAACTGTTGGCGCTCCATTAGGTTGGAGACTCTAGGAGGCATAATTGTCTGGTTGACCGCAACATTTGCAGTCATGGAGACCGGAAAAGCAGAAAACATAGCAGTGTCTGCTTCAACTATGGGTCTCCTCCTCAGCTACACTTTGAACATAAGGAACCTTATGAGCGATGTTCTCAGTCAAGCGAGCAGAGCTGAGAATAGTCTAAATGCCGTAGAGCGTGCCGGTGTATACATAGAGTTGCCTTCCGAGGCTCCCGCTGTAATAGATAACAACCGGCCCCCTCCCGGTTGGCCTTCATCGGGATCAATGAAATTTGATGATGTGGTCCTTCGTTACAGACCTGAACTTCCTCCCGTCTTGCATGGACTGTCTTTTACAGTAGCGCCCCGTGACAAGCTGGGAATAGCCGGAAGAACCGGTGCTGGAAAATCTAGCATGATAAATGCTTTGTTCCGCATTGTCGAGCTGGAAAAAGGAAGAATCTCGATCGATGGATGCGACACTTCTACAATAGGACTGGAAGATTTGCGGAAAGTCCTTGGTATCATACCGCAATCACCGGTTCTTTTCTCGGGTATGTACTGTGAAATTATTTTTTCACTCCAACTTGCTTGTTAAAATCGATTCGTTCTTCCCTCCCCTATTTTGCGCTTTCTGATATTCTATAGGAAATTCTTCTAACAATTTCATGCTTTAAATCTTCTGACTGTTGATATTGCTATGTCCTCAAACTAATACATAGCGGAGAATGTCAACCAGTCAGATTAAATCATGAAATTCTGCTAACAATTTCATGCTTTAAATCTTCTGACTGGTTGACATTGCTATGTCCTCAGACTAATACATAGCTGAGAGTTTTCTTTCTCACTTATTATGTCCAATATTGGAGCTCCAGAACTTTTCTCTTCCTTGGAGCAAGCATCGGTTCACAAGAGCTACTTGCAGTTCTTGCAATCCAATTTTAACGAACTACTCCGGGATGGTTGCTTTCTTTTTTACATAAACAATCCAGCTGACGAGTCCTAATGAGTCCAAATGTCTTAATTCGCTGTCCTTCTAGTTTGGTTTAATTCCAAAGAATATTCTGGATAAAAATGACCAAGTTTGTTTCATGGGAAAATTCCAAATAAGGGCCTGAAGTGTCTTAATTTTCTTAAATAAGAGCCTGAAGTGGACTTTGCTTCATATAAGGGCCTGTAGTGGCCATGGCAATTTCAGTAAGGGCATGACGCCAGCTGGCTAAAGATCCGGGCCGGGTCAAGGGCATCCAAAGACAATTTTAATTCCATTTTTTAAATTTTTACTTTTCTTTTTTTTCTGGTTTCTTTTTTTTTCCCTCCTCTTTGTTGCGAGGCCCTTGTAGGCCACTCGCGGGGTCCTTATTGGCCGCAGGCTAGGCGACCCTTGACCAGATCTGCCAAGGGCCGGCCTCTTCTGTGGTGGGTGAGGGTGGCCCTCGCCAAATTGGGCAAGGATGACCCTCGCTTAGGCAAGGCCGGCCCTCGCCTTTGACTTTCGAGGGCGGCCTTGCCTGGGGCTCACATGTAGCTGAAGGGTGGCCCTTGCTTGAACACACAAGGGTGACCCTTGTCTAGCCCTCATCGGGATTGCCGGTGGTCAGTGCTAGTCATTGATGCAAAGGAAAAAAAAAGCAGAAAAAGTAAAAAAATAAAAAAATAAAAGACGAAAATGCCCTTGACCAGCTTGATGGCTTCTTTGAGATTGGCATAACCACTTCAAGGCCCTATTTGAAACAAGGTCTACTTTAGGCCTTTATTTGAGAAAATGAGGGCACTTCAGGCCTTAATTTGAAACAAAATTCATTTTAAGCTCTTATTTGGATCATGATCCAATTCAAGCCCTTATTTGAGAAAATGAGAGAACCTCTTGTCATTATTTGGAATTTTCTCTTCTTAGGCTACAGTACGAATCATAAATGCATACACTGAACTCCATTACTGTGGAAGATACCATTATTTTTGGGAACTAGATATCATCTCCAAGAGTTTCTTTCATTTCAATTTTGTGTAGGAACTGTGAGATTCAATCTTGACCCTTTCAATGAACATAAAGACGCTGACCTCTGGGAGGCTCTGGAGAGAGCACATTTGAAGGATGCCATGAGGAGGAACTGTAAAGGTTTGGATGCTGAGGTAAGCTTGCAATGAACTTACTAGATGTAAAATGGTGATGAAGGGATCATTGCAGTTCCTATTGAATTTGGGTTTATGTCGACGAAACTATCTGAAGTTACCTAACAATGATTGAGAGTAAATATTAAAGTCACGAAAATTGTCATGTGAAGGAAAAGAATTGTTAGATGTTGTCTAAAGCAGGCAAGAGTTGAAATAGTGATTATAACAATCGAATAGGTCAATGCCCTTTGGCAGAGAGAGGAGAGAAATTGAGTTGAACTGATACAGGGCAAGTGACATGAATTAGTTTTCAGCAAGAAGTTTGACAGTCCAGGAAAATAATGGCATGTATACTATACTTTTAGAAACACAAATTTTGTATCTAAAATTAGCATGGATGTAACACTTTTTGAAGTTAAAGGAGACGTGAGGAGACGAGATTGGTGATAAATAAGTTGCTATAGTCTTCTACGTATGGTTATAAATACTTTTGTTTGAATGCTCTGCCTGCACTATGGTTAGCTCATCTCAATGGAGACATCTCCGGAGAGAGACTAATTTCATAATATCTGCAGAATTTCCATTAAATGCATAATATCCTCCTGAACTAAATTATAGACCACAAGGCAGAGCAAATGAGCCGTTATATCTAGCAAGGTAAGATGTTATAGCGTCTGAAATCTTAATTGATATTGATATGTCGATTTTTACATATGTTTTGACTTGTCTATATGCAAATGGCCAATGCAATGGTCTGCACTCTATTGGCTTTAAAATGTACCTGTCGGTTCTCCATGAATATCGATGTTGAGTTGTCCTGTCAAGGTTTCTGAGGGCGGAGAGAACTTCAGTGTTGGACAGAGGCAACTGCTCTGTCTTTCTCGAGCATTACTAAGAAGATCAAAGATTCTTGTTCTCGATGAAGCAACTGCTGCCGTCGATGCTAGAACGGATGCTTTCATCCAGAAAACCATCTGCGAAGAATTCAACTCCTGCACCATGCTCATCATCGCCCACAGACTTAACACCATCATTGACACTGACCGAATACTTGTGCTCGATGCCGGCCAAGTATGTTCGAACACCGCTATTCATCATCTCGTCTGTGAAGTATGGTTGTTATTGCTTGAAACTTTTTAAAAATGAGAAGCGAAATTACCCATCATATTCAATTCAACATAAAAGGACCGTGCACCCTCATTGAACTGGTCATGCATTTCAATGTGCTGTGTGTTGAGTTGTAAAGTTGTTTGAAACTTTGTAATTTTATACCTAACTTAGGTGAGTCTATACCTAACTTAGGTTTCTTACCTAAACTTAGGTGAGTCAATACCTAAATTAGGTTTCTTGCCTAAATAGGGTCTCCTTTCTCTTGTATATATATTGGCCTTGTAATTACTCAAGAAGAAGTAAGGAAATACAGATTTTTTCCTTCATGGTATCAGAGCTTTAGGCTCAATTTTTTCTGGGATAGTGTTACAGTCCAGCCTTCATTGCTGGTTCTGTTTTTCCGCAGCCTTCATTGTTGCATTTTCAAGGCTGGTTCTGTTTTTTGCAGCTTTCATTGCTGCATTTTCAAACCATTATAGCTTAAGTACGACTCGTACTCTTGCTAATATTCTCTTGGTACAATGACCACATCCGAAACCACATCCAAAGTCATAAATTTTCCCTCTCCAACCACAAACCAATCGGAGGAGGTCGCCTCGTCAAACATGATCAGCGACCTTCAGAATATTAGGCCAGCCTATAGACTAAATGAGAAAAATTATCTCAAATGGTCACAATTCGTCAAGACGTACCTGAAGGGCAAAGGAAAACTCAGCCATCTACTGGGGACAGGACCCAAGCAAGGAGACCCCAATTTCGATGCGTGGGATGAAGCGGATTCCATGATCATGTCATGGCTATGGAATTCCATGGAATCGGCCATAAGCGATACTTGCATGTTTCTACCAACCGCAAAGGGGATTTGGGATTCCATCCAACGGACGTACTCTAAGGCCCGTGATGCAGCCCAGGTGTACGAAATTAAGGTGAAAACCAGTGGGACAAAACAGGGAGGTAAGACTGTTACTGAGTATGCTAACTCTTTGCAGAACTTATGGCACGAACTCGATCATTATCGGGTATTCCACATGCGGTGTCCAGAAGATGCAGCCATTTTGAAGAATTTTATTGAAAAAGATCGAGTCTACGACTTCTTAGCTGGGCTTAATTCTGAATTTGACCAAGTTAGAATTCAAATACTTGGCAAGGAAGATGTTCCATCATTGGAGGAGACGATTTCCTTGATCCGGGCAGAAGAAAGTCGTCGATCCGTCATGCTTGAACCACGAGCAATAGAAGGGTCAGCCTTGACAGTCGGAAAGGTTGATGAGAAGGGTGCTCTACCAAGAAGAGACCACCGGGACAACTTGTGGTGTACTTATTGCAGGAAGTCGAGACATACAAAGGAGAAATGCTGGAAATTGAATGGAAAACCAACCACTTCAAGTCGAGAGTGGGTGAACCGGGAAATGCAATCGAGGCCCCGGGCCCACCTAATTGAGCAAGCTGATTATGAAGCAGAACAAGGGAAAGCGACATTCAATAGTGAAGAAATTGAGAAAATAAGAGGTTTGTTAGGGTCTCTTAATAAACCCTCTGGTGCATGCTCAATGGCACTCTCAGGTAATTCTTGGGTTATTGATTCAGGGGCGACTGATCATATGACTCATATCTCATCACATTTCAGGACCTATACACCTTGTCCTAGTAATAGGAAGATTATTGTGGCAAATGGGTCTCTTGCTACTGTTGCAGGGGTTGGAGATGTCCCTATCACACCAAACCTTGTCCTTAAAAATGTCCTACATGTCCCTAAACTGTCTTCCAATCTTATCTCCATACAAAAACTCACTAAAGACCTCAATTGTCAAGCTGTTTTTTACTCATCTTACTGTGTTTTTCAGGATCGAGGCTCGGAGAGGAGGATTGGACTCGCTAAGGAACAAGGTGGACTGTACTATCTTGAGACACCCCTCACCACGAGAAGAATCATGAATAATTCATCTTCATCCTTTCTTAGTATTTCAAATAAAGAAGCTATTTGGCTTCATCATTTTCGTTTTGGTCATCCATCCTTTCAAGTCTTGAGTGTGATGTTTCCAGCCCTGTTCAATGGTTTGAATATTCAAGATCTCCATTGTGATGTTTGCGAGTTAGCCAAGCATAACCGTGTATCATTTCCAATTAGCAATCATCGTAGCTCTAATCCTTTTGATTTGGTACACAGTGACATTTGGGGCCCTTCCACGGTTCCAAACATCTCTGGAGATCGTTGGTTTGTCACTTTAATTGATGATTGCTCTCGGGCCACTTGGACCTTCTTACTCAAACATAAATCTGATGTGAGTAGCATTATTCCTTCTTTTCATTCCATGATTCAAACACAATTTGGGGTCAAAATCAAGGTCTTTAGATCAGATAATGCTAGAGATTACTTCAATCAAACATTGTCCTCTTATTTTCAAAAAGGAAGGTGTTATCCACGAGTCATCTTGTGTGAATACACCCCAACAAAATGGGATTGCTGAAAGGAAAAATGGTCATCTTCTTAAAACAACTCGTGCCTTGTTGTTTCACGGAAATGTTCCTAAAACGTATTGGGGGGAAGCTGTTCTTACAGCTACATATCTGATCAATAGGCTACCATCACGTACATTAGACCACAAGACCCCTATGGAAATTCTTTCTCAATTCTATCCTCACTTTCGTACATCTAACGGCCTTACGCCTCGAGTCTTTGGTTGTAGTTCCTTTATCCACATTCATCATCATCAACAAGGAAAACTAGATCCTCGTGCCATCAAATGCATCTTTCTTGGTTACTCACAAACACAAAAGGGCTATAAATGTTATCACCCACCTTCAAAAAAATTCTATCTCTCTGCATATGTCACTTTTGTTGAGAATAAACCATATTTTTCAAAACCTTATCTTCAGGGGGAGATTTCACTCATGGAAGATAAGGAAGATGATGCTCTTGGTGTTATTGATAAACTGGATATATCATCCAATGTTCTCGCGAATCCAAACCCGACCACCGTAACTCATGAACCTACCTTGACTCCTACCTCTAGTCCACCATCTGTTGTTGTTCCCACTAGTCCTACTCCCACTTGTCCAACTCACTTTCATGATTCTATGAGATATTCTCAAGTGTACTCAAGGAGGACAGCCGTTCCAACAATCGAGCAAGTCCAATCTACCACTCCGGGTACTGCTAATGAGAGCATGGTAAGTCCTGAACTTTCTGTGAATGAGCAGCCCAGTGATATACCAGAGACGGATCTTGATCGGCCTATTGCTATTAGAAAAGGGATAAGAGAATGTACCAAGAAACCAATTTATCCACTTTCAAATTATGTGTCCCTTGATAGATTATCATCACCATTCCGAAACTTTATTGTGAGTTTAAACACTATTGCCATCCCTAACACCTTCTCTGAAGCGATGTCAAAAGAGGAATGGAGGAATGCCATGAAAGAAGAAATGACAGCACTAGAAAAGAATAAAACGTGGGAAATTGTTGATAGACCAAAAGGGAAAAATCTAGTAGGCTGCAAGTGGGTATTCACTGTGAAGTACAAGACTGATGGCTCCTTGGAGAGGTACAAAGCGAGATTGGTTGCAAAGGGTTACACTCAAACATATGGAGTGGATTACCAAGAGACTTTTGCACCGGTGGCTAAAATGAACACTGTAAGAATTTTGCTATCTTTAGCTGCTCATTTTGATTGGGAACTTCAACAGTATGACGTGAAGAACGCATTTTTACATGGAGAGTTGAAAGAGGAAATCTACATGAACATGCCACCTGGTTTCGAAGGAAAAGAAACAACCGAAAAGGTTTGTAGATTAAAAAAGGCGTTATACGGACTCAAGCAATCACCTAGAGCTTGGTTTGGACGATTTACTAGAGTCATGAAGGCATCTGGGTATAAACAGAGTCAGGGAGATCATACTCTGTTCATAAAACACTCGGATGCAGGGGAAGTTACAGCATTGTTGGTTTATGTTGATGACATAATAGTCACGGGCAATGATGAAAGGGAGAAACAACGGCTAAAACAGAACTTGATCAGAGAGTTTGAGATAAAGGAGTTAGGAAAGCTACGGTATTTTCTAGGAATTGAGGTTTCATACTCAAAACAAGGGATCTTTATTTCACAACGGAAGTATGTGACGGATCTTTTGGAGGAAACTGGGAAGCTTGGTTGCAAACCAGCAGTCACTCCGATTGAGCCGAACCAAAGACTAGCAGAAGCCAAAGAAGAGGCGGCAGTGGATCGAGAAATGTATCAACGATTGGTAGGAAAGCTGATTTATCTTGCTCATACTCGACCCGATATCTCCTATGCAGTAAATTTGATTAGCCAATTCATGCATAATCCAAAGGAATCACATCTACAAGCTGCTTTTCGAGTCTTACATTACTTGAAAGGGAACCCAGGAAAAGGAATATTATTCAGAAAGAGTCCAGACCTCAAGATTGAAGCTTATACAGATGCAGATTATGCTGGATCAGTGGTTGATAGGAGGTCTACAACTGGTTATTGTACCTTCATTGGAGGTAACTTGGTAACTTGGAGAAGTAAAAAACAGAATGTGGTGGCAAGATCTAGTGCAGAATCTGAGTTTCGGGCAGCAGCTCAAGGAATATGTGAGCTGTTATGGCTCAAGATCATTCTTGATGACTTGAAGGTTAAGTGGCAGAGTCCTATGAAGTTGTACTGTGATAATAAATCTGCAATTAATATTGCCCACAATCCTGTGCAGCATGACAGGACAAAGCATATTGAGATTGATAGACACTTCATCAAGGAGAAACTTGAGGAAGGACTAATTTGCTTATCGTATGTCCCCTCAGGACATCAAGTGGCAGATGTCTTAACCAAAGGGCTCAATGGTGGAAATTTTCACGAGCTAACTACCAAGCTGGGAATGGAAGATATCTATTCACCAGCTTGAGGGGGAGTGTTGAGTTGTAAAGTTGTTTGAAACTTTGTAATTTTATACCTAACTTAGGTGAGTCTATACCTAACTTAGGTTTCTTACCTAAACTTAGGTGAGTCAATACCTAAATTAGGTTTCTTGCCTAACTAGGGTCTCCTTTCTCTTGTATATATATTGGCCTTGTAATTACTCAAGAAGAAGTAAGGAAATACAGATTTTTTCCTTCACTGTGTTTCTACTTTCTTATGTAAGTACTAATTGGGATGCTTTCAAACTTTCACTTCAGGTAGCAGAACATGATACTCCAGAGAATCTGCTGTCAAATGAGGCGAGCACATTCTCTAAGATGGTTCAAAGCACTGGTTCTGCCAATGCGCAGTATCTACACGGGTTAGTCCTCCGAAGGAAAGAGACAAGGATGCGAATGGAAATGGAATATTTTGACGACGAGAGACAATGATTGGCCACTTCCTACTGGGCTGCCGCTGCCACTTTCGCTCTGGTGGTCAGCTCTAATTCCACTAATGCCCTTCAGATATTGAATATTGATGTCGATGGAAAAAGTGGCAAAAGCATCCTCAAGACAACGAAAGATACGGTTTTAACCCTTCAGGAAATCTCGGAAGGGATGCACGATGGAGATATAGAAAATGCTTTGTGCCATTGTCAAGTTACCTGCTGATAGCTGGCGGTCTGCTCTCTACAAGATAGTTGAATGTTAGTGCTTCATTCCTGAACATACCTCATTATTCTGAATTTTAGTTAGGCTGTCTGCTGCTTACAGTCGTTGCGTGATATCAAGTACTAGTACATTCAAAATATAAGGTTGTTCCGGCTTATAGATGGGTGGAATCGTGATTGTATTGAGAAAGAGACAGACAAATATCATACTGATATGTATCTTCTGTCTCTCCATTATGTATCCTTTTCTGCATTTTCATTCGTACATAGCATCTAATTAATGTTCCTTCGTGCAGGTCTAGGTTTGACGAGCAGACTGGCTGAACAGGAGATACGAACGGCTAGAGCACGAGTTTGGAGACAACTCAGATTAAATTAGAATTCTGTAGGAACTCGTCTATGTAATTTTTTCACATGATTCAAAGTACGATGTGTGAATCTTCTCGCAAGTCTTACATAACTTCTTTGTTAGTCTTGAATTTTCCCTACATTGCATGCATCTCGTAAGTGTTATAGATCATGAATCCTCTCAATTCCAAATCACAGAGGCCCTCTTTTTTATATCAGGTTGCCATTTGGTAAACAACAAATTCAAAGTAGGAGTCAAAGGGTATATAATACATTTTAAATCATTTAGAAGCATGAAACCTCAAGGTCGCTCCCAGGTTTAAGCTTATGTTCGAGCTTAACTTGGTTTAAAAGCATGTTTCTGATGAATTCTTAAACCTCATGTTATTTTCTTTCTCTTTATAAAAGAACGCTTTCACCTGATATTCTACTTGCCTCTCAATTTGATTAATAATTGGGTAACAATGGAGAGATAATTTCGTTCTCGATTCTATAGAGCCATACCTGAAGTGCCAATCATCAATTTGGCATGAATGTTTCCAAAAAAAAAAAAACAACGAATCGGCAGATCAGTTTATTGCTCGATTTAAAAAAAAAAACTAGGAATGGATGCCTAATTTCAATTATTGAATGAGGATTTAAATATTTGGCATTTAATGGAATGAAACATAATTTAAGAGAAAGATTTGAAGGATAAGTCTTTATCTTTTTTTTTTCTCTCTAATTTGGGACTGTCGACAATTAAATTTTAGCCATTTCATTGATCATTTATCCCATAAAAAATTTATGGACCAACAGAAAGAAGAAAGTAATCCAAGAACGAAATGAAGGAAATAAACAATCTAAATTGAAAAGTTAGATCTCACGACGAATATTATTTTGGATGGTATTTTTTTTTTAAAGGATTTGTCAGGCCTTTTCTTTGGCTATGATCTTTTTTTGTTTCTATGTTTCAGCGGTGGCATATCTCACATCTTGTGGAACCCGGCGGTACCAAGGAGGCAAAATCCTGTTCGGACCGCCCCGGGCTCGACCGGCCAAGCGCGTATTTCTTGGTGGGCGGCCCACTGGCGGCCGTCCTCCAGGTTCTAGGACATTACGCCTTGCCCATCCTCCAGGTTCTAGAACATTACGCCTTGCCCCTATGGGTCCGAAGAGATTCAGACTCCAATTGGGCTCGTCTTCTACCACCGCAGCCACATCGACCACCCTCACGAGCCTGTCTCTCGATTCCGTCGGCATGGCGAAGCTCCTCCACCCCACGGAATTTGCATTCAAGAGCTTCTGCGCAGGTAGTGAACTTGCTTTTGAGGCCATGATACACGTTCACTAATGAAGTGAAGTGAAGTGAAGTGAAGCGAAGCATTTTGGTGCTGGATGGACTAGACCCGTTACGTTGACCGTGCGATAATGAAGTGAATGGGTTATGATTGTTTCAGGTTTTGTGAAGACCATCCGAGCTGCCTTGCTCTTATGGAGGGCTTGTGGTGTTTGGCAGAGACAGGAAATGTACATTTAAGTTTTAACTCCTGTTCAGTTTCGAAAGTGAAAAGCCGGCTGTGACAACCAGGCCCTCCCTAAGTATTTTCTTAGGAATGTCTCAATTAAAAATTGCTCCCCGAGAGCTCAACCAAGTAGCGAATTGGATTGCGAAAGACCACCAAATAGGAAATCTCCCATCTAGGTGGCCAACGAAGTGAGCGCATGGCGACACTTCTTCTCTAGAAATCGACCGGCCAAAAGTTGATTTTTATTTTATTTTATTTTTAAATAAATTTTTTTCTACTTCTCGAAGTGGCCCCAAAATAATTTTTGAAGCAAAAAAAAAAAAAAAACTTAGAAGTACAAAAATGAAGTTGCCTAAATAAATAAATTTCTATTTCAGAAGCACTTCCGAAACCGCAAGCCTCCGAGCCCCTTTGGATTTGTTACATCTAGAATCTTATTCTCAATTTCTCATGTCGTTTAGAACTCATGCAAAGATTTCTCCATCACGTCCTCCTCTCGTTCCAGCTCAGGTGAGAGGGCTGCCTACGTAAGCGGTGACGCATGCACCGCGCCAAATGTTCGGGTGCTCATGGTCCTGCTTTCCTTATTTCCACAGAAACTGCCACATACTTGAAATGTCCCATTTGACCATTCTTTCATTCCTTTTTTCCCTCTGTTTTTTTATTCTCTTTTTCTTCTTTGATGATTCATCTGCCTTAACGTTCTATTTCGTCCGCTGACTCTTGCTGTCCCACTGTAAGCACTCCCTCTATTTTTAAATTCACGAGCCATTTCATCGAGAAGCAGCTCTAGAGTGTTGCAGGTTCTCTCTCTCTCTCTCTCTCTCTCCATGTGTGTTTTTGGAGTCATATGGCGATTGCTTGACACTGTGTAATGAATGGAGTTCTAATTTCTTTTGGGTCATGCTCAAAGCACTGTTTTGGTGATTGTGGACTTGTTAAGGATCAAGTCGAGGAAACATAACTGGCGTTTTAGTTTGGAACAGAGAGCAATGGACTGCAACTTTGCTTGCCTTCCATTTTTCAATCTACATAAACCCAGTGACTTCTTGTGATTTCACCATAGTGGGTTTTCTTGCTTAACTTCTTTCAATGACAAATTCCCTGCAGTATTCATGATGGATGTTTCTCATCATTTGCATTGGTTCAGGGGAAGTTTTTGCTTAATGAGACTTCTGAGTGAAAAAAGTATCAAAGCTGAAGAGGTTGTGATGGACCCTTGATGAACTAAAAGCGGATACCTTTGTTGATCATCTAAAAGATGGGTTTTGAGGTGTTGGATTGGTATTGCGGGCCAGTGGCGAGTGGGATTTGGGCAAGGACCACGGACAGTGCTTTTGGTGCCTACACACCTTGCGCCATTGATTCCTTGGTCATTTCCATATCTCATTTGGTTCTTTTGGGTCTCTGCTGCTACCGAATTTGGTTGATCAAGAGGACCGTGAAAGTCCAGAGATACCGTCTGAGGTCGAGATGCTACAATTATATGTTGGGATTCCTTTCTTTTTATTGTGCTGCCGAGCCTCTGCTGAGGTTAGTGATGGGCTTCTCGGTTTTCAATCTGGATGGTCAGACAAGCCGCCTTCCATATGAGGTAGGAATTTTATGGTATTGTGGACCTATTCGACTCTCCAAACATTCCATAATATTTCTTTGGTTGATGAACAATCTTGATGAGCTGGTTATTTTGTTTAATGTGTGATCACGCACATCGACAGAGGCCCATATGTAGTCCTATTAACGAATTTGCATTTGGTAGCTAGTTTCTCAACCTTAACTTATAAGAAGGCATAAGACTGGAAGTATTCACTAGCACAATGACTCTCTTTTTGTATTTGCTTTTTCAACTGCTTTCTCTTAGAAGAAGCTTGGCACCAGTAGATCCTCGTGGGACTACAGCATTCCTCATTGTTTCTGTATTCTGCGTAATGTTGAACTTCGTCATTTGATAAAATCAATGAACTCAATGGGGAACATCCTTCTTTACACGGGTGAGTTTTTCAACTCCCGTAGGTTAAATTTAACCATCTGAGTAAGAAAGTCAGCTACGGTTTATAGTAACTTTTCAATTCCACAAGTCTGTCTCTACTTCTGCCATACCGTGATTTTCAATGCTGTTTGGCAACTGTCTGACCATAATCGTTTGCAATCTATGTCACACTGTAAGTCTTCAGGACACCAATCTGTAACAGTCTCAAATGATGCTGTTTACATTGGCTGGCAAACTGAGAGTCTAATTTGCTTTTTAGTAACACCTTCCTTTTTGTTTGGCAGTTCATTTCGTTAACCATAGAGTCTCTTGCTTGGTGCTCCATGCTAGTTTTGATTTTCCTAGAAATGCATGCTTATATCCGGGAGTTCAAGTGGTATATGCGGTTTGGACTCATTTATGTTATGGTGGGGGAAGCTGTGATGCTCAATCTCATTCTCTCAATGAGAGACCACTATCAGCATCATAGGTTCGTTTCTATTGTTCAGCAGATATTTAACATAACTGTTCATGCTTCAGCATATCTACATCTTATATTCTCCTCTTCATTCGCTTAAATGGAAGTAGAGAAACATAGTGATGTTATTAGATGCTCTCTCTCTCTCAAACTATGCAGATTGATGGAAACTAGTTGACGTAATTTTTTTTTTTTGGTCGAAAGTTGACATAATTGACTTTTCTACTCTCAAGATACTTTAGAGTGCGCAATTTTCCTCCTTGGTGGCCACATTGCTATACTGAAAATTATGTCATCGCTAAATCAGCAAAGGGGACATATTTGCAATATGTTATGTTAAAAAGCTACTTGCAGGATTAGTTGCCTTACACTATCAAATATGGAAATGGATACCTCGCTTGGGGACTTAAAAACCTTTTGGAAGCGGGTTATTTTGTTTTAATTCATCTCATCGTTGAAGAATTTAAGATCCATGTTCAGTGTGTTCCAGGGAGGACCCAATATCCATCGTTATTTACTTGTGCAGGTCTGCGCTTTATCTATACATCAGCACGGTTTTTTGCCAGGTTACGTCTCTTTTAATTTACCGTTACTCTTGACTCATCTGTTTAGAGCTTTCCTAGCCTTTTGAACAAACAGCTCCTGCTGGGATTCATTATTTAATGATCGTCAATTAGTGAGATTTCTTCATGTCATTGGCCACCTTGATCTAAAGAATCCCAACTAAATCTTCTTCTTCTTTGTGGTTTTTTTATAGGTTATATTTGGGATTCTTCTCTTTGTCTATGTTCCGAATCTGGACCCTTATCCAGGGTATACTATGATCCACGCCGAGCCTCTTGATAGTGTTGAATACGAGGCTCTTCCGGAAGAGGAGCAAGTTTGTCCTGAAAGGCATGTCAACACATTTTCCAGTGAGTAATAATTGAACTTCATTTGTCTTATCCAACAGTTCGACTTGTTTTTCATATGACCAGACTAGTTCAGCTAGTCTTTATTCATTGACATGTCAAAGAACAGCTTGTCATTCTCCGATAAGCACTGATAATAAGCTTATAAATTGACATTTTCAGAATCTGTCTGCTTAATGAGTCAATGTAGTTGTTTGTGTGCCTGGTTTCTGATAGTGGCATTCGTTGGATCCCTGTTTGTGCATATCTCTTCCTCCCTGAAGCAAGCCTGAAAATAGAAGTGAGATGAGACACTTCTTTGAGGGTCTAGTGAAATGGAACGTCGGACTTTGGTTAGCGTTCTATTAATTAGCTGCTTATTGCTGCATCCTTAATGATACTAACTCTCTCTCTCTCAAAGGGATATACTTTGGGTGGGTGACTCCACTTATGCAGCAAGGCTACAAAAAACCAATTTCCGAAAAGGATGTTTGGAAGTTAGACTCTTGGGATCAAACTGAGACGCTGATTAAAAGGTTCGAGTCAGTCACTTTTCTTACCAAAATTTTTGGTGTACACTGATACATTCCTAAAGCATTGCAATCTTATCTTATTTTCCAGATACCAGAAATGCTGGGCCAATGAGTCTCAAAGGCCCAAACCGTGGCTTTTAAGAGCTTTGAACAGCAGCCTTGGGGGAAGGTATGTCTCAGTTGAATTGCATCTCATGTCCCATTGTTCATTCCAATTTCAATTCGACAGTGCATGGACATCTGCACAGTGTTATTTGTAAGCGTCCTCATTGTTTGAACGTTTACTTGTTTACTTTGCTTCAGGTTTTGGTTGGGAGGCTTCTTTAAGGTATCATACTTACCCTTCATGATCTAATTGATCTCCAGACTCATTCCAAATTGTTCAGATTCCTGAGATGTGGTGAATGGGTGCTCGATCAAATGTCCAACTCCTTTCCTAGTGGGTTAATGAAGGCCATATACTATGCATGCCCGGTTACATAATAACTTTGCTTGAGCAGAGCCTTAGAAGCTCGCGAATCTGATATAAGAAAAGCAGTATCTAAAGGACAGTCTCTGAGCTTCGTCTCGTGATTAAGCTTGAGCAATTACTATGATAATGATCCTTCAAGAGCATACTGTTCACTTCGATTTGCAATGCTCATTGGAAGCTTAGTAATTCTTTCTTACATGAATCACCACAGATCGGGAGCGATCTTTCTGAGTTTGCAGGGCCCATATTGCTGAACTACCTCCTTCAAGTAAGTTGTTCTAACTCTCTCTATCTCTCTCTCTCTCTCTCAGATGAATGTGTAAGCATCAATTTTATAATCAATGATGGACTCTGCTTTTAAGATTTCTATGAAATCCAAGAATTGTGACTTTTTATCTTCTAGGAACATGTGCTTCATTACAGAAATTGTTCCTTGGAACCTTCCTCTTGAAATGACTAGAATATTGTTCAATAGACCATCTTTGGATGGAAAACTTGTTAGGTTGTTCACAGGGAGGGCAGACCCTGGCAGAAACAGAGTTAACACGTGCTTATCTGAAGGTCAAATGTCATTCTCTAGTAATTATTCCAGTGTGCTCCTTGTTGTGACAGAGAAGCTGCTCTAATAAACACAGGACAACAAATGAACGGCAATGGCTTAGTGACTATAGGAACTATGATCAGCTCAATAAGAATTTCATCTGTCTGTTCTATCGGTATATTATCTTGAAGTCTCAATTACCATGCTTTCCATGGCAAATAATATTCTGCTCATAGACTGACCTTTTACTTTTTTATTTCATTTAACATCACGGTGGATTATCTTAGGTGCAGGTTACTTTTCCAGGAACAGATTCTTTTCTAATGCGTCTTTCTTTGCAACATGCAGTCAATGCAAAGAGGGGACCCTGCATGGATTGGTTACATCTATGCCCTTTTCATTCTCGTTGGTGTGGTATGAGCCTTTCTGTTTTGTGTCGAGCGTGCGATTTATGTTAGTAGACAGAGTCCTATCCTTTAGGACCAATGTGGGACGACAAGCGTGCGATTTATGTTAGTAGACAGAGTCCTATCCTTTAGGACCGATGTGGGACAACAACAACAACAACTTCAACACCCCCTCTCACGCCATGTGGAAATTGGCTAATGGGGGTGGGCCCACATACACGGAAAGGAATAACACTGGCTATGATACTATGTTAGAAGTCCAACCCAAAAGCTTAAGCCAATAGGTGAAGGGAGACACATGAATATAAAGAGCATACACAACCCATTTACAACCGATGTGGGACAACAACAACAACAATAACAACTTCAACACCTTCTAAGTTTGCACACTGTTGAATTTTTGTAGTGCAGTACGTGGAGTAAATATCATTATCACCTTTGTAAATGGTAAATCAGGTTATTGCATATGCCAATACTGTCTGCATTACTTATAATTGTCGGGACCTCTGGCTTGTGGTTCTTGTTCCATGATTGTGCCCTTTCTTCAATAAGATATGTGAAAATTACTGTCTTGGATATGTTATTAACTTCTGATTGGACTCTGTTCAGTCGTTCGGTGTGCTTTGTGAAGCCCAGTACTTTCAGAATTCATTTCGGACGGGATTTAGGCTGAGATCAACTTTGGTAAAACCTCTAGCAGATTTGTACAAATCCTCAGTATCAGATGCTCGTCTACTAGGTTGTTCTTCATCGTTTGCCATAGTAGAGCAACTAATATAGCCTATTCAACCTATTGGTAGGTGGCAGCCATTTTCCGCAAATCCTTAAGACTTACGCACGAGGGTCGCAAGAAGTTCCAATCTGGAAAGATAACAAACATGATAACAACAGATGCTAACGCACTTCAGGTGAGATTTCGCAGCTCAGACATGTCTATGACATTGCTACCATAGTTCTCTTACTGCTGCACCGTGATTTAGTTAAGTCAATGTTGACATTTTAGTCAGTACATATGCCCCACTCTTCTGATTTTGCAAAAGCGAATTCTATGAACTACCATCTGACATGACGCCTGATATTGTTCAGCAAACATGCCGACAACTTCACAACTTATGGTCGGCTCCATTTCGTATTGTTGTTGCCATGGTTCTTCTGTACCAGCAATTAGGCGTTGCTTCACTGCTTGGATCTCTCATGCTTGTCCTCATGATCCCCTTGCAAGTAACCTTGTGATCTCTCTTTCCCTCAAAAGTTATCCTCTCTTAGTAATACCTTCTTGTCTACATAGCAATGGTTATATCGGTAGTATGCTCATATGGAAATATCATGTTGGTGTGGCACTTTGTGCTACAATACATGCTCTAGGAAAGCCTAATATGGTTGCTTAAGATATGAAGGCAATTATTTCTCATTGCCATTCTGACCGAAGGGAAATGGTCTAACAAGTAAGGAGTTCCATGAGTTAAAATTAGTGATCTTGGCTTCCTCTGCTTATTGCCAGTTGACAAGATTCACAATCTCTATATTATGCGATAAGTGGTTAGCTAAACGAGGTTTAGTGCCACATCGTCACCCTTCACTCAATGTGAAGATGTAAGTGAGGAAATATATTTTTCCTTATAATTCCAATAGGTTACAGACTCCTTATAGGAGTTATGTACAAGGTCAAAAGGAAGTATACAATGAAAAAGGAAATAGACAACTATTCCTCCTAATTAGGCTAATCTAATATTCTCACAATTGCTGCAAATATATCAGCTAACTAATAGGACTAATTGGACAACTATCAAATACAAAAAATCAATTAGTGATACAAGATTATCAATTAAGGACTAATTAGACAGCTAGCTAATTTGGGAATAAAATCTTAGCTGTTTCAACACTCCCCCTCAAGCTGGCTTGTAAATATCTTCCATCGTCAGCTTGCTTATCAATCTGTCAAACTGCTTCTTATGTAGCCCTTTCGTAAGTATATCAGCAACCTGCTCATTTGTTGGAACATGTGGCATGCAAACCTATCCACTGTCAAGCTTCTCTTTAATAAAATGCTTATCCACCTCTACATGTTTTGTACGATCATGGAAGACCGGATTATGTGCAATTGAAATTGCTGCTTTATTGTCACAATAGGCCTTCATTGGTGTGGAATCCGAAAATTTCAGTTCTTCCAAAATCTTTTTAATCCACATCACCTTACACATACCAAGAGTTACAGATCGATATTCGGCTTCAGCACTACTTCTTGCCACCACATTCCGCTTCTTGCTCCTCCAAGTGACAAGATTACACCAATGAAAGTGCAATAACCAGAAGTAGACCTCTTATCTGAAATATTCCCGGCCCAATCTGCATCACTATATACTTCTACTTGTAGATGTCCCCGCTTTCTGAACATCAAACTTTTTCCGAGACGTCCCTTCAAGTATCGCAAGATCCTGTAAACAGCTTCAAAATGCCTTGGACCTGGTGAATGCATGAACTGGCTTACCATGCTCACTACAAAGGCTATGTCCGGCCGCGTGTGGGACAAGTAAATCAGCCTCCCGACTAGTCTTTGATACCGTTCTTGATCCATTACTTCTTCGTTCTTTGCAGGTTCTAGCTTCAGGTTGGGTTACACAGGTGTATCTGCATCTTTACACCCAAGTAAACATGTATCCTTTAGCAAATCAAGCACATAATTGCGTTGCTTAACAAATATACCCTCCTTAGACCTTGCAATTTCTATACCAAGACAATACTTCAAAGTACCCAAGTCCTTAATTTCAAAATCAACGGCCAAACTCCTTTTTAGATTTTCTAGTTCACCGATATCATCTCCTGTTAATATTATGTCATCGACATAAACAATCAAGATAGCAATTTTATCATCCTTTGAGTGTTTGTAGAGCAGGGTGTGATCTCCTTGACTTTGACAGTAGCCGGGTCTCTTTATAACATGCCCAAATGCTCTGGGCGACTGCTTCAGTCCGTGCAATGCTTTCTTTAGTTTACAGGCTCTTTTTTTGCCGTCCTCTTCCTCAAAACCAAGTGGCATATCCATCAAGACTTCTTCTTCCAAGACACCGTTCAAAAAAGAAATCTTGACGTCCAACTGATGTAAAGGCCAATCAAAATTAGCAGCCAAGACTAATAAAATTCCAATAGAATTTACATTGGCAACTGGAGCAAATGTCTCATGGTAATCAACTCCATAAGTTTGTGTGAATGCCTTTGCCACAAGTCTAGCCTTGTACCTCTCAACGCTTCCATCTTCTTTACACTTTACTGTAAACCCATTTGCAGCCAACTATCTTCTTCCATTTTGGTAAATCAACTAACTCCCAAGTGCCATTTTTCTCAAGTGCCCTTTATCTCTTCCTCTACTACCACTTTCCACTTTGGATCATTCAAGGCTTCTTGAATGTTTTAGGAACAGATATGTAAGATAGATTTGTGACAAATGCTCTATAATTGTGTGACATCTTTTGGTAGGACACATGATTTGCAATAGAGTGCTGAGTACAAAATTTTATCCCTTTTCGAAGCGCTATAGGAATATCAAGGATAGAAGGATTCAAATCAGAAGAAGACACTGAAGGTAAAATGGGATCGGAATTACCGGGAGGATGAGAGGAGTCATCTTTCAGGGCTTCAGACTGACGCGGTTCCAGAATGGGATGGTCTCTTGCCGTTGGAAGTGTCTTTCTTCTAGAATAAGCTTGAAACTCTGAATCTAATACTTTTTCTCCCCCCGTCTTTGAAACATCAATACTTTTTGGCAGAGAAGGTGTTTGGGCTGACACAGGAGATAGAATAAATTCGGTTGGAGTCAAAATCGAGACTGGATTAGGAAAAGATACACCCAAAAAATTATCTTCACTATCCCGCTCCCCCTGAAGAAATTTTTTCGAGAAAAAAAGGTTGTAGTTCAAGAAACGAGACATCAAGGCTAACGTAGGTTTTTTTGGTTTGAGGATCGCAGCACTTGTAGCCCTTTTGAGTTGGAGAGTATCCAATGAAAACACATTTTACGGCTCTAGGATCAAGCTTAGACTAGAAAGGAGCAAGTAAATGAACAAAAACAGTACAACCAAAGACCTTTAAAGGCAAATCTGAATGAATATGGGCTGTTGGAAATTCCTTTTTGAGAAAATCTAAAGGCGTGATATATCGAAGAATTTGAGTACGCATCCGATTAATTAAATATGATGCAGTCAACACAGCCTCGCCCCATATCGAAGAATCTGAGTACGCATCCGATTAATTAAATATGATGCAGTCAACACAGCCTTGCCCCACAAGTACTTAGGAACATTCATAGAAAACATTAGAGTACGAGCTACTTCAAGAAGATGCATGTTTTTTCTTTCAGCAATACCATTTTGTTAGGGTGTGTCACGACAAGAGTATTGATGTTGTACACCTTTTTCCCTAAAAAAAGTCCCCAAACATTGATTGAAAAACTCTGTGCCATTGTCAGTACCCAAAATGCTGATTTGAGTTCAAAAGAGATTTGCGACCATGTGATAAAAATCCTTGAACAATTTTTCAACCTCAGACTTAGCACTCATCATATAACAACTCAAGTGTGTGTGATTATCAATGAAAGTCACAAACCATCTTTTTTCGGTCATAGTAGTGATAGGCGAGGGACCTCAAACATCACTATGAATTAAGTAAAAAGGTTTGGATGCGCGATAGGGTTTCATAGTATAAGAGACTCGAGTACTTTTAGAAAGAAGACAGCTTTCACAATGAAGTGATGACAAAACTACACCCTTAAACAAAGACGGAAACAAATGTCTTAAATATTCAAAACTAGGATGTCCTAGTCTATGATGCCAAAGTAAAATCTGTTCTTGGACAGGAGATTAACAGGAAGTACTACATGCCTGAGGCTTTTTATCGAAGACGAACTCATCAAAGTAGTAGAGACCATCAACCATTCTAGCACTGCCAATCGTCTTTCCTAAAATCTGCTCCTGAAATTCACAATGGGAGTCAAAGAAATTGACATGACAATTAGAATCTTTAGACAATTTGCTAACTGACAAAAGGTTACAAGCAAGTTTAGGAACATGAAGGACATTTAGAAGGTCTATAGAATCTGAAATTTTTAGAGAGCCATTCCCTACAATGGGTGAGAAATTACCATCGGCTATCCAGATTTTTGATTACCCGGACAAGGAGAATAGGATTTGAATAAATAGTGAAGACTTGTCATGTGGTCGGAGGCATCTGAATCAATAATCCAAGGGGCAGCAGTGGAGAAACCAGAAAGGGCACTTGCGTTACTACCTTTTTGGGCAATAGATGTTGTTGGTTTACCCTGGACTGAGTTAGACTTCAGTAGTTGCAAGAGATGATCAAGTTGCTCCTTGCTAAATGGATTAGTTTCAGCTTCATTGGCCGAAGGATAGGTTCTGCTTCCCATCTTGCCGCCTCTCATAGACGATGCTGGCTTCCCATGGATTTTCCAGCGTGTTTCCCGAGTATGTCGGGGCCTATTACAGTGATCACGCCACACACGAGGCTTCTCATCTATCCTGCGTGTAGGGGAACTCAACTTGCCAACATTTGCTTCAGAACCAACCAAAGCCGATGCATCAGAATGCCCTCCAACGGAGGCTTTTGCTTCGGTATTGGGTTTACCAAGCATGACACTCCTCCGACTTTCTTCTCCTCTAACTTGATAAAAGACTTCACCAATAGGTGGAAAGGGTTGTCTACCAAGTATCCTTTCTCTAACTTAATCAAATTCATTACGAAGACATGCAAGAAACTTAAAAATACGATCAGCCTCAGTTACCTTCTTACAGTGTTGGAAATCTTCAATGGACCTCCACTCATAATTGTTGAAGAGATCAAGATCCTGCCACAGCCTTCTCAAGACATTGGAATACTTTGTGACCGTATCATCTCCTTGCTGAATCTCACTGAGCTGCAGCTTCAGCTTATAGATTTGGGATTGGTTCCCAAATCAGAATACATTTGATTTACGCTATCCCACAATTCCTTGGCAGTAAGAAAGCACATATAATTGGCTCAAATTTCTTCCTCCATAGAATTCACCAGCCACATCATCACCGTTGAATTCTCAGCATCCCAAACAGCCCAAGTTGGGTCTTTTTTTTGCTGGTTCGGTTTTATCCCCAGTCAAATATCCCATCTTCCCTCTCCCTTGGATATACATCCGAACAGACTGTGACCACCGAAGAAAATTATCATCATTCAGCTTGATCGGAGTGATCTGAATTGGGTGAGATTCGGTGTGTGTCGGAGTTCTTTCTGAGGGTTGCATTTTGCTGGAAGTAAGAATATTCTCGGGGGTTTTATCGGACATGGTGAATATAAGGTAGAAACAAAGAGTGCGAGACTAACGGAAGTTTGCCAGAGTTTCCGGCTCTGATACCATGAAGAAATAAGTGAGGAAATATGTTTTTCCTTATAATTTCAGTAGATTACAGACTCCTTGTAGGAGTTATGTACAAGGTCAAAAAGGAAGTATACAACGAAAAAGGAAATAGACAACTATTCCTCCTAATTAGGCTAATCTAATATTCTCACAATCGCTGCAATTATAACAGCTAACTAATAGGACTAATTGGACAACTATCAAATACAAGAAATCAATTAGTGATACAAGAAATCAATTAAGGACTAATTAGACAGCTAGCTGATTTGGGAAATCAATTAGTAAACACAATGATTATAGTTTATATCATGATGATGATTCATCTGACAATTTATTGTTTCACATGTTCTAATCCTTATTATGGTGAATTAGACGATCATAATCAGCAAAATGCAAAAAATGACCAAGGAAGGGCTGCAGCGGACTGACAGGAGAGTCAGCCTTATGAATGAAATTTTGGCAGCAATGGAGACTGTGAAGTATGTTAAATAAGCGAGAAGCTGTGGCCTACATTCTATGGCTGTGTTCATTTTATAATGAATCAAATTCATCCAAAAAATTCTTGCAGATGTTATGCTTGGGAAAAGAGCTTCCAATGTAGAGTTCAAGAAGTACGAAGTGATGAGCTTTTATGGTTCCGTAAGGCGCAACTAGTATCTGCGGTATGGTTTACTTAAAAACTAAGATAATCGTATGCCTTCAGATTGTGGAAGTATCATCTGTATTGGCAGTTGGAAAATTTTTGCTTTCCCTAGGTTCATATCTATGTCAGTGTAAAATATATGTGCACGCATGTACACACGCGCATCCACGTACCCATACGCGCACATGTGCACAGAGAGAGAGAGATATATATATATACACACACACACACACAAATACACACACACATCTTAAAGAACCTCAGTTGCAGGATATTGCCTGTGCTAAAAAAAGAATTGAGAAAACAAACGAACTGTCTTTGCTTTCTGTCTGAGGTAAACTTACCAAGCAGACAGAGCCGTTGAAATACTTTCATAGGTGCTCGTGCGCGATCAATTCAAATTCTCTATTTCTTTTCATACATCATGAGAATAAGGTAGTGTAAAGTCGAGAAAGGTGATTGGTTTACTGTGTAAAATTATCCATCTAATCTTGAACTTCATTGACCGTTGCGTGTAAGCTGAGTAGTCATAGACTTATACTGGCTGTTTTCGAATCAGGAGACTTATTAGAGTGCAATGAAAATAGTCTCCATTTGTTTCTCAAGTAGCAATAGCTGAATGAATTTAAACCCTTTTTGTCAGGCAAGCGCATGAGCTGTAGGACATGACATTTTCTCCTTCCATAAATCTAGATGGTGTTCTATTTGTCTGAGAGTTCAATTTTGGTGGCAGTTCAACAGCTTTCTACTGAACAGCATCCCCATCATCGTAACCGTTGTCTCATTTGGGACATTCACTTTGCTTGGTGGGGATTTGACACCAGCGAGGGCGTTTACATCACTTTCTCTTTTTGTGGTGCTACGGATTCCTTTGAACATGCTCCCTAGCTTGATGTCTCAGGTTCTTTCACTTTATCCTGCCCTCATTTCTGTGTCTCTGTCACTGAAATAGAATATAGTCTACTGGTCTCGCCTTTGTCAACATCAACATGTGTAACTATTATGTGGATAGAGGATCTATCATTTTTTTTCTCCTAATTGCGTTCACCGAATATGTTGGCGTGATACCCTCATTCAGTTTAAGTATTAACTCATCTTGCCTTAGCGAAGAAGAATATAATTGACAATATCAAACTGCAAGAGAAACAATAATAGAATATCAAATGTGAACTGTAGTAAATCATCATACCGATGGGCTTCATTCTTTAAGTTGGACAATCCAGAGTAAGAAAAAATTTGATGAGCATTTCTGATATATCATTTTCGTTTAACCTGAACTAATTGTCTAGTTGTTGAAATAGAATATACAAAAGACATTTAGTTGGTTGAAGGTTAAACCTGTTACACGAATGTGATAATTGAATCGAAGGCTAAACCATGTTGTGATAAGTTGATAACTAATCTGTAAGAGATTATCTTTTCGTGAAATGGCTTTAATAATATTTGGAAAGTGGGAGTCAGAGTTTCTGTTTTGTGCGGTTTTTTACATTTGCTTTCATAAAGATGACGCATATTCTCCATCTTGGATCCAGCAATTTTATTGTGAGAGTGCTTGCCAACATTTGTTCATCATCTTTTAGTTTCCAGTCTTACTTTTCTGTCCCAGGTTGTTACTGCGAATGTTTCCCTGCAACGTTTGGAGGAACTATTTTTAACAGAAGAGAGAGTATTAGTTCCAAATCCACCGATTGAGCCTGGAGAGCCAGCTATTTCAATAAGGGATGGGCACTTTTCATGGGACTCAAAGGTGAAAAAAACATATGCGTCATTTTGTCTGGCAAAATCACTTACCTAACCTTTTTCAACGTGTGTAAACTGTTTATTTTAGAATGTCCAAATTTTCTAGGTTTTAAGGGTTTTAACTCCATCGAAATGCGTGTAAACAGTAATAATCACTGATGTTTTTGAAGGATAGGGGCACACAAATAAAGAATTATGAAACCAGAAGTTGGCTGATGCCATAATCAAAATTTAAACCACACCTTTATTGAACAACTTAAGCATTCAGTTAAGTGAGTAGTGTTCTCACAACTTCTATAAAGGTGACCACCTTGCAAGGAAGCTTGTGCTAATTTTCTAAGTGTAATTTTTTGGGGTAAATTTACTCTTGCTAAAAGTCTAAGGAAAATAACTGAACTCGAAACTCCAAGGAGAACATAATTTCTCCGGGTGAATGCGTCTCTTCTGCCACCAATTTGAAGGTGCTAGTTAACGTAGCCGTGTCATTCTAACTGATATTGGATGATTCAGCATAACTAAGTGGTCATTCATGGTGGTTCCCAGTCTTTTCATTGCAACATCTTATTTCAAGTGGAGGCTAAACTTTCAGCTAACTTCAGGCAGAAAAGCCCACCCTGTCTGACATCAATCTGGAAATACCAGTGGGTAGCTTAGTTGCTATTGTTGGTGGTACTGGACAAGGAAAAACGTCTCTCATATCCGCAATGCTAGGGGAACTCCCCTCTGTCTCCGACGGATGCATTTCTATACGGGGAACCGTTGCTTATGTTCCTCAAGTGTCGTGGATTTTCAATGCCACTGTAAGTTGCACAGTGCTGGTTTATTGTCTGTTGATGTTGGGTGCCTTATCATCAAATTATCTGATGTCCTAATCCCTAGTGTGTGATATCAGGTCCGCGACAACATATTATTTGGGTCTGAATTTGAAGCGGAAAGATATTTGAAGGCAGTCAGCGTTACTCAATTGGAGCATGATCTTGATTTGCTTCCAGTTAAGTGGAACTCAGTGCTTTGCAAGAATCTCTTATTAACACAGGATATGATCCGGTAATTATCTGTTTCATTTATTCCTCAGGGTCATGATCTTACAGAGATTGGTGAAAGAGGGGTGAATATAAGTGGAGGCCAAAAGCAGAGGGTTTCCATGGCCAGGGCCGTTTACTCCAATTCAGATGTTTACATATTTGATGACCCTTTAAGTGCTCTAGATGCTCATGTTGGTCGACAGGTATTAAATCCATGAGACAATATTTGGCACTGCAGATTACCATGGGTGTAGCAATTGATGTTATATGGCTTCAACAATTACCTGTACACTGGGAAAGATTTTTGCGCGAAGTATGCTCAAATGTTTCAATTAAACAAGGACAAGATTTTTTATCCTACAGTCCTGCCCTTAAGATAACTCACTGCAATCAATCGTGGGATAATCGAAGCAACATCTACTACTTTCAATACTCTTAAGCATTTTCTGATTTGGGACTTCTTAACTTAAATTTGGGTATTTCTATTATTGTCTTTGTTTCACCTACTTCTTTTATCATTTTAGTAACATGGAGTATCCGAGCCTTTGGCTCGACTGCTCTCCATGTCTGAAGTGAGCTTTAATTTCAGATTTATAGATCTTCCATTCAGTAGAATCTCTTTCCTCGATTTTCAGAAATGAGGCCGATTCCTGTATTAGCTTATACTCATCTGCAGTCAACTACAGGTGTTCAATAGCTGTATCAAGGAAGAGCTGAGAGGGAAGACCAGGGTTCTTGTCACGAACCAGCTACATTTTCTTCCTCAAGTGGATCGAATCATTTTGGTTCATGAAGGAATGGTCAAAGAGGAGGGGACTTTTGAGGAGCTCTCTAGAAGCACGGTACTTTTCCAGAAACTCATGAAGAATGCAGGAAAAATGGAGGAACAAATAGAAGAGGATGAGGAGGGGGAGAACAAAAATGTGGAGGAGAAAACATCCAAACCAGCAGCTAACAGCACTGTTGACGAATTGCCTAAAGATCGAGGCCGTGGGAAGAAAGGTAAAGGAGGGAAGTTGGTACTTATTAAGCAAGAGGAACGGGAAACTGGCATCATGAGTTGGAAAGTCCTGATGAGGTACTAAAATGCATGATATGAAGCTTCATCTCTAACGCTTGTCGTATAGACAAGCCATTACCAATAAGGGCTTGTCATGGATAAGAAATCCATGGCCTAATTACTTTCTTGAACGCTACAGTGGAACTAGGGTTCAGATAAGCCAATTAAATGACATCAAACATGCATGTGATATCTTGAACAGTAAGACCAAGAAAGTCCATGTAACACCTTAGACAGTATGGAATGTAGTGTAAGTTTGTGTGCAACATTTCTTTCCCAGCTTCACCTGACATCAGTCAAAAGTCTCTCGGTAGCTTTTTCTGCGATGCTTAGGTTTCCTCCATATCACTAACACTAAATGCTTAAAAAACCTAAGGTCCCTGCATTCACCAGTTCCTTTATATTGAAAACCCGAACACTTGTATTGTAAAATTCTACTCTCCCTCTATTTCTGTTAGGTCTCATAAATCTGAACCACATAGAATTACATAGCAGGAATGCTGCTTGGCTGTGACATATTTCCTTTCTCGCTTAATATATGTTTAGGTACAAAGGGGCACTGGGAGGCCTGTGGGTGGTGGCGCTACTCTTTATTTTCTATATTTTAACTGAAGTTCTTCGAATTTCAAGTAGCGCATGGTTGAGTTTCTGGACAGATCAAAGCACTTCGGAGAACTACAGACCAGGATTCTACATATTGATCTACGCACTCCTTTCCTTTGGTCAGGTATGTCAATTCAGCGGATAGATCTGCTGTTCAGTTTCTCCAATGTTGCTATCTTTCATGCGAGTAGCTTGCACTTCTATAATTTCTTTTTCATTCTTGATGAAGTGCGGCATTTCCTCTTAGTGCTTGGGTTTGGCTCACAACTTTTTGCTTATGGTGCAGAAACAGCATTGTATTTTCAGATAGTATCTCGGTCATCATACCATGAAACAGACTATTTGTTACCTTTGTTGTATTTATAGATTTCTGTACCTTAGTCTTTGGTGGATGTGGGTATATGTCAACTGAAGGGGAGGTCTTTTTAGCAATGTCCGTGACGACTCCCGTGTTTCTGTGAATCAGGTGACCGTGACGCTGACTAATGCTTATTGGTTGATTATTTCGAGTCTTCATGCAGCGAAAAGATTGCATGATTCTATGCTCCAGTCCATATTAGGGGCTCCAATACTCTTCTTTCACACCAACCCAATGGGCAGAATAATCAACAGGTTTGCCAAGGATCTAGGCGACATAGATCGCAATGTCGCCCAATTTGTAAATCTGTTTATGGACCAAGTCTTCCAGCTACTTTCCACTTTAGTGCTTATTGGAATTGTAAGCACAATCTCTCTTTGGGCCATAATGCCGCTCTTGATCTTGTTTTATGCCGCCTATCTGTATTACCAGGTCAGTGCAGTTTTGGTTGTGCCCTAATGCTTTTTCATGAAAAGTAATGTGTTCTCTGCTACTTACAGCAACAATTGCCGAGCCTTGTCCCACTAGGCAGGGCCGGCGATTTTCTTCTGCTACATTAACTGAGAATTTCATGTTGTATTTTCATTTTTTACACTTGTGACACTGTGCACCTACATTTGGATGTTCCATAGTAGAAAGTCTGAAACACAATTTCCATAACTGAGTCCTTTGGAAGTCTGAAATTGTCTTTCTAATTGCTTGCTTTGCGGTTGTTAACAGACTATATCTCGTGAAGTGAGACGTTTGGATTCAATCACCAGATCTCCAGTTTATGCGCAATTCGGTGAAGCGTTGAACGGCTTGTCAACGATACGTGCATATAAAGCACATGATAGGTTGGCTGCCATTAATGCCAAGGCCATGGACAATAACATCAGATTCACCCTTGTTAATGTCAGTTCCAACATTTGGCTCAACATAAGGTTGGAGACTCTAGGAGGCATAATGATCTGGTTGACCGCGACATTTGCAGTCATGCAGACCGGAAAGGTGGAAAACAGAGCAGGGTTTGCTTCAACTATGGGTCTCCTTCTCAGCTACACTTTGAATATAACGAGCCTTTTGGGCGGTGTTCTGAGACAAGCAAGCAATGCTGAGAATAGTCTTAATGCCGTAGAGCGTGTGGGTGTGTACATAGAGTTGCCTTCCGAGGCTCCAGCTGTAATAGAGAGCAACCGGCCCCCTCCCTGCTGGCCTTCATCAGGATCAATCAAATTTGAAGATGTGGTCCTTCGTTACAGACCTGAACTTCCTCCCGTCTTGCATGGATTGTCCTTTTTGGCAGCACCCTGTGAGAAACTGGGAATAGTCGGAAGAACCGGTGCTGGAAAATCTAGCATGATAAATGCTTTGTTCCGAATCGTCGAGCTGGAAAGAGGAACGATCTTGATCGATGGGTGCAACACTTCAAAAATAGGACTGGAAGATTTGCGGAAGGTCCTTAGCATCATACCACAATCGCCGGTTCTTTTCTCGGGTAGGCACTGTGAAATGCTCTTATCACCTTAACTGGTTTGTTAAAATCGCTTTGCTCTTCCCTTCCCCGTTTCCTTCAACTTCTCTGATATCCTACAGGAGATTCTGCTAACAAGTCCATTCTTTTCAGTCTGCTCGCTGGTTGATATGGCTATATCTTCTGACCATTTCACATCTGAGAGTTCTCTCTCTCACTTATTATGTCCGATATTGGAGGTCCAGAACTCTTTACTCCTTGGACCAAGCATGTTCTCAAGAGCTAATTACTGTTCTTGTAATCCAATTCTTTACCCGACTACTCTTGGGCATTTGCTTTCTTTTGACGTGAACATTCTGCTGACCAATCCTAATCTGTTCAACTGTTTTAATTTACTGTTTTTCTACTTTGGTTTGATTACAAGGAACATTCTACATAAAAATTGACCAACTTTCTTTTGTGAGATGTCCGATATTTCATGTGAAAAAGGATACCATATTAGTCATAACTGCGTGCACTGCACTCCATTACTGTGAATTGAGGAGCTTCCACAATATACCAAAATGAACCTTTTGACTCCATTGTTTCTGGAGACTAAGTATCATTTGGAATGGTTTATCTGTTCTCAATCCTGTGTAGGAACTGTGAGATTCAATCTCGACCCTTTCAACGAACATAACGACGCTAATCTCTGGGAGGCTCTAGGGAGAGCACATTTGGAGGATGTCATCAAGAGGAAATCTTGCGGTCTGGATACTGAGGTAAGCTTGCAATGAAGTTACTAGATGTAAAATGTTAGTCAAGGTATCATTGCAATTCCTATTGAATTCAGGTTTATGTCAAAGAAATTATCGGTAGTTACCTACAATGTTAAAGGGGGAATATATTTAAGCTATGAAAGTTGTACAGTGAAGGACAAGGATTGTTAAGAGGTTGTCCCAAGCATGCAAGTGTTGAGATGGTGACAATAACAATGACTAGGCTAATGCCCTTTGGTAGAGAAAGGAGAGACATTGAGTCAAATGTAGGCATCCATTGTATGACATTTTCCAGATATATTAGATGTATTGTCTTAATGGAAGTTGCTAGTCGATTTGTATATTTGTTTGGACTAAGACTATATGCAAGAGGCCGATGTAATGCTCTGCATTATTCTACTGGCTTTAGAATGCATCCGTTGGTTATTTCTTGTTAGTTGATAAAGGTGAAGCTAAAAATCTCCACTAATATGATGTTGGTTGCGTTCTGTCAAGGTTTCCGAGGGCGGAGAGAACTTCAGCGTCGGACAGAGGCAACTGCTGTGCCTAGCTCGAGCATTGCTAAGAAGATCAAAGATTCTTGTTCTCGATGAAGCAACTGCGGCCGTCGATGTTAGCACCGATTCTCTCATCCAGAGAACCATCCGTGAAGAATTCAACTACTGCACCATGCTCATCATCGCTCACAGACTTAACACCATCATTGACACCGACCGAATCCTTGTGCTCGATTCCGGCCAAGTATGTTCTGTCATTGCTATTCGTCATGCATACATCAGTACTTGCAAGAATTGCATATTCACGGTTTGTCATCATTAATATGTGTAAAAGGGAAAAGTTAAAACATATTATTCAGTAAAGAAGTATTTATATACTGGTAACCCCATAAACCCAAAAGATCACTTTACCCTTGACACTTCTCATACTCCCCCTCAAGCTGGAGCATAGATATTAATCATGCTCAGCTTGTTACAAATATATTCTATCCTCCCACGACCCAAAGGTTTAGTAAAAATATCCGCGAGTTGTTCACCAGTTCTAACGTGACTAGGAAGAATCATCCCACTTTGCAACCTTTCTCGAATAAAATGACAATCAATCTTAATATGTTTTGTTCTCTCATAAAATACGAGGTTGGAAGCTATATGCACTACAGCCTTATTATCACACCGCAAAGGCATAGGAACTGAAGCTTTCAAGCCTAACTCAGTCAACAACTGTTGAATCCATACTAATTCACATGTAGCTTGTGCCATGGCTCTATATTCTAACTCAGCACTGGAACGGGCAACAACACTCGGTTTCTTACTCTTCCATGATACCAGGTTTCCTCCAACCATAGCATGTAATGGATCTCCTGTCATCTAGAGACCCTGCCCAATCAGCATCAGAAAACCCTTCGACTCTGCTATGATCATGATTTTTGTAAACAATCCCTTTTCCTGGAGTCTTCTTCAAGTACCTTAAAATTCGAGTTACGGCATCCTAGTGAGAAGTACGAGGAGAAGAGAGAAACTGGCTTACCACACTAACTGGAAAGACAATATCTGGTCGAGTAACTGTAAAATAATTCAGTTGTTTGCCTACCAATCTTCTATATCTCTCAGGATTATCGAATAACTTTCCCTCCTCAACAACCTGCTTAACTCCTGATTCCATGGGTGAATCAAGAGGCTTTGATCCCAGCATACCGGTCTTAGTGAGTAAATCAAGAACATATTTTCGTTATGACAGAACAATACCTTTCTGCGACTGTGCCACTTCAATTCCTAAGAAGTACTTTAATTTTCCGATGTCCTTCGTCTGAAACTGTTTCTGAAGAGAGACCTTTAGTTCATCTATACCAACTGAATCATCTCATGTGATAATAATATCATCCACATATACAATTAAGAATAATTTTCCTTCCCTTGAATGTCTATAAAAAGAAGGAATGATCACTGCTACACCTAGATAATCCAAAAGAAAGGATAGCATCAGAAAATCTTCCAAACCATACTCGTAGAGACTTCTTCAACCCATACAAGGATCTTTTCAGTTTGCAAACCATTCCTCCATACTCCCCCTGAGCAACAAACCCTAGAGGTTGCTCCATATAAACTTATTCATGTAGAGTACCATGCATGTCACGCCCCGATCCCCGGGAACGTAATATCCCTACCAAAACGCCTGTGGTCATAATGATAACGTCCCAGGCACGCTATCGACCCACGTTGACATATCGCACATGCGGAAACGATTAAACTCCCATACATACAAAACATCAGGGATAGTCAAATATAAATACCCGCAACAGTAGGATATTAACATACATGATCACCAATATAGAATACAGCAGATGATCACTAACCCTACGGAGCTACAGTCGACTCACTAGGATCCACCATAGAACAAAAAAGGATCTGGCAGGGTTAGGTCCTCATCTACTCCAAAAAGAACCAAAAATCTCCAAAACAGTCCATGTGACGAGTAGCTCAAAGTTAGAAGCCAAGGGACGCTCGCCAAGGGGCTCAGCATCACTTCGGACCTGAAAAGTGTTCCCACTACGGGGTGAGATAAAATCCCAGTGAAGTCAACGCCTAAGTCTCGGGTAGGGCGATGACTCGTCCAGACATCCTACCAGGCAATGCATTCAAATATTTTTCAACCAAATGCAACTTACACAAATAAAGCCACACGTAATGCAGGATGCGTACGTATACATGTGCTAACTCAAATTGATCAAACAGCCAATCAATTCCTTGCTATGCACACAGCCATCAATCAGATACTAGACATCACACCAAGTCCGTTTTTAGGTCGATGATCCGCGACATTTAGCAAACCCCATGCTTTTTGGCATGCCGGGCATAATAATAAGATTCATACTACCCCAATGCTTTTAGCATTGCCGGGCTTGACGGTTAGACTTCCAGAGGGTTCAGGTCCATCACAAGCTGCGACCTGCTTCCGACAATCCAAGCCTACGCCGCACTCGTCAGTGCCGTACAAGAGAAAGTCGGGCTTCCAACAAGCCATCACGTGTATCCCCATGCTCTTGGCATGCCGGGCGCGATATAAACTTGTCAGGCGTCGCATCATCTCTCATCGTGTGATCACTCATGCCACCCAACAATCAATCAAGCTTATCTTTAATCATAAGGGAAGATCACGCATATATGCTTGAAGAACTGGCCCTTGGCCATTTGATGCTAAATAATGCCAATGAGTCACACGGAAACATGTGAATGCACAACACAATTCACCATCCAAATCAGACAATCGCGAAGCCACAATTTCCATATCGATTATGTTACTCCCATCAATCAATTGATCATTATTAATAAGCCATCAATTGAAGTCAAGAATAAATCGAGCATTTATAATTCAAACGATTATAAATTAACCAACCTCATCAATTAGGGCCATTTAACCTAAATTCAATTTCTAACCTAAACCGACCCTAATCGGACTACATAACCACCTAATAATTCTAGGCAACTAATCCAAACGCAGTTAACGACCTAATCAAGAATTAGAGGTCAACTCACAGTCAATTCCTTGAAATAAAACCTTCAATCCGAACTTCGAACGCAACCGTAGCGCGAACCGTAATTATCGTCCAACGGGCCTAAACTCCAAAAGATTCGATCCACGGGCCCAAGACAAGGCCCAAATTTCGTGGTCCAATACCTCAGCTTTCAGCCCAACTCAGAATGGGCTTTGGCCCAGCTCCACAGCCCTGAAATTAGGCCCACGAATCAGCCCAGCCCAAAAGAAACAGAACAAGCAGCAGCACGTGAGAAAAACAGTGGCTAAATGGTACTGTTTCGTGCGACTTTGAGTGGTGGTCGGGCCTGGGGTCGAAGGTGGAGGTTCACGGAGGTCGGGGGTGGATGCCGGTGACCCGTGGTGGCCGGAGAAGTCGCCGGCAACACCAAAACAGCAGCAACACAGCAGCTGCAGCAGAGAAACCAGATTACGCACAACCCGGATACAAGGCTGGTTCGGGTATCTAACGGTCACGAAACCTCTTGCAACTGAAAGGGAACGTCCCTAGGGGTGTCGGGGTGTGTGTAGTAGCCGGAGGTCAGCAAAGAAACGAACCAGAGCAGCTAACTAACTCCAAAACAGAAACTGAACCAAAACCGGCAGAAACAGGGGCATGTTCGGTTTTCTGCTCACCTGAGCTCTTCCGGCGGCTGGTGGCTGCTTGCGACAGCAGAGGAAAGTCGGAGGGAGAGTGAGGAAGTTCCGTGAGGTGGTGGTGGTGGTCGAAACCCACCGAGCAGCGAACGGAAGCCACTGCAGCCCCTGTTCGAACAGAACAGCAAAGCTGCTCCTGCAGCTTCTCGCCGGCTTTCCGGCGGCCCTGGACGGCGGCGACGGTGCTGAGGGGTGGCGACGGACCAAGGAGGAGGTGATGATCGGTCGGTGAAGGTCTGGTGGTGGCTCGGTGAGGCTTGGTTGCGAAAAACAGAAGGTAAAGAAGAGAGAGTCAGTCGGTGCAAAACAGGGCAGGAGGAAAACGTGTAAAGGAGGGGGTGTCGTGCAAGCTGGAGGAGGGAGGGAAAATGCAGCTGTCCCCTTTGACCATTGACCATATGAGTGCTCTAAAGATAAGGTTGGACCACACAAATAATGAAGCTTGTCCTTTTGCCCATCAAATATCCAAGGGCAATCTTGTAACTTCCATCCTTGACCGGGGCAATTCCGAAACTTCGCACGCGAGGGTAAAACGGACATTGGCCATCCAATCGGGATAATGAATCCTTCGAGGTCGGCTTGGCTACGGCGAGGCCTCGACTCGAAAATTCAAATCCTAAGGCGAATGGACGAACCGATCAAAATCCCACTCGATTCGATCGATGATTATCGAAAATCTTTAAATTTCAAATTTCTAAATCCACGAAGTATACTTTGCGCGACCAAAATGAAATTCATATTCACACTATCGTCTGGATCACACTATTTACAGGAGTCGGGATTTCGGGCGTTACAACTCTCCCCACCTTAGGAAATTTCGTCCTCGAAATTACACTACCGCTGAAAATCTTCAAAAAGATAAGGATACTTCTGCCTCATAATCTCCTCGTTTTCCCACGTAGCTCCTTCTGTACCATGGTGTTGCCAAACCACTTTTACTAGAGGAATAGTCTTATTCCTCAGAATATGCTCCTTTCGATCCACGATCCTAATTGGGCGCTCCACATATGTTGCTCGCTCGTCCAATTCGATTTCCTCATAGCTCAAAATATGTGCGGGATCAGGCTCATATTTTCTTAACATAGAAACATGGAACACATTATGTACTTGAAACAGGTTTGGCGGTAAAGCAAGGCGATATGCTAAATTTCCAATCTTTTCCAAAATCTCGAACGGTCCCACATATCTTGGACTTAATTTTCCCTTTTTACCAAATCGAGACGTGCCTCTCATTGGCGATACTTTCAAGAACACATGATCGCCAACTTGAAATTCCAAAGGTCTTCTCCTTTTGTCAGCATAACTCTTTTGGCGACTTTGAGCTGCTTTTAGTCGATCCCTAATAATTTTAACTGTTTCCATTGACTGCTGAACTAACTCCGGACCAGTGACTTTCCTCTCACCAACTTCGTCCCAACACAATGGCGTCCTACAGGGTCTCCCATACAGGGCCTCAAATGGTGCCATCTGAATACTCTGCTGGTAACTGTTATTATAAGCAAACTCGACCAGATGTAACTGCTCCTCCCAGTTACCTTTAAAATCCATGACGCAAGCTCGTAACATATCCTCAAGAATATGTATTGTCCTTTCAGATTGACCATCCGTCTGAGGGTGATAAGCCGTACTAAATTGTAACTTCGTTCCCAGAGCAGTTTGCAAGCTTTTCCAGAATGTCGCAGTGAATTTAGGATCACGATCTGAAGTGATCGTCACTGGAACTCCATGCAGCCTCACGACGTGCCTCACATAAAGATCTGCATATCTATCTAAGGCAAAATCCTTTCTTACCGGAATAAAGTGAGCTGACTTCGTCAGTCTATCCACTATAATCCAAATTGAGTCGTGTCCTCTTTGACTTCTCGGTAACCCCATTACGTAATCCATCGTGATATGTTCCCATTTCCATTCAGGAATTTCTAAAGGCTGTAATAGTCCTCCAGGCTTACAATACTGTGCCTTAACCTGCTGACAGGTCAAGCATTTAGCCACATTTTTAGCTATATCACCTTTCATACCACTCCACCAATAATGCTGTTTTAAATTCTGATACATCTTCGTACTTCCAGGGTGGATGCTATAATTACTGCGACGTGCTTCTGACAAAATATCTTCCCTTAATTTCTCATCATCAGGCACAACTAAACGTCCACGAAACTTTAGAATTCCATCGTCAGTTACCTGAAAGTCTGCACTCCTTTTGGCTGAGTTGTCTTGAAGAATCTTTTGGATGGTGGGGTCGGTCGACTGTAAAGTCTTAATTCTCGTTTGCACTTCAGGTTCAATCCTCAAGGTAGCGATTAAGCTTGCTAAATGGCTGACTTCAAACTGAAAATCAGAGTCTCTCATCTCTTCTAGCAACCGCCACTGACTGGCACGTAATTGAGCAATCACTGATTTTCTACTCAGGGCATCTGCAACTCTGTTCGCCTTACCTGGGTGATAGAGAATCTCACAATCATAATCTTTAAGAAGTTCCATCCATCGGCGTTGCCTCATATTCAGTTCCTTTTGTGAAAATAAATACTTCAGACTTTGGTGATCCGTATACACTTGAAATTTCTCCCCAATCAAGTAATGTCTCCAAATCTTCAAGGCGAAAACAACTGCGGCCAATTCTAAATCATGCGTCGGGTAATTTACTTCATGAGGTCTCAACTGACGAGAGGCATAAGCGACTACCCTTCCATGCTGCATCAATACACAGCCCAATCCCCTGAGTGAAGCGTCACTATATATTTCAAATCCTCCAGGACCCGATGGAATCGTTAAAACAGGAGCCGTAGTTAGCTTATGCTTAAGCTCTTGAAAACTACGTTCACATTTCTCCGTCCATTCGAATCTTACATCTTTCTTTAATAGCCGAGTTAAAGGTGAGGCTATGGCAGAAAACCTTTCCACAAATCTTCTATAATAGCCTGCTAATCCTAGGAAGCTCCTGATCTCAGTCACTGTCGTCGGTCTTGGCCAATTTATAACTGCTTCAATCTTGGCAGGATCAACGGCAATGCCATCCCCAGAAACCACATGACCGAGAAATGCCACACGAGCTAACCAAAATTCACACTTACTAAATTTGGCATACAACTGATGTACTCTAAGGGTTTCTAACACCATCCTTAAGTGTTGGTCATGCTCCTCAAAACTTCTTGAGTATACCAGGATGTCATCTATGAATACAATCACAAACCGATCCAAAAACTCCTTAAACACCCTATTCATCAGATCCATAAAAGCAGCAGGAGCATTCGTCAATCCAAACGGCATTACGGTAAATTCATAATGTCCATATCGCGTTCTAAATGCCGTCTTCGGAATATCCTCCTTCCTTATTCTTAATTGATGGTAACCCGTTCTTAGATCAATTTTAGAAAATACCGCAGCTCCCTGCAACTGATCGAATAAATCGTCGATCCTTGGTAGAGGGTACTTATTCTTGATCGTTACCTGATTTAATTGTCTATAGTCAATGCACAAGCGTAACGACCCATCTTTCTTCTTTACGAACAATACAGGCGCTCCCCAAGGCGACGCACTAGGATGGATAAATCCTTTATCCAATAAGTATACTTGGGAATAGTATACTGAGTTTGAGATACCAAGTCCTAAGTTTGATTAACTTGTAAAGCTTGTAATTCTTCTTCCATAGCTGTCCTCCAGCCAGAAATTTGTAATGCCTCAGATACAGACTTGGGAATAGTATACTGATCAATAGTAGACAAAAAGGATCGAAAAGAAGGAGACACAGAAGAGTATGAAATAAAGTCCGCAATAGAATGCTGAGTACAAGCACGTGTACCTTTGCGATGAGCTATAGGGAGATCAAGATCATTAGTTGTGACAGGAGGATCAACTAACGGTGGATCTGGAATGGAAGATGGCACAGTTGTGACAGGAGGAAGGGGGGTGTATGAACCCGAGGACGCCGACTATAAACCTGTAGATGACGTGATTCTTGTGGTGATGCAGGTGGAACAACAGGAACAGTTGATCTAATGGTAGTCACATGGAATTCTTCATCCAACTCAGATACATTAATTGGAACATCATGATAAGGAGTGGATTCAAAAAATGAGACATCAGCAGTTATGAAGTGCTTCTTTAGTGATAAAGAATAGCAATGATACCCTTTTTGAGTACGAGAATAACCTAGAAACATACACTTGATAGCCCGTCGATCAAGTTTTGATACTCTGGATCGATGATCACGAACAAAACAAGCACAACCAAAAACACGAGGTGGTAAGGAAAATAGAGGCTCATTGGGAAACAAAGTAGAAAAAGAACACCACCTCGCAAAACAGAAGAAGTCATGCGATTAATGAGATAGCATGCAGCCATGACAGCATCAGACCAAAAGATTTTAGGGACCTTCATCTCAAATAACATAGATCTAGTAACTTCTAACAAATGTCTATACTTCCTTTCAGCAACACCATTCTGCTGTAGTGTATCAAGATAGGAAGATTCATGAATCATGCCATGCTGTGTCATAAAATCAGAAAAAGGTGCAGAAAAATACTCCTTAGCATTATCAGAACGCAAAATTTTAACATGCACACCAAACTGTGTAAAAATTTCAAGAACAAATGCACAAAATATAAAAAAAAAAACTTCGAACGATCTTTCATTAGATATAACCAAGTAACTCTGGAATAGTCATCAACAAAAGTAACAAAATATCTAAAACCCAAATTTGAAGTCACAGGACATGGACCCTAAACATCTGAATGAACTAACGAAAAAAGAGACTTTGCTCGTTTAATGACTCGAGGCGGATAACTGACACGATGTAATTTGCCAAATTGGCATGACTCACACTCTAAACTAGAAAGAGACTTAAAACGGGAATCTAATCGTTGAAGACTTTGTAGAGAAGGATGACCAAGGTGACAATGGATTTGATGCAAAGAAGAAACACCAGAACATGCAAAGGAAGTTGAGTCTTCAAGCACATATAGCCCACCTTCCTCACGTCCTTTACTGATCGTCCTCTTCATAGCCAGATCCTGGAATACACAAGAATCAAGATAAAATGTTATTGAACACTGAAAGGTTTTAGTTAACTTACTGACAGACATGAGATTAAATGAAAATTGTGGAAGATAAAGCACTGAGAACAAAGGCAATGAGAGAGTTGGATGAACTATGCCAACTCCTTTAACATGGGCAGATGAACCATTGGCTAATGTAACTGTGGATGAAGATGGTGTAAGAGAGGAAAATATACCTAAAAGACCTGACATGTGATCAGAAGCCCCTGAATTAATGACCCAAGGGCAAGAAGCAGCTGAAAAACATGCAGTAGCATTACCTGTCTGTGCTAAAGTAGCAGTGGAAGAAGTAGACTGTGAACTTGGAGATTGATACTCCTCTTCAGACATAACCACTATCTTACCCCCACATTCATGGGATCCTCCATGATATCCTCCATCACTCCCAATTTCACTATCAGTGCGGGAGCGTAACATAAGGGCTGAATTATCTACCACAGATATGCAATTCTAAAAAGACTCACGAGATACTCGAAGAACCCGATCAAACGTATCTGTGAGTGATGCAATAGTCTCTCCTCTAAGGATTTGATATCTAACAATTTCATATTCAGGGCCAAGACCTTCTAGAAATCCCATTACAACCAATTGTTCTCTCTGAAGTTGCATTTGTTGAACATTGGCGGAAATAGGAAGAACATCATTCAACTCCTCATACGTTCTCTTAAAATCAGCAAAGTACTGCTTGATAGGATGCCCCTTCCTCTTAGAATGATAAAATTTCTGCGATAACTCATACATCTGTGAAAGGGTGATAGGACGCCCTTTCCTCTCAGAATGATAAAATTCATGTGATAACTTGTCCACATGTAAGAGGTTATTTTGATCCGAATACAATACATCCAAATACTCCCACAATTCTTTAACTGTATCAACATGAATTACTAAACCAACTATATTCATGTCCATAGAGTTTAACATTTGACCAAGAATTTGTGCATCAATAACATCCCAAGTCTCATCATTTGTGGGCTTAGGCTCAGTCAAGTGCCTATGTTGATTCCTGCCCATCAAAGTAATCTTCACAATTTTCTTCTACTGAAGAAAATTAATAGCACCCTCAAGTTTCTCATAAGTGATTCGATTAAACGAGAAAGAAATCACCTCAGCCATCACAATTATTTTGTCAGAACTACTCTCAAACTCCACAAAAAATAACAAATATCACATCAATCCAACAAATCTTCAAATAATCGACTCCAAAATCTCTGAAATTCACCTGATCAGCTTCGCATAAACTCAGAAATATGCCAGAAACACAACCATATCTCTAATCAAGAGCTACCCACATCATTATCAAGCCTAATCAATAAATAACGCCTCAAAACTCCTAATCTGAGTTTTAGTAACCATCAATTTGCCAAAAAATTATGCCTGTGGGTCCTAATCAAGAGACATGGGTGCTGAAACTAGCTTACTGATGCTAGACGACCTCCCTACAAGACTCCCTGATGATGGACAGCATTGGATTTGGAATTGCTGGCCTGGACGACACTGCGTGACATCTCGTCAGAGGTCGTCAGGTTCTGCTGACGCCAAATCTAGCCCCGCTGGGCCTATGCAGGTCCAAATCCCGCTGTCGACACTAGATCTAGCCTCGTCGGGCCTAGGCGACGTTAGGCGATGCCCTGGCAAGGCTCGCCTACCTAGATGACGCCCCGGCAAGGCTCGCCGGATCTCTGCAACACTCAATCTAAGCTCGCCGACCCTGGGCGACGCGGGATCTGAAGGTTTCGGAGAGAAAGGAGGGAGAACGAGAAGAGAAGAAGTATTGGTGGTCGGCGTGAGTGGTTGAAGGGGGTTTATTGGTGGTCGATGGGTGGTCGGCGTGGATGGTTCACGGCGGTGACCAGTGGTAGGCGGCTGTTTAGCCTAACCTGGCTCTGATACCATGTAAAAGGGAAAAGTTAAAACATATTATTGAGTAAAGATGTATTTATACACTGGTAACCCCATAAACCCAAAAGACCACTTTACCTTCAACACTTCTAACAATATGAAAAGCGAAAACCACACTTTTCTCTGAAATACAATATTTATGGGGCTTGAAGCTTTTGAAGAATGGCAAGTCAAACATTTCAATGTCGTTCTATTTTCTTATGCAAGTGCTAATTGGGATGCTTTCAATTTTCACTACAGGTAGCAGAACATGATACTCCAGAGAATCTGCTGTCAAACGAAGCGAGCGCATTCTCTAAGATGATTCAAAGCACCGGTTCTGCCAATGCGCAGTATCTACGCGGCTTAGTCCTCCAAAGGAAATAGAACAAGTTATGGCTGGAAACGAAGTATTCAGACAGCGAGAGATGACGTTCGGCCTCTTCCTACTGGGCTGCCGCTGCCAATTTCGCTCTAGCAGTCAGCCTCAATCCCAACAAGCCCTTCAGATTTCGAATATCGACGACGATGACAACAATGGCGGCAACATCATTAAGACAATGGAAGATTCATTTATTACGCCCTTCTGAATGTTTGCTCATCAGTTTTAGTACTAGTAACACTGAGAATTCACACTATTCATTAATCTGTGGGAATCCACATCCAGGATCAAGGATTAGGTAACCTCACCAAATGGAAGTAATCTAAATTAGAATTCTGTTGCAACTTGTCTATGTAATTTTCTACATAAATCAAAGTATAACGTGCGAATCTTCTCGTGAGTCTTATATAACTTCTTTGTGCGGCTTGAATTTCATTACGATGTACGGTTGATAGATGATGAATCCTCCCGATTCGAAGCTATGTGGCCGAGTTGCGTCAAGGGTGTCACCGAGCTAGACCTGATCATCCTTGCAGCCTGAATCGACCCTAGAATTTGATTATTTAAGGTACACGTTATGGTGTAACTTCCATCTGTTTTAGCTAATTTGTTTTAGTAAAAGCTTCGTCCATGCACTTAGCCAAAAAGAAATCGGTGGAAATAGATGAAATACAACGAGGTTGTGCGCGCAACTGAATTTAAATAACAGTGAATATCTTCAAAATAACCAATAGGAAAAAGAAAAATTCGCTACATTTAGCTTTTGATTATAAGCCTTTTCAGTAGTATATTTTTATTGAAACTCAGTTAGCAGACAGCTAATGTCTAATAGTAAAAAAAGGAAAAAAAAAGATAAATATCTTAAATAATGTGGACAGAAGATCCGACATGTTGAACTGATTTAGATTTGAGTGCTCTTCTGTTCCGATCTAGAAATAAACCTAGGATTTACAAAGAGTTTTCTGTATTTATTCAACCTGTTCGTGTTGTTGTTAGTTATCTCTACATGGTGGTAGTGCTGGGGACACCATACCTAGGCGCACATTGCCTTTGGGTAGTACCATAGCTATCAGTAGGCTGTGCCGAGTTGATTTATCTTTCGAATTTACTTTTTTTTTTCTTTTGTTAGATTTGCAATTAACATATCAAAAGAAAAACCTAATGTGACAACATTTCTATCGTTAACCTAAGAAATTTAACATATCAAATAAAGGAAACTCAAAATTAACAAGATCACCCAGTTCCCCACATGTGTGTGTATATATATAATGGTTTGCATCAAGATTCTCGGTATCTTATCCAATTCAATTTTTATTCGCGTCTGTTGATAATAATATATAAAAAAAAACAGCTGTTAATTACTAGACCACTAGGGCGGATGAACATTTAGTTGCCAAAAACCTACGTTTTTTTATGCGCAGTCTTACTATTCACAGGAATAAGTTACAAATCATATGTAAATTCTTACTCTTGGAAAAATTACCAAAAAATCCTAAATATATTGCACTTGTGCCAATTTTATCCTAAGTTTTTTTCTTTATCAATTCAGTCCTAAACCTTTTGCAATTGTGTCAACTCAATCCATTCGGCTGACGACATAATATTGTAATATATGTTTTTTTTTCTTCTTTTTCCCTTCTCTCTTCTTCTTCTTTCTCTAGTTGCGCGAGGCTGAGCCTTTCTAGCCTAGATCTGGCAAGGCTCGACCTTGCCATGGTTGGGCAAGGTCGATGGCAAGGCCGAACCTCACCAGATCTGTGATTGAGAGAGCGATCTTTGCCTGAGGTTGGCGAGGCCAACCTCTCCAGCTATTGTCACTGGTCGAATTGGCCAGAGGAAGAAGAGGAGGAGTGAAGAAAAAAATGAAAAGGAAAATAAAAAACAAAGAATTAAAACAAGTTAAAAATGTATCAACGGGCGTCGACCGACGTCCATGTCAGCACCAGCCGGCCAAAATTGATCGGATGGACTGAATTAGCACAACTGCAAAAGATTTAGAATTGAATCGCCAAAAAAGAAAAAAATTAGAATTGAATTAACATAATTGTTAGAGATTTATGATAACACCTACTCCTGCAATTGCAAAAACTAGTATTTAGTTCAACCCCGATTTATTCTTTATATGGGATGAGGAAAATGACAAAACCGCTTAATAATTACTCGTACTTTTTATTTTTTTTGGGTCGAAAATTACTCATAAATTGAAGGTCGAGTTTCTTGGACAATGTAACTGATCACATAAAAAATTAATATACATATATTTTTCGGTCGAACATAAAAAATTATTAGTAACCCACAATAGTTGTTGTCCGTGCGTCAGTGCGTAACTAGAACCGTTGACTTTCCATATCCAGTCGGGATCCTCTGACCACAAGGAAATAGACAGGGCCTGACCACAAACGATCCTAGCGGTCTGTTCGCATTGGACGGTTGGGATTAAATTCTGTCCAAAATGTAAAAAAAGGATGCGTTTTGGTTGAGCAGGAAAGTGAAATCTAAAAATAATAATAATCCATGATTTTCGTCCTCCATCCGCTCTCTCACATTTGGTATGTCTCCGCTCCTCCTCCTCTGTGTCAAATTTCGTCCCCCCTCCGGCGATAGTCCCCTTCGACGGGGGCTAAAGGGGACGGACGATCCCGGCGGAATGGTCGACGGAGGGAGTCGATTAGGGCTTTCGAATGTGGACTGGGGAAAGTGAACAGGCCACAAGAGATCGACGGAGAGGGCTGGGCTTGAGATTCGCCAACGGCCGAGAAACGGGAGCTTAAGCGCACGGAGATCCCAGACGGAGGGAGGCGTTCGAAGGTGAACTGAGGAAGGGAGAGCTCGATGGAGAGGGATCTGAGGGGAAAGGAAAGGAGATAGATCCTTTAAGCGTGTTTTTTTTTCTTTTAAATTCAAAATTGAAATTCAAAATTCTTTATTATTTTAATGTACGTTTAGGGCAGACTTTAATCCCAGCCGTCTGATACAAACGGACGGCTGGGATCGTTTATGGTCAAGCCCCTGACCATTTCCTTGTGGTCAGAGGATCCCGATCCCCTTTCCTATATCGTCTGTCAAAGACCAAACTCTCCCTAAAAAGACCTTCTATGTCGAGTGTGGCCAGAAACTTCCTCACTCTTGCTTGACGAGCCCCCATCTCGTTGTCGCAAGCCAGAATGTCGGAGGGAGACTCCGAAGGCCGCGGCGGCTGGCTGTGGTTGTGGCATCCTAAAGATGCGAATGATGCAATTCCTAGAGCTACCACAACGTTGCTTGTCATAGCAATTGCAGCTCTTAGTTTTTTCTCTTTGTTCACGAGAACGAAAAATGGGACGGTTCCATTTACAAACTCTGGCTCGGAAGCAAGTTATACGTCGTGGTTAGTTCCCCATCGCTGGCCAAAGAAATCGTTCGGGACAAGGACGCGATGTTCGCCAATCGGGATCCGAACATCGCACAAAGCATTGGGTCGTACGGCCGAAGGGGCATTACCTTCTCAAGCCAGGGACCTCATTGGACGAATCTTCGCAAGCTGTTCGTACGGCAGATGATGAGCAACGCGAGCCTAGACGCCTGTTACGGTTTGAGAAGGCAAGAGGTTAGGAAATGTCTGAGTGATCTGTATAAAAAATCCGGGGCGCCGGTGGATATCGGCGAGTCGGCACTTCTGATCTTGATCAACGTGACCATGGTGATGCTATGGGGAGGGACGCTTAAGGGAGAGAGAAGTGAAGCTGTGGGCGCGGAGTTTCGGAAGGTGGTGGCCAAACTCATGGTGATCGCAGCTAGCCCGAATATTTTGGACTTTTTCCCGGCACTCGCTTGGCTTGACCTGCAAGGAGTTGAAAGGGACATGAAAATGGTGCATATGTGGTTTGATGAATTTATTCAGTCTGCTATCGATTGCGCCACTGAAGGAAGAACAAATGAACTGTTCAAGCAGGACGGAGAACCTAAAGGCAATGAACAAAAGGACTTTTTGCAGATTTTCCTGGACATGGAGATGGATCTTGAAGATTGGCAGCCACCAATGGACAAGAATAGAGCACTCAACACCATTCTTATGGTAAGTTTATTAAGCTAGTTGACTAGTTCTTAGATGAATTTACATTACTATTTAGTGACCTGATGCACTGGACTGGGTCCAACCTTGCCCTCTCCATCACGAAAACCTCCATTGTTCGCCTGGAACGTCGATTCGTCTCTATTACGGTGCTTCATAACGTATTCAGCTTTATCAAACATGACGGCAACTTACTCTTTGTGATGACACTTTGAATCTGTGGAATAGGACATCGTGGTTGGCGAAACCGATACGATTTTGACAACGGTCGAGTGGGTGATGGCACAGTTGCTGCTGAATGGGAATGCGATGAACAAAGTAGTCCACGAATTGACAGAAGTCGTGGGGGAGGAAAAGGTGGTCGAAGAGCACCACTTGCCCAAGCTGAAGTACCTCGACGCCGTCATGAAGGAGGCGTTCCGCTTGCACCCTGTGCTGCCCTTATTGGTGCCTCGGACTCCACATGCTACTTGTGTTGTCGGGGGTTACACAATACCGAATGGCAGCAACGTATTCTTGAACGTGGGTTCTATCAACCGGGACCCCAATAGTTGGGACAAGCCGTCGGAGTTTCGACCCGAGAGGTCCTTGGAAGATTCAGGCATGTACGATCTCTCGGGCAACAACTTCACGTACATGCCATTCGGTTCAGGTCGAAGGATGTGTACGGGGCTTGCGCTGGCAGAGAGGATGCTGCCATATGTTTTGGCCTCACTTCTGCATTCGTTCGAGTGGGAGTTACCGCCGGGGGTGCAAGTGGAACTCTCGGACAAGTTCGAGCTTGTGGTCATGAAAACGAACCCCCTTATCGCCATCCCCAGGCCGAGATTGTCCACGCCGAAGCTCTACGGTTCAAGATAGATCTTTCATTAGAATCTCGAGTCTTTCATTTCAATTCTACAAAATAACATCGAACTGGTATTGTCATCTCTGTGGGCGAAGGCATGGAAGCGGACCTTGCCCGAAGCAGACAGGAGCATGTTTTAAGTGTGGCCAGTTGGGCCACCAGGTCAAGAATTTTCCGGGTCAAGCTCTAGGGAACCGAGCTCAAGGATAGAGGCTACAGGCTGGACAGCTAGCTATGGCTCCGCAGAATGATCAAAATCGACCGCCAGCTCAAGGAAGAGTATATGCTATGGCACATAGAGAGGCAGAGGAAGCGCCTGGCGTGGTCACATGTACGATCTATTTATGTGATCAAGCTGCCTATGCTTTGTTTGATTCGGAGCGTCGCATTCATTTATGTCTACTCAGTTTGTTGATTTGGTAGGTGTAGAGTTGAAACCGTTGAATGTGATATTGCATGTTACTACACCATTAAAGGATAATGTGCTAGTCTCGCTAGGTTGTGCGAATTATAAGATAGTGATTGGTGGTAGCGAGGAAATGATAAATTTGGCCGTGCTGCCTATGTATGATTTTGATGTGATTATTGAAATGGATTGGTTGGGGAAACAAAAGGCTGTAGTTGATTGTGGTAACAGGGTAATCCATTTCTATTCGGATGGTCGCCCTAATTTGAATTTGTAGGAAGTCGAGGAGGAACCTCGGTTCCTTTAGTCTCGTCGCTTGAAGTGACAAAGCTGTTGAGTGAAGAGTGTCAAGCATATCTAGCTGTCGTGGTTGACACAACGATTGAGGAACTGAAATTGGAAAGTATAACGGTGGTGCGTGAATTTCCTGATGTCTTTCCTAAGAAATTGCTAGGATTACCACCTAAGAGAGAAATTGAATTTGTGATTGAGTTAGCTCCTGGAATGGAACCAATCTCGAAGGTACCTTATAGAATGTCCTTGTCAAAATTGAAAGAGTTAAAGGTGCAGATGCAGATGCAGGAGTTGCTTGATAAAGGGTTCATTAGACCGAGCACGTCGCTGTGGGGAGCGCCAGTGCTGTTTGTGAGGAAAAAGGAAGGATCCTTGCGTTTGTGCATAGATTACAGGTAGTTGAATCAAGTAACTATTAAGAATAAGTATCCGTTGTCAAAGATAGATGATTTGTTTGATCAGCTACAATGAGCATCTGTGTTCTCTAAGATAGATTTGAGGACTAGCTATCATCAGCTGAGGATCAAAAAGGAGGATATACCAAAGACGACCTTTAGAACGAGGTATGGGCATTATGAGTTTACAGTTATGCCTTTTGGATTGACTAATGCCCCTGCTGCATTCATGGACCTGATGCAGCGAGTATTTAAGGAGTATTTAGATCGATTCGTCATTGTTTTTATTGACGACATTTTGATTTACTCGAGGAGTAAGGAGGAGCATGAAAAACACTTGGGAGTTATCCTACAGACTTTGAGGGAGCATTCGCTTTACGCCAAGTTTAGTAAATGCGAATTTTGGTTGAATAAGGTAGCATTCATTGGTCATGTGATATCTGGAGAAGGAATCTCCGTGGACCCTTCAGAGATTGAAGCAGTAATGAATTAGCCTAAACCCACGACAGTTACTGAGGTTCGAAGTTTTCTGGGGTTAGCAGGCTACTATAGGCGATTCATGGAAAAGTTTTCATCCATAGCCACTCCGTTGACGAAGTTAACAAAGAAGGATACGAAATTCGAGTGGACTGATAAGTGTGAAAGAAGTTTTCAAGAACTTAAGCACCGATTGACGACCGCACCTGTGTTAACTATCCCTTCTGGACTTGGAGGTCATGAGATATATAGCGATGCTTTGCTAAAGGGATTAGGGTATGTGTTAATACAACATGGGAAAGTGGTCGCTTATGCTTCGCGACAGTTGAGACCTCATGAGATGAACTATCCGACTCATGATTCGAAGTTAGCTGTCATTATCTTCGCCCTAAAGATTTGGAGGCATTATTTGTGTGGCGAAAGGTTTCAGATTTATACAGATCATCAGAGTTTGAAGTATCTGTTTTCGCAGAAAGAATTGAATATAGGGCAGTGTCGATGGATAGAATTGCTAAAGGATTATGATTGCGATATTTTATATCACCCTGGAAAGGTGAATAGAGTCACGGATGCACTTAGTCGGAAATCTAGCATTGCGCTTCTTTTGGTTAAGGGATGGTCCTTATTTGAGGGACTGAAAGATTCCGAGTTTAAGCTGGAGGTTTGCCAACTGTCTAGTTTAGTGGCAACCTTGAGGATTGAGCCTAAAATCGGAGAACGAGTTAAGGCCTTGCAGTCTACGGATCCTGAGATTCATAAGATTCTCAAGATGGATGTGGCGAAAATGAAACCTGAATTTCAAGTGTCAGAAGACGGAATTCTAAAGTTCCGCAGACGTTTATGTGTACTTGGTGACGAAGAGCTTAAGGAAAAGATCTTGTCGGAAGTTCATAGGAGCAATTACAGTATTCACTTAGGTAGCACGAAAATGTATCAGAATCTGCGTCAACATTATTGGTGGAACGGAATGAAAGTGGATGTGGCTAAGTACGTGGCAAAGTGTTTAACTTGTCAGCAAGTGAAGGCTCAGCATTGCAATCCTGGAGGACTGTTACAACCGTTGGAAATCCCTGAGTGGAAATGGGAGCATGTAACCATGGATTTTGTGATGGGTTTGCCAAGGAGTCAGAAAGGCCATGATTCGATTTGGGTAGTCGTAGACAGATTGACTAAGTCTGCACATTTCATACCCGTACGAAAGGATTTCACAATGGATAAGTACGTCGAGTTGTATATGCGTCACATTGTACGTTTACATGGAGTTCCAATTACGATAACGTCTAACAGGGATCCTAAATTTACAGCGAATTTCTGGAAGAGTCTTCGGGAGGCTTTGGGAACTGATTGCAGTTTAGTATAGCATACCATCCACAGACGGATGGACAGTCAGAAAGGACAATTCAAATGCTCGAGGATATGTTACGAGCTTGTGTGATAGATTTTAAAGGTAGATGGGAGGACCAATTTCATCTAGTGGAGTTTGCTTACAATAACAGCTACCAATAGAGTATCCGAATGGCACTGTTTGAAGCCTTGTATGGTAGAGCCTGTAGAACTCCTGTATGTTGGGATGAAGTGGGAGAAAGGAGCATAATTGGCCCAGAGTTAGTAGAACAATTAGTTGAGGCGGTTAAGGTTATTAGAGAAAGGCTGAGAACGGCACAGTGTCGTCAAAAGAGTTATGCTGATAAAAGACGTAAGCCCTTGGAATTCCAGGTTAGCGATCACATTTTCCTTAAAGTATCGCCGATGCGTGGATTATCGCGATTTGGGAAAAAGGAAAAACTGAGTCCGAGGTACGTAGGTCCCTTTGAGATTTTGGAGCGAATTGGAACTTTGGCCTACAGACTCGCCCTGCCGCCAAACCTGTCGCAAGTGCATAACGTATTTCATGTGTCGATGCTGAGGAAGTACGAACCAGATCCGACTCATGTTTTAGACTATAAGACTATTGAAGTGGACGACAAGGTGACGTACATGGAAAAGCCAATCATAATTAAGGATCGAAAAGAGCAAGTTTTAAGGAATAAGACGATCCCGCTAATCAAAGTGATCTAGGAGCACCACGGAACAAAAGGCGCCACGTGGAAAGTGAGGAAGCGATGAGGCGTCTGTACCCCCATTTGTTTAGTTAGTTGGGTTTATTGTAAATTTCGAGGACAAAATTTCTGTAAGGGAGGAAGAGTTGTGACATTCTGAATTTCCTGCCATTTTGAGACTATTGAGTGAGAAGTATCTATTGATGTATTTCAGTTTTATTTCGCTCGAATCTGATCAATCCTGATTAGATTGATCAAAAGGGAAAGGCTAACGCATGACAAGGTACGTAGGCCTAGGAAACTCGAAAAAGAAAATGGCGCTTTGACCATAAGGATTGTCGAGGGAACATTTGGAACCAATAAAGGCAGATCAAATAACGATTAGGGAATCCATTGCTAGCGTTATACGATTGGAGCGCGGGTGATGCCGTTTAACCAATATATAATTTGCGAAATTTTCCTGAATCAAACTATGACGATCGAGACCGTCAGGACTAGCAATGAACCCTCGCAATTAAATGACAACCAAAGCTGTCGTAACTTGAGTCGTCCTAAGTGTGATGAGAATCATAGAGTCGATACGTGTAACGTCTGCAAAAGCCGCCCGTTAGTTCGATATAAACTGAAGACACGATTGACAGAAGATCAATCACGAAATAGAAGCTCGAAATTGGCAAATGGAAATGAAGAATTCCAACGTTAGAAAAGAATTTGCCGTCGCCTCGCCGATGGTAATTTAAAATTGAAAAAATGAAATTTCGGACGGAAAGTGCAAAATTACCATTTTACCCCTTAAGCCCTAGCCTAGTCTTAAAAAAGAATGAAGGACAATTTGGTCATTTGGACTTCTATGGGCTGCCGAAAATGAGAGGAATTATTGGTCAAAGGGAGTCAAATGCAAGAGATGATATTTATATGCTTGGTGACAAGTGTCATTCATTGAGTGATTAAGCATTAATTACCCCACCTACCCATCTTGTCACTTGATCACACCAATTAATTTGTGAGAGACTTCATTTCATCCTTACTTCAGCCATGGCTCTCCCCTATCTCTTTCCTCTTCATTTTCTCCTTCATTTTCCTCTCACTCGAAACTGCTTCAGTCGACTGTCGCAACCCGTCCGGAAGCAGACGCGGCTAATGGATTACCGATCGCGGGTCTTGGATCGGCGCGAGCCCTCCCAGGCCCATACCAAATCGCGGCGGGAGTATTTTTCTGAGGGATTCGACGATAAGAGTCGATCGCTTTCGACCTTCAGTGTGGTCGTGGTGGCATGTGCAACTTGTGCATGCATTTGGAGTCGCCACCGGTCTTTCTTGGAGGGTAGACCGGAAACCTTACTAATCGATTGGGAGAGATCGATCAGTTCTGCGGAACCAGAGGTTTTGGGTTCGGGGACTTTGTTACGTCGGTGTCATTACCGACGACTTTTCGGTACCTAACGCGAGTGATTTTCCTATTTAAGATTTCATGCATGGGCAATTTTAGGTGAGGTAGGCTTGATTCAGGGTTTCATGCAGATCGGAAGACTATTCCTATCAATCACAATCAATTTTAATGAAAGCGCGATCGAGTGCATAAATAAACCAGATCGATGCACATCAATTCACATCACATGGCCTCCTAGTATAGCCATAAGGGCTTAGGGAATGCGTGATTTAGGACCAGGGACAAAATGGGAAGATTTGGAAGCTATTAGCCCGAAGGGCAAAATCGTCAATTTTTGGAAGATTTGGATACCGAATTATCCAAAATATTCCATGGCCAATTGATTGTGGCCATTTCCCATTTTGAGAATTTTTTTGGAATTTCTTGATTTTTTCTTCAATTTTTGGGAAGACGATTCGCCCGAAGGGCGAAATCATCATTTTTAAGAAGGGTCGGGGTTCAAAACACCCGGAATGAGTCTTGGCCAGTGGGTTGTGGCCATTTCCTATTTTTGGGGATTTTCTTGGATTTTTTTAGAATTTTTTTGGAAGACAGTTTGCCGGGAGGGCAAAACCGTCATTTCTGGAAAGATCGGGGGTCAAATGACCCGAAACAGGTCGTGGCCAGTTGAATGTTGCCATTTCCTATTTTCTGGAATTTTTTTAGAATTTTTCTGAATTTTCCGAATTTTTTGAATTTTTTATGATTTTCCATTTTTTATTGATTTTTCAAATTTTTATTATTTTTCGAATTTCCGAAAATAAAATCATCCGACATTCCTAGACGTGACACGTGGCATTCTAATAGCCGTCGAATTATTCTGAATTTTTATATCCGAAAATCATTTTTTTAATATTAAAAAAATTGTTTATTTTGAAAATCGCCGGATCGCGACACGTGGCTCATCCACGGCCGTCTGATCCGGCTTTTATTTTTTTAAAAGACACGGACCCACATCGCTGACGTGGCTGCCTACGTGGCACGCCATGTCAGCGTTGACTCATTGATCGGCGAAGGGGTTTCGCCGGAGAAGAAGACCGGCGCCGGCGACCTTCGTCGGCGCCACATCGGAAGGCCATATCTTGGTCGTCCGATGTCCGATTGACTTGAAATTTTTGCCAAAATGCTCCTAATGAGATCCTCTACGACATATCTCAGCCTCAATACAGCAGAATCATATTTGCCCTTGGTATCACCGGAGAAGACGATAAACAGTAATATTTCCGGCGATTTTCGCCGGAATGTCGCCGGAATCACCAAACCGAGCACAAATCCCACGATTCTTGCTCATTTCAATTCTTAACAAGCTTTGCACCAACACACGTCCGGTATGGACCAAAAGGGCTCACGTAATCTCTCTACTTGAACATGCACAGTTCATATTTTCCGATGAACTTGTTCAGTGTTCGACTTTGCGTTTCTCCACATTTAAGCTTCGACCCAAGCTATCAGACAACTAAAATGAAGTTCCAGAATACTTACCTTCGTGCAGATGAGCTTTGAGAGATTGTCAGTTACTCTCTTGAATCCATGATCAGATTTGGAGGTCGGGAGGCTCGTCCATGATCAATCAGACCAAACCGATATAAACAAACAGGTAAACGAAGCTTAGAAGTCGTTCTATATGCAATTCGATCAACAAAAACACACAAATAGGCCCTGATATATACTGTCATGATCGAACACAAGGTAGGTTGCAAAGTATTATCTGAAGCCAAAGAACCGACCTGGTTTGATAGATGAAGGCGGCATAGACGGCTCAGCGTTGGCGATCCGGGCTCCTCAAAGCTTGCGAACTCAACCTCCTGGCTTCTCTCGTGTCTCGTCCATGTGGCCGAAGCTCCCTTCACGTTTTTCAATGGTGAATGAACCTGTTGCCCAGTTTTCCTGCTCCCCCTCTTTTTTTCTATTGATTTCCCTTCTCCCTTCTTTTGTTTCCTCGTGGGACTTCTTCCATAGATTCCTCTCCCACTTCTTTTATTATTTTTTTATTTCCTCCTTTTCTTCCTCTACTTTCACGACTCAATCTCCCTCTTTTATTCTCTTTTGCTCTCTGTCCGAGAACCAATCCTTCCCCCATCACCTTTCATTTTCTTTTCTTATTTGTCCCTCACTCTTATTTTATCCCTTTCATCATCAAGTCTCCCACCATCCCATTTTTTATTTTTAAATACTCTCTTCTTTATCTCATCAACTCACCAATATCCCGCCACCACTTCTCTTTTTTATACAAAAGAAACCCTCACCCACTTTCAATGTGTCGGCCAACTATCCTCAATTGTATGTGAGTAATAATAAAAAAATGCAAAGATGATTCGTGGATGATCATGATTCCTTCTTTTTAGTGCCTTTCACTTTTTCGCCGAATGCGATCCAGCTCCCTTATGCGAGCGCTCCCATGGACTCCTTTCCACTTCTTTAGATATAACCGGAGCTCCTTTCCTTTGATCGTTATTAATATTTTTTGCCAAATTCAATTTTATGATGATCAGAGGACACCTAAAATCGAATCTGAATTTCACTATTTATGACGTCAAAAAGTAAAGAAAATAAAAATAAAAATATTGACTATTTTTATACATTTTTGTGACCTCAAATATTATTTTTCTTAATTTTCTTCTTTTCTTTTTTTTTTGTATTTTTCGAAAATATTAAAAATTATGAAAATTATTTTTTTTTGGTCAAAATGGTTCATTTAGCTTGACTAAGGTCACCAAAATTGATTTTTCAATTTTTTAGCTTTTTATAGATTTTCTATGAATTTTTGAAAAATAAAAAAAGGTTGATCAGAATTTAGGTGTCAACAGCTGCCCCCTCTTTGAGAGGAATCTCGTTAGAGGTTTCTCTCAAAGATAAGGTGACACCGCAATCCTGGTCGACTCGGCTCGACTCGGGAAACTAAAGGAAAAGGAGCCATGACATTCAATCTTTCATGCTTGTCGATGTACGCTCTTTCTTGAAGGGGGAATATTCATTTGAAATGAGAGAGTGAGATAGTAGAGAGACATACCCGCCACTTACCTGTTTGATGCTTGTGTGGCCTTCGCGGTGTCTAATGGATTCAAGAGAATTTCTAGGGACTCGTCTAGAGTGTCCTAGGGAGGTTAAGCTCTGACCTGTATGGTAGGTCATACCATTATGGGATTCCTAATTGGTAGGAACCTAAGGAAGGCGCATCCCACGCTTGAGGATTCGCCGGAGATTTTAATCCGTATGGTGGATCGGACCTTTGCGTTGATCCTTAAGGCGGTATCTACCTCGTGTTGACCCTTATGGCGGTTTCTACCATGAGTTGATCCTTTAGGCGGTATCTACCATGAGTTGACCCTTTAGGCGGTTTCTACCTTGATTTGACCCTTCATGCGGTTTCTACCTTGGATTGACCTGACCCTTCAGGCGGTTTCTACCTTGAGTTAACCCTTCAGGCGGTTTCTACCTTGATTTGACCCTTTAGGCGTTTTCTACCATTGGTTTGACCCATCAGGCGGTTTCTACCTTGAATTGACCCTTTAGGCGGTTTCTACCTTGAGTTGACCCTTCAGGCGGTTTCTACCTTTGGTTGACCCTTCAGGCGGTTTCTACCATAAGTTGACCCTTCAGGCGGTTTCTACCATTTGTTTGACCCTTCAGGCGGTATCTACCTTTAGTTTTGACCCTTCAGGCGGTATCTACCTTGAGTTGACCCTTCAGGCGGTTTCTACCTTGTGTTTTGAAAAGGGGTCTCATGACGAGGGTTCTCCACGTCCGATGAGACTGCCTGATTTTTGAAAAGGGGTCTCATGACGAGGGTTCTCCACGTCCGATGAGACTGCCTGACTTTTGAAAATGGGTCTCATGACGAGGGTTCTCTACGTCCGATGAGACTGCCTGATTTTTGAAAAGGGGTCTCATGACGAGGGTTCTCCACGTCCGATGAGACTGCCTGATTTTTGAAAATGGGTCCTAGGACGAGGGTTTTCCACGTCATGCTAGGACCGCTTGATTTTTGAAAATGGGTCCAAAGACGAGGGTTCTCCACGTCTGCTGGGACTGTTTGATATTTTTGAAAATGGGTCCTAGGACGAGGGTTCTCCACGTCGAGCTAGGACTGGTTGATTTTTGAAAAATGGGTCCTGGGACGAGGGTTCTCCATGTCAAGCTAGGACTGGTTGATTTTTGAAAAATGGGTCCTGGGACGAGGGTTCTCCACGTCTGATAGGACTTTTTCTTTTAAAAGGGTTTTTCTTCCCCTCTTTTCTTTGAGAGATCCCGAAATTCGTCGAGAATTCAGTTTTGACGCAGTAAAAGATTTCATTTTGGCGAAAATTTCACTAGTACGCTGATGATGCGGGAGGTGACTTTCTGGGAGCTGGGTTCTCCAGGTATTTTACAGAAAGTTAGATTTGTAAGTTCTTCTCTTCAGAGCGAGGCCTTCTTCTGGGGATTTGGTGTCTCCAACGGATCTTGCAGAAGTTCGAGCCTGAAAGATTTTTCTTCACCAAGAAAACGTTAGTAATCTTTGGGAAGACCACGGCAGTCCATTTGATAAAACCGTATGACTTAAGTTTTAAACATGAAATGTGCATTTTGATGCCGGAGGCTATCCAAAGCATTCTTGCAACATGCAAATGTGATCACAAATTCCTTGCATGGAAAATCTGGATCAACAGTTTGAAAATTCCAAAAAGAGTTTGTTCAAAACATCAATTGGAATATTTCTCGACAAGGAGGTCTTCTCACCTGTTTTGAGGTAGTGGTTTTTATAGGGGATGCACTCAATTCCCTACTAACCTGTGCCTAGGTTTTAAGCTCATTCGCAGCGCATACATTTTGATCGGTCGGGATGTCTTCCACGGGACCGTAATGTTGGGCTTGGATATTGGTTTTCAAAGGGGGGACTCACTTTTGAGTCGAGGCCATTGAATGAAAGTATTCACCATCTGCTCCGGGTTTACAAGTCAAGAACCCTGCAAAATGAGAAAGAAATAGTCTTGCTCGTACTTCTTCGATCTAAGCAATATGTTAACCCAAGTGTCTTAGTCAGATAAGACTGTTTCAGGGTTGTAACATTGGTAGGATTGGGGACCGAAAAAGGCTTGTTTTTGGCCCAGAAATTACGAAGGGTTTGACATTGGTGATCATTGCAAATTTACCACCTGCCCTTTCCTCTCTGCACCTTCAGTTTTTGGGATGCGCAACCGATTTTGAGGTGTGCACCAGCTCTTCAGAGAGCGTTTCGTCGCATTAAGAGACTGATGACTCTGTCTGCGTCTCTGCTCCACGCTTGACACCATTTGGGGAGTAGTCTTTTTGATCTGACTCCTTTAGGGATTTCCTCTTTTCCCATCCGGCTTCATTGCGGATCAATCAAACAACTTACACGAGCATCGGCCTTGCTTTTACCAGGCACTTTGCTTTTTCTCGATGCCGTGGATTTTTCTCATTCATTTTTGAAATCCCACTTTTTCTCATCTTCATGGGATCGTGTTAGACCTATGATCGAAGGTCTAACAAGGTTAAGCATTAACTTAGGAATTTTTTTTTTTGCAAACCCTAAGTCTTGAACTCCTTCGTTTCTGAAGTGATGCTGCATCCGTCTTGGAATGTGCAATGATCACCAACGGGTTTATGAAATGATTTTGCAGGCTCAACTTGGCTGTGCAAAGGATTCGGTGTGTGTGATAGAGAAATGAATGCTTCTCATCATCCTATGGCACTTGGATTACCATATAAACAACACACAAAGATTAATGTTAGTCCGACCAAGAAAATTTCTAACCATTTTCTCATGATGCTGCTGGACTCACCTCCATTTTGCCCCGATGTGGGGTGGTTCTTGATAGGGTTAAGAATGAAAATCGCCGTTCAAAGGGGTTATCAACGGTCACCTGTAGTGTTTGGGGGATTTGAAACGAATGCCTCCGTCGTCCCAATCCATGTAATCGTTGCGAATGGTCCCTACTTCCGTAGGTCCAGATTTTGCTGTCTGATTCGCTCCACTTCTCTCTTAAGTGTGTATAGGACGTGTTTGGATTGAGCTCGCCTCTCCTTTGAGGAAACATCCTTTTAAATGGTTTGAAAGAATCTTGTTTGGAAAAATTCATTTCATTTTCTCCAAAATTTATCCATCGAGGGGATTTTGTGATGTACCATGCATGTTCTTATTCATGTTCAGACAACCTCCTGTTTTAAAACATGGATGCCACTGAAGTTAGAATTCTATATCTTTTCTAGACATCAGATTTTGAAAGTTTTTCTTTTTCTCTCTGTTTTTTTTTTGTTTAACATCTTCAATGGATTGGGAAAAGTGATACTTACCTGTCTCCCGCGGCTGGAGATCCCTGAAAATGCAGAAGAAACATGTTATTGTACGTTCACGAATTTTTCAAAAAATTAAAACGATACATCTTCCCTTGGTCGTGTACTCCAACGGGTAATTCATGGGGTGTGAAAACTTGTTTCACCTTGATGGCGATCCCCTGTCAAAGACGGGAATTAGTTGTTAGTTTGCGTTCCAAAATTCAAGGGAAATTGGAACGATACAGCCTTGTTCTTGCTTTGTGTTTCCATTTGAACACAAACTCGCGGCTTGCAGGATTTGGCCCTCTATCTTGTGGTCTTGATCCCTCCGTTTGGTTGGCGATGAATCATTCTCAAGGATTTGCCCCAGAGAAGATCCATTTGTGTTTTTGGGCGCACTCCAGCGCCATTCTTCAAGGTTCCTTTTTGTCGCGACCCGTCCGGAAGCGGACGCGGCTAATGGATTACCGATCACGGGTCTTGGATCGGCGCGAGCCCTCCCAGGCCCATACCAAATCGCGGCGGGAGTATTCTTCGACGATAAGAGTCGATCGCTTTCGACCTTCAGTGTGGTCGTGGTGGCATGTGCAAATTGTGCATGTATTTGGAGTCGCCACCGGTCTTTCTTAGAGGGTAGACCGGAAACCTTACCGATCGATTGGGAGAGATCGATCAGTTCTACGGAACCAGAGATTTTGGGTTCGGGGACTTGGTTACGCTGGTGTCGTTACCAACGCCCTTTCGGTACCTAATGCGAGTGATTTTCCTAACTAGGATTTCATGCAGGCACAATTTTGGGTGAGGTAAGTCTGACTTTGCACATTAACCAGTTTAACATGCTCACGTAATCATAATAAATAAATAGATGTCAATCACATAAATATCTATCCTACGTGGTGATCATGGAATTATGATTTAATGGGTCTCGAGCCAATGAGACCACATATAATCATTTTAATATTTTAATAACGGAGAGCCGCTCTTCGCTTCTTCTTGGTTTCTTGAACTCTTCAAGAATTGGGCCCCAAAGAGCTCGCCGACTTAAAAGGCTCCTCCACGTAATCCTCGTAGCATTTACATCAACAATTGACTATGCTAAAAATAAAGATTACATGAAAAATAAAAGGAGTACGCAGCCTCCATTTAATAATTACAATCCCAAATATATAAATAATCATCATACATTCATATATACATCAATCACATTGATTAGGGATTTTTCCATGATCACCACCCTTTCACGTAAGTAATAAATTCACAATTTAAAACTTAGGAAGGCACAATAAAAATTCTACGTTGAATCATATTCAGAATTTTTACGTAAAATAAGATAGCCATAAATTTTCGATTCAAAATTGATTTAGTCTCAATTTTTGCTACGTTGATTAATTTATCATATAAAATAATCAATCTCCATTAGCCATGTAAGACGAACAATTCGTTAATACATATTGGCCATAGTATTGCAAAAATTGCAAAAAATCAATTAAATGCACGAAAACACCTAAGGATTGGCTCTGATACCACTGTTGGGATCCACGTAACACGTAGCGGAAATAAATAACAACCCACACATGTATCTCCAGAGGCGTACTTCGTGCATTTCAATCGAAAAAAATCACAAAGTCTCAAAGGGAGTAAATAGATTACCTCTCGTAGCGTGCTTGAACGGAGGTGTCGGTTCGATGTTCTTCGATCTCAGCCTCCACAAGTGTTAGGCATCTAGTTCGGACGCACCACCAATTGACGAACGGGGAGACGACTAATAACTCCACAACAATTGTGCTAGCAATATGCGGAATCAATATTCCGAACTTAGTATATTTTGCTCGCTCAAGATTATGAGAATATAGAGAGTGTTTGTGTTCTTCTCTCTAAGCTCTCAAAAATTTGCACACTCTACAGAATGTCTCTCTCCTTCAACCTCAAAACTCTTGCCATCCTTTTATAGCCAAAAATACCTTCCAATAAATTGTATTTAAAAATAGCACTCACAATACAAAAATGCTAAAAAAGGCACTAACAAAGGTGTTAAAAATAATAACCATTATTATTATTACAAGAGTTAAAGAGGTTACCAAACAATACAAATATGCATAACGTATAAATACATAGAGCATACGTATACATCCGTGAAACCGGGGACTAATTGAAAGAAAAATGTGCAATTAAGCCCTTTTGGTAAAAATTGATTAAATTGGAGGGCAAATTGACCTAATTGCACTTTAAGACTTTATAATCCAATGTCATAGCTTATAAAAAGTGAGAATTGAAAACTAAAAGACTCAAAAATGATTTTTTTTTAGGCTCGGTTCGGGTTTATGTTTGTGAAGGAACATAGTGACCCGAGCCGAATTTTTGAGATTTAAAGTGACACACTTGAAGAGGAAATTAAAACAAAATTATCGAATATTTTTGGGTATTTTTCTGACCACGAATGGTATTTTTCTGATTTTTTGGGTATTTTTATAATTAAATAAACTCGAAAAATATTAAAAATACCGAAAAATATTTTTTGTTCAAAATTGGTTCCTAAGGTTAAACCAAGGCTTCCAAAGTTGATTTTGTGATTTTATGACCTTTTTTGATATTTTTAATTAATTTTAAATAATAAAAATCACAATAATAAATGGTAAAAAAAATCAGGTGTCAACACCTGCCCCTCTTTGAAAGGAATCTCGTTAGAGGTTTCTCTCAAAGATAAGGTGGCACCTGATTCCTAACCGACTCAACTGGGAAAATAAGAGAAGAAATGTTATGACATCGGATCCTTAAGCCTATTGATAAAAGCTCAAATCAATCTCCGGTTTGCTCTAACAATTTGAACATGGGCCGAAGTGAGAGAGACTTACCTGAAGCTCACCTGTCTGATGCTGCCGGTTGCGACGACTTTCAAGAAGATACCTAGGACTCGTTCAGAATATCCTAGGGAGATTAAGCTCTGACTGTATGGTAGGTCATACCATCATGGGATTCCTAACTGGTAGGAACCTAAGGAAGGCGCATCCCCATGCTTTGGGATTTGCCAGAGATTTTAATCCGTATGGTGGATCGGACCTTTATGTTGATCTTTGAGGCGGTATCTACCTCGTGTTGACCCTTATGGCGGTTTCTACCATGAGTTGACCCTTCAGGGGGCTTCTACCTTGAGTTGACCCTTCAGGCGGTATCTACCTTTGGTTTGACCCTTCAGGCGGTATCTACCTTGAGTTGACCCTTCAGGCGGTTTCTACCTTTGGTTGACCCTTCAGGCGGTTTCTACCTTGGTTTGACCCTTCAGGCGGTTTCTACCTTGAGTTGACCCTTCAGGCGGTTTCTACCTTTGATTTGACCCTTCAGACGGTTTCTACCTTGTGTTGACCCTTCAGGCGGTATCTACCATGTGTTGACCCTTCAGGCGGTATCTACCTTGTGTTGAAAAGGGGTCTCATGACGAGGGTTCTCCACGTCCGATGAGACTGTTTGATATTTTGAAAATGGGTCCTGGGACGAGGGTTCTCCACGTCTGATAGGACTTTTTCTTTTAAAAGGATTTTTCTTCCCCTTTTTTTGAGACCCCGAAGTTTGTCGGGAATTCAGTTTTTTGAAGCAGTGAAAGATTTTATTTTGACAAAACTTCACTTGAGTCTGTTGAGGCGACATTCTGGGAGTTGGGTTCTCCAAGTATCCTGCATAAGTTTGAGCCTGAAAGATTTTTCTTCACCAAGAAAACGTTAGTAATCTTTGGGAAGACCACGGCTGTCCATTTTGACAAAACCGTATGATTTAAGTTTTAATCATGAAATGTGCATTTTGATGCTGGGGGTTATCCAAAGCATTCTTGCAACATGCAAATGTGATCACAAATCCCTTGCACGGAAAATCTGGATCAACAGTTTGAAAATTCCAAAAAGAGTTTGTTCAAAACATCAATTGGAATATTTCTCGACAATGAGGTCTTCTCACCTGTTTTGCGATCGTGTTTTTTTATAGGGGATACACTCGATTCCCTACTAACCCGTGCCTAGGTTTTAGGCTCATTCGCAGCGCATACATTTTGATCGGTCGGGAGGTCTTCCACGGGACCGTAATGTTGGGCTTGGATATTGGTCTTCAAGGGGGACTCACTTTTGAGTCAAGGTCATTGAATGAAAGTTTTCACCATCTGCTCCGGGTTTACAAGTCAAGAACCCTGCAAAATGAGAAAGAAATAGTCTTGCTCGTACTTCTTCGAGCTGAGCTATATGTTAACCCAAGTGTCTTAGTCAGAGAAGACTGTTTCAGGGTTATGATGTTGGTAGGATTGGGGACCGAAAAAGGCTTGTTTTTGGCCCAGAATTCATGACGAGTTTGACATTGGTGATCATTGCTGATTTACCTCCTGTCTTTTCCTTTCTGCATCTTTAGTTTTTGAGGTGTACAACCGATTTTGAGGTGTGCACCAGCTCTTTAGAGAGCGTCTCTTGTTGCATTCAGAGACCGACTCTCTCCATGTCTTTGTTCTGTGCTTGGCAGCATTTGGGGAGCAGCTTTTTTTTTATTTGACTCCTTTAAGAATTTTTTTTTTTCATCCAAGTTTCACTGGGGATCAAGCAAACAGCTTTCATGAGCATCGGCCTTGCTTTTACCAGGCACTTTGCTTTTTCTCGATGCCGTGGATTTTTCTCATTGATTTTTGAAATCCCACTTTTTCTCATCTTTATAGGATCGCGTTAGACCTATGATCAAAGGTCTAACAAGGTTAAACATTAACTTAGGAATTCTTTTGCAAACCCTAAGTCTTGAACTTCTTCGTTTCTGAAGTGATGTTGCATCCGTCTTGGAATGTGCAATGATCACCAACGGGTTTATGAAATGATTCTGCAGGCTCAACTTGGCTATGCAAAGGATTCGGTGTGTGGGATAGAGAAATGAATGCTTCTCATCATCCTATGGCACTTGGATTACCATATAAACAACACACAAAGATTAATGTTAGTCCGACCAAGAAAATTTCTAACCATTTTCTCCTGATGCTGCTGGACTCACCTCCATTTTGCCCCGATGTGGGGTGGTTCTTGACAGGGTTAAGAATGAAAACCGCCGTTCAAAGGGGTTATCAACGGTCACCTGTAGTGTTTGGGGGATATGAAACGAATGCCTCCGTCGTCCCAACCCATGTAATCGCTGCGAATGGTCCCTACTTCCGTAGGTCCAGATTCTGCTGTCTTATCCGCTCCATTTCTCTCTTAAGTGTGTATAGGACGTGTTTGGACTAGGCTTTGCCTCTCGTCTTTTGAGAAAACGTCCTTTTGAAAGTTTTGAACAACTTTTGATTGGAAAAATCTCTTTCGTTTTCTCCAAAAATTTTACCCGTCAATGGGATTTTATGATGCCCAATGCATGTTTAGATAACCTCATGTTTCAAAACATGAATGCCAATTAAGTTAGAATCCTATGTCTTTTCTAGACATCAGATTCTAAAAGCTTTTCTTTTCTTCTCTATTTTTTATTCAACATTTTCAATGGATTGGGGAAAGGGATACTTACCTGTCCCCCGCGGCTGGAGATCCCTGAAAATGCGGAAGAAACATGTTATTGTTCGTTCATGAATTTTTCAAAAAATTAGAACGATACATCTTACCCTCGGTCGTGTGCCCCTGCGAGTGCACACAGGTTGTCAAAATTTGTCCTCCTTGATGGTGAGTCCCTATCAAGGATAAATAGCAAGTGTTAACTCATATTCCCAAATTGAAGATAAATTGGGACAATACAACTTTACTCTTGGTTCTCATCCCGTTCTGACGTCGCGTATTGATATGAACCACGTCTATCAAATCCGCTTATCCATGCTTGGAATATTTGCAATATCAATGGTTCAGCTGCCCCCGGTTGGGCAACGTCTGTTTTGTTATTTGAACAGATGGCTCCTTGGGTGATTTATCCACGTTTAACACCTGAGAAGGGAAAAAAATGAGACATTACTTTGGTATTCGGTTGAAGATCGTTTAGGAACGATACATCGTTTTACCAAATGGGAGGCTTCGTGACCAAACGTATTTCGTGCTGAATGGGGGTAGATCCCATTATGCTCCGCGGGTGATAGTCATCATTCATGGAATTTGCTCCACGGATTAAGTGATTAATCCATGGCCCTTGGCTCGAAGACGTTCAAAGGGTAATGTTGACACTCAGAGCGGTTAGTTTTCAGCGTTAATTACAATGTTCCCGCGGGAACTTTACAACGAAATCCGTAACACATTCATTCGATGTATTCACCTCTCACTCTCCTGAGCCTTCTAATGATTTAGCACACGAGCTTCGAACCAGATGTCCGGTCGCCGGTACCGGTCACGACTGCGAAGATGCACTTGTTCCAAAATGCTTGACCCATAGGCTGAGTTGCTCATTCAGGAGATCGTCCGACCGCTCGAGTCGTCCAAGTTGAGCATCCTTAATTGCTGGTGACGGACTTCTCCCATTTTCGGCATGAACAACCTGGTTTCTCGGTTTATGCGTGATCCACACGCCGAGTTGCTCACTGAGGGACTCGCTTGAAATTTCAAGCCATTGACGCCCAAGTCGGGCATCCTCAACCGTTGGCGATGGGTTCCTCACACTACTTTCGACATGAACAACCTCACTTCTCGAGTTGGTATTTTCATCGTTGTCCAGTAGGTTTGTACCCGATGCTGGATTCGCCGTAGGAATAACACTAACGATCGGTTGGTGCTCAAATTGGGGAGTCCATACCTGCTGAAATTGTTGTACATACTCTTGGGGAGTACCAGGGTAACTCAGGGGGGAATTCAGCCGATCGAACCAAGAATAGATGTTTTCAAGGAGATCGTCTGAACCATCGAGCGACTGACACTCAGGTTGAGTATTGTCGACTACTGGAGAAGGAATCTTTTTGCCATTTTCGTCATGGACCACCTGATTCTTCGAGCCGGAATCTCCGTAATCGTCTCGCAAGATTGTATGTGCATCTCCTGCCAGTGTTAGATCCGCTGTAGGACTAGTATTAACGGCCAGTCGGTGCTCAGACTGGGGAGTCCCGATTTGCTGAAATTGCGGTACATACTCCTGAGGAGTACTGGGATAACCCATGGGAGTACTCTGATTGATGCCTGAACAATCGACCGTGTAATTGTCAGTCCCATCGGTGTTAAGAGGTGATTGGATGCTTCCTGCTTCATGAGGATTGCGATCACAGCCATGCTCATCGTTTAAACTTGAACTGCCTCTCTCTTGGTCTAGCGCCACTCGTCCATCTCTCAGTAGTCTTTTGTAGCACCAAAGGTGGTTCCTGACTTTATTTCTATCCAATTCCGGCATGTTCATGATCTTGAGTATGCGCGATGGGCGAGCCAAACTGATCCCTAACTGTTGAACTGCATCAACAAATTTGCTATGAAGCTCCGAGGTCCAATAAAACCTTGTTTTCTTGCTAGCCGAAGTAGGGTTGGCAACTCGGCGGCTACTCTTCGTGGAATCTGGTCGTGTTGAACCGCCTCTATCTTGGTCTAGCGACGCTCGTCCATCTCTCAGTAGTTTCTTGTAGCGCCAAAGGTGATTCTTGACCATATTTTTAGTCAGTCCCGGCACGTTCATGATTTCGAGTATGCGTAATGGGCAAGCAAAACTGATCCCCAACTGTTGAACTGCATCAACAAATTTGCTATGAAACTCCGGGGTCCAACGAAATCTTATTTTCTTGCTAGCCGAAGTGGTGTCAGCAACTTGGCGGTTACTCTTCTCGGAATCTGGTCGTGTTGGAGGTTGCTCTGGAGGGGATTTAGTGGTCTCAGATCGGCTGGTCATGATGGTGAGTTCATCATCGAGCGGACCCGACTTGTCATGACGCATGTTCCCTTCCACAATGGGCGTCGACTTTGACCTTATAGCACTAGTTTCCTCTTGTAGATCCTCGGCGGTACCCGCCTGTTCCGAAAGATGTTGCGAAGGGCATTGCAACAAATGAGCATTATAAACCCCCAGATCTGGCTCTTCAGTGAATACTCCGTCCGTGGGAACATGGTTACCGCACTCCAGGCAAATAGCGATGCTTAGAGCTTTTTTGTACTGAGTGTTTTTTATTCGAAGCTTTTCATTTTCCTCCCTTACAACCGCTAACTCGTGCCGATCGCGTTGCTGCTTCAGCCGGGTTCGTTTGTTTTCAAACCAGCACTTGACCTTCTGAGGCTCCCACCCTATCTCCTGGCCCATTTTGATTTTCTGTTCCATGTCCGGATAGGGGTATTCCCTGAAAAACAATTCGAGTTTATGGACTTGACCTGAAGTGTTGCGTTTGAGATATTCCCCTTTCTGACGCTGATAACCGTCGCGGGTACTGTTCTCGTTAACCAAGCCGCGGGTTTCATCATTAGAAGGATCGGTCTCCATGGCCCTCGTGTCAGGTTCGGTCCTGAGATCTTCAAACTCTTCCAGCAGCTCAAGCTCGGAGACCTCCAAGTCTGGCGCTTCCAGTAAATGACAGAATCCCTTGAACATTTTGACCGGGATATCACTGTTTGATTTTCCGTTAACTCAGCTTTCTTTGTTCCTCCTTGGATCTTCACTTTCTCTGCAAATTCTGAGAGGTTAAAGGAGCCGGATCACCGTTCTTCGATCAAAGGTGATGGCTACCCGACGAGCGCTCTTCTCAATGTTTCGAGATTCCCACTTCGTCCTTTTGTGATGGCTACTTGACGAGCGTTTTTCTCAAGGCTTCGTAATTCCCACTTTGTCCTTTTTTGCTCTTTTCTACGTGAACGGAGCCTGAAGATCTCTTGCGTTGATTTCGCTTTGTCGAGCACTACGCTTGTCCCCCTGGCCCAGTCTCTAGAGTAACAAGCCTGCCCACCTTTCGGCGCCATTATGTTTCGTAAAACCCGAGATCACAGGACGGTGGTGGATTCGTGACTCATCGGGGATGCATTAACGAAACCCGCTTGGCTCTACTGCACATAAAATATTATTACCACTTCTCCCTGTACTCGAGCATTTATAAGGTGATAGATTGATGTCAAGAAGATTAACACTTTAGCCTTATCAGACTCAGCCTCTCAAACACTCTTCACATTCTCACTCTCTTCTCCGTCATTCCATCGCATATGGATTCCTCCTCTATGCCTGTTGCCTTACCTGAAGCTTCGACCCAATGGGAGAGATTTTACCACCTCTTGGGTAGGGGTTATGGCTACATAAACAATCATCCTGAAGCTGAGGTTGAAGTTCGTACTCTGATTCCGGCCCTGGATACTGCGTGTATTGAAGGTACGAAACTGCAAAGGGAGTTTGTGATCTTCCCAACTCTCTTTAACAATTTCATGCAGGCTTACGAAGTTGCTAGCCGGGAGGTCACTTTGGCTGGTATCGTGCGAGCCCGTTATCAGGACCGAACTGAGTCCCTGATGTTGGCCATGCTGACGGCCGATAACCATAAAAGGGCTGTTGAATACGCCCACGCCCAGGTTTCGATGCTGGTCCGTGAGAGGGACAACTTGGTGGAGCGTCTGGCTCTCTTTGACACCGCCTTTGAACAAGACCAGCACAACTTCGTGCTGAGGTTCCAGTGTGCCTGGTTGGAGGAAAGGCTTGAAGACCTGAGCATGGACATAGCTCGCGGGAGGGTGCTGGCTCATGACTTAGAGCTTGAGTTCGAGTACTATGACACCAAGGTGAACGAACTTAAGGAGAAATGTCGTCTCCTTTTCTTCAAGCTTGTAGACCTCGATTCCCGGAGTGTGGGTTGTAAGCAAGGCATGGATAGCATGGAGAGTCAGTTAAGCTTTTTTGTGATGCTTGTCAGAACTCATTTTGGGTTTACTGCTCCCCCTCAGTGATCCACTTGTAAACTTTCCTGCTGAATGAAATAAATGCGAGTTTGTTTATATATGCTCTTTCATTCTGCATTGTTGACTAGCCAAGAAAGGTTTTTGCTTTCGGATCTACGCGACTCCTTTTTCGCCTGTGTCAACAGATTGACTACGCATCATTCTCACAGCCCGACGCTTTATATTTGATTGACCTGAATGCCTCGTGAGAAATAGATTTGTAGTTGCTCGAAACTTAAAGATTGCCCCTGATTTTGCGGTCATTGCGTTTGGGGCCGCTAGTAATCTTTCACTTTCGAGCTCGATCACATTCTGCTAGTAACTCATGCTATCAATTCTGCCTTCACGCGTCGGGGCTGATTTTACCTTGAACTTAATAACAAGGAATTACCGTATACACACGAGATGACGTTTGCGAAAAACATTATGCAGAATCAACTCTAGCTATTGAAGAAACAAACGCATGCACCGATGAGAACTTTACAATAGGAGATACATCCTTCTCGCGTACATCCCCTTCTTTCTTGGGGCATGTCCAATGACTAACCAGTCTGGCCTCAGCTTAGGTGTGCCATTACCAAGTGCAGATCATGGTTGCCAACCTTTAATAGCTTCCAACTGATCGAACCAGGTATCAAGTCCTTCATCGAAGAAATCACCCGACCCCTCGAACGATTGATGTGTAGGTTGAGCTGCATCGCCCGACGGGTTCTTCGAACTGGAACCTCCATCTTTGTCTGGGATTATAAGAGGAGATTTGATCGATTGACTACCACAAGCATCTCCCACTTGGGGATTAGGGAAATAAGAGTGCTCCAAGCTTTCTCCCATTAGATCATCTGAAGCCATATGCTCTAATTGGGCAAACCCTTGAGCACTGGGCGTGGTGGGCTGATCTGCGACAGGATAAACACTGACTAGCTGCTGCTCGGACGGAGGAGTGATTACTCGTTGCACTTGTGATGCGTGTTCTTGAGGAATATTGAAATGACTCGCGAGGATATCCTGATCAAATCCCCAATAGTCGTCCAGATTCGACCGGGCCTCATTTGTCATAAGGGTGCTGGGTTCGCAGCCGAGTCTATTGCTCGGATTCAGTTCTGCATAACGCTGTCCTAACGCCCTTCTGTAGCAACCAAGGTGATTCGCGACTAATTGCTTGGTAAGTCCCGGTACGTTCATGACCCTAAGTATGCTTGTCGGACCTATGAAGTCGAGTCCTATCTGTCGAACTGCGTCCAAGAACTTGAGATGAAGCTCCGAGGGCCAAGTGAATTTCTTCTTCTCGTCGTCCAGAGTGGCGTAGATAGCCTGCCGACTAACCTCTAACTCCTCTTGAACCGTATCTGATCTTACCGGAAGCTGTTGTGGAGGAGATTCATGGGCTTCGATGAGGTGACTCCGATCATAACGACACGTATCTTCTTCCTCCGAAGACACTGGTATAATTTCTGTAGGATCGATCTGCTCATGCGCGCCATTAGCAGGATCTGATTGTACCGGAGATGGCTCAAGGGAGCAGGGGGATAAATGAGCACCTTCCATCTTCGTAGAAGGCTTACTGGGGAACAATTTACTGAGGGTGGTAGGGCCACCGCAGTCAGGGCAGGTAATAGTACTGAGAATTTTCTCATACCACATGTTTTCCATTTGAAGGTTTTGGTTCTGCTCTTTTAGGGCCGTGATCTCCTTACGCCTGTGTTGGACACCTAGTCTGAAACGTCTATTCTGAAACCAAAAATGGATTCTCATAGGATTCATTCCCAGCTTCTGGCCCAATTCAATCTTTTGTTCCTCGTTTGGGCAAGGGCATTCATCGAAGAAAGCTTCAAGCTCCTGGATTTCTTTCCGAGCGTAGCGCTGGCGACTTTTTCTTTTCCGGGGTTGAGCGTCGTGGCCACTGCCGTCGTCACCACTGCGATCTTGATGTTCGTCACCGGCGATGTTGAGTTCCATGGCTTCGATGTCGAATCTGATTCTAGAGAATTTGAGGTCTTTCAACGAACTCGTCACTCGGGGTTCTCTGTTCTCTTTTGTATACTCGCTCTTTCGATTTGTTGCCTCCTTTTCCTCGAAAGCTAGGTCTGTTCAGCGTTCTGTTTTTGAAACGACGGAACTGTTTACCTCCTGCTCAGCTTTCCGACACGAAGGGGTAACCAAATCCTTCCGCGGCTTCTTCGATAGTAGCGCTCGCCTTTCACTTTTCCTCGATAGTCATGCCTGTTCAGCACTGTCTTCTCTTTTTAAGTGGCAGAGCTGTTCACTCGCCGCCCAGCTTTATGCGTGATGGAACAACACAATCCTTTCGCGGCTTCTTCGATAGTTGCGCTCGCCTTTCACTTTTCCTCAATAGTCATGCATGTTCAGCACTGTCTTCTCTTTTTAAGTGGCAGAGCTGTTCATTCGCCGCCCAGCTTCATGCGTGATGGAACAACACAATCCTTTCGCGGCTTCTTCGATAGTTGCGCTCGCCTTTCACTTTTCCTCAATAGTCATGCCTGTTCAGCATTGTCTTCTCTTTTTAAGTGGCAGAGCTGTTCACTCGCCGCCCAGCTTCATGCGTGATGGAACAACACAATCCTTTCGCGGCTTCTTCGATAGTTGCGCTCGCCTCCCTCCCAGCTTTAATAATGGCGAGACCGAATTTGTCAGGCCTGAAATTGCGGATCAGGACATGTCTGATGATTCACGGGAGGAGCAGCCCTCGCTTTACATTAATTAACCCGGCTCCACAAGCATTATTGCTGCAACTTTTCTCCACTCTCGAGACGCTATAAAATGCGGAGTTGGTGTTTGGGAGATTAACGCTCTCATATAATTTGCTTCCATCCTCTAATCGCTCCACTACACACATCTCCGTCGAAAATGGCTTCTTCTCAAGTTCACACTTTCTCAGCCGAAGCTTTGACTCGATGGAAAGAGTTCTATAACCTCTTGGGTCGAGGCTACGCTCACATAGCCGATCATCCCGAAACCGAGGATGAGATCAGAGTCATGTTCGGGGACCTGGACATCACCTCCCTCGAGGGTACCGCGTTGGGGAGGGAATACAATATTTTTCCAACGCTCTTTACGAACTCCTTGGAGGTCTACCGCGCTGCTCATCGGGGAGTTACCGTGGCTCGTGTCTTGCGAGCCCGTTATGAGGATCAGTCCGACCGCCTAGCGTTGGCTGACTACCTGGCCGATAGTCACAAAAAGGCTGTTGAGTTCGCCAAAGAGCGGGTTTCGACATTGCTACGCGAGAGGAGGAATCTGGTGGAGGACTTAGCTCTATCTCTGGCTACCTATGAGCGCGATCGACGTAATGCCCTGCTAAGGAATCGGAGCGAGTGGCTGGAAGAAAGGCTCAACGGCATAAACGAGGATATAACTCGTGAGAATGGACTTGTTCGGGACTTGGAAGCAGTCGCCGAAGATCACGAGACTCAGGTTGTTGCAGTCAATGATGAACGCAAACGCCTCCACCTCAGGCTTGCGGACCATGATACGCGGAGTGGTGCGTATAAACAAAGCATCCATAACCTGGAGGGCCAGCTGGGCTCCTTTGTGTCGTTGATTAGGGCTCACTTCTGCTTTACTTTTCCACCCCAATGAATTGTATGATCTGGTTTGGGCAAGAATGAATGAAAGCCCCTGTGTTTGTTTTAGCTTTTATATGATCCATTTCTTCGAGCATCCGGACATCTTAGACTTGGATGAGCCGATCCATAATAAGTCGAGTAGATGTGTTCTGATTTTCTAACTCACTCATGGTCAGATGAAAGAATAGCCTCAGACTTATCCAAGAAAAGATTTCTTTATGCTACTTGTTTTTCACCTGCAAATGAAAAGACCGAGTCAAAAGGAATAATCTGAAAAAGAAAGCATAGACCCCTTTCAATCTTATGCTTGCTCGTAGTTAATAATGACAAGAACTTTTACAAGGGTTTTAATCTTGTGCGAAAAGTTTTTATCAATATTCCTCGAAAGAAAGCATACTATTGAAAGGAATGTAATTCACGATAATTGCTTTTGACCAATATTCAGAAGAGCGAATTAGTCAAAAATGCAAGGCATAACGACGTGTTTTTAAATTTAATTGAAGATACGGCATCCAAATCAAGGCCGTTTTGTTAAGAACGAGAGCAATTTGGACATCTATCTCGTCATTAAATTCGAAATAACGTCAATACTCTTGATCAATTATCGTGGATTACTTAGTGACGTATGACATGCATGGACCAATTCAAGTGTATAATTCCTTCTAGCGAAATTGGGGTTGGATTACCCTGTACGACCAAAAAGGTCGTGTAAGATTTTCAACTTTAGTTTCCTCTAAAGGAATTATAAACTTGACTTGGGAGTATTCGGATGATTAGAGAAAATGCCACTATCACATTCCCATGACCCGTCAAAAGAAATACAACCGAGTTCCATATGAATGTATACACCAATAGATCCCTAATACAATCACTCTAAGGGGTGAGATAGAGAAAGCCTCGATAAAAATAAACCCTATACAAGAGGACTAGTAATGGAAAATGAAACCAAGGAATGTGATCCTAACGTTTAAGGATGCCCCAAGTTCGATCTGTGACTTCCGGATCACTTGCCCCAACTCGTCATCTTCATTGGACGATATCTCAATAATGTTCATAGTAGGCTCCTTTGTTGCTCACTCGGTGTTCGCCATGGGATATCATCCTCCTCGTCTTCTATCAAGGACGTTTGGGAAAAACACATGCATCTATCCTTGAAATGGCATTTAATCTAATCACCAGAATGCAATGAATGAAATGCCTATATTTATATGAACTGTAATAGTTTTGAGGGATAGAGAGTCTTACCAACCCAACTCGTTGACTTATGTGCGATTTTAGGTGTACCAACCGCCCAAAGACATGCGCATGAGACAAGTGATGGTGAACTTCTAAAAATCAGAGGGTTTGGCACCTAAGGTTAAGGTTCCCACCTCGAGTTCTAGAAAGAGCCGATTCCATTGCACAACTATCGTTGCATTGGGACTCAATCCATAGTTCGAAGCGAGCGGAATTGAGAAGTGGATTACCCCGTGTTTTTCCTCACGGAGATTCCATTTTCAATTCCTTCTATTGTGTTCCTAAAGGCGGCGCCTGGGGTTTTAGGCGCGGTTGTGTGTGTCCATGTGTCGTGATCATCACAATGCAAGTCATGCACAACAATTTATCAATCAGCACTTCAAATCATCCACACAACATACATTCCTACGCCACACCTGCGTAAAATAAAGTTAATCACAGACTACACCCCTTATTACTCCAATCTGCAAAAACATATAACACCTATCGTGAGCGGACTTACCTCACCTTCAAGAGCGCCTGTAGGGTTAGAAAAATCACTCAATTTTTATTACGGCCTAAGTCCACTTGAGGTCTAGAACCATAGTTTCTAGAACAAGTCCCCAGCGGAGTCGCCAGCTGTCGCGACCCGTCCGGAAGCGGACGCGGCTAATGGATTACCGATCACGGGTCTTGGATCGGCGCGAGCCCTCCCAGGCCCATACCAAATCGCGGCGGGAGTATTCTTCGACGATAAGAGTCGATCGCTTTCGACCTTCAGTGTGGTCGTGGTGGCATGTGCAAATTGTGCATGTATTTGGAGTCGCCACCGGTCTTTCTTAGAGGGTAGACCGGAAACCTTACCGATCGATTGGGAGAGATCGATCAGTTCTACGGAACCAGAGATTTTGGGTTCGGGGACTTGGTTACGCTGGTGTCGTTACCAACGCCCTTTCGGTACCTAATGCGAGTGATTTTCCTAACTAGGATTTCATGCAGGCACAATTTTGGGTGAGGTAAGTCTGACTTTGCACATTAACCAGTTTAACATGCTCACGTAATCATAATAAATAAATAGATGTCAATCACATAAATATCTATCCTACGTGGTGATCATGGAATTATGATTTAATGGGTCTCGAGCCAATGAGACCACATATAATCATTTTAATATTTTAATAACGGAGAGCCGCTCTTCGCTTCTTCTTGGTTTCTTGAACTCTTCAAGAATTGGGCCCCAAAGAGCTCGCCGACTTAAAAGGCTCCTCCACGTAATCCTCGTAGCATTTACATCAACAATTGACTATGCTAAAAATAAAGATTACATGAAAAATAAAAGGAGTACGCAGCCTCCATTTAATAATTACAATCCCAAATATATAAATAATCATCATACATTCATATATACATCAATCACATTGATTAGGGATTTTTCCATGATCACCACCCTTTCACGTAAGTAATAAATTCACAATTTAAAACTTAGGAAGGCACAATAAAAATTCTACGTTGAATCATATTCAGAATTTTTACGTAAAATAAGATAGCCATAAATTTTCGATTCAAAATTGATTTAGTATCAATTTTTGCTACGTTGATTAATTTATCATATAAAATAATCAATCTCCATTAGCCATGTAAGACGAACAATTCGTTAATACATATTGGCCATAGTATTGCAAAAATTGCAAAAAATCAATTAAATGCACGAAAACACCTAAGGATTGGCTCTGATACCACTGTTGGGATCCACGTAACACGTAGCGGAAATAAATAACAACCCACACATGTATCTCCAGAGGCGTACTTCGTGCATTTCAATCGAAAAAAATCACAAAGTCTCAAAGGGAGTAAATAGATTACCTCTCGTAGCGTGCTTGAACGGAGGTGTCGGTTCGATGTTCTTCGATCTCAGCCTCCACAAGTGTTAGGCATCTAGTTCGGACGCACCACCAATTGACGAACGGGGAGACGACTAATAACTCCACAACAATTGTGCTAGCAATATGCGGAATCAATATTCCGAACTTAGTATATTTTGCTCGCTCAAGATTATGAGAATATAGAGAGTGTTTGTGTTCTTCTCTCTAAGCTCTCAAAAATTTGCACACTCTACAGAATGTCTCTCTCCTTCAACCTCAAAACTCTTGCCATCCTTTTATAGCCAAAAATACCTTCCAATAAATTGTATTTAAAAATAGCACTCACAATACAAAAATGCTAAAAAAGGCACTAACAAAGGTGTTAAAAATAATAACCATTATTATTATTACAAGAGTTAAAGAGGTTACCAAACAATACAAATATGCATAACGTATAAATACGTAGAGCATACGTATACATCCGTGAAACCGGGGACTAATTGAAAGAAAAATGTGCAATTAAGCCCTTTTGGTAAAAATTGATTAAATTGGAGGGCAAATTGACCTAATTGCACTTTAAGACTTTATAATCCAATGTCATAGCTTATAAAAAGTGAGAATTGAAAACTAAAAGACTCAAAAATGATTTTTTTTTAGGCTCGGTTCGGGTTTATGTTTGTGAAGGAACATAGTGACCCGAGCCGAATTTTTGAGATTTAAAGTGACACACTTGAAGAGGAAATTAAAACAAAATTATCGAATATTTTTGGGTATTTTTCTGACCACGAATGGTATTTTTCTGATTTTTTGGGTATTTTTATAATTAAATAAACTCGAAAAATATTAAAAATACCGAAAAATATTTTTTGTTCAAAATTGGTTCCTAAGGTTAAACCAAGGCTTCCAAAGTTGATTTTGTGATTTTATGACCTTTTTTGATATTTTTAATTAATTTTAAAGAATAAAAATCACAATAATAAATGGTAAAAAAAATCAGGTGTCAACACTTTTATTCAAGGAAAAAAAAAGAAGATTTTATCAAAATGCATGTCAAAGCATGTGACGTAGGAGCGATACTTTTTACCATCCACTAGGTCTTATAATCAAAGACCATCTCCTGGAATCCTGACTTCTAAGGCCAATGATTCTATTCGCCTCTCTGTTAGCGCGCTCTTTTCATTTGAGGCTTTCAGCGCCAACGACTTCCTGTAAAATGAGTAAAAACTCATGTTAGGCATGTGGTCTTCGAAGACCAAATTGGAACGATACAAGGTTACCGTTCACCCAAATTCGTATCTTGGGGTTTGATTCTGATGCGGACGACTCTGTTATTGCGTCCATTGACTTTGCCAGAGGAGAAACGTTCGGCGTACAAATGATTCACTTGCCCCAGTTAGGCATGGTTTTGCTGTTTGTCATCTCTGGATTCGATGACCCTGGTCTGATGCGCTTTCATGGGGGATCATGAGAGTTTGCCCCCGGTTTGGCTCCTCAAAGCAAATGGGGGGAACCTGCTCCCATTGATTTTTGCAGATTCTGGTCCTCCATCTCGATTGTCAGAGTCCTTGATCAATTTTATCTGTCTCAAGACAGCTTGATATTCTTGGGATTCGTCATGTGGCGGTTTGGTGATTCTCTCGATCACAGTCGCCATTTGAGGTATTTGATGTTCCCTGTTTGTTATTTGAAAGCATTACATCATGCGTCCTCTGCTCTTGATCATCATCTGAGAGGAAAAAGAAAGGAAGCATTATTCCCATATCAAGAAAATAATCATTTTGGAACGATACGTCCTTTTACACTTGATTTGTATTCCGTTTTGATGTTGCATATTGATATGAACAACATCTATCAAATTCCTCCATCCGTGCTTGAAGGTATTTGCAACGCCTACGGTTCATTTGCCCCAGCTGGGCGACGTCTGTTTTGTCATTTGAATGCATGAGCTTTTGGGTGCATTGTCTCTTTTATCACCTGAGATAAAAAAATGGAGAAAAACTTATCCCCAGATCTGATTAAAAATCAATTAGGAACGATACGTCCTTTCACCAAACGAGTGGCTCTGCGGCCAAATGTATTTTGCACTGAAGGGACGAGTTCCACTATGCTCCACGGGTTTGGGGAATTTGCCCCCATTTTCGATAGAAATGAGCCTTATCAAGATGTATACAATACAAATAGATCCCTAATACAATCAATCTAAGGGATGAGATAGAGAGGATCTCAGCAAAATTAATCTTATACAAGAGAACTAAGAATGTCCAATCAATCAAAGGAATGTGGTCCGAACACTTGGAGATGACCCAGTTCCAGTCTTCGAGATGTGACTCCAGGATCACCGATTTTTTTTTTAGGTGGTTTTAGATATACCAACCATCTAAAGACATGCACATGAGACAAGTGAGGATAAAACTCCTAAAAATCAAAGGATTTGGCACCTAAGGTCAAGGTTCCCACCTCGAGTTCTAGAAAGAGCAGATTCCATTGCACAACTATCGTTGCATTGGGGCTCGATCCATAGTTCGTGATGAGCGGAATTGAAAAGTGGATTACCCCGTGTTTTTCCTCACGGAGATTCCATTTTCAATCCCTTCTATTGTTTTCCTATAGGCGGCGCCTACGGTTTTAGGCGCGGTTGTGTGTATTTTCGGTGTTGTGCTAAAGCGATAAACATGCATCTTATTTAACAATCACCGCTTCAATATAAAACATACACACAATCATTCATGCCTACGCCAACCTACATAAGACAATGTTAATCACAGACTACCCCCCTTATCGCTCCAATCTGCAAAAACATATAACACCTATCATAAGCGGACTTACCTCACCTTCAAGAGCGCCTGCAGGGTTAGAAAAATCACTCAGCGTTTTAATTACGGCCTAAGTCCACTTGAGGTCTAGAACCATATGTTCTAGAACAAAGGTCCCCAGCGGAGTCGCCAGCTGTCGCGACCCGTCCGGAAGCGGACGCGGCTAATGGATTACCGATCGCGGGTCTTGGATCGGCGCGAGCCCTCCCAGGCCCATACCAAATCGCGGCGGGAGTATTTTTCTGAGGGATTCGACGATAAGAGTCGATCGCTTTCGACCTTCAGTGTGGTCGTGGTGGCATGTGCAACTTGTGCATGCATTTGGAGTCGCCACCGGTCTTTCTTGGAGGGTAGACCGGAAACCTTACTAATCGATTGGGAGAGATCGATCAGTTCTGCGGAACCAGAGGTTTTGGGTTCGGGGACTTGGTTACGTCGGTGTCATTACCGACGACTTTTCGGTACCTAACGCGAGTGATTTTCCTATTTAAGATTTCATGCATGGGCAATTTTAGGTGAGGTAGGCTTGATTCAGGGTTTCATGCAGATCGGAAGACTATTCCTATCAATCACAATCAATTTTAATGAAAGCGCGATCGAGTGCATAAATAAACCAGATCGATGCACATCAATTCACATCACATGGCCTCCTAGTATAGCCATAAGGGCTTAGGGAATGCGTGATTTAGGACCAGGGACAAAATGGGAAGATTTGGAGGCGATTAGCCCGAAGGGCAAAATCGTCAATTTTTGGAAGATTTGGATACTGAATTACCCAAAATATTCCATGGCCAGTTGATTGTGGCCATTTCCCATTTTGAGAATTTTTTTGGAATTTCTTGATTTTTTCTTCAATTTTTGGGAAGACGATTCGCCCGAAGGGCGAAATCGTTATTTTTAAGAAGGGTCGGGGTTCAAAACACCCGGAATGAGTCTTGGCCAGTGGGTTGTGGCCATTTCCTATTTTTGGGGATTTTCTTGGATTTTTTTAGAATTTTTTTGGAAGACGGTTTGCCGGGAGGGCAAAACCGTCATTTCTGGAAAGATCGGGGGTCAAATGACCCGAAACAGGTCGTGGCCAGTTGAATGTTGTCATTTCCTATTTTCTGGAATTTTTTAGAATTTTTCTGAATTTTCCGAATTTTTTGAATTTTTTATGATTTTCCATTTTTTATTGATTTTTCAAATTTTTATTATTTTTCGAATTTCCGAAAATAAAATCATCCGACATTCCTAGACGTCATACGTGGCATTCTGATAGCCGTCGAATTATTCTGAATTTTTATATCCGAAAATCATTTTTTTAATATTAAAAAAATTGTTTATTTTGAAAATCGCCGGATCGCAACACGTGGCTCATCCACGGCCGTCTGATCCGGCTTTTATTTTTTTAAAAGACACGGACCCACATCGCTGACGTGGCTGCCTACGTGGCACGCCATGTCAGCGTTGACTCATTGACCGGCGAAGGGGTTTCGCCGGAGAAGAAGACCGGCGCCGGCGACCTTCGTCGGCGCCACATCGGAAGGCCCTATCTTGGTCGTCCGATGTCCGATTGACTTGAAATTTTCGCCAAAATGCTCCTAATGAGCTCCTCTACGACATATCTCAGCCTCAATACAGCAGAATCATATTTGCCCTTGGTATCACCGGAGAAGACGATAAACAGTAATATTTCCGGCGATTTTCGCCGGAATGTCGCCGGAATCACCAAACCGAGCACAAATCCCACGATTCTTGCTCATTTCAATTCTTAACAAGCTTTGCACCAACACACGTCCGGTATGGACCAAAAGGGCTCACGTAATCTCTCTACTTGAACATTCACAGTTCATATTTTCCGATGAACTTGTTCAGTGTTCGACTTTGCGTTTCTCCACATTTAAGCTTCGACCCAAGCTATCAGACAACTAAAATGAAGTTCCAGAATACTTACCTTCGTGCAGATGAGCTTTGAGAGATTGTCAGTTACTCTCTTGAGTCCATGATCAGATTTGGAGGTCGGGAGGCTCGTCCATGATCAATCAGACCAAACTGATGTAAACAAACAGGTAAACGAAGCTTAGAAGTCGTTCTATATGCAATTCGATCAACAAAAACACACAAATAGGCCCTGATATATACTGTCATGATCGAACACAAGGTAGGTTGCAAAGTATTATCTGACGCCAAAGAACCGACCTGGTTTGATAGATGAAGGCGGCATAGACGGCTCAGCGTTGGCGATCCGGGCTCCTCAAAGCTTGCGAACTCAACCTCCTGGCTTCTCTCGTGTCTCGTCCATGTGGCCGAAGCTCCCTTCACGTTTTTCAATGGTGAATGAACCTGTTGCCCAGTTTTCCTCCTCCCCCTCTTTTTTTCTATTGATTTCCCTTCTCCCTTCTTTTGTTTCCTCGTGGGACTTCTTCCATAGATTCCTCTCCCACTTCTTTTATTATTTTTTTATTTCCTCCTTTTCTTCCTCTACTTTCACGACTCAATCTCCCTCTTTTATTCTCTTTTGCTCTCTGTCCGAGAACCAATCCTTCCCCCATCACCTTTCATTTTCTTTTCTTATTTGTCCCTCACTCTTATTTTATCCCTTTCATCATCAAGTCTCCCACCATCCCATTTTTTATTTTTAAATACTCTCTTCTTTATCTCATCAACTCACCAATATCCCGCCACCACTTCTCTTTTTTATACAAAAGAAACCCTCACCCACTTTCAATGTGTCGGCCAACTATCCTCAATTGTATGTGAGTAATAATAAAAAAAATGCAAGGATGATTCGTGGATGATCATGATTCCTTCTTTTTAGTGCCTTTCACTTTTTCGCCGAATGCGATCCAGCTCCCTTATGCGAGCGCTCCCATGGACTCCTTTCCACTTCTTTAGATATAACCGGAGCTCCTTTCCTTTGATCGTTATTAATATTTTTTGCCAAATTCAATTTTATGATGATCAGAGGACACCTAAAATCGAATCTGAATTTCACTATTTATGACGTCAAAAAGTAAAGAAAATAAAAATAAAAATATTGACTATTTTTATACATTTTTGTGACCTCAAATATTATTTTTCTTAATTTTCTTCTTTTCTTTTTCTTTTTTTTTTGTATTTTTCGAAAATATTAAAAATTATGAAAATTATTTTTTTTTGGTCAAAATGGTTCATTTAGCTTGACTAAGGTCACCAAAATTGATTTTTCAATTTTTTATCTTTTTATAGATTTTCTATGAATTTTTGAAAAATAAAAAAAAAGGTTGATCAGAATTTAGGTGTCAACATCAACCGCCCTCTCCGATGATCGTTTGGCTGAGCGTCGACCACCAAAATCTTCATTGACCTCTCCTCTACACATCCCCGGTGGTAGATCGGCCATTGGTGGAGTAGTTTTTCCCGTCTAGCCCCGAGATCGAAAGTGAACAGAATCTGAGCGAGCTGAGGTAAAGCCTTCGTTCTCCCTCCCAAAGACCTCGTTTAGTTTCAAACTTGCTGTGGGATCTTCATAACACATAGTACACAAGTTGGCTGAGCCGTGGTTGCACGTTTGTTTGAGATTTGGGGTGTTTTCATGGCTGATTGGAAGTGGTTTCTTGAAGCAGAATTCTGACCATTTGTGGACCGTGAGAAACCGAGCTATTCGAAGGCCTTTGTGACATTATTTCACGACGAAATCTTCAGTGAGCTTCCTTAACATATGGATTAAGGTTTTAGCAAGTTAAATTGGTGATGAATTGGAGCCTAAGGTTGCATTGTGGACTGATTTGTGCGGTATAAAACAGAACCGACTTTGCCCTGTGTATTTGCTGCTTGAACCGAGCCTCTTGAGGCTTCGTGGAGGTGTCGCCTTGCTACTAATTGGTCATTAAGGCACCATAGGATATTAATTGGCATGTTATTGAGGTATTGGTGTGATGGAATCGAGATTCAAATGAGTTTTGACGTGAAATTGGTGAATTTCTCTAGGACCGCACGTGTGCTCTTTTGGCCGTGAGCTTGCTGTTCTAAGAAGGGCTATTGAGATTGAATTTGCTAGTTCAAACTAAGGGTAAGTGTTCTTTAAACCTTTACTAGAACACTAGGACACTACTGGACCAATTGGTTGGACGGATTGATTAATTGGTGAATTCTATGAATGGTTGTGTGTAAATTGCTTTGTGATTCCCAATGATTATTAAATGAAAAGAGAACCCAAGTGATTATTAAATGGCCAGGGAGCCCCAGTGATTATTAAATGTCCAGAGAGCCCCTGTGATTGCATGGCCAGAGCGCCCTAATGTAAATAATTGACAGAGTGCCCCTGAAAAATACATCGCGGCCGGGGAGCCCTTGGCGATGAGTGCATGAGGTGTCATTATGATGACTTATGGAATTATGTGCTTATTTATATGCTAAGTGCGTGAAGCTTGATCCCATGAGGTTGAGTATGTTTGACTGCGACTTTTGTTTATGACAATCATGTTGAGATGTTTGATTTATGAATGCCATGTGCCATCGTATTAATGATTTTCTTAATATTGTGTTGTTGCATAGTCTCGGGGGACTAGTGGTCCAGTCTAGGCTTTGGGTCTACTTGCTGAGATGTAAATCTCATCCTGTAGTGAGATGTATTTTTCAGACCCCAAATCTTGAGGTATGTGGCCATTATGCATAGGCGATCCAAAAGAGATGACCGCCACTTTTGATGAGTTTCCTGACGGCAAGGGCGTAATGTATATTAGGAAATGCACTACAGTTTGGGTTGATAGGTTTGGAGCCTCATCGCTATGAGGCGTGGTTTCGCCATGTTGGAGATAGCAGTGTTTATAGTCCGATGAATCCTGTTGATGTTCCTTTAAGGGTAGTGCCGCCTTGGTGTCATCCAGCTCGCATCGAATCCAATGTCAAAAACTCAGTGGTAGCTTCGAGGAATATCCTTGAGTAGTATAAGTCCCCTTCGATCGAAGAGTACCTTGGGGTGATCGAGATCTCTACTTCCGAGGACGACCTGGAGGAGGACACTGAAGAGGTGCGCTCAGAGACATTTTCTGATTATGTCCCAGACGAAGACGAAGCTGAAGCTGATGATGACAAGACAAGCAGCCCCTCAGGGTAGTCTGGTTACAATGGTTTAGTGCTTGGGGGTAGGAACGATTTTGATGTTAGGTTTTGACAAGGCGAAGGAGTAGCCCTTTTGATGTTAGCCTTAGTTCCTTAACCCATCTTGGTGTGCGGTTTCCTTATGTCTTTTCCCCTACTGTTAGTTGTAACTGGAGGTTGACCTTATGTGTGTGTGTGTGTGTGTGTGTGTATATATATGCTTTTATGTTAGTTCGAATCCACCATGTATTAAATGTCTTGGTTGTTATTTTCCTTTCGCATGCGTGTTTCATATCATTCTTACGCCGTTCGATGGTTCCTGGGTTTTGTAATATATTGGCCCGGTGGATGTGACGAGTGCGCAAAGGTGCGCGGGGTGTGACACCAGCCAACAACAAATTTTCGGATACGCCAATCCTAACACTTAGCGTTTACTAATGGTGAAAATTTTGATTTGAATTAATTGATAAACACTTCATGTACTCCGCAAGTAAAACCTGTTCCGAGAACTACTCTTAAACACGAACTTTTTAATGTTTACAAAAAAACAAAAAAAAGGGTTAATATCACAAAAAAAAACCCAAACTGGTACATCTGTGACAAATTTACCCTAAATTATTTTTTTACCAAGAAAAATCCCAAACTGGTACATTTGTGATAAATTTTCCCCAAACTATTTTTTTACCATAAAGGATCCTAAACCGATACATATGTGATAAATTTACCTTTAATTAATTTTTTTGACCACGAAAATCCCAAACTTGTACATCTATGACAAATTTACCATTCGTTAAATTCGGTTAATACTACGACAAATTCCAAATACGCTTGTGACAAACAGAGGGTAAAAACCCTAAATTGGACACTCATGAACTGCTACGTGTCATCTAACTCATCAATTTGATGATTCAATTTAACGAAAACTAATTGAAGGTAAATTTGTCACAGGTGTACCGGCTTGGGGTAAATTTGTTACAAATGTACAAGTTTGAGGTTTTTTATAGTCAAAAAATGATTTGAGGTAAATTTATCACAAGTGTACCGATTTGGGGTTTTTCGTGGTATTAACCCAACAAAAAAAGGGTTTGACAAACCTTTTTTACGGATTTCAATGGACGTGTGCATATAGGTAGCAATATTTGAAGTAATCCTTGGCAAATTCATTCTTATATAGGTATCATATCTCATTGGATAGGTGACGATTAGAACATTCAAAAAAGAGTTCTTGCATTTTGAGTGTTTAATGATAGACATACGGCCAATAATATTTATAGAATAATTAGGCAAGTTTTAGAAGAATATAATTTGCTTAATAAAGTTTCTTCAATTGGTTTTGATAATGTCTCGGCAAATACCGCTTCCATTCCCAAGTTAGAAAATATGGGGAAAAGTACACCTGTAGTGCCTTAACTTTCGTACGGTGTGCACTTAAATGCCTTAACTTTCAAAGTGTGCACTTAAGTGCCTAATCGGAGTAAAAGTGTGCAGTTGAGTGCTCACTCCAGCGAACAGTGTACACGTGGATTTTCTTTGTATTTTTTTAATAATTTCTGAAATTTTAATAAAATCCACGTGTACATTAAATATTAATAAAAATACTATTCACCGACACCACGTCAGCATTTTCAGCGACCACCTCACCTTTTTCCGGCTGCCACGTTAGCATAGGCACTTAAGTGAACACTTTTTAAAAGTTAAGGCACTTAAGTGCACACTTTGAAAGTTAAGGCACTTAAGTGCACACCGTACGAAAGTTAAGGCACTCTAGGTGTATTTTTCTCGAAAATATTTGTAAACTCTCTTTTGGCGGAGAAATTTTTCACATTAAATGTTTTGGTCATGTTTTAAATTTATGTGTATAAGACTTTTTACGAACTCTTGAGACTTTTCTTACCCCAATAAAAATAGCAATTAAATTTGTAAACAACATGGAAGGGCACCAAATTTTTTTTCAAAAGATGTTCTGGCTCGTTGAAAATCTACCTACGAGTTGCGTAATCAATCTTTTGCTTATAAAGATTTATTATGTACGTTTATTTCGAATAATGTTTTCGAAATTAGTTTATTGCCGCAAGAGTGAGATATTTGCAAAAAAAAAATTATATTTTTTGAAAGTTTTTAATGATGTTACTTATACTTTATCTGATATTTATTATTCTATTACGCATTTATTTAATAGAACGTGTTAATATTGCTGGTGTTTTTTGTGATTACGAAAAAAGATGTTGAATTAGCTCCGATTATAATAGCAATGCGAGAAAAATGGCAAAAGAACACTAGAAGTGCCAATGTTTGTGTCGCTCACTTTAGTACCAATTTTTTTTAGAATCACATCAGTGTCAATTTTTGTCAAAAACGATCATTTCAGTGCCAACAGTACACGTGTCATGATTTTCAGCAAGCCACGTCAGATCTCATTGGGACACGTGTCATGATTTCCGGCAAGCCACGTCGGATTTAGCACTGAAATGATCATTTTTGACAAAAAAAAATGGCACTGAAATGATCCAAAAAAAAATATTGGCACTACAAAAATATTAGCACTCTTGCTGTCCTTTTGCTTGAGAAAAATGGTTGAATTATTATTATAAAATTCCTCTTGTTTATTTGATTGCTATTGTTTTCGATCCACATACTAAATTAGTTGGTTTATATGATTATCTGAAGGATTATTATTATGATTGTTTACATTTGAATGAAAAAGTAGATATTAGAACTACACAAGGAGAGGTTAAAGACATTATAGTAGCATTATATAATGAATTTTGTAGTAGATATGGTTTAAGTGATAGTGGATCTTCCCAACCTAGTGCCTCACAAAGTGAGGATGGTGGTAGACTTAATAGAGGGTCCAATCTGCTCATTAGTAGACAAAAAAGGAAAAAAAGGAGCAACATGTAATAATATTGGCAAATTAGAAAATGATTTAATCGTTGCTTTTGAGTTTCGTGATTCCGAACACGACACAGAATCACTCAACCCAATTCCCTATTATCGCTCTCATCGCAAGACAGATGTCAGCAACCCATTCTTCAACAGTTGTAGTTAAACAAATATTTAGCACTGGAGGATTAATTTTGGACGACCGTCATTCAAGATTAAATTCGGATGCTATGGAGGTTCAAGCTTGTGTCGATGACTGGACAAAGGCTAGATTTCGACAACAAGAGCTGGATCGAGACGATGGATTCTTCAATGATGATGGTGGAGATACCACGGCCACGGGTACCACAAGGGGTAGCGACGATTGACAATGAGATAAGTTGGGGTTATCAAAGGTAAAAGAACTACATAGGCTTTGATTCGTCTATCGCCAAAAAGATATATAGGCATTTAATGATAACTCATTAAGTTCAAGCTACTTCTCATTCCTTTTTTTTTCCTCTAAATTTGATTGATTTATAATTGATAATTTTGTATTTTTATTTCATAATTTATTATTTTAAAAATTAAAATTAAAAATCACGGAATCGGCTCGAAACTGGAACCGCCCCTTCAAGGGCCGGTTCCGATTCAAGCTTGGTCACTAATCGGAATCGCCGGTTCACGGCCCGAAACCAACGGTTTCTAAACCATGGTCATGTCTACTCTTAGGTTGCGTTTGGTGGTCCGGATTTGGGCCCAAATAGGATAACTAATTATCATATCCAATGTTTGGTGATGCCGCTCGGACCGGATATACCCGGATAAAACACCGGATAAGAAATCCGGGGGGAGGGGGTAGGTTACACCCGGATTGAATAAAAAAATGACAAGGTCATCGACAAGTCCCTCTACTCCGACAACCCTGCCGACTACGACTGCCTCGAGAACGAGCCCAATATCATGTCCCTCCTCTGCCCTCACCTCCACGTCGTCAACATCGTTGACGCCTTCGACTTCCCAGACTCCCTCTCCATCGTCATGGAGCTCTGCGACCGTTGCACCCTCTTCGACCTCGTCGCCCACCGCCCCTTGTCCGAGGCCGAGTCCTGCCACTACGTCAAGCAGCTCCTCTCCGCCGTCGCCCACTGCCACCGCCTCCGGGTCGTGCACCACGACGTGAAGCTTGACAACGTCCTGCTCGACTCCCGCAACGACCTCAAGATCGTCGACTTCGGGTCGATGATCTGGCTCGGCGAGGAGGGGAGGGCCACGGCAGAAGACGTGGAGGGGACCCCGTACTACGTCGCGCCGGAGGTGCTGCTGGGGAAGGAGTACAATGAGAAGGTGGACGTGTGGAGCGTCAGTGTGATATTGTACATCATGGTGTCTGGAGTGCCTCCGTTCTACGGGGACTCGGTGAAGGAGATCTTCGAGAAGGTGGTGAGGGGAATTTGAGGTTCCCGACGGTTTGATCTTCGAGAAGGTGGTTGAAGAGGGGAAAGGGGATTTGGGTGTTGAACATTTACTTCTGGTTCATTTGATCGGAATCCAAAATTCTTTTTAAGATACACCCGATCTGTAGGCATAAGCCTCTGGTTCTGCTCCGGCGGCTTCTCTAGACGCCGACAACCTTTGGCAGGTGGTTTACATCTCGGACGGCCTTATGGAGGGATCCGATCAGATGTTTGAGGTTCTCCATTAAAGCTTTGGTTTTGCCTTCCCGAAGATTTGCTGCCAGTAAAATATCATATCCTATTCGGACATCTACCAAATATACGATGAGATTTTACAAAATCCAAAAGACAATTCGGAGGATTTTTAATCCGACCTTATCCTATCCTATCCGGTTCCAAATCCGGACCACTAAATACAGTCTTAGGAATCTTTTGATCCGAATGATTCTTGATGTGGCGCTCGAATTTTGTGTAAAAAACTCGGTGGAATTGCAGAATGGAGAAGCTACAATAGAATTTGTGCTTTGTCACTTTTTGGGAGATGAAAATGTGCGAGTGAAAAGGAAGAGAGAGAATAAAGCAGTAAAGTGAAATATAGAGAGAAGTGAGGGAGACGATATCCGCGAGAGAGATACAGGGCGAAGATAAAGGAAGAGAGAGAGTAAAGTAGAAACGGTGAAGAGAGAAAGGACAGCATGGAGTAGCAGCAAACATCAAGAGTGAGGAGAGAGAGAGCGTGTAAAGGGAAGGAAAAGAAATTGATATCCGCGAACTAATCCGACTTCATCAATCCTTATTAAACTGTAAGTATCCAAAATTCTTTTGCCATTAACGAATCGAAATCGAACTGAACTAAATATGCACGAAATTTCAGTTCAATATTCGGTTCAGTTATCCAGTTTAGTTCAAAAACCCCTACTTGACTGTGGTTGTGTCTAGAGGTGGCAATATGGGTCACAAACCCATATTTGACCCATATTATCAAATATGGGTCATTAACTTTTAAATGGCTCACTAAAAATGGGTCAACAATGGGTCACACTTAAATCAATTTTCGACCCATATTGACTCACTTTCTACCCATATCGACCCACTTTCGATCCATAAGGACAACATCCTTCCATAAGTTATAAGTGGTCCTAGAACCGAGGCCGGGGGCTGGGACCGAGGCCGAGACCGAGGTCGGGGCCGGGCCGAGGCTGTGATCGGGACCGGGGCCGTGACCAGGGGCGGGGCCGGGGCCGTGACCGAGGCCGGGGTAGGGGCTGAACACGTGAGAGGGACCGGGACCGAGGCTGTGATCGGGGCCAGCCGGGTCCGTGACAGGTGCTGGGGCCGGAGCGGGACCCCGGGGCCGGGACCGAGGCCAGGGCCGGGGCTGTGACCGGGATCGGGACCAAGGCCGTGACAGGAGCCACGGCCGGGACCGGGGCCATGACCGGGACCTGGACCTGGACCGGGTTCCGGGGCAGTGACCGCGGGGGCAGGGTCTGGTCCCTGGACTGGGGGCCGGGGCCGGGACAGGGGCCGTGACCAGGGCCGGGACCGAAGCCAAGGGCCGAGTCTTGGGACTGTAACAGTGACCGAAGCAGAGGTCGGGGCCGGGGGCCGGGAATGGGGCCTGGTCCAAGGGCCGGGTCCCGAGGTCGGAGCCGGGGCCGGGGCATTGTCTCGGGGCAAGGGCCGAGACCGAGGCCAGGGCAGGGACCGGGGCCAGGATCGGGGCCTTGTCCGTGTCCTAGGGCCGGGGTCGAGGCCCAGGGCGATGGCCGGGGTCGGGGCCGGGTCCCGGGGTCGGGGTCGGGGCCCGGGCCGGGGCCGAGGCCGGGGTCGGGGTCGGGGTCTGTGTGGGGCCGTGACCGGGGCCCGGGACCGAGGCCTCGTTCGGGTCCCGGGATCGGGATCGTGGCCGGGGCCGGGTCCCGAGGCAGGGGCCGGGGTCTCGGGTCCTATTCCTGGGGCCGGGACCAAGGGCTGAAGGTCGGGGCAGTGTCTAGGACCCGGGTTCGGGTCTCGGGGTCGGGGCCGGGTCACAGGGCCTGGTCCGGGTCCCGGGGCTGGGTCCCAAGGCCAGGGTCGGGGGTCGGGACCGGTGCTGGGGCCGGTGGACCGGGATAGGGATCGGGGTCGGTGCCGGGGCCGGGGATCAAGGACAGGGCCTGGGCAAGGGCCTGGAACGGGACCGGTGCAGGAACCGGGGTCGGGAAGTATTTTAGTAATATTATTTTTTTAAAATATTATTGTGTTTTGATAATATGGGTCAAAACGGGTCGGGCCGGGTATGGGTCGGGTCGGATTTGGGTCAATATAGGTCAGATGGGTGAATATGGGTCGGACCATATTCGACCCGACCCAACCCACCCATTTGCCACCTCTGGTTGTGGCATGTTAGATAAGCAAATGATGCAATTCCTAGATCTACTACAACGCTGCTTGTCATATTAGGTTGGTAATTTCATAAAAGATTTAGTAATTTTGAAGCGTCATTAAGTTATGCAAATACAAATTGATCTGTTAGTAGAAGAATTGGTAGTTGGCAAAACATGAACAAAGTTAGTAATTTAAAAAAAAAATGGTGGCAGTTTACCAACAAATACCTCAAAAAGAGCCGCTGATAATTTTTGTATCGCCAATTTTCGATGCTAATCAATAGTTATTGAATTTAATAGTACTGCGAAAAATCAAAATTTTTGGGAGAAAACTCAATAATATTCTATGAGAAAGTGGAAGAAAACATTTCAAAAGATATGTGGGATAAGTGCCAAAAAACTCACGTTTTTTTTTCCGTAGGTAAATTGAACTTTTAAAAGCTTTTATTTTAGTTGATTGAATTATGAAACCTTATAAGTTTAGACAATCGAATCATAGTCAATTGCCGTGGCTGCGAGCCAAATCTGATTTCAGTAACAACAAACTTTTTTTTTGAAAGTAACAACGAACTTGATAAACTAAAATTTAGAACATGTACGATATAATTTCATCATAATACGTTAAACACTCAACTAACTAAAAGGAAAAAAAAATTACGACTGTTGTTCCACTTACCCCGAAAATCTGCTTTTGGCTCATTAGCCAAATGTCTGTTGGAATATATAAATATTAAATCACACCTTCTTCTAACAGCTTAAGCTTTTAGAGCAGTTGGTAAGTGGTCCCACCAAATCTTACAATGTGTACTTCTATTACTTGTATTGCTAAATTGGGACAAACCTATTACTTCCAAAAGTTAATATCGTGAAATATTTCAAACCGATGTACCTGTGATAAATTTAGCTCAAATTATTTTTTTGACCATTAAAAATCCTAAATTGGAACACTTATAATAAATTTACCCCTAACTGATACACATATGATAAATTTACCATATGTTAGTTTTCGTTATGTCTAACCGATAAATTGCCAAGTTGGATGGTATGTGGCAGTTCATGATATACCAGTTTGAGATTTTTATCCTCTGTTTGTCACCAATTTATTGATTTGTGATTTTTTGTGGTATTAATCAAATTTAATAGCGGAAAAATTTGTCACATGTGTACTAACTTGAGATTTTTCTTGGTAAAAAAAAATATTTTAAGATAAATTTATCACAAAAGTACTAGTTTAGGATTTTTGGTGGTCAAAAAATAGTTTGAGATTTTTCATGGTATTACCTGAGGTAAGTGCACGTAGAAATGTCAGAGGTTCACGCTAGAGGCGTCAATTGGGTGGGTTGGGTCGGGTTTGGGTCGGGTCGAATATGGTCCGACCCATATTGACCCATTTAACCCGTTTTGACCCATATTCACCCAATGCAAATTTAGTGATCCAAACCCGACCCAACCCATACCCGACCCATGCCCGACCCGACCCGTATTACTTAAATACTTATATATTTAGCTAAATTATGAAATATTTATTTCTTATAATTTATTAAGAAAAATTATATTGCTAAAACATGCAATTGAATTTTTTCTAAAAAAATTTAAATTTTTTCTTTATAATATAATTTTTATTATAACCGGCCACCTGCGACCTCTGCTCGCCACTGCTGACCGTTGCCCGCTTCCTGCCATCGTCATCCCCTCAAATTGCTGCCCGCCACCTCCGTCGCCAATTTAGTATATTGCTGGGCTCTCCATTTCCATAATTCGCAGGGAGAGAGAGAGGGGGGTAGGTTTTGTAGTTTCATGGGGAATGGAGTTGTCCAATCTATCTGCCACAGTGGCAGAAAATAGATATGTCCTCCTTTCACGTGGTATAGCATTCAAAACCTACCGCCCTCTCTCTCTCTCTCTATATATATATATTCCGATTTATTTTCTGCCACTATGACAAAAAAGGTATTTAAAGATGTCTTGATATAGCTTGGCAACTCTGTGGTGCCATTTAGTAATTTAGTTTTATCATTTAGTCTTCAATTTGACTGTACGATCGAGTTGAGTTAAGCTACGGTATTCAAAAATTTCTATTCAAATACTCAATCAAGTGTATATGGGGGGGGGGGGGGGCGTCACTGTATTTGTCCAAGTCGGCTCAACTGCACCCCACCCTAGTTCGTCATGTTCGGATGAATCGATCGGGAAAAAGGAAGCGTGGGTCGATTTTTTCCACGCAACTCTATTAATGGCGTAAAGCAATGTTCGTAGAGACAACTGCACACGCATTGTGGCGGTGGCCGACGGCCGCCGGCGACGGAGGGTGGCGGTTGGCAGTGTTGATCGGAGGTGGGGCAACGACGACCATTGGCGGCCAAAGCAGAGCGACGGCCAAGGCAGGAGAAAAAAGAAATGAAAAAGAAATGAAAAAAAAATTATATAAAAGAAATGAAAAAAAAATTATATAAAAAAAATTATTAAAATATTTAAAAAATTAGATTTTAAAAAAAATATTCATAAAACTTGTTTATGATTGCTTTAAGATAGTTTTCTTAGCTAACCCATTTAGGGCCCCTTTTGAAATCCATTAATGACCCATAAAGTTTTTAAGCAACCCATTTATGACCCATTTAAGTATTTAAGCCAACCCATTTTTGACCCACCACCATCAAACATGGGTTAAATGTGGGTTCTAGACCCATTTTTCCACCTCTAGTTCACGCACATACAAGTAATATGATAATTTATCAGGTTAATAAGCAATATAAGCAATTTACGACTGTTGTTGCACTTGCGCCGAAGATCGTGATCAATAGTATATTTTGTTTGATTCTTCATATTTCTTTCGTGATCATACGAATAGCTCCTTGATTGATTATAATTAATATTATGTTTATGTTGTTACTTTAGATTATCGTATAATAAAGGTCATGCACTCTTCATCAAAATGTACAGAGAAATGTACAAAAATTAAAAGGCTTAATATCACGAAAAATTTCAAATTAGTACATCTGTGATAAATTTACCCCAAACTATCTTTTTGAACAGCCAAAAAACTTAAATTTATACACATTTGATAAATTCACCCCCAACTAGTACACACTGATAAATTTACCTTCCGCTAGTTTTTGTTAAATTTTGTAGTTAAATTGCTGAGTTGGATGACATGTGGCAATTGTCGAATGTATACATTCGTCTTTTTTATCCTCTATTTATCACATATGTATCAATTTGGGGTTTCTCGTGGTATTAATCCGATTTAATGAAAACTAAGGGATGGTAAATTTGTCACGTGTGTACTTGTTTAGAGTTTTTTATGGTAAAAAATAATTTGGAGTAAATTTGTCACTGTGGAACCAATTTAGAGTTTTTTCGTGATATTAACTTAAACTAAAAACACACAAATATTAGACGATTCTCTTTTCTGCATAGTTCTTATCATGATATGAGAGATAGACGACTTTGAGGAAGTTTTGGCACACTTGATACACGCCCATAGTGCGCCCCCGAATGCACGACCGAAGCAATCTATTTATGTTGTGTCATTCTGTTTTTTTCCCAATCACTATTAATATCCATCTCTCAATATAAATCATCAACATTGTTCGTCACATTTGCAGACATGTCATCCTAGGCTCCTGTCGGGTCGCTTGCCACCTACTACATACATAGCCTGTGAATGACCACGTCAGCAGACACCAGCCACGTCAGCTTGTTGTTGCATAGCCTCCGCATGTAGGCCGATTTTTCTCTTGAACCGCTTGGGTGGTCCACTTTGCGTTTTTTGGATCTTTTCTCCGAACATCGATTAAACTTTTCTAAGTCACCCTAAGTTTGAATGGATGTTATAATAATTAGATGCTTGACTTTGTTTCTCCATATCTACTAGGACTATGGATAAATCTTTCTTGATTGCGTATATTCCTTATTGAGTATAATTAATATTATGTTTATCTTGTTACGTTAGATAGTCACTCTTCATCATGACACCCCAAAATATATAGAAATTAAACATTTCCCTGTTCCATGTTTAATCTGTATATATTGATGAAGAATATATGAGCTTATTTATTATACTTTAGTAGATGATTAACTCAGAAACATAATAAACATAGTTTCAATCAGGGAAATGCACAGTCGAAGGAGATATATGCATAATTCTAGCTAAGAGATATGGAGAATGAAAGGAAAAATCCTAACTATCTCTAACTTCTCTTCAAACTCAAGGATTTAGAATAATTTAGCTAGACTTTGGAGAATTGTTGTATTTCTCTTACGTTCGGTCGCTATCTAAGATAATAAGATAAATCTTATATTTATTATAATCAATCAAGGATATGCACAATTAAGGGTGATATATGCATAATCGCAAGAGATATGGAAAATCAAATGAAATATCTTAATTATCTCTAACTAATGACTAGGTTTAGGAGTTTTTATGTGGATATTTATTACAGCAAAAGAATGTGGCCCAGCAAAACCGGCAGTTTAACAGGGCCAAAACTGTGGCTAGCAAGCCTAGCACGATCCATTTTCCTTTGTCGCGCATGTGACAAGAATTTGTTTGTTTGCCCCAATGATAATGAAATGTAGATGCTGAGATCTGCACTCGGCTCGCAAAGCCCAAAGCCCTAAATGCAGTCGAGCAAGAGGATCAATTGGGATTGCCTTGTGAAAGCCATGAAGTATTGATTGTATTTGTATTGTGACAATGCATATTTACAATGGCTCCGGCTGTGTTTGGTCGTCCGAATTTTCTAGTCATGATATGAATGCATAGGATAGGATATAAAATTCAGGGATTTTGACATATCTTATCCACCTTTTGGTAACTCGCAATAATAAAAGTGTTTTCTCAGGTTTTGAAGGGGAAAATTACTAAAAAAAAAATCTTAAATATATAGCAACTATGCTAGTTAAGCCTTAAATCATTTTTTTTCCAATTAAGTCCTACATGATTTGCATTTGTGTCAATTCAATATATCTCGAAAATCACATGTATCGATCTGTCACATGCACATCACATGTTTTAGCGGGCGGATTATTTTGAGAGCCAACAATTTCCGTGACAAGTTTTAAGACTTCCGATGCACATATCCCAAAAAGATACATGAGCCAAAATAACCATAATAATATCCGTAAAATGGTCCCTAAATTTGTTGAGCTCCTCGTATCCTATAGACCTCAGATTTTAATTGGTTCCCCGCTATGTGGTTAAAGATTGTTAGAGTTATTTTGGCTTAGATAAAATTGCAGACAGAGAAATTTATTTAGTCCAAAACAGGGGAAGAATTCTTGGTATGGATAAAATCCGTTTCCTTTTTCTTTTTGATTTTTCATATTGAGAAAATCGAAGTGTATACATTATTTTGTGGTTTTGCTGGGTTAGGCATGCGCGGTCGTGATCTCATCTTGTTTTTGGATGCACACTCTAATAAGATGAGTGAGACATAGGCGTACAAAGAGAATAGCAAGGTTAAGGGCGCACAAGACAACGTTTACCGAGCAAAAATCAAACAATAATTTCTGGAGCAGAAATCTTTTTGGTTGGCAACTTTATTATTTTTAATTTATTGGAGCATTTTTTTTTGCGCTAGAAGTAATTTTGGAGCCACTTAAAAAAGTAAAAGAAAATTTTACTTCTCTCCAGAAGTTGTAATTTAATTTTTAGAGTAAAAGTGTTGTCATTCGCCCCCTAATATTGTGCAGCCGCAGATGGGAGAGATGACTTGTGATGGAGTTTATGGTCATGTCATCAAGCACCGACAAAAGACGAGAAAAATATTAGATAGGTCGGGCCCTCCACGTCGCTACAAGCTAGCTAAATCAATGGAAGACACGTGTCGGCCATGGGTCCCACTCTCCCTCCCTGCTCTTTCTCGCCGTCAAGCGCCGTCTGATGCAGGTCCTCGATTAACTTTTTTTTTTATTCCTCGATTAAGTTGTTTAGAAAGAAGGAAATGTCTATGAAGTATGAACTAGAGGTGTGCATGATCCGAACTGGTTCGATCCTAGTATGGAACTGAAGACCGGACCAATAGTCCTGATCCCCATATTTTCGGGACCACGGATAGGACCAGGACCGGCGGTCCGGGCCTGTCCTAATCCGGGCCCAATAGGACCGCTAACTCTAACTGCTTATAAAAATCTAACCCTTAGAAATTACAATACAATGTTAATTTATAATCTCTAATCAACCTACGACGGCAAGACAACCACGTAAATACTAAGGCCACTCAACGTGTGTTCGATCCGGCCTTGAAGACTTCATGTGATCTTTTCTCCTCGTAATCGACGCTCGCATGTGGCTCGCTAAACTCAGGTGGGCGATGGAATCGAACTCGGATTTTATTTCTTTCTTTTTATTTTTGATTATAAAAAAAAAAAAAATCTCAAATCTGCATAATGACTCGAGTTTCTATCCTCATGCACTTGCGTGGTTATTGTTCGTGCACGTGTCCATCATAAGGAATATATCTTATCATCAATTAAGACATGATTTTGTCCCAAAGTAATACCAAAACTCAAATTGCTAAATAATACGTACAATGACACCACTAAACTCAAAAGGCGTGAGATGAGATTCACGAGACTTCTCAAAATGTTAAAATTAGGTTAACTCTAGATATAGATTATTATTTTTTTAACATTGGCGGTCCGATCCCAAACCATGGAACCGGGGACCGGACCGCCCAGTCACCGGTCTCATTTATTGGGATCGGGGACCAGACTGCCAACCTCAAGGACCGGACCAATCCGTCCGATTCGGGCTGGTCCAGGCCGGTCCGATCCAATTTGCACACTATAGTATGAACTATGGCTGCTTCAATAAGGCGGGCGGGGAGGGGACCTATGGACGTGCCGTCCATTGATTGAGCTGGCCCACAGTGATGTACAGCCACACTATTTGGTCAACCTTCACGGACCAAAGAGATAACTCACATCCCAACCATGATCACCCCTCCCTTGTATGACAATCTTAAGTCTAATTTTGCAAAAAAAAAAAAAATGAATGATTTGAAAAATATATTTTTTTGTTGATTATTTATTTTAAGCAATATAAATAGATATTTTAGCTTATTTTTTAAAATCAAATGGAGCCTAAGCTTATCTTTTAAGCATTGTGATGATGTGTGTACAAAATAGAGGCATCTTGCCAGTGTTGATCATGTTTTAAGCATATATTGAAACCCGGTGATGCCTCGGACTTGTGGGCTACAAAAATTGCCCAGAAAAGAGTTTGTGCTGCATTTGCTTGTGATAGGAGAAAGACTATTTGTTATCTATTGGTTCTTGAGATCGGGTAGACCAGAAAATGATTTGGTGTGACTTCGATATCAAATGGTTTCTGAAGGAGATGGTCCGCTTGCACGGTACGCGGCATAATTTCAATTGAGGTTGTGTTTATTTTATGACAAACTCGAGATTTGAAAATATATTTTCTAAAAAATAATTGGTTCCACCGCTCGAAAAAAAAAATAAGTTGACGAAAGTATATTTTCATTATCGACAATATTTCCTGCCTAATTATTTTCGTGGAAAACAAAATAGTCTTTATTTATTTATTCTTGTAAGGAGTACAAATGATTATTATTTTTATATATTTTTATCATAATGTTAAGTTTTTTCGTGAAACAAATAAAGACTATTTTCGGTGAAGTATAAAGCAATTTTAAGAAATTTTTGCAGATTTCCATAGATTGACTGACTTTTTCTCATTAATATAGTCCACTTCCATATGATATTATGCTAGCTGGACTCATCTTGCGAACCGGAATGTATAACTTGTTGTCAAAAATTGACCTTATTCTGTAAAAGTTAACATAAAACCCATCTTTCCGTCTTTATTTTAGGTTTCGTGCTTCCAAGTTCGTACTAAGATTAAACAGTACAACGTGACTGTATTGCTCGTAGCTACGTGACGGACTTCAAATGTATAATGAAAAATGAAGGATCGTAGCTTGAAAAAGCGAAACAAAATGTATCTCAAAATTTGAGTTCCTCGGGTGAAATATGAAAAAATCGAGCTCCATTCGTTTCGCAAAAAAAAAATGAAAGTATTTTTCTTAGAAGGACCGCTTGTATCGATTACAAAAATTAATGAAAGAGGAATTATTTTGATCATCTAAAAATATGTTTAGGCGTAAAATAAACAAACGTTTAAAAAGACATCCGGAGCCAAACTGAAAGGATTTGAATAGCCAACAAGCTCCTGAGTGGATAGCTGAGGAACATCAATGGCAATGCAGAGTAATGCTCCAAGCAAAGATAGACTCGCACCGGGCACGCCATTATTAGTATACCCTTCATTATTCAACTCAATTGGCAGACCAGATCCCCAACGTGCCATTCGTCAGATACATCTCAACCATCCCTTTATCTTTTTAAGTAGTGTATCGCGCTACAAAAAAAAAAAAAAAAAGGTCAATTAAATTAATTTTTGTCTCTTAAATTGGAAATAACTCAAATCATTTTTATAATTTTCTCGAGAAGAAGAGAGAATGAGGATTGCCTAACCTTTCATTAGAAGATTAGGCCTTAATATTACAATTTGGGCCATTCGTGTTATGAATGGATGGCCCAGATTATCACTAATAAAAATATATATAAATAATTCTAAAAACTACCCCTTAAAAATGGGAGATTTGGGCCATCTGTCCAAAAATGAACGGCCTAGATTGCAAGGTTAGATGCCTAACCTTTTGAGTGAAAGTTAGGCGATCCGCGGGAAGAGAACCACTGGTTGCAAAAATAGAAGCAATAAACACTCGGAGACCAAAGTCTAAACTAGGTTTGTGTCAATCCCGAAATAGATGAAAACCGTTCTGGGTTTTCAGAGGAAACGACGGTGCGATTAGGATAGCATGTATGTCCCATCGAGGAATTGGAACTTGGGGAGAAGATGACTATGAGTGCTCCATTATTGGCAGAAAAAAATATATAATTTTTTTTATTCGCATCTGCTGAGAAAAAAAGAAGCCTTTGATCGTCACTTCCTAGATCGCGTGGGGGGCGATTTGCCATTGTGTCTATCTAGAGCGGTCGACTTTCCTTAACAGCCTTTCCTATATCATCCATCAGGCGCCAAACAGTCCCTGGAAACACTGGCCTTCTACGTTTATTGTGGCTGGCATCTTCCTCATTCTTGCTCACCACCAACCCAGTCCTCTTCGCGTGGTCGCAAGCTCAAATGTCGAATGGAGGCTCCGACGGCGCCCCCTGGCCATGGTTGTGGCATGCTGAAGAAGCGAATGATGCAATTCCTAGAGCTACTATGACATTGTTTGTCATAGCAATGGCCGCTCTTAGTTTTTTCGCTTGGTTCAGGAGGCGAAAAGGCGGGACGGTTCTATTGCCTCCGGGCCCCCGAGGCTTGCCATTCCTTGGGTACCTCCCATTCCTGGGGACCGATCTCCACCGGAAATTTGCCGAGTTGGCTGAGACCTACGGCCCCATCTACAAACTCCAGCTCGGAAGCAAGTTATATATCGTGGTTAACTCCGCGCCACTGGCCAAAGAGATCGTGCGGGACCAGGACATGACGTTCGCCAATCGGGACCCGAACATTGCCACTACCATCGGGACATACGGCGCAAGGGATATTGCCTTCTCAAGCCAGGGGCCTCATTGGAGGAATCTCCGCAAACTGTTCGTGCGGCAGATGATGAGCAACGCCAGTCTTGAAGGGTGTTATGATTTGAGGAGGCAGGAAGTCAGGAAAGTTTTGAGCGATCTGTGAAAAAAATCAGGGATGCCAGTGGATATCGGCGAGTGGACCTTTCTGATCTTGATTAACACAGTGATGGCGATGATGTGGGGAGGGACGCTCAAGGGAGAGAAGCGCAAAGCCATGGGCGCTGAGTTCCGAAAGACGGTGCGCAAATTCATGGAGCTCCTAGGTGCTCTGAATGTTTCGGACTTTTTCCCAGCACTAGCTTGGCTTGACCCTGCAAGGAGTGGAAAGGGACATGAAAATGGTGCATCACTGGCTTGACGATTTTATGCAGTCTGTTGTCGATTGCGCTACTGATGGACGAACCGATGAAATGTTTGAGCAGAAGGAAGGAGAATCTAAAACCAATGAACAGAAAAAGGACTTCTTGCAGATTTTCCTGGACCTGGAGATGGATCCTGAAGAAGATCAGTCTCCGACGGACAAGAATGGAGCACTCAAGGCCATTCTTACGGTAAGTACATCGTGTTGGTTGACCATTTCTTGTAAGAGTGCACATATAAGTTTCTCACAGCAAGTTTAATGACCTGACGCACCAGAAAGTATAGTTAATCCTCCTCTGCGACTCTGTTCTTTGTAGATATCTTTTCATTTTTTCGCCACCATAATCATGAGTTAATGTCAACCGATTACGATTGTGTGCCGATTTCAAGTATTCAGCTTCATCAAACCTTACAGCAATTTAGGCTTTCTGATGAAATTTTGGAATGTGCGGAATAGGACATCGTGCTTGGCGGAACCGATACGACTTCAACAATGGTCGAGTGGGTGATGGCAGAGTTGCTGCAGAACCGAAATGTGATGAGCAAAGTAGTCCATGAATTGACAGAAATCGTGGGGGAGGATGAGATGGTCGAAGAGCACCACTTGCCCAAATTAAAGTACCTCAACGCTGTCATCAGGGAGACATTTCGCTTGCACCCGGCGCTGCCCTTATTGGTACCTCGGACACCACATGCTTCCTGTGCCGTCGGGGGTTGCACGATACCGAAAGGCAGCTCCATATTCCTGAACATGGGTTATATCCACAAGGACCCCAAGAATTGGGACAAACCTTTGGAGTTTCGACCTGAGAGGTTCTTGGAAGATCCCAGCAAGTATGATCTCTCAGGCAACAACTTCACGTACATGCCTTTCGGTTCGGGTCGGAGGATATGTGCGGGGCTTCCGCTGGCAGAGAGGATGCTAACGTATGTATTGGCTTCTCTTCTGCATTCGTTCGAGTGGGAGATTCCCCTAGGGACGGAGCTGGAACTCTCGGACAAGTTCGGGCTCGTGGTCAAGAAAATGAACCCTGGTTGCCATTCCCAGACCTAGATTGTCTACTCCAGAGCTCTACATGTCCTGATAGATCTTTGATTCGAGTCTCAAGGCTCTCCATTTTCAGTTTTACGAAATAAATATGTCCGGCCAATATATTAGGCCAGAAGATGAAACCTTGTACTTTTAAGAGCAGAACGCTTCGGTTTTTGCATATATATTATATTAAGGAGTTCTCGAGGAGGCGGCCCGCTTGCCCCTAGTCGCTGCATAATTTCAATTGACTGGGTTAACGAGTACTCTGAAATAACTTTTATGAAATCAAATAGGTAGATTTGACACTAAATATAGTCTAGATCTTTCGTGAAATTCCTCGTTGATGGATACAACTGGGATAGACTCATGTTACAACCTTCCCAGAGCTCAATCACCAAGTGAAATCTAATGGATTGCCAGGCAAATTGCCTCACCAACTAGCTAATTAATCAGACACGAGAATTATCGGTTTCTGTGTGTTTGGGGGTTGCTTTGTCTTTAGTTTTCTGTTAAAATATGTCTCGAACTTAATCCCGTTATCGGAATCCAACCGGAAATTTATTAAAGAAAAGTCAAAGCACTGAATTTATGTGGATGTCCGCCGTTGAAGTATGAATTTCTTTGTTCAATGTTGGAGGTGGCAAAATAGCGTTCATACTTGATATTATAGGGAAAATTTCAATTAAGAGCCTAAAGTGCCCTCAATTTCTCAAATAAGGGCCTAAAGTGAATATTGTTTCAAATAAGGGCCTGAAATGCCATCCTTATTTCAAAAAGGGATCTGACAAAGGATATTTTTGTCATTTTACATTTCTTGATTTTTTCCCCTTTTCCTTTTTTGTCCCTCCTTTTCACTCCTCACTCTTACGTCCCCTCTCTCTCTCTCTTTCTCTCTCTCTCTCTCTCTCAAATCCGTGAGAGTTCAGGCCGAGTTCTAAGAGTAACAAAGAAGGTTCAGTTCTTGCTGGAGTTGGCTAGGAAGGGGAAAAGCTACTAAGTCTGTACGAAGAAGAACTTTGAGTGACTAATTGAACCGAGATGAAATGGGACTGATTTGCAGGTATAGAACAGAATCTATACTCGATTTTAAGACAGAAAAACTGATCTGTTCTAGTTGTTGTTTTCGTCACAAAAACCTACTTATATTATGTTTGATCGTTTTGGTTATTGTGGAATTATGTTAGTATTTGGCATAGGGCCGCATGACTGGAAGAATTGAAGAGTATTAGGTTCGTTTTGGAGTTAAAAAAAGTGACTGTGCAGGGGTAAAACAGGACAGATTGGTTGGCGTGAGATGATGAGGAAAATGGCCAATTTAAATTACATTATGATGAGATATTATAATGGAACTGAAGGAAGTCTTCTTATTGATCTTGTGACTGAGTCTTGGTCGATTTACTTGTTAGAAATCGTCTTTTAATGGTCAAGATGCATAACTGACCGGAGAGCTATAGAGAGAAGAAATGGTAGATCTTGGTCGATGGAGTTTGGTCCATTACGCTATGCTTGATTAAATGCCATGATGTTATTCTTCATGTACGTATCCTTGTGTTTATGCATGCCTGTATGTCGGCCTGGTATTGAGACATTATTTGCAGAATTGATATTGAGGATCATGTGATTCATGGCCAAGCATGCATTGGTATATGGTACATGACTGATGTTCGATGAGATATGCTTAGTATTTGCTCTTCAGTGCACTGAATTGAGTTGACGTCCCTGGGCTGTGTGCGGGGAATTGTACGTACTTGACGACCCTAACCTGTGTGCGGGGTAGAGTCGTATCATGCGTCGTGGATGCCGTGGGGAAGGGGTCGCAAGTAAATTGACTTGCGATGGTGAGATGAATGAAGAGCATATCATGTTCATGATATATTGGCATTTCTGCATCGTATGATCCTTGTTTGTATATTGAAATGCTATTGTACCATATTTGTTACATGATTGTTTTATAGTTTGTCCTAGGGAGTCTTAGGACCCATATAGTAAGATTGAATGTTTTCTTGCTAGCCATCGCGCTAACCCACGTTTGTGGACACATTTTCAGATTGGCATCCAGGGCTGCTGCTCCCTGGCGCTTTGGTGTTCCTTTTGATTCTGAGTCCTATTATCGTGATATGATCCATCTTGATGTACCTCATTTGAGACTTGTTATGCATGTTCATACTATGTGGGTTGATGAGGGAGCGTCTGGTTTAGTTATCTATCATTGATATACTATTTATATTCGAGTAGGCGAAAGGCTAGTAGGTCCTTTTCCTGAGAGTACTTTTGATGCACCCTCGGACCCTGTTGAGCCAGTAGTACCTGTTCCACCTGCTGCTGCATCTATCCATCCTTCGGAGCCTACCGAGCCGGAGGTGTTCATTCCACCACCAGAGCCACTCGAGGACATTGGGGACGAGGAGATGTTACTTACTGATCCGTCTGAGGAGGAGTGACGACTGGAGATAGTTTTGGAGACTTTTTGGTTTAGGCAACCATGTTGAGTGATGGAGTAGATTCCTTTTTTGCCATCCCAGTTATGTCGATGGATCGACGACCTTAGTTATATGCATGTATATACGTACTCTTATATGGTCGTGCCTTATGTTATATAAATAAAAGATTTGGTCTTTATTTTATGATTGTCTCATGATGCTTCCAATAATGTATGGTGTACTAAACAGAATGTGTTAAATTGTACGTTGTGGCCTGTGGAATATAGACTATAGTCTATTGTCTTATATGAAGATAATCATTAATTATCTATAATAGAGACCTATGACCGTAGAGTGGCGGTCTGGGACACCACATCGCTAGCCACGAAACCTAGCCTAGGCCACCAGCCAGCGGCCGATGGGGGAGCGAAAACCTTGGGCGAGGGTCGTCGCGACCTCACCGGCCATGGGCGAGGGCCTTGGCAACCATGCTAGACATGGGCAAGGCAGTCGCCTTCTAGATTTGGTGAGGACCATCACGACCCTGCCTACTATATAAAAGAAAAAAAAAATTAAAGATAACAAATCCACGTAGAGCAATTTGCCGAAAATGGTACTCAAGTGATTGATTTTATTTCAATGTAGTACCTAAGTGAGCGAAAAAAAAAGGTCACTCAGGCGAACGCCGTACGAAAGTGATGGCACTCCAAATGTTTCTCTTCCAAAAGAAAAGGAAATAAAAGATATTAAATTATTTCCTACAGAATTCACTTTCGGTTCATAAGGCAAAGTGCATATACAGTGCAAAATGTACTCTTGGGTTGGATAAGTTGGTCAAAGAATTCTTGAAGATTTACATTATTCTTCACTTGGCCATGTGAAGTAGATTGAAGCCCCGTTTTTTCGTTGAGTTCTTGGCAAAGGTTTTTTCTATAGGTTTTGGTTGTGGAATTACATAAAGAAATCTAATGGATTGCCAGGCAAAATTGCCTCACCAACTAGCTAATTAGACACGAGAATTACCTAAAAAATACGAAACCAATTGGACTAATAAACCTCTCAATTTGGTCAATTTATTGCTAAACCTTTTTATTAGTACTCCCTCTGGTCCAATTGTAATTCCTTCAGGTTCAACTAGCAAATTCATTTGGTCGGTCTTCTCAGTTTCTGTGGGGTGTTGGTTCTGTCCTTGGCTTTCTGTTAAAATATGTCTCGAATTTGAGTCTGTTTATTGAAACTTGAACGGAAATTTGTTAAAGAAAAATCCAAGCATCGAATGTATGTGGATGTCCGCCTTGGAAATATGAATTTTCTGTTCAGTGTTGGAGAAGGCGAAATAGCGTTCCTATTTTGTCTTGATATTATATATGTATGCCAGAGATGGCGGTCAAGAAAAGAAGGAAATAAAACAAAAGCGAAAGTATGGTTGGACTTGGACTTGCATGGATCAGAGAAAGGAAAAAAGAAAAGAAAAGAGAGCACGTGCTTGAAATATCCATCGTTTAAGTGCCAAGGGCGATTTGCCTTTCTGAAAATCTGACTTAGATGCAGGAATATCTGATGTAGCACAGCCGGACCAATTTTGTTTTCAATTTTTAATGTAATTTTTTAATATTTTTTTTTTGAAATTTTTAATTTTTTTAAATTTTCATTTTCTTTTCCATTTTTCCCCTAGTCTAGCGAGGGTCACTGGCGACCCTCGCCGGCCATGAAACCCAGCCCAGGCTGACACGCAGCAACCGGTGGGGCAGCAACGGCGTTGGCCGAGGGCTGTCGTGGCCTCGTCGGCCGCGAGCAAGGGCCTTTGTGGCCTCGCCAGCCATGGGTCAAGCAACCCTTGCCTAGATTTGGTGAGGGCCGTTGCGACCCTCCCCTCCCCCCCTTCCCTCGAGACTGCAGACGAGGGCGGCTTTGCCCATGGCCGGCATAGCCGTGAAGGCTCTCGCCAAGGGCCATCACTGCCCCCATCAGTCGAGGCGAGGCAGCCCTCCCCCCTAGGCGAGGGTTTCGTGGCTGGCCAGGGCTAGGGTCAGGGGGGAGGCTCGCCTTGCCTCGGCACCCTTGCTGGCTAAGAGAAAAAGAAGAAGAAGAAGAAGAATAAAGCAAAAGAAAAAAAAATATCAACGTATAAATGAAAAAACTAAAAAGAAAAAAACAAATCTATGTAGAATGATTTGCCAAAAATGGTAGTCAAGTGATCGATTTTACTCCGATATAGCACTCAAATGCACTAAAAAAAAGTTATGGTTCTCATGTGAGTGCCGTAGAAAAGTCATGGCACTCTAGATTTTTTTCTAAAAAAAAAGAAAATAAAAGATATTGAATTATTTCCTGCAGAATACACTTTGCGCTCATAAGGCAAAGTGCGGGAGAAGTGTCAAAAAAGTCATAAACCTATTGTACTAATGCCAATTTAGTCCTAAACCTTTTTTTTTGTGTCAATTCACTCCTAAACTTTTTGCATTTGTGTCAATTTAGTCCTAAACATTTTTTAGGTGTCAATTCAGTCCTAAACCTTTTGCATTAGTGCCAATTTAGTCCTAAATCTTTGATAATTTATACTAATTGAGTTAATCCAACTAATTTTGATCGAAAATGACTAATGTGGACATCGATTATCCTACATGGCATGACAAACGCTGATTTGGATATTTTTTAATATTTTTTTTAATAATTTTAAATAATTTTTAAGCATGTTTTGTTTTTTAAAAAAATATTTTAAAAAATATTTAAAATATTAAAAAAAATATCCACGTTAGCGCAAACCGTGCCACGTAGGACGATTGATATTTGTGCCAATGATTTTCGGCCAAAATTGATCGAATTGACTCAATTGGAATAAATACAAAATATTTAGGACTAAATTGACACTAATGTAAAAAGGTTTAGGACTAAATTAGCACCAAAAAAAGGTTTAGGACTAAATTGGCACTAATGCAAAAGGTTTAGGACTGAATTGGCACCAAAAAAAAGTTTAGGACTGAATTGGCACTAGGGTAATAGGTTTAGGACTTTTTTGATACTTTTCCAGGCAAAGTGCATATGCATTGCAATAAGCGCTCGCGGGTTGGATAAGTTTGTCACGAAGAATTCTTGAAGAGCTTTACCCCAAAAAAAAAAAAAGAATTCTTGAAGAGATATTATTATTCTTTAGTTGGCCGTGTGAAGTAGATTGAAGCTCGTTTTTTCACTGAGTTCTTGACAAATGTTTTCTATGTAGGTTTTGCTCGTGGGAAATTAAGTGTTTAAGCAAATTAAGTCTTGTTGTAAGATTTAAGTGTTAACTCCTTTACGATATTGAGAAATTATTTTGTAAGGAATATTGAGGTTAAACACTTGTGGGTTATTAGATATAATTGGGATGGAAAATATTAAAAATGCCCGAGTGACTCGAGTGTGGTTGTAATTTTCATTGTATCGCTTGATCTATAGTGAAATTCGTTATTGCTCCAGGCAAATAGAAAGCAAGTCGAATAAACTCTATATGACAAATCCAAGATCATAGTTTAATGGATAACGAAGCTCTTAGATGGTCGCTTGATCATCTCTAGGTAGATAGAAAGCAAGTCAAATAAACTCGAGATGACAAACCCAAGATCATCGTCAAATAATTCAACATGTATCTTTTTAATTCTACATGCATTTCTCATCTTACTATCATTTAACTCTTTTTTCTCTCATACCTCTATCCGCACACGAGAATTTCAACAACAGGTGAATTCACATCGAAATTGAATGGACTTCTTTTGGGGGACAGCGTGAAAGCATTGGTCATCGAACAGAGATGTCTATGCTAGATTTAAGGATTTTCTTGGTCTATACCAAAAAATAAGTAGTTGAAAAACCAAGTGGCAGATCTGTAAAGCCATCGTTGTCGCGCCCCACCGTTGTTGGGACGGGCCGGCGAGAATGGTCAGAGGGCCAGGGATCGGCAACCTTGTTGACCGCATGCGATGCCAGCAACCCTCGCCTAAATTAGGGGGGCAGCCTGCAGGCCTTCGCTTGCGATCGGCAGGCACTACAAAAAAACACGCAATTAGCTACGACATTAGCGACGAGAATTTCGCAAAAATTCGTAGCTAAATTGATTTGGCAACGAATTTGCGCCGAGAAAAAATTCGTAGCTAATTCGGCGTCGCTAAATTTAGCGACGAAAAATTCGAAGGTCGTCGCCAATTTTGGCAACGAACGAAGTGGTTCGTCGCCAAAATTGGCGACGAACAAAGCCATTCGTCGCCAAATTTTAGTGACGAACGGCTTTGTTCGTCGCCAAAATTGGCGACGAACCACTGTGTATGTCGCCAAAATTTGGCGACGCACACTGCTGTTCATCGCCAATTTTGGCGACGAACAAAGCCGTTCGTCACTAATTTGTAATTTTTTTTTTGGGTCGGAGGAAGTTCTGGGAAATTGTCCAAGAAGAAGATGGCAACGAAGATTGCGAGGAAAATGAAAGCAGAAGCATTTCCAACGATGGCTACAATTCCAAATACATAGACACATGAAAGTTCAGCCAAAAGCCGACAACGAAGATGTAGGACGGCATTCTAGGGCGGTGAAATCACCGGCTCCGCCGTCGACCGGAGAGGGAGGGGTTCGGGTCGATCGCCGGAGTGAGCTTCCTTCCCTCTGAGCTGCTCACGGTAACGAGAGCGGCCGGGGATGTCGAGTCGATCGCCGGAGTGAGCTTCTTCCGTCCGAGCTCGCTCCTCGACGATTTTGCTGAAGGTGGACGACGGAGTCTGGTGTCGAGGCGAAGGGAGAGAAAATGGAGGGAGTGGCAAGTTTAATGACGAGAGAGGGAGTGACGAGAGCGGCCGGGGAAGCTAATTTATAGACGAGTGGCCCGGGAAAAAAAGCGCCATTTTTTGACTCTGCGAAATTGAAAATTAGCGACGACCTTCGAAGGTCGTCGCTAAACCGGCTGGTTTAGCGACGACCTTCGAATCTCGTCGCTAATTTTCAATTTCGCTGCTAAAAAAAAGGCGCTTTTTTTCCCGGGTCGCTCGAAATTGAAAATTAGCGACGACCTTCGAATGTTGTCGCTAATTTAGCGACGAAAAGAGATGTTCGTCACTAAAAATAAAATTGAATAATTCGCTAAATTAATTAGATACATCAAAATAAACCCTAGCCGCAGCATAAATAGAGCAAAAAAAAAAAAAAAATCGGGGGCGTTGCCCCCGAACCCCCATAAATCTATTCGCACCCCTATAAAGATCGAACCCCCCCTATAAAAAGATTTGGTTCGTGACCTCCAACGCCCCCGGCCAACTCTCCGCGTCACGAATCAAATCTCATTTTTTTTCTCTACTTTTGGGTGATGAATCAGACCGAGTGCATAAAATTCAATACATATTTAACAAAAATGTGAAGCTTCTTAAAATTAGCAAGAAAATATATATCCTATATAATTCAAAAGAATTCGTTAAATTAGCAACGAAAACAAAATGAATAAGATGAAACACGATGGGAATGGAACCCGCGATCACCGAAGTACTTCATCCACACGACAACCAACAAGGCAAAAGATATGGTATGATGTGTAATAATGATTACACCTAAATAATGAAACATAATGAATGCTTTCTAATTCAAGAATAAGAATAAACATAAATAAACCTCAATTCCAAGAAATTATATCTTCTTTAAAGCATTCACTGAAGAAGCAGAAACCCTTTTCAAAGAAGCTATCTAATAACAAAATGAATTCTTTCTAATTCAGGAACAAGGATAATAAAAATAAATAAATTGATCGCTCTTCATTTATGCTTATTAATGTAATCTTTACTTAATTAATAATATATTCATTTTTAAATTTCAAAAAAATATTCGCTCTATTTTCATTTTCTTTTAAAAAGAATTAATGTAGATTAATGTAGATTAATATAAAATAATATAATCGAAGAAATAACATAAATAAGCTAAGCTAAACGACGTATCATAAGCGTTTCTTATTTATATCGTTCACCGTTTGAAGAGAGCAAAGATTCCAAATAATCGATCTTTCTTTTAGTTATTATTGAACATTTCTTTGGTTGATTAACGTGTGATATATTGAACCCTCATTGCTAATATTGAACGAAACTAGATCTTATAGAATCACATTTGAATATTTTATGATACATTCCGTACCTTGCTAAAAAACTGATCCTTCTAATATTTTTGAAATCTTTATTAATTGATTTAAAACATCTCTTATTCGCTTATAGTATCTTATCTATCTTTCAAAATTAGAAGAAAGAACCGATCGATTTCATTTTCGTGGATCACACAATTACAATATATATTTTTGGTGATCAAATATTATATATGCAAAGTAAATCATTTTCGAATAGATCCTTACTCTACTCTATTTAGTATCTCATCAAAGACGATTTTTTTTCTAAGTTATATTTTATCAAAAGAATTGATCTCCATTTTTTGTTTGTTCACAACTTTATATATGTAATAAATATAAAAAAGGGTCCTAATAAACCTTGAAAAAAATATAAATTAAGGATAGCAATTAGCGACGAACAATTGTTTTCGTCGCCATAGAAAAATTACATAAGATTCACGAAGCTTGTAGCAATTGATAAAAGAAATTAAAAAAAAAAAGAACTAATTAGAGACAAAATTGACATTTCGTCGCTAAATTAATTTAAATAAAAAATAATATTTAGCGATGAACAAAGTCTTTCATCGCTAATTATATTTTTAAAAAAATTATTTTTGCGACGAAACGACAATTTCGTCGCTAATCAATTCTTTTTATTTTATTTTTCCTCAAATTATCGACGAACAACACTATTCGTCGCTAAATTTGCCAAAAAAACAAATACAAAAGGAACACTAAATTAGCGAACAACACTGTTCGTCGCTAAGTTGAGCAAAAAACAAAAAAAAAATCATAAATAAAATTTAGCGACAAACACTAATTGTTGTCGCTAAACAAACGGTCTTAGTCGTCGCTAAATAGACCAAATAAAAATAAAATAAAATAAAATAAAATTAGTCACGAATAACATTGTTTGTGGCCAATTTAGCGACGAATAATGATTCTCGTCGCTAAATTTTTTTTTTTTAATTTCTGGTCATTTAGCGACGAAATTGTATATCCGTCACTAAATTAGCAACGGATTGTTCTTCGTCGCTAAGTTCATCTCAATTTATCGACGAAATTAATTTTTCGTCTCTAATTTAGCTACAAATGTCTTGTTTGTCGTTAATTTCGTTGCTAATTAGCTACGAATTTCTTGTTCGTCGCTAATTAGCTACAAATATTTTTTCATCACAAAATTTGTGAGGAATTTTTTTGTCACTATTTTCGTCGCGAATAGCAACGAACTTCCATGTCGTCGCTATTAGTCACAAATTAGCGACGAAAATGATCTCGTGGCTAAATCGCTGTTTTTTTTGTAGTGAGGGTCATCAGGCCAGCCCTTCCCAGTGATGGGGTCTTGAATTCCAACTCTCTCTTAAAAAAAAATTACCGTAAATTTTATTTAGCACAAATAAGATTTATATAAAAAGTTATATTTGGACCAAAACGACATCATTTCGACCATAAGATTCATGTTTGAGTCCCCTTGTCATCACATATATAGAAGAGAGAAAATATTAGAAAAACAAAATCATATTAGTATTTTCGATCAGGGAGTTAACAGGAGGATTTAATTGCACTAATTTGATAAGTTTTAGGACTTGATTGCACTTTTTTTTTGTAAGTTTTAGGATTCATTTACATTTCCTTAACAAGTTTTAAGACTTTTAGCGCACATATCCCAAAAAAATGCATGAAATATTCGTAAAATGGTTCCTATAGAGTAAGAGTATAGACCTCATATATGATTTGGTTCCCTCGTATATGGTTAAAAGCTGTCAGAATTATTTTGGCTTAGATGATACTGTGGACAGAGAAATTTATTTGATAAAAAACAGGGGCAGAATTCTTGGAATTAATGTGTATATTGCGTTTCGTTTTTCCAATTGATTTCTCATATGGAGAAAATGGAAGTATATACATTATTTTGTAGCTTAATTTGCTGGGTATGCACCGTCGTGATCTCATCTTGTTTTTGGATGCACGCTCTAATGTAAGCCGGTTAGGAACGTGTAAGAATTAAAAACAAAGATAAACTGACGATCCGGGGGGCAAATTGGGGACTGAAATGTAAATTAACTGTAGGGGTGAAATCGTAAATAAACTGAATTGGGGTATAACTGTAATTTTTCTGGCTCAATTAGGGTCAAACGGTAAATTACGCGTCCGGGGCAAATTGCGGGAATACATGTACACGGAAGGGGGGCAAAACCCGAAAATCGCTATTTAGTTGGTGCACTGCGGGCATAAAGACAAAGACTGCGCTGCTTATTTCGTCTCCGATTCTCCTCCGAGAGCCGTCTACTGACCGAAATAAATGCCGGGCTTTGAATATCTCGTCGGCGCGATCATATAGATCCAAGAATCGACGAAAACGGTGAAGGATTAATTTTGCCACAGGCTTGAGTGATGATATGTATCTAATTTCAGATCATGTCTCTAATCCATGTTGCTTTTGTCTTTGAGTTATTACTGTTGTAATCTAGTTAGTCTCGCCCAAACCTCAAACTTGTAGTTGTAGCACACATTTTAAAGCCGTGAAAGTGAGGTGATCAACGATTAGAGAAACAATATTGAGCTAGCCACAGGCTTGAGACATGATATTAAGCATAAAGTATTAGAGTAGTCACGTAATCTATTATGTCATCGTTCATATATTATAATGTTTTAGCGCATATATAAAATGAGACAAATGATATTTTAGCATAATAATGTTTCTTTAACTCTCTAAGACGATTGGCTAATGGCTATGATCTAATAATTATTATTATTATTATTATTATTTTCTTTAATTGCGCGTAATCTCCCACGCGGTGTTTAAAGAAGGTCGCTTTCATGGAAACCGGTTGAACGAGTCACCCTGTTCCCAGGAAATGATTTCGCGATCAACAGTAAACCGTCGCTTTTCGAACAATGACAACAATTAGGGTGCGTTTGTTTCAAGGAAAGTGGTTTTCAGGAATTCGTTTTCTGGAAAGTGATTTCCTGAAAATCACTTTCTCGGAAAACGATTTGTTTTTCGTTGTTTGGTAATATGTTACCGAAAATATTTTTTGGTGTTTGGTTTTCATTTGGAAAACGATTTTAATCCCCGGTTCTCGGTTCCCAGCCCCGGCCCCGGCCCGGGTCTGGCCCCGGCCCCGGCCCGGGTCTGGCCCCGGCCTCAGCCTGGGTCTGGCCCCGATCTCGACCACGGCCTCGGTCCCAGCCTCGGGCCTCGGTTCTTGGTTCCCGGCCCCGGTACCCGGCACTTGCCCCCGTCCCCAGCCCCTGCCCCGGCCCGGGTCCCGATCCCCGACCCTTGCCTCGGCCCCGGGTCCCGGTCCCGACCCCGGCCCCAGTCCCGGGATCGGTCCCCGGGATCGGCTTCAGTCCCGTTTTCAAAGAAAGTGAGAGACTCAAATTTGGGAAAGTGTTTTCATCTTTTTATTTTAGGGAATTCACTTTCCTATTTTAATGAATAAAATCTTTGTTGACTGGAAAGTACTTTCCGTTGACCAAATCATTTTCCACGAACCAAACAGACGAAAGTCCTGAAAACACTTTCCCTGAAAACACTTTCCTCAAAACAAACGCACCCAGTCTGCATGCCAATAACGCCAATAACGGAGCATTCATGACTGACTCATATTTCATGAAAATTGGACCACTTTTTCACCGGCTTTCAAGAAAAAAAATATTAAATATTCACTTGCCATAAAAATATAAACTGTTGGCCCTCGCCTCCACCCCGCCGACCCCATCAACCGCCGCCGCGTCCCCACCAGTGACAACCACCGGCGGGAGGGCTGCCCTCCCGCCTATGCTTCATCTTTTTTTTTTTGTATTTTAAGTTAATAGATTTTTTTGTATTTCCTAATTTAATTTAACTGAAACATCACCATCAACAACACATTTATCCCAAACTAGTTAATGTCGGCCATCCGATGAGATCAGGCCTTCAGGCCCTTACTTGAAACAATTATAACACTTCAAGCTCATATTTGAAATAAGGTCCATTTCATATACTTATTTGAGAAAATGAGGGCACTTGGGCCCCTTATCTGAAATTTTCCCTAAGAAATAGATATGGTCAAAGAATGAACGTTGGTACGTAAGCTCCGTTTATTTCACGAAGATAGTAATTTATGTCTAAATATTTTCATGAACTTTTGAACATATCTTCAGCTCATTCATTTTTATAAAATGATACAAACAATTTGATTTTAGAAAAAAAAATATATTTTTTCAATCATTCTTTTTTGCGAAATAATCAAAACTGTGGTGTCATTCAAATTGATAAAACTGATTCGGAGCGACTTTTACTTTTTCAAGAACACGACTTTCAAAACCAGAATTCTATTTTAAGCAATATAATATAATATAATGAAACTTTTCAAATTGTTCAAAATATATGGCAAGTGCGTATTTTACTTTCTTCTTTTTTTTTTTCCTCTTCCCAGAAAGCCGGTGAAGAAAGTGGTCCAGTTTCCATTGCCAAGACCCCTGTTGTTTTCAAAGCATGCATTTCAAACTCATATTTCTCAATCAACATGCGAAATAATCTTCTAAATTGAGTTGTTTTGTTGGCGTCATGCTTTGCTTGAAGATTGCACGAATCTTATCTAGTTAATTTGTTATTCGCATTTTGCTGAGAAAAAGAAGCCTTTGATCGTTACTTCCTTGACAGCGTGGGGGCGATTTGCTATTGCTTGCCGACACCCAGCGTTCTTTTAAGTCAACCGAGTAGTTGGCAGTTTTTAACCACAAAAAATAAATAAAAATAAACACACTTGCTAAATCATGTGAATAAGATCCTAAACTCATGTAAATGCTTAGTCTTCTATATTGAAACTTACTATTACAACGCATAAATCATTAGTAACCTTCAAACTTGTCGTGTTTTTTTTTTCCCAATACGGAACGATAAGAACCAACATAGAAAGTTCCACTTTATGGGAAATATTATTAACTATGTAAACAAGCTCGTAATTGTTCATAGATTGTTCTAGAAATTTACTTATTATATGAAACATTATTCAATACACACAATAATTGTTCGCGTGTCAGTGTGTCTTACTAGAGCGGTTGACTTTCAGTTAACACCCTTTTGTCACTGCCCAACAAAATTGTCATACGAGGATGGGATGTGACCCATGCCACGCACTAGCCACAGCACAGTGGCCATCGACCAAGCACAATGGCCCACGAGCCGACCTGACAGGGCCGAGCATGATCCAAGGTGGTCGGGCGCGTAGCTAGGCACGATCCCTAGTGTCTTGGAAGGCTCCGAGATCTTCATAGGGGCGAGCCAAGCAACGATTACACCTCATCTAGATGATCTTACAAAGCAAGAGAGGTGGAGAGCCCCTACAAGAAATGACTCATCCCCACAAGAGATAACTCACGTAAGACAAAGCATAGGGTCCAAACATAATGGACAAGGCCTATAGAACAAGAGGAAAAGGCCAATGGCTGGGGAGCTAAGGAGTCACCCATTCCGTCCCCACTCTTGTATAAATAAGGATGTTCCTGTGCCTCTCACTTGTAAGAATCAACATGAAGTAGTATTCGACTCCCACAAGCTTCCTTCTCTCTATCTCTCTCTATGGTTCAAGTGGGTTAATGAGCGTGAGCGATCCATCCATGGGCAAGGTTTGGCTGAGGCAATCCATCAATCGCAAAGAGCCTAAGTCGCCGCACTGTTTTCGTCCCGAGCACAGGCCCGTGACAATTTCCTATATCATCTATCAGAGACCAAACTATCCCTAGAAAGACCTTCTACGTTTAGTGTGGCAAGCAACTTTCTCGTTCTTGCTTCCCCCGTCCTCTTCGAGTTGTCACAAGCTGAAATGTCTAACAGAGTCTCTGACGACCCCTTGCAGTGGTTGTGGCATGCTAAAGAAGCGAATGATGCGATTCCTAGAGCTACTGCGACTTTGCTCGTCATAGCAATCGCAGCTCTTATTTTCTTCGCTTGGTTCAGGAGGCGAAAAAACACGACGGCTCCATTGCCGCCGGGGCCTCGAGGTGTGCCGTTCCTCGGGTACCTCCCATTCCTAGGGACCCATCTCCACCAGAAGTTCTCCGAATTGGCTGAGACATACGGCCCCATCTACAAAATCCGTCTCGGAAGCAAGTTATACATTGTGGTTAACTCCATGTCGCTGGCCAAAGAAATCGTTCGGGACCAGGACATGATGTTCGCCAATCGGGACCCCAACATCGCCGCAAGCATCGCCACATATGGGGCAAGGGATATTGCCTTCTCAAGCCAAGGGCCTTATTGGAGGAATCTGCGCAAACTGTTCGTACGGCAGATAATGAGCAACGCGAGCCTCGATGCCTGCTATGATTTGAGAGGGCGGGAAGTCAGGAAAGCTCTGAGTGATCTGTATAGAAAATCAGGGGTCCCGGTAGATATCGGCGAATTCACCCTTCTGATCTTGATTAACGCGGTGATGGCAATGCTGTGGGGAGGGACCCTTAAGGGAGAGAAGTACGAAGCCATGGGGGCCGAGTTTCGAAAGGTGGTGGCCAGACTCATGGAGCTCCTAGGGAGTCCGAATGTTTCGGACTTTTTCCCAGCACTAGCTTGGCTTGACCTGCAAGGAGTGGAAAGGGACATGAAGAGGGTGCATCAGTGGCTTGATGCTTTTATTCAGTCAGTCGTCGAATGTGCCGCCCAGGGAAGAACAAATGAAATGTTCGAGCAGAAGGAAGGAGAACCTAAAACCAATGAACATAAAAAGGACTTTTTGCAGATATTCCTGGACACGGAGATGGACCTTGAAGATGATCAGTCTCCAATGGACAAGAATGGAGCACTCAAAGCCATTCTTACGGTAATTTTATTAAGCTACCGGACATGTTCTTATATGAATATACATATAAGTTTCTTACAGTAAGTTTAACGACCTGATGCACCAGAAAGTATATTTAATCCTTCTATGCGACCCTGTTCTTTGTAGATTCCATTTCATATTTTGGCCACCATAATCATGAGTTAATCTCAAGTTATTATTGCTATTGCTAGAGTACCATAACTTCCATTACAGCAATTTATGCTTTCTGATGGAATCTCGAATGTGCGGAATAGGACTTCGTGGTTGGCGGAACTGATACGACTTCAACAATGGTCGAGTGGGTGATGGCAGAGTTACTGCAAAACCGACTTGTGATGAGCAAAGTAGTCCACGAATTGACAGAAATCGTGGGGGAGGATCAGATGGTCGAAGAGCACCACTTGCCCAAATTAAAGTACCTCAACGCAGTGATCAAGGAGGCATTACGATTGCACCCGGCGCTGCCCTTATTAATACCTCGGACACCACATGCTTCCTGTGCCGTCGGGGGTTACACGATACCGAAAGGCAGTAACATATTCTTGAACATGGGTTACATCCACAAGGATCCCAAAATATGGGACAAACCGTCGGAGTTTAGACCGGAGAGGTTCTTGGAAGATCCCAGCGAGTATGATCTCTCTGGTAACAACTTCAAGTACATGCCTTTCGGCTCCGGTCGGAGGATATGTGCGGGGCTTCCACTGGCAGAGAGGATGCTAACGTATGTCTTGGCCTCTCTTCTGCATTCGTTCGAGTGGGAAATTCCCCTAGGAACGGAGCTGGAACTCTCGGACAAGTTCGGGCTCGTGGTCAAGAAAAGGAATCCCCTGGTTGCCATTCCCAGGCCGAGATTGTCTACTCCAGAGCTCTACATGTCCTGATAGATCTTTGATTAAAGTCTCAAGACTCTTCATTTTCAGTTCTGCGAAATAGTAGCGTCCGGCCACTCGGCCAGTACATTTGTGATTGGAAGAAGGATTTCTATAATCGGTTGGTTCTTCAGGTTGACTAGGCCAGAAGATGAAAGCACGTATTTTTAAGAGCAGAACGGTTCTTGAGTATTTGTTCGACTAATGACTTGTCGAGGAGACACTCCGCTTGCCGCTAGTCGCTACATAATCTCAATGGACTATGTTAACGAGTATTCTAAAACACTCTTTAAGAAATCAAATAGGTAGGTTTTATCGTTGATATGGTCTTGTCTAATTATGCCTAGATATATGTGATATTACTGTGATAATAAATTACGGCAAAATCACCAAGTAAAAGAATTATGTGATATAGTCTTGCTATTTCAATCATAAACCTTTCAATTTGGCCGATAAAATCCTGAACTTTTTTTTTTTTATGATTACTCCGTTTGGTTCATTGATTCCTTCGGGTTGCGCCGTCATTTTAGTTTTTGTGAGGGTTTGGCTTTTGTTGGGGCTAACGGTATCACCTAGAGGGGAGTAAATATGCGATTTCAAAAAATTATTCAAAACAATGCGGAATTAAAACAAACAAGTTCAGAACCAAGTCAGAATCTAAACATAAACAATAATATATTTAGTGGATTCATGTATGTGCATTAAACTCTCAGCAGTAAGTAAAAGTTTAAGGATGGAAAGATTTGTACACGGTGTTTATAGTTGCTCGGCTTTAATCAAGCGTACATACAATCTATCTCCATGCTAGTAGGTTGGATTTCACTAATCAGTAGGTTGGATTTCACTAATCAGTCGATCAGAAGTAATAGTAGCAAGTGTTGCCTACACCCAACTACTTCTTCTCGAAATAGGTGCTGCTAATACTCAAGCAGAATTTGGCACGCTTTTTTGTTTTTTGTTTTTTTCGCAATTGAAAATTAGGCACACTTTTTTGTTTTTCAGAATAGTGGGTCCGCATTAAACATCGACTTATGGTGAGACAGCGAATTTTTGTGAACCGGTCCATTATGCGATCCATTCCAAAAGTTTGTTGCGCCAAATGGAAAGAAGCCTAAAGCTTTGTCTTGAGCCCACAAAAAACTCTGACCAACTTTGATCTCTCTCATTCACACCCTAAAGCATAAATTCATTATCTCCCTTCCGTTGGAGTGTGATTCATATTCCCTAGCAACAAGAAAGCATGTGGGTCCCGTTCCACGTTAAGAGGGCGGGGTCCGAGGGAGCCGCTGTCACGCCCCGAACCCGACGAGCTCGTGCACATTCCGCCAGGCCATTCAATTTAGGATCAACTCCCAAGAACTTTCAGCCCTCAACCTAATAACAACCATACTATAGAACGCACCAACGGAAGCGAGGCTACAACTCCTCCTCTTTAATACAAAAGATGACTTATGGCATTTCAACATTAACGGCGAATTGCTCTCAAGATAAAGTATGGATTCAAGTTACACTTCTAACCTGAAACATTAAGAAAATCCTCTGTTGCAGCAGAAGAGGAGATAGACCTCTCAAACGGTTGAGCTCTTCTTACACCTCTTTATCTTCATCTTCCTTCAAGGATCTCCATCCAAGCTTCGGGTCTGAAAGAAAAATGAGCCCCGCGACGGGGTGAGACTTAAGTCTCAGCGAGCTATCCTAACCCTAAACTAGGCCATTCGTCTCACCGAACCAAAACAATCACAGTAACATGCAAGCAGTTGATAAAACAAGACATGTCATTTCTCAAAGCACCAAGTCATGCTAAGACGAGAATTTCAATTAAAGGCAAATAGGGCATCAAGTGATCAAGCTTCTATACTAGCTCAGAAAAATGCATATCATCACAAGATTTAGAAGGTACTTCAACTTCACTTCATACTCCAGAGAATGATGTACTTTCAACCACAATCTCGCGATCACATCGCCTTAGGGTGTGTCTCATTTCTCAACCGATCAAGTCGCCTTAGGGTGTGTTTCATTTCTCAATCCCGCGATTAGATCGCCTCAGGGTGTGTTTCATTTCTCAACCCCGCGATTAGATCGCCTCAGGGTGTCACCGGCCTTAAGCCCTCATCTCATCAAATTACTTGCTTACAAAATCTCATCATCAAAAGAATCAAAAGAATTCCACTTCCACTTTCAGACTTCCAGAGACTAGCCCGCATTCAGACGCCTCAGGCTATCTCAAACAATAAACCCGCGTCATCTTAGGCGCATCAAGCATTTCTCATCACGCAACCCCGCGTCATCTAGGCGCATCAGGGTATTTCTATTCAGGTGTTCTCACGGCTCAACAGCCCATTTTCTCAATAATTCCAGTCACATATCATCACAATGAACAATTAGTCACATTTCCACATTGAGGAATTCTTAGGCATTAGAACACAATTCAGTTGCTTGCCAAAAGGAAACAAACGTGCTTTGTCGTAAAATAATTTAAAAGCAACTGAGAATCATGACACCACATAGACAAGCAAAGTTCATTAACAAGCACATCATCAATTCAATTTCGAGAACACAATTCCATAGCCAATTAGCCCTCATGGCCCCTTCCTCATCAAAGCCCTTCGGCTTTCAACCAATCAACCAATAAAAGCCATTCAATTCAACGATTTCTCGATGAAAAACATCCAGTCGCGTCCAAATGTCCTAATAAAGGTTTATGGGTCACTCACCTTCGTCCGAGCTAGCCAAAAATCCATCGAAAACACCTCGTCAAGCTCGATTCAAACTCACTACACCGCTGTCCAAAACAGGGCAGCAACTCAATTAGGAACAATCCATCAATTTAATCAATTTAACACTCCTAACTTCACTTCCCCCAATCATACCCCTCGTTAACACCTCAATTGACATTCAAATAAGTCCTAACAACGCATTTAGAACACGGTGACACCACGAACAGTCCCCAACAGAACCGGACTACCCCAAATCAAAACAGGGCAAAAATCGGTTTTGCTTCCTCATGTTCTAACAGCCCACTAATCAGCCTTAAGCTCACATTTATCACCAATTCCACTTGTCAAGACCTAGATTTACATGTCTAGGACATCCCCTAATGATTTGGAAGAAAAATAACACTCCTAGGATGTCCAAATGGTTCGACCTCCACAGATTGTCCACCGATCAGAATTTTGCCCAAATCGGTCCACCCAAACACAGCCATGGAACACCTCCAAATCTCAAATGAAAAATTTATTTCTGCTCAACCACATGTAGTACTATATTTTATGAAGCTACCCTCGAAAATTTGAGGTCATTTGGAATTTCTATGGGCTAAAATCACCACCTATCCTCAGCTAGCTCAGAATCTGTCCACTTTTCTTCCAAAAATCACTATAAATTAATTAGACCTCTAAAAATCATGAAACCAACGGGAAAATTTCAAGGACATCTTGAAATAATCTGTGGTGGTCGGAGGCCGGCCAAAAAGTCACCGAAGATGGCGCTCGTACGGACCGAACGTAGCAGGCAGAACCGGGCGAACTGGACAGTTTTCTGTTCTTGGTGAAAAACACAAAATGAAGAGGAAGGGAAGGGTGGTCCACGAAATTCTGAGGATATGGCAGATGAAATGAGACTCCATTCAATTTTGGTCAAAATTCTAGAATGTTTGGCTTAATGGATAATTAATCACTTTCATCCAAGTCATGACACTTGTCCACATATCAATAATATATCAAGCTCCAATGACTAAATTGCCACTCAGATTTTTCTGCAGCCTCCTTGGGGAAGAAGTAAAAGTCAAATGACTAAAATGCCCTTCTAAAATCATTAAGACAAGGTTAACTCTCCAAGGGCAAAATGGTCTTTTCACACCTTTCGTCCGAAATTTTAGTTTTTTGATACTTTCGTCCTCGATAAAATGGCGTCTAATCCATGTCAAATGTTGTAATCCCTCATTTCCATTTTCAAATTCCAAAATCCTAATTCGTGGTCGAACCATTTGTCGATCGAAATTTCAATTTTCCTATTTTGAATGATCATTGGCGAGGCAACGTCAAACTCTTTTCCAAAGTTGGAATTCATCATTTCCATTCTTCCAATTTTGATATTACATTCCATAACTCAACCCTCGAGGGGGTGGAAATTCAGAATGTCACAGTCGCCTCGGTCGAAAAGCATGTGGGTTCCGCTCATGAATATCTACGGCTATATATATATATTTTCGATTGTAATTGAGTTATGTAACGAGAGATGCGAGGTGTTAATTATACAGGAATTATCTGCTGGACGCAACCCTAGTTTAAGGGTGAACCGGGATAAAATCTCGTGTTTTAGTTTTCTCTTTCTCGTTTGTTTTACTTTACTACGATTGTGCGCCAATCCTAACATCTCATTGCTCATGGTGAGATACTGTTATCAAGTGCTCACACTAGCATTTTAGATGAGTCACAATAATACTTCCAACATTCATTTGCAAAGAGCAAGAAAGAGAGGCTCTGCTCCAGCTTGGACAATGCATCTGAAATCCATCTCGCTTGCTTTCTTCTTCTTGGAAAGGCTAAGATTGCTGCAGCTGCAGATGTGATAGAATTTATGGTAATGTCGCGGAGCTCCAATCTCTCCCAACTGGAAAAAGACGGAGAGAAAAAATATTAGTTAAGTCGGCCCCTCCACATCACTTTGGGCTGGCTCACAATGGACGACACGTGGTGCCACGTGTTCTCTTTCTTTACTTCAAATTCAATTTGAACACTCCCTCAATTAACTAATGATAATTAGCACCTCACACGACATGACCATAAATTTTGAGGAAAATATTATCCAAATCATTCATTTTCTGCAAAATAAACATAGCCTCAGCTCTATAATGTGGGAATTTAGGCCGCGTATGGTAACTCTCCAGAGAAATTGTTTCTGTCCCAAAAGTGTTACAGAAACGCGTATGGTTAAAAAATGTTCCAAAAGTGTTCCGCTGAACACTTTTGTGCCAGGAAATACTTTTGAAGAAACAAAAAAAAAACTTTATTCTGAGTTTTGGAACACTTTTGGAACCACCACCCATCGCCGCCGACGCGGCCACCAAAACCTAGTAGTCTCACCAAAATCATATCACGTCTCTAATCCATGTTGCTTATGTTTGAGTCATTACTTTGCAATCTAGTAGTCTCACCAAAACCTCAAACTAGTAGTACACATTTTAAAACCGTGCAGATGAGGTGATCAATGGCTAGAGGAAATAATATTGAGCTAGTGATAGGCTTGCGTGATGATATTTAAGCATAAAGTATTATAGTAGTCACCTAATTTATTATGTCATTGTACACATATAAAATGAGACAAACCTCGGGAAATCTAATCTTACAAATAATATTTTAGCATAATGATGTTTCTTTTACTCTCTAGACGATTGGCCATGATTCTAACCAGTTTTTTCTTTTCTTTTCCTTTGTGTTCTTTAATTGTGCGTAGTCTCGCATAGGGCTGTCAATTTGGCCCGCGCCGGACGGGCCGGCCTGGCCCGGCCCGGCCCGAAATTTTTCTGCATTTTCGGGCCTTTTCGGGCCGGGTCTAGTACTCGGGCCGGGCCGGCCCGACGCCAAACTTTTGTAAATACCTATTTTTATCTTTTAAATTAAATTTATTTTTATATTTTATTTTTATATTTTTTCATTTGATGGTTTGTTAATTAATTTTAATTCAAAAAAATTTTAAAAAAGGAAAGAAAAAAAATATTTTCGGCCCAAACCCGGCCCGGCCCGGACCGACCCGGCCCGGTTCGGGCCGGCCCGAGCATGGTACTGCTCAATTCGGGCCGGCTCGGGCCGGGCCGAGACCTGGCCCGGCCCATTGACACCCCTAGTCTCGCACATGCTGTTTAAAGAAGGTCACTTTCATGGAAACCAGATGAACAAGTCATCCTATTCCCAGGAAATGATTTCGCCATCAACAATAACAGAAAATTGAGTTTAAAAAGTCAAAAGAAAGTTTCATCCTTTAAACGCACTTCAACAAATCGAGCGTTAAACAATAGACATGATCAAAGAATCAATGTTGATATGCAAGCTCCATTTTTTCGCGAAAAATAATTAATTTGAAAGATATTTTTTTTAAAAAAATGATTGTATGTATTGCTTAAAATAATTAATCAATGATTTTTTTTCATTACCAGCAACAATTTTAATGTAATGATTTTCATGAATGATGAGTATATCTCCCGCTCATTCATTTCTTATAAGTGACATAAGCGATTGGTTTTAAGAAAAATATTTTCTTAATCATTCGTTTTTAGTGAAACAAATAGAACTGTGGTGTCATTCAAATTAATAAAGTTGATTCGGAGTTACTTTTACTTCGTTTACATATATGTCTTTCTTATTTAGACTTCTATTTAGCAAAACAAATATGAGACTTTTCAAATTATACATAACATATGGCAAATGAATATTTAACTTTTTTTTCTTCTTGAAAACCAATGAAGAAAGTGGTCCAGTGACGCACGGTAACGATAAACAGGAAATCAATTCCTCAGAATACTCTGAATTTGATTAATGAAAGTCTAAAGTCTGTCTAATTACAAAGGATGGACGTCCTTTATATAAATAGGACTCCTAGAGTTACAGAAGATAACGCTAAAATGAATCAAATCTTATCTAATCAAAAGAGAATTCAAAACGAATATCGCATATATCTCTATTGCTAAATTTCCTAAAATAGAAAACGAATATTGAAATATTACAAATCAAATCTAAAGATATCCTAAAACGAAAATTAGAATCAAATCTAAGCGATATCGAATTCGGTAAATCGGAAATTCGGTAAGTGGGAGATTCGGTATCTTGAGTATTCGGGAAATTAGGTATTCGGCAACTTGGAGAATTCGGTAACTTTCCTGATTAGTGAAATTACAACGTCCGTTGTCCTACATCAGTCTCCCCTTCTTCAAAAGAACTCGTCCTTGAGTTATAACGTCGTGTTTGGATCCGCTTCCTCCTGTACTTCCATTGCCTCCACTTCTTCCGCTTCCTCTTCCTCTTCTTTGACATTTTACACCTAGACTGACCTCCAAAACTTACTCTCACTCGAATGCACTTTGTCGAGGCATCTGGCCCATCAATCGTGTCGGTAACAAGAAATTTGAATTTCTCTTTGAAATAGTTATGAATTGCCGTGCGATGAATTTTGTCACAATTTGGAGAAAGAAATATAGGCGAGAGACTCTCTTCAGCACCATCACTTTCTGAACCAGACATGCAATTGAAAAAAACTTGGCAAGCATCGAGGACCTTTTGATGCCAAGTTTCGGGTTCTCCTTTTTCATCAACCGAAACTGAGTGAATTGCAAAATTTGATGGAGACTTAAAAGATGGCCACTCAGATGCTGCCATGCCAGCACAATCTACAGGGCTTTCAACACAGGACGTTGGCAACGATACAGAATCGGAGCACTGTAGCAGTTTCTCTTCATCAGGTTTGGCATCTATATTTCCCCTGTTTAGATTTTTTATGCCCATGGTATCATCTTCATTGGCAACAGTCTTCTCTCGTACAAGGCCATCTGCGTTCCCTTCTCCATTGGTCCCTGGTCTTGAAATTTTCTTTTCATAATTTTCAACAGACTTTGTAGCAGCCTCAAAATTGTTTGTCACAGCTTTAATATGATTGTTGCGCTGATCGTGCGTCAATACCACCAATTGCTCCGGGTTGATGGTCTCACCGACCTCCTTTGCTCTTCCATCGCCGCCGTCTAACATATCTAGTTTTGCTTGAACCACTTCTCGGCGAAACATCTACATGGACCCGCTCAACGAAACTGACTGGTTCGAGAGATTCGGAGGTCTTGGCGGGAGAATAGGAGAAAGAAGGGCACAAAGAATCTAGCGAGTAGTTTGAATTTAACAAGTCTTGTTCATAGTCAGGTGGAAGGAATCGAACCTTAAACATTCGTTTCATCCGTATTCACGTTCGGATATGAGCTTTTCCTTGTCGGTGTCGGGATATTTGCGTCGTTGGCCAAAGAAATCGTGTGGGACCAGGACATAATGCTTGCCAATCGGGACCGGAACATCGCGGCAGCCATCGCAACATATGGCGCAAGGGACATTAGCTTCTCAAGCCAGGGGCCTTATTGGAGGAATCTTCGTAAACTGTTCGTACGGCAGATAATGAGCAACGCAGGCCTCGACGCCTGTTATGATTTGAGAAGGCGGGAAGTCAGGAAAGCTCTGAGTGATCTGTATAGAAAATCTGGGGTTCCATTAGATATCGGCGAATTCACCCTTCTTATCTTGATTAACACGGTGATGGCGATGCTGTGGGGAGGGACTCCTAAGGGAGAGAAGTGCGAAGCCATGGGCGCTGAGATTGGAAAGGTGGTGGCCAGTTTCATGGTGCTCCTAGGTAGTCCGAATGTTTCGGACTTCTTCCCAGCCCTAGCTTGGCTTGACCTGCAAGGGGTGGAAAGAAAGTATTATACTAGTCATGTAATTGATTATGTTATGATTCATATATTACAATGTTGTTAGCACCAAATATAAAACGAGACAAACCTTGGGAAATCTAATTCAATAAATATGAAGCACAATAATTGTTGAAAATACGTCTCGAGTTTGAGCCGCAAAGCGAAAATCTTAATATTTCAAATTGAATTTTTCTTGTTTTGCTCGACATCAAAATTGGTACTCTATACCCACCCGCGCATGGCGTGGTTGGTTGAGCGGGCCACATCTCAACCTACAGGTTGAGGGTTCGAATCTCCCAAACACGTTACGCGTCTTAAGTGGGGGGCCCTGATGGTGGGGTCCTGGGCCAGTCCCCCCTGAGGTATAGTCACTGTATTCTGGCCCGAGCATAAGCTCGGCGGCGGGCGTAAGCCTGACGGGGTTGGTGGAAGCTCGGTTATCAAAAAAAAAAAATGGTACTCTATAGATTGTCAACTAAGAAAAGGAAATAAAAACTGGAAGCTTGAACTTTGTTGGATATGTACGGAATCGATTTTCGTATTGAATTCGGCGAGGAAAGAGAATAAAGGGGGAGTCGGCCTAAGAGGATTCAAAAGAGGGAAGTCAATATGCTCTTTTTCGTTGACCGAATTATTACGCTGGTGGGTTGAATGATGCATCATCACAGAGACTTGGGTTAATATGGCGGTTTTTGGCGCGCTATTCAAGGCAAAGATTCCGAATATTTTTAGTATCGAAACCTATTAAATCTTGTGGTAACATTGATTTAGTTCCTTTGCGGAATTCAGACATTATTTCGTGAGAAATTGTGAGGCTAAATACTGTGTGCGTTATTTGATGCAATTGAGATTGGGAAACAGTGAGAGTATTCGAATTATTCGAGTGTAATTTGTAATCTCCATGTATCGCATGTTTTATAGCGTAATTCGTTGGTATTCTCCTCGTGGACATTGGTCTCTACGATCAAACCACGTACATCTGGTATCCGATCTATTTTCTTATTCTGTCTATTTATTGTTAATTGGGTATGAATTAGTAAGATTTTTATTATTATTATTATGGTGCGTAATCTTTGGTAAGTAATCTCACGAGGTGTTTAAAGAAGGTCACTTTCATGGAAGCCGGATGACCAAGTCCTCCTATTCCCAAGAAATGATTTCATGACCAAGTCCTCCTATTCCCAAGAAATGATTTCATGATCAAAACTAAACCATCACTTTTCAAACCATGACAGCATCGTCCTCAACGTGTTCCTCCTCTCCGAAGTTCCAATTATTCAATGGGATATGCTATGCTATCGGCTCCGTCACTGCGTAGATAACAAAAGAACAAAATGAACTCACAAGCAGTCACAGGCACCAAAGAAGAGGTAAACAAAGTAATCCACTATGTGATCAATAAGCTCCTGAGTGGAACTGAGGCATAGCAATGCAGAAGAGAGGCTCCAGTGGGTGCATCGTGGCCGCCAACTGGGTGCTTCTACAAGATCCACCAGGAAGCAGGACGGTTATAGTCTAAGTAGAACTGACATCAACAAGTGACACGACACGTTGACTCTTCATTTCTCCAAAAATAGAGAATTTCGACACGTTAGAAAATATTGTATCTTAAATATATTTATAATTATTAATGTATATATAAAAATATTAACGGTGAGTTTTTTTTTTGGCCATATTAACAGTGAGTTTCTTCTTCTTCTTCTTCTTCTTTTGTTAGCGATTCACCATTATTATTATTTTGGCCGGCTGGGTATATTAATTTTGAGATGGCTAAATTTATGAAAAAAAAAAAAAACACACACACACACACACACACACACACACACACACACACACACACATTATGACCCCTAATTGACCCATGCGTGTCAAATGGTGTATCGAGATACTGGACTCGCTTATAGCATGTCTAGAGCGCCGATCAAGTATCGATCTTATGTCGGTGAGTATGGTCACTACAGGGAGCCTCCGAAGAATGTCAGTGCTTCCTAGGTTGTATTTGGTGTAATCAAATCCAGATTCTCAACTATGACACACCTAGACAGAGGAATGCGGTAAAAAGTGTAGCAACATGAGTTTCACTCCCTTCTGCAACCTTGAAGTCAATGAGTAAACAAATTCAGTAAGAGCTGAAACAAACTGCAAGTGTGCTACATATATATCTATCTACAGGTGATTGAATGGCCAAAATCCAAGGTTAAGGTAATCCAAAGGCATTATGACAAGTAATGTCTGCTGAAAAGAAAATTCTAAAAGGTATTCCTTGGAAAAGGAGAGAAGTGGAAATTCAAGATGGTTAAAAAATTTAGGAGTAAGCATGACAAAATAACTAGCAATTCCTGTCGGTCAGTAGCTTTTCTCCAACTTGCCAAAGCCCCAAAAGTTAAAAAAACAGAAATCAGACACCCGCGGGACAGTTACCGAAAAAAAAAAACTTAAACATATTGCAAATGTGTCAATTCAATTTTAAACATTTTATAATTATAATAATTCAATTCACTTTGACGGCAGATACAAGGATAATTTTTAATAATATTTTAATATTTCATGATTTTTTTTCTTTTTTTTCTCTTTCTATTTTTTCTTCCTATTCATATTGTGGCCGACGAGGGCCCTCGGAACGTGCCTGGCACTGGCGAGGCCATCTCACCAGGACATTGCCCGTTGGCGCCGAGGCTGCCCTCACCCAATGGCCGGCAAGCTCTAACGACCCTCGCTGGCCACAATAGTAGGAAGAAAGAAAAGGAGAAAAAATAAAAAAATATATATATATTAACTATTGGATAAAATTGTACATGTCAGTGCAAGCCGGCAGAGTGAACTAAATTGGTACAATCGAAAAGGTTCTGTACATAATTAACCAAAAAAAAATTAAGACATAATCAGCACAATTGCAATGGATTTAGGACTTTTTCGGTAATAGGGCGGTAGTCGCAAGAGTTGCAGCAAGTGTTCCGACGGGTATTGACTGCTATGTATCCTTCAAGGAGGCTCATCGATTTGAACCAGCCATAATTCCTGTAACAGCAGGAAAAAAAGAGACAAACAAGTGCACTGTAAAAATAAAAAATAAAAAGTGAAAAAATGCCAATAGTTAGAAAAAAAAATAATAATAATCAGCAAGCATGACTGAGGATGAACAAATGTGGGGTGACGATACTGAAATTGCGAGATCGACCACGATAGAACGGAAGAAAACCACCAAGTCAATTGAAGACATTATTTTCTCTTTTTTCACAAGCTCACAGAAAGCAGTATGCTTGCTTGCAATCAACCAAATTTAAGATAATGTTGGTTCTTCAATCATCTAGCATATGTTTTTTTTTTTTTTTTTCCCTTTTCAAATCTATTCAAAGCCAAGTGCGTCATTCACCCTCATGGTCCCGATCCCTGTTGTTTTCGAAATATGCATTTAAACTCATTTTTCTCAATTATTGCGGTTGCCTATGTGGCTACCTTTCCGCTTGGGAAGGGCGAGGTGGGGAGTTCGATTCCCCACCTTCTCAGGTATTGAGAATGAGGACGTGAATGGATCGTCTGCTCTTTGAATCCGAGCCGTCCGTATTATGAAAGGACGGCCCAGATTATTACTAAAAAAATAAAAAATGAAAAATCCAAAAAATTGTCCCATAAAAATAAGAGATTTACGGACGACCTGGATCCCTAGGGCAGACGACCCTGATCCAGTGAGGACGTGTGAGTGAAGAGCAGACCTGCAAACAGCATAGGATTGAGATGGACCCAAAAAAAAAAAAAAAACTCTCATGTTTCTTAATCATCATGCAAACATTATCTTCTAACTCAGAGTTGTTTTATTGGGGTGGTGCTTTGCTTATAGATTGCGCGTACCGCGTATCTTAGCTAATTAATTTTTTATTCGCATCTGCCGAGAAAAAGAAGCCTCTGATTGTTACTTCCTAGACAGCGTGGGGACGATTAGCTATTGGTTGCCAACACCTAACATTCTTTTAAATAAACTTATTAGTCACGTGAATAAATTTCTAACCTCTAGTAAATTCTCGAGTCTTCTACATTGAATCTTACTATTACATTGCAGATAATATTAGTAACCTTCAAACTTGTCGTTTAAAAAAAAAAATCATATGGGACGATAGGAACCAACATAGAAAATTCCATCTTATATGAAGTATTACTGATCATGTGAACAATAAGTTAATAATTGTTCACAGACTAAAGTCGAATTTCTCGTAGAAAGTCACCGATTACATGAAATATTTTTAAATATACAATAATTGTTGGTATGCCAGTGTATATAACTAGAGCTTTTGCCTTTCCCTAAACAGCCTTTCCCAAATCATCTATCGAAACCAAACCCTCGTTCTTGCTCCACCAGTTCTCTTCCCGTTGTCCCAAGCTGAGATGTCAAACGGAGACTCCGACCGCCCCTGGCCATGGTTGCGGCATGCTAAAGAAGCCAGTGATGCAATTCCTAGAGCTACTATAACACTGCTTGTCATAGCAATCACAGCTCTCATTTTTTTCGCTTGGTTCAGGAGGCGAAAAGACGTGATGGCTCCATTGCCTCCGGGCCCCCGAGGCTTGCCGTTCCTTGGGTACCTCCCATTCCTAGGGACCGATCTCCACCGGAAATTTGCCGAGTTGGCTGAGTCCTACGGCCCCATCTACAAACTCCAGCTCGGAAGCAAGTTATACGTTGTGGTTAACTCCCCGTCGCTGGCCAAAGAAATCGTGCGAGACCAGGACATGACGTTTGCCAGTAGGGACCCGAACATTGCCGCTACCATCGCGACATACGGCGCAAGGGATATTGCCTTCTCAAGCCAGGGGCCTTATTGGAGGAATCTTCGCAAACTGTTTGTACGGCAGATAAATGAGCAACGCGAGCCTTGACGCCTGTTACGATTTGAGAAGGCGGGAGGTCAGGAAAGGTTTGAGAGATCTGTACAAAAAATCTGGGGTGCCAGTGGATATCGGCGAGTGGGCCCTTCTGATCTTGATTAACGCGGTCATGGCGATGCTGTGGGGAGGGACGATTTCAGGAGAGAAGCGCGAAGCCATGGGTGCTGAGTTCAGAAAGGTGGTGGCCAAAAACATGGGGCTCTTAGGTTGTCCGAATGTTTCGGACTTTTTCCCAGCACTTGCTTGGCTTGACCTGCAAGGAGTGGAAAGGGACATGAAAAGCGTGCATCAGTGGCTTGATGCTTTTATTCAGTCTGTTGTCGAATGTGCCACCCAAGGCAGAACAAATGAACTGTTCGGGCAGAAGGAAGGAGAATCTAAAGCCAATGAACAAAAAAAGGACTTCCTGCAGATTGTCCTGGACACGGAGATGGATCTTGAAGATGACCAGTCTCCAATGGACAAGAATGGAGCACTCAAAGCTATTCTTGCGGTAAGTTTATTAAGCTAATTGACTAGTTTAATGACCTGTTGCACCAGAAAGTAGGGCTGTCAATTTGGCCCGCGCCGGACGGGCCGGCCCAGCCCGGCCCAACCCGGCCCGAATTTTTTCTGCATTTTCGGGCTTTTTTGGGCCGGGTCTAGTACTGGGGCCTGGTCGGGCCGGCCCGGCCCGGCCCGACGCCAAACTTTTGTACATACCTATTTTTTTCTTTTAAATTTAATTTATTTTTATATTTTCTTTTTATATTTTTTCATTTGATGGTTTGTTAATTAATTTTAATTCAAAAAAAATTTTAAAAAGGAAAGAAAATTTTTTTTTTGCCCAAATCTGGCCCGGCCCGGTTTGGGCCGGCCCGAGCATGGTACTGCTCAATTCGGGCCGGGCCGAGACCCGGCCCGGCCCGGCCCATTGACACCCCTACTAGAAAGTACAGTTAATAGGAAATGCTTTCCCGATAGTACTGTTAGGGATGGTATAATCTCAACTATAAATCCACACACCATCACCGCGTGTTTCGCATAAATCACTCATTGATTATGGGCTAGAAATAACTGACAATACTGTCAAACCGTCAATCTAGCAGCTTTCATAGTAAATCCGCCTTTGCAACTCTGTCCTTTGCAGTTGTCATTTCATATTTTGGCCACAATATTCATGACTTAGTAATGTCAAGTAATTATTACTAGAGCATCGTAGTCCTTTTCAACAAGCATCTTATAGTGAACAAATTTAGCAAAGTCGATATAAGGCAAAGGTATTTCAATGATTGTGTGCAAATGATGGGATGAATTTGGTCGTATCATGTCGGGATTTTAATCTTTTTCCACACTTCTCGTTTCGCATCCTATCGTCTAAAGTAGGCTGCGTCCAAGCATGCCCTCTCCATCACAAAAACCTCCAAATTTTGGCCAGAATGTTGATTCTTCTCTATTACAGCGTTTCAATAAGTATTCAGCTTCATCAAAATTACAGCAATTTATGCTCTCTGATGAATTTTCGAATGTGCGGAATAGGACATCGTGATTGGCGGAACCGATACGACTTCAACAATGGTCGAGCGGGTGATGGCAGAGTTGCTGCTGAACCGAAATGTGATGAACATAGTAGTCCACGAATTGACAGAAGTTGTGGGGAACGATAAGATGGTCGAAGAGCACCAGTTGCCCAAATTAAAGTACCTCAATGCTGTCATCAAGGAGGCATTTCGCTTGCACCCGGCGCTGCCCTTATTGGTACCCCGGACCCCAGACTCTACCTGTGCCGTCAGGGGTTACACGATACCAAAAGGCAGCAACGTATTCTTGAACATGGGTTACATCCACAAGAACTCCAAGATTTGGGACAAACCGTCGAAGTTTCGACCCGAAAGGTTCTTGGAAGATCCCAGGAAGTATGATCTCTCGGGTAACAACTTCACGTACATGCCTTTCGGTTCCGGTCGGAGGGTATGTGCGGGACTTCCGCTGGCAGAGAGGATGTTAGCGTACGTCTTGGCCTCTCTTTTGCATTCGTTTGAGTGGGAACTTCCCCTAGGGACGGAGCTGGAGCTATCGGACAAGTTTGGGCTTGTGGTGAAGAAAAGGAATCCCCTGGTTGCCGTTCCCAGACCGAGATTGTCTACTCCAGAGCTCTACACGTCCTGATGGATTATCTATATTTGTGATAAGAGAAAGAATCTCTATTATCTATTTGGTTCTTCAGGTCGATCACGCAGAAGACGAAATCATGTAATTTTAAGAGCAGAACGCATCGGGTATTGCATATATATTTGAATTTGACTAAGGAATTCTCAAGGAGTCGGTCTGCTTGCCCCTGGTCGCTGCATAATTTCAATTGACTGTTAACGAGTATTTTGAAACACTTTTAAGAGATCAAATAGGTAGATTTTACCGTTAATATAGTCTGTCTTAATCATGCTTTAATATATGTGATACTTATTGCGACGATAAATTACGGCAAATAATCAAGTAAATGAATATGTCCACTCCACTATATCTGATCATCACCTAATTCCCTACTCGGCAATAACAGTTTGTTACACTTAAGATCTTTCGCAAAATTCCTCGTCATTGGATACAAATGGGATACACTTGTGTTGCGACCATCCCGGAGGTGAACCCTCAAGTGAAATCTAATGAATTGTCAAGCAAACACGGAAAAATTACATAAGAAATCCAAAATCAATTGCGGCTGTGTCAATTCAGTCATAAACTTTTTAAATTGGCCAATTTAGTCCTAAACCTTTTGATGATTACTTCCTCTAGTTCAGTGGTGATTCCTTCGGGTTCAGATAGCAAATGCATTCCGTCGGTCAGCCATCTCAGTTTCTGTGGTGGATTGGCTTTGTCCTTGGCTTTCGGTGGTCCCCTCCTCTACCACTTTCTCCTTTATTATTCATCCAAAACTTAATAACGAGAGCTTACTATGTGTTCATGCTGGTTATTTTTGTGTTTTTCCAAAATTTTCTAAAACTAGACTATGTCTAAAGAACATAAACATAGACAAATCACAACCAATGAAATCAAGTGCATAATCAAGGAATCATGGCATTGATAAATCTCATCATAAAATCCTAATGAAACACTAAAGGCATAGAGAAATGTGGTTCGGATTTAATTTTAAAAATATTTATGATTTTCTTTAAAAAAAAAAGAAAAAATCTATGAAATCTAGGCCCAAATATATATAAAATGAGGTCAAAATAGCCTAATCTAAGTTTCTTCTATTTTTAGGGTTTTTTGAAATTTTTCTGATTATTTAGAATTTTTTTCGAATTTTATTATTTATTTTATTTTTATTATCTTATTTTTTAAAAAAATGAGACCTCGTTCTGTTTTTTGTCAAGGAAAAAGTGATGAGAGAACTGAAAGGGAAAAGTGAGAGACGTGGTACTTCATTATATTTTGTTATTTTAAAAAATGACTCTTTTTTCCATAACCATTTTTTTTTTGCTCCAAAATTATTTCTGAGAACAGAATCAGAATCATTTATGCTTCCAAACAAGATTCTTATCTTTTTTTGTTCCAACGAACAAAATCAGGGAATCAGAATGGTTATCATACGGCTCATAGGCATGACAACCATTCTAGTTCTCTGATTCTGTTCCTCAAAACAGAAAAAAAAAATGAGAACCATGTTTGATAATGTAAATTATTCTGATTCTGATTTTGTTCCTAGAATCAGTTTTAGAGCAAAAACAATAACAAAAAAAAGTTAATTTTGGAAAAAGAATCACTTTTGAGAATTACAAAATAGAATTGAGTCACTTTTCCCTCAATTTAAAACATAACAATGAGGTCTTATTTAAAAAAAAAACAAATAAGATAATAAAAATAAATAAATTCGAAAAAAAAAATTGAAAATTTTCTTTAAAAAAAATCCCTAAAAATAGAAGAAGCTTAGATTAGGCTAGTTTTACCTTATTTTCATAAATTTGGACATAAATTTCCTAGATTTCATAGATTTTGTTCTTTTTTAGAAAAATCATAAGCACCTTTGAAATTAAACCCAAACCACATTTTTCTAAGCCCTTAGGGCTTCGTTAGGATTTTGTGATGCGATTCGTCAATGTCATGACTCCTTGATTGTGCATTTTATTTCATTTGATTGTGATTTGCATAGGTTTATGTATTTTAGACTCAGTCTAATATTAGAAAAAAGACAAAATAACCGGCATGAACACGTAGCAAGCTCTCGTTCTTAAGTTTCAGATGAATTAAGACTAAGATTTGATTTTCTTGAATCAAAAACGCACACCAATGCAGAATAGTGTAGTGCATTTTCCTTGCAGAAAAGGAGAGTGTCGTTCGTGTTGATTATACACTCACTCAAAAGAGTTGGATGAAACCTCACAATAAATGACGAAAATGACTTGTGATGATTCTTACTTGTGATGATTCTTGATATTTATTTTTATATTTCAATATGCAATATATTATATAAGAGAATCAATATGAATTAATATTCAATTAATTCGAAATGTATGATGAAATTTCAGAAAGTAACTACGTAATTATTTGACTTAAATAACAAAAATTGGGAAGAACAATTGTTCTCGGAAACAGAAATTATGTGCATTTACCAAACACATTTTTATTTCAGGAAAAAACATTATGCAGTAACCAAACGCGTTTTGATTCTTTAAAACTCATACAGAAAAAAAAATCAGAAAAAAAAATCAGAAAAAAAATCATTTTAATTAGAATCAATTTTTCAGATCAGAATGGTTACCATACAGACCCTTATAGTGTTTAGTGTACTAAAGATACTCGATAACAAAATTTGCTTATTAAGGAATCTTGGACTAAGGACAACTTTGACATTAGAGATTCTTCCAAATCATCTGAAAGTTTTCCTTACTTCAAGATTTTTTTAATGATTTTTAAATTAGAAATGCTTTTGGAATTGTCTCACTCCACTAAGAAATGACGTGATCTTCCATATTATGAACTTTGGAATCCAATCCTAGTAACCAAGCGAATTAAGTAGGAAAAGGTTCTCTCCACAGATATTCATGGGGTTATGGTACTGATACCATTTGTTGGGAGCGCACAGCGGAAGTCCAATATTTTTCACCGAGGAGATCGTCAAGAGGGAATCCAAGTTCGAGCCCATCAATATATCCAGTTGGACCCACCTTTACTCAAAAGCATAAGTCAATGAGTTATGGGCCAACTTGGATATATTAATTGGCTCAGTACCACATCAATTCTCCTATGTGAGACTTTTCTAACACAACTCACACGTGCATTGTAACAATTGGGAACAGAACGAGGTGAAAGAAAGAATTTTAGAATGGTTGTGACTGTAAAGAGAGGGACAGAAAGAAAGAGATATACATATGTCGTACATAATACCGAGTATTATTCAACGTACATCTCTCCAAAAGCTTCTTATGTTGCCAGTACAAGTAAAAGCATTCTTTATTATGGATTATGTATCGTGGACATCCAAAAATGACCTACTTTTTGTTGTTATCAGTAAGTATCAAACTTACTCGATAAGAGCAGAGTTCGATCAATAATAAATAGAGTTGCCAACAACTTGAAGGGAAACAATAACTCGTCAGTAAATCATTGACAACACAATGTGAAGTTATCGACAAGAGTCTTGACGTTTCTCTATAGTCATCGGTGTCAATAATGAGCGACCGATGAGAAGATAACCGTTGGTCGGTTATGCCTTATCCGTTCGTGAAGTAAGTTTTAGTAGCCACTGGAAGGGAGTCATTCGAAGAAAATTGTTGGTTGGTTAAATCTTATCCGTTCGTGCGGTAACTTTCAGTAATCACCGAAAGGGAGTTATTTGTTATTTCTAATTTGATAATTTCTGTGTATAATCGTCATTTGTAAGGGTTATAAGTGTTAGACATACTTGTATAGCCTTGTAGTCTTATAGCTTTCTCTTACATTCCTTCTTTCTCTTTAGTCCCACATAGGAAGAGCACTAAGCTCTTTACCTCTTCTAAGCCTATATAAGGGCTTCTCATGTACATTGTTTGACACACCATTATTAGAGAACAATACCATTCTCTCTTAATCATTCTTTCTTATCATGGTATCAGAGCCAAGATCATTGTCTTGAAAAGTATGCTCTGCGGTTGCCACAAATTGGATCTTCCGCATCAGAAATTAAGATAATGAGCTCATTATTTTTTAAAAGTATGCTCTGCGGTTGCCATAAATTGGATCTTCCGCATCAGAAATTAAGATAATGAGTTTTGGGCTATTGAGCCGTCACCCAGCTTTGCTAGCGTCTCTAATTTGTGTCTCTCGATCCTTTTGATCAGCTTTCCCACCTCAACCCACTTTTCTAGCTTCGCTAGTGATTTTTCTGTTGTCATGGGCGATTCTAGTGACCGCATAGATATCAAGCTTGATGGTTCAAACTATTCACTTTGGAAACCATCGGCAATGGCGGCTCTTGTTTACCGCGATTTATTTGAGCATGTTGAAGGTTTCCGTCTATGTCCTGATGCTCTTAAGGAAAGTGCCTCATCTGAGGCGGTTGTAAAGCGTACCGCTGAAATTCGAGCATGGACAGTTGCTGATCGGAAGGCATGGGCTATTCTTTTTGGCTCTATTGATCCTGCTCTTCGCCCACAATTTTCTCATATTGTTGGAGCGAAATGTTTGTGGGATCAGCTCGCCGAGATGTTTACTCAGACCGGGGACATTCGGGTTTATCAGTTGGAGCAAGAAATTTACTGTGCTACGCAAGGGTCTCGCTCTATTCGAGACTTTTACAATTATATGCATTCCCTTTGGAGTCAATTAGATATTCTTGCTCCTGTTCTTTGCTCGACATGCTTGAACTGTACTAGGTGTCCATCTACTCGGCTTCAAACTCAAGATAGACACCGTCTACATACTTTCCTTATGAAGCTTGGCTCTCCTTATGAAGGTGTTCGCAGCCAGCTTCTCCATCGCTCTCCTAGACCGTCCCTCCTTGACGCTATCAAAGAATTGCAGTCTGAGGAAACACGTCTGGGTCTACTTTCCTCCTCTGCAGTTGCTGATTCCGCTGCTGTTTTAGCTGCTCCACCACGTGCTCCGCCTGCTGTTTTGGCTGCTTCACCACGACCTCCCTCTGCACGTGGCTCTCGCCGCCTTTTATGTACTTATTGTCACCGTCTTGGACATGAGGAGCCACACTGTTGGCAAAAGAAGAAGGAAGCTTCACGCCCTTCAGCAACACCGCGTTCTATTCAGTATTCTGTGACATCTCCACACTCTCGACCTATTACTCTGGTTTCTTCTTCTACGGATAATTGGATTGCTGCCCTTGAAGCACAGCTTGCTCGATTGAACCCTTCTTTGCTTGGGTCTTTTCTCGATTCCAGCACTCCTACAACTTCTTCATCTACAGGAAACACTGCTGCAGCCACTCCATCTTCAGGTGACACTTCTATTACCTGGATACTTGACTCAGGAGTTGCTAGACATATGTCTAGTTCCGCTGCTTGTCTCACTCAGCTCTCTAAGCTCAAGCATCCAGCACATTTCTTTACTGCTGATGGCTCTCCTCTCCTAGCTACCCGGCGGGGTACTCTCACCATCTCTCAAGATTTCAATGTCCCTAACGTGTTACATGTTCCATCTCTAGCTCTCAATTTATTATCCGTTGGACAACTTACTGATGCTGGATGTACTGTAAGCTTTACAAATAGCTCTTGCTTTGTGCATGATCGTTTGAGTGGTCGGATGATTGGGAGAGGTAGTAGACGGGACGGACTCTATATTATGCAGCATCTCCACCTTCCAACTTCTTCTCTTCCTTCTCCTGTGTTGGCTACCATTGATCTTGCCCGATGGCATCAACGTCTCGGACATATTCCTTCTTCTCGTCTCACCGTCCTTCATCAACGAGGTGCTTTAGGTCCTGTTTCTTCTGGTAATCTTCCTCCATGTTCTGTATGTCCCTTGGCCAAACAATCTGCTAAGCCTTTTCCTATTAGTAACTCTAGATCTAGTGCAATTTTCGATCTTATTCATTCTGATGTATGGGGTCCTGCCCCACTTTGTTCAAAGAGTGGTTTTAAATATTATGTCTCTTTTATTGATGATTACTCTCGTTACACATGGGTCTATCTTATGCGTCAACGCAGTGATTTCTTTTCCATCTATCAGTCTTTTACTACCATGATTTCCACCCAATTTAATACAAAAATCAAAGTTTTTCGTTCAGACTCGGGAGGAGAATATATTTCTACTGTTTTTCGTTCCCTCTTGGCCAGCGATGGTACACTTCCTCAACTATCTTGTCCTGGGATTCCAGCTCAGAATGGGGTTGCTGAACGCAAGCACCGTCATATTTTAGATACCACTCGCGCTCTCTTACTTGGGACATCTGTTCCTACTGAGTTCTGGGCTGAGGCACTTCTCACAGCTGTTCATCTAATTAACCGCCTACCCTCGTCTGTTCTTCATCAAGACACCCCTTTCCAGCGTCTCTATTCTCGATCTCCCAGCTATAATCATCTTCGAGTTTTTGGGTGTACTTGTTTTGTCATTCTTCCACCCACCGAACGTACGAAGCTCACCGCTCGCTCCATCTCGTGTGCATTCTTGGGTTACAGCACCGAGCACAAGGGTTATCGCTGTTATGACCCAAATGCGCGACGTATACGTATTTCTCGCAATGTTACCTTTCATGAACACGTTCCCTTCTTCCCTACAAATGTAACACCTCCTGTCTCGACCCATGTTCCATTTATGGATTTCCCTGTTGATCATTTTCCTGATCCTCCTTATTCTGCTTTTACCTCGGAACCAGATATATCACCACCGTCCCCATCTTCTCCTACCCGTTTTGCTGTACCTCCTACTCTACCTGCCCTCGACGATTCTGCAGTTCTAGAGCCACGCCGTAATCCTCCTCGGGATCGACGTCCGCCTACTCGGTATGTTGCTTCTACTTCTTATTCTACTGAGTTTAGCTCTTTTTTGGCTGCTGTTCATGCTGTACAAGAACCCACTAGTTATCGTGAGGCAGTTCAGCATACTGAGTGGCGTCAAGCTATGTCGAGGAGCTCAGGGCATTGGAAAGTACTGGTACTTGGGAGCTTGTGTCTCTCCCTCCAGGCCGCTCCTTGGTATCATGCCGATGGATATATAAGATTAAAACCCGTTCTGATGGCAGTATTGAACGTTACAAAGCACGTCTGGTTGCCAGAGGTTTCTCGCAGGAGTATGGCATTGATTATGAGGAGACGTTTGCTCCCGTAGCAAAGATGACATCTGTCCGAGCTTTACTAGCTATTGCTTCAATTCGTAATTGGCCCATCTTTCAGCTTGATGTCAAGAATGCTTTTCTTCATGGGGATCTTCAAGAGGATATCTTCATGCAACCTCCACCTGGTCTTGGTCATATTTCTGGACAGGTTTGCCGCTTGCGACGGGCTATTTATGGTCTTAAACAGGCTCCTCGTGCTTGGTTTGAGAAGTTCAGTGATGCTATTCGATCTGCTGGTTTTACTCAAAGCGTGGCCGATCATGCTATGTTTGTTCATACCTCTTCTGCTGGTTGCAGTATTCTTCTTCTTTACGTTGATGATATGGTTATCACTGGAGATGATCGCGACCATATTGAACATACCAAGCGGCACCTTCAACAACATTTTGCCATGAAGGATCTTGGACCACTGCACTACTTTCTTGGGCTTGAAATTGCTCGCAGTTCACGTGGTATCCTTATTTCTCAACAAAAATATACTACTGATATTATCTCTAGGGCTGCTCTCTCGGATGCACGCACTGCTGCTACTCCTATTGAGCTGAATCAGAAGCTCTGCTCGGATGACGGGGAGCCTCTTTCTGATGTGACCCGCTATCGAACTTTGGTTGGCAGCCTTGTATATCTTACTATCTCCCGACCCGACATTGCTTATGCTGTTCATGTTGTCAGTCAGTTTGTTGCTGCTCCTCGCACAGTTCATTATGCTGCTGTTCTGAGGATCTTGCGATATCTCCGAGGCACTTTATCGCGTTCCTTATTTCTGCCATCTTCTTCTGCTCTCAAGTTGCGTGCCTATTCTGATGCTGATTGGGCTTCCAATGTGTCTGATCGCAAATCTATCACTGGCTATTGCATTTTTCTTGGCGATTCTCTTATTTCCTGGCGTGCCAAGAAACAACAAATTGTCTCACGCTCCTCTACAGAGTCCGAGTATCGTGCTATGGCTGACACTACCGTTGAGATTGTTTGGCTTCGCCGCTTACTTGCTGACATTGGTGTTTCACTTCCGGATCCCACTCCTCTACACTGTGACAACAAGAGTGCCATCCATATTGGTGCAAATCCAGTCTTTCATGAGCGTACAAAACATATTGAGATCGATTGTCATCTGACTCGTCATCATCTTCAAGCTCGCACTATTTCTCTTCCTTTTGTTGGAACTGAGAATCAACTTGCAGATTGTTTTACGAAGGCTCTTACATCACAACGCTTTAAATTTCTTCTTTCCAAACTCTCGTTGTTTGATCCACCTTGAGTTTGAGGGGGGGTGTTAGACATACTTGTATAGCCTTGTAGTCTTATAGCTTTCTCTTACATTCCTTCTTTCTCTTTAGTCCCACATAGGAAGAGCACTAAGCTCTTTACCTCTTCTAAGCCTATATAAGGGCTTCTCATGTACATTGTTTGACACACCATTATTAGAGAACAATACCATTCTCTCTTAATCATTCTTTCTTATCAATAAGTACCCCAAGTGTACTCTTTTTAAACCCCCCTTCAATCAACCACAAAACTCCATGCTCTTTACATTTATCTTTACTTTCTGCAATTTATCTTTTCTGCAACTTTACATTCTCGTATCTTGCAATTCCCATACTTTAAGTCATAGTTTCAAACGTTTTGTCGTCGATTAAATTTCGACGTTGTATCTCTCTATAATCTCACTTTGTCGTCGATTAAACTTCGACAAAGTGTTTTGTGCTTCATCGTCCATTAATTTCCAATGAAGCATATCCACTTCTTGTGATCCATTAAGGGCGCGCATGGCAACACTTCTGCTTCAGAAATCATTTCTGAAGCTGAAGTTGATTTTTCAACTTCTCAATCAGAAGTAGAAGTTGATTTCTACTTCTGAAATTTTCTACTTTTGAAACATTATTAACAAAATCTCTGGCGGAGCTGGCCGCCGCCGCCGCCGGCCCGAGATAGGTGACAGCGGCCAGCGACCGGCCTCGGCAGCGGCGGGCGGGGGCCGGCGCCTGCGGGCGGACGGCGGCGGCAACAAGCGGTGGGCGGCGGCGGCGGCGGCGCAACCGGTGGCGGCAACCGGCGGCGGAGACCGGCTGGAGTGGACGGCGGCGGCAAAGAGTGGCCGGTGGCGGAGACCGGCTAGAGTGGATGGCGGCGACGGCGGCCGGGCGGCGGGGGGGGGGGGGGGGGGCGGCGGTGGCGGCAACCGGCAGCGGCCGACGGCGGCCGGCGGCAGTGGGCAGCGACCGACGGCGGCCGGCGGCAGTGGGCAGCGACCGACGGCGGCCGGCGGCGGGTGGGCTTGAGCTGCGAAAGATCGGTGTAGTTGAAGAAGTGATTTCTTTTTTAGAAGCTACAATTTTTAGCTTCTCAAAATTGGCCAAAAATCACTTCTGGAAGTAGAAATCACTTCTAGAATCACTTCTGGAAGTGATTCCTCAATATTTTTACCAAACGGCTTTCAGCTTCAGAAGCACTTCTGAAGTGTCTTTACCAAACGAATTTTAGCTTCAAAAGCACTTCAGAAGCAGAAATTCTGCTTCTGAAGTGTTACCATGCGCGCCCTAAGCTTCCTGTCCAGAATCACCACACAACCGTCTCTTGTTTACAAAAACCGAAGAAATGACACTCGGTAAAGGTATTTCGTCGACGACCATTTTCGGCCAAACATATATGAAAATTGATTTGTATATGCTTCATTGTCTAATAGATCTCACACAGATTCTACGAAACTCTTTGAATCCGGTTTGAGCAGTTCCAACTTCCAAATCCAGTTGTAATTCAAATAAAAAAGGAATTGTACTAATTCCTCTCTTTGTTCTGAATATTTTTTGTTTTCCCTCTTCTGGGTGGGGCGGATGACAGCAGAAAGGTCAAAGATAGTGGCTTAGAGAGCTCTCAGTTTCGGATCCTCCCTGCAGAGCTCCTCCATTCAAAGGCTTCAAGAGATTATCAGTTCGGCCAAAACAAGATAAAGCCCAAGAATGGCCACCAGAAACTTCTCTTCCATCGTTGCAGCTCAAGCTTCGTCCTTCTGCTATTGCACCTCCAGCTTCTCTCGGGCACAAGCAAACCTTTTCCTTATTCGCTCTGTGCTTGACTGGTTGGTCTATTCATGTTTAATTATTGTTAGCATCGAGCGAGTATTTCCTAGACTCAGATCTGTTGCATCAGATCAATCGCGTATCACAGTGAACTAGATATGTGTTTCAGCGTAAGTTTAGGTAATCTGATTTTTGTATTGATCAGTTTTCTAAAGACATTGAATGACGCATCGTAAATAATGAATTGGATTTTAGGAGGAAGAGCCCTAAGGTATCAAATGTTGCCGGTATTTCATGATCCATATATAGAAAGTAGGGCAATATCTCCCTCCAACAATACCTTTAAAGTTGGTGAGCTACAAATTAAAGATATATCACCCACATGCAAATTTAATCAACATAAAATGCGAGTGATGTCCATGCTTGAGACCCACCAATCAGAGACATGTTTGGAAGAAGTTTCCTTCAAAAGATTGGACGAAAACATGACCCTAGAAATTATCAAAGTAATTGACGTCAACAATTTTAGTTTTATTGCCAAAAATATAAAATTAATTTCCTTTAAGGAAGAGTTTTTTTGTTTTTTTTTTTAAAGAACACTAGGTGGAGCGGGAACCAGTCGATTTTGGCACATGAACATAGGGGTCTCAAATAGGACTCATGATTTTGGAAGCTGATCACCCAATTGTTTTCTTGTGGATTACAAAAGATGGTGATCTTTATGCTTGTGGATTACTGATTGAGAATTGTTCATAAACTAACAGAAAAAAAAGGACAAAAACTGTAATATTATGTTCCGTTTGTCTCGTGAAAATAAAGGATTTTGAAAATATTTTCTTAAAAATAATTGTTTGAATGTCTTATAAAAATGAACGAACGAAAAATATTTTTACCGTCAATAAAAATAATAAATTTTTTTGGGTTAGCTAAAATAATGATGTTACTCGCAAGAAAATTATTAACGTTTTATCCGTTGCGCGCCTACCGAAAAAGGTCGTTTGGGGATCGACTTACCGTCCATGAAATAATGAGCCAAATTCCTTCTATTGAAGCAAGTTTTTGCCTTTTTTATTTACTTATATCACACACCAACGAGAATCTCTTCTTCGCTTCCTTAATTAAGTGCATAGGTTACGGTGAACTCCAGTCGAATTTCTATGCCGAGAGTTGTCCGAACGCAGAAGGAATCATCAAACAAGAAGTCGCTCGGCTCTACAATTAATGACGCAGCGTTCATCGAAGATAACAAGTAAAATCCTTGCTTAGAGAGGAAAATTCTCAAAATTGAATTAAAATGATAATATTATGTCTTCCAAAAACCCTAAAACAAGCTTGTATAGGGTGTTAACCCTAATGACATCAAAACCGCAAAATTACTGAAATACCACTAAAATAAAATTAAATTCAAAAATACTAAAATAATTGAAAAACCCATCTAAACGATCCTGAATTGCCGAAATCCATCGCAATTCATAGCCAAAGGCTGCGAGTATTGATCAGCACGCTGTTTCGCTTCATTTGACCGAATTTGAGCTCAATCTGATGCCGTCGACGCGGTTCGCCGGTTCTAGGCGCATCATCGCTTCGACTTCCGATTGGATTTTTGTCGGTCCAATCGATCCAGAAACGCACTACTAATTGACTCTGCATGAGGAACTGATGTGTGACTCTCTGTCTCTGACCTCTTGTGAGGAAATCGCTAGTCCTGCGATGCCTCGCTTCTGCTAGAATCGAAGTGTGGATACGGGATCGTGTCGGAGCAGGCTTCTTCGAGGAGCTTCGGGATGAGGAACTTCAAGTGCATGACGAAAATCAAGGAGGATCTCGAGAAGGAATGCCCCATGACGGCTTCTTGCGCTGGCATCATCGCTCTCACGGCAAGAGATGGCATCGTTCTTGCAAGTGTTTCAGATACTTCACTTTTACGCCATGTTTTTCTGCACGGCTTGTGTCAAAATGTGAAGTCTGCCAAATGGACGAATCTTTTCGAAACTTTTACACAAAAATGATCTCAAAATCGAAACACGTAAGCTTCCCGATTCCTTAACACAACTAAGGAATCATCAGTGTCTGTGAAAGTAGCTTGATTTCCATACGACGTATATATTTGCGTGATATATACTTTGGTTTGTACAGTTAGGAGGACCTCACATGGAAATGAGAAGTGGAAGGAGAGATGGCAGAGAAAGCCAAGCGAGTGTGGTCGTGGAAGAATTCATTCCCAACCATAACGATTCGATGACATTGGTCCTTTCTCGTTTTGAGTCTGTTAGTATCGATGTTGAAGGAACAATTGCTCTCCTAGTCCTAGGTAAGTGTTCGATACAATTCGCCAAGTTCATGTGTCTACATGTCTTGTCCATGTGTGTTTAATTTAATTGGACCCTGTTATCACCGGCAATATAGATGTTCCGTAATGCAAAGATTACTTCATGCGTTAGTTGATAATCTCCTACGGTGTATATGGTTTAGGGTTTATCTTGTTCATCGTTCTTAACACATGATTCCTATCCAATGTCGAAGTGAGCTGTCGTGTTAAAGATATATATTGTGGCTGAATATTGAAAAGTTCATTCCACCTTTATATATTTGTACTCCCTTTGACATAAAAATTCAAACTTTCAGCAATAGAACTTTTCCACTGTAGTTTGTTATGCATATGGCGCTTAAGTACATTATAAGTGCCAAAATTTATGTATTAAGTGCCAACTTTTTTGAAAAATGATCACCTCAATGCTAAAACTTTCAAAAAGGCCACTTAAGTGCCAATTTTTTTTAAAAGCACTCACTTCAGTGCCAACTTTGACGAGCTACGTCAACTCAAAAATTAATTAAAAAAATAGGGCACGTCGGATTTTCAGCGAGCCATGTCAGCTCAAATCGGAGTTGACACTGAAGTGATCATTTTTTAAAAAAGTTGGCACTTAAGTGATCATTTAAAAAAAACAGTTGACACTATTAAGTGATCGTTTTAAAGGTTTTGACACTAAAGTGAACGTCGTACAAAAGTTTTGGCACTTGTAGTGTACTTTAGCTCATTAATTGGCATTGATTCACCGATCAGGAGCTCATTCAGTCGGTCGAGTTCATTGTGCCAATCTATACGATAGACTCTACTCGACCGTGGATCCAACCTAAGACCCAGACTACGCCGAATACCTAAAAGGCCGATGCCGATGCCGGACCGAATCGGAAGAAAGTGCGGTACACGAGGAATGACAGAGAGACTCCGATGGTGCTGGACAACATGTACTACAAGCACTTGTTGGCTCACGAGAGACTATTGCTAGTAGATCAGCAGTTGGCTTCAAATCCAACAATTGCTCCCTTTGTGCAAAGAACGGCCTCTGACAACGGCTACTTCCATGACCAGTTTGCGAGGGCCTTGCTCACGTTGTCCGAGAACAGACCTCTTACCAGGGACGACGGAGAAATTAGGAAGGACTGCAGGTACATTAACACAGACTAAATAGATGTTCATGGGTGCGTTTCCAAGGATTGAGTCTGGATGACTTGGGTCCTTTCATGCTTGAGAATAGTACAAGCATACATTTTAAAGTATATGTCTGTTTATCTTCCTCTTTCCATTTTGGCACGGAACAAATTTCAGTGCATCATACATTTCTGATATGAATAGGTGTTAAAATCGTGAAACTGACACTTTGTTGACCAAGTAATTGATAGTAACATTCGGACAACCGTTAGCAATTTACCGATATTAAATGTAACAGTGAGTGATCGACTTTATCGACAAAGAAATCACTCAAAACTATAACTTGGTGGGAAAATTAGTAGTTAGTAAAGTTATCAACATTATGAGAGGACTTCATCAACTTTAACACACAATTCTTTTTTCTTTTTCTTTTTTTGGCTGGATGATTGAATGATTAGGAGTAGATGAAAACGATTCAATTGACCTACGAAGTACCAAGAAATGTAAGGTAACACGTACATTTGGACAATTAACATGGTCAATGTTTATGGAAACGGGCGCGATATGGACCAACTCAGCCCATTAAAAAAAAAAAAAACTGATGAAGGCCCATCCCATCGCAAACGAATTGTCAATTTTCATGGAACAAATGAATAGTCTTTCGGGGAAAAACCTTGAAACAGAATCCAATCACCAAAAATATCGAAGAGCAGGAGCGTGTCTCTCTCCCTCTCTCGTTTTTGGAATGGCAAGATGGCTAGGTATGAGCGCAATTTTCCAAATTAGAATTTAATTTTTTTTTTTTACCAAAATAGCATTTACAAAAAAATACATCAACCTAATTGGGCCTCGCTCCTCGGCCCATTTGCCGAGCGGGGCGCCGCGGGGCCCTAATTGGCCGTTTGGGCCCCGCTCTGCAACCCATATGCCAAGCGGGGCGCCGCGCGGCCCCAATCGGCGGCCCATATGCCAGGCGGCCCCAATCAGCAAATGGACCGCCGAGCGGGCCCGACTCAGCACCCGAGTTGCCGAGGCAGTCCCGAATTGTCAAAAAAAATTATAATATTTATTTAATTTATAAATTTTTATAAAAGTATCAATTAAAGAAATTATATTTCGACAAAAACAAAAGAATAATTTGTATTCATAAAATAAAGATGCTGAGACATGAAAAACATGGGATTTCGTTAACAACCACAATTACATCTAGTGACGATGTCGTCCTCCAACGTGACCTCATGTTCCATAATCAGGCTGTCTCCGGTGCTCGGGAGGCCGAAGCTCATATCGACGACGAGGAGGATTAGTAGATGATGAAGGCATATTTTGTGGAAATATACCACGGCCAGACTGTGCATATCTTACTGTAAGAGAGCCTAGAACGTAAGGAGGAAAATCCTCATATGAAGCCGGATGAGTATATGGAGTCCGTTGTTATGGATAGTCAGGAGACGCAATAGCATATCCCTCGGTAAATGGGGTGGCAAATTGCTCGAATCCTTCATCAAAATATGTCGTATGATACTAGATAGTGTGAGGAATGACATGACCAACTAAACAAGCTCGAGGGGTCCTCCTGAACGACTAAACAGGCTTAGATGGGACATCATCATCCAACTCATCGGGTCTTTCGCGACCCTCTCGAGGCTGCCTCGTTGAGCTCTCGAGGGCTAATGGGTCGTCCGGTCGTCGGTCCGAACGCGGGCCTCTCCCAAGGTCCATTACCTAATCGCAACGGCTGATATACTTGGTCGACCTTCGGTGCGGTCTGGTGACATGTGATACGTGTACACGACAAGGAGTCACCACCAATCGTTTCGTGGAGGGTACGATTGGAAACCCTATAGAATAGTCGGGAGCACTCTATTCGATTATGTGAAAACCAAATAAATGGGATCAGGGACTTTGTTACGCCAACTGTCAGAGTTGACGCCCTTTCGGTAGATAAGTTGAACGATTTATCTAATCCTAAGATTCATGCAGATGAGTGGGGGACGGATCCTGAATCTGAGAGTTCAAGCAGATAGGAGTGCCTACCATATCACTCGCAATCAGTAAAAATAAATGCGCAAATCAAGGATCCAAAAACGTGCGGATAAATCACATGAAAGCAAAGTGGCATCCCTAATAAGGCCCTATCAGCCTAGAGAAATGTCAATCAATGCCCAAAAGTGGTTTTGACATGATTTGCCCATATGGGCAAAATCGTAATTTTGAGAAGTTTGGAGACAATTTGCCACAGAAGGGTAAAATTGTCATTTCAGATGAAATGTAGAATCTAAAGGTGATGGAAACTAGATTAATCATCAAACCAATCCATTTCCTATTTTTTTAGAAATTTTCATAATTTTTCTGGAATTTTAAAAGCGATTTTACCCATTGAGAGGTAAGATCGTCATTTTCAAGCGAAGACGAGAAGTGAAAATCTCAAACACTAGGATTGGTCGACCACCTTACCTAAATCCTAGTTTTAAGCAATTTTCAAGACTCGATTGGAATAGAGACGACGACTTACCCTTTGAGGGGTAAAATCGTCATTTTTGGAAAAATGACGAGATTCAAGAACCCAAGCAGAAGGATTTATCACCTAACTGACCCTAATCCTTATCTTGGCATCCTCGACTTATCTCGTATGCAAAGCTGAGGCGATTTACCCCTAAAGGGTAAAATCGTCGATTTCTGGAAGAACGGATACGAAATCCCAAAAATAGGATTGACCAGTTGCCTGTGGTCATTCCTCAATTTTTGGAAATTTCTAGAGTGTCTAGAAATTTCCTACGATTTTCCTACATTTTCTAGGATTTTCTAACATTTTTTAGAATTTTCTATAATTTTTTTGATTTTTTTATTATTTTTTAAAATCATTATTAAATTTTTTATTAAAAAATATTATTCGGACCGGGTCGGCCCGACCCACTTGGGTCAAAACCCGGCCTAGACCCGGACCCGCGAGAACCCAACACCTAAAACGACGCCGTTCTGATTTTTTATTTTTTTATTATTCGGATTTAATCCGATGGCTCCTATTGAACCACGTGGATACTCCACGGTCTTAGGATCAGCTTACTAAAACCTACAGCTCAGATCAAAAGCCGACAAACTCTCAGCCGTCAGATCTGATTACTTATATCTACGGCCCAGATCAAACAACTCGGCTAATCCTCGACCGTCTGATCAAACTATTTATTTTTTATTTTTTTGAAAAGTTGATTTTTATTAACATAATTTATAAAACTGATCGGACGGTCGCCAAGCTAACACGTGACACAACCTAGGCCCTCCGATCATCTAACAGAAATGTACCAGACCCTAACGACCTAGTTGAGTGGCTGCCACGTGGCATGCCACGTCAGCGCCACGTCCGCACGCTGACCGCTTTGACTGCCACGTCATCTTCTTCTTCAACCTCTCGTCTGCACCTAAACGGATGGCCGAGACTTCTCCGGCGCCGATGAATGACAAAACCTAGGTCGATTAACATGAAACCAATTCCATCCTCATCTCCTAGTTTCGTATATCTAAGAATCGAAACATTTCATCCGCGAAATCACGAGCATCATGCAAAATGCCGAGTACGGCCATGGAAGTTCAGTCGCACAATTTACACCAAATCATGGCAATTCAACCACAGAATAGCATCAATAGTGGTTCCGAACACTTACCTCGAGCTCCGATTTAGCTCGCACAGCCTAGAATTGGCTAGGCAAGATTGAACAGTACTCAGCCTACGGCGGAAGGTTTGGAGACTCGATTCGAAGTGTTAGGACGAAACCGATACAAAATGAAGATGCGATTATGGTCAGTGATGTCTAGGGAACAAAACGTACACACTAAATGCGAGAATAAACATGAAATATGTGAATCGCCATTGATGCACAGTGAGGAGCTCGAAGCTGCGTCTCACCTGTTCCCACGGTTTCAGGCGGCGCGGCCAACGGCGATCGCTCCCTGGAGCTTCAGGCAAACTTCTGGCAGTCTTCTGTGGCTTCGGTTTGGCCGGAGAAGGCCTAACCAGCGCCCTTACAGTTCGAGCTCCAACCCTCGACACGGCGATGGAGGGTGAGCTCTCTCTCACTTTTCCTCTCTCTCCTTCGATTCTGTTAATCCTCTCCAACAGAATTCCACCCCCGTTTTGCTTCTAGAAAGCCTTCACAGGTTATATCCCATTTCAAGAATTTTGCCGCGAATCGGGGGACCTCCGCCCACTTGAATTCACGTGTCATCACGCGCCAAATGGTACGCTAACGGTGACGGAGATACTGGGTATTCTGTCCAGCTCCGTTTGGTTCTCCGATGAGTCTCATTCTACGTGAATTTGGCACGGATTTGGTCTGCATTTGATAAATGTTGACTTTCGCAGGTCTCGCATCTTGACCGGCTGATTACTCTCTCCTCCGTCGACGTCGGATGGTGCCGCTAGTGTCAATCGGTAGGGCAGGGCGAGAGCAACAATACGCCCACGATTTCCTACCCAATTTTTCGCAAATTGCCCCTCAATTTCTTCATCAAAATCGGGCTGAGGACTGTTCATTTGTGCGGGGGCTTGAGGAAGAAGACGGCACTGTAACGAACTGGTTCGACCGGTATGACTCCATTTTTGCAAAATTAACCAAAATTTGTGAGAAATTTTCACAATTAAATCTCAGAATCCAACTTAGGACATGAATATTATCTAAAAATATGATTTTGCCCAAAAGTTCATGTCAATTTCTACAAAAGCCCCAAATTTATCCTTTTTGCAATTCGGGAAATTATGAAATTGAAGGCTCAAATGATCAAATTGGACCAATCCACCTATGCCGATCGACTTAGAATGATGGAAAACATTGGTTAGTGGCTTCAATTGGTAAAGGTAGCCCTTAAATTGAAAGTAATTTCAATTATGCCCAAATTTAAGGACTAAATTTGTAATTAAGTATGCAATTTTTCCCAATTCATGCAATTGAGCAATTTGTACAAATAATTGGGCTAAATTACAATGAGGGACAATCAGATTGAATGTCAAGATTCTAAAAATGCCAAAATTACAAATTAAAAGACTCAATTGACATTTTTTTACCAAATTCAATCATATGTGTAATAAAGGAACGCATAAAATTGAATTTGAATTTGGACTTTTTATGGGGCCAAGAAGACAAAGGATTTAAAATAAAAATATTGACTATTTTTTCATATTTTTGCGACCTCGAATGCTACTTTTCTTGAATTTTTTAGTATTTTCCTACTTTCTAAAAATACTAAAAAATGTGAAAAATATGAAAAATTATTTTTTTGGTCAAAAATGGTTCCTTGGGCTTGGCCAAGGCTACCAAAGTTGATTTTGCAATTTTTTTACTTTTTATGAATTTTTCTTGAATTTTCTAAAAATAAGCTAAAAAGGACTAATATGAAATTAGGTGTCAACAGCTGCCCCTCTTTGAGAGAAATCTCGCGAGAGGTTTTTCCTCAAAGACAGGTGACACCTGAGTTTAGATCGACTCTATTGGGGAACATAAAAAAATGAATCTCGATATCCAATTTTTCTTGTCCCATTGGTGAATGTTCTGCTCATCCTATCTTTGCTGTCGTGAGAGAGAGAGAGAGAGAGAGAGAGAGAGAGAGAGAGAGAGAGAGAGAGAGAGAGAGAGAGAAATGGAATAGAGATGCTTACCTGTTACTCACCTACCTGATGCTCATGCGGCATGCGCGATGTATGGCGGATTTAAGTGAATACTTAGGGACTCGTCTCTTGAGTATCCTATGGTGGTTAAACTCTAGACCGTATGGTAGGCCAAACCAGAGTGGGATTCCTATCTGACAGGAACCTAAGGATGACGCACCCGTTCTTTAGGGATTGTCAGAAATTTTGATCCGTATGATGGATCTAACCATGAATAGGACTCCTTTCTGTTAGGAACCTATGGATGACGCACCCGTTCTGTAGGGATTGTCAAAAGTCTCAATCTGTATGGTAGATCAGACCATGAATAAGACTCCCTTCTGTTGGGAACCTATGGATGACGCACCCGTTCTTTAGGGATTATCAAAAGTCTCGATCAGTATGGTGGATCAGACCCTGAATAGGACTCCATTCTATCGGAAACATATGGATGACGCACCCGTTCTTTAGGGATTGTCGAAAGTTTCGATCCGTATGGTGGATCAGACCATGAATAGGACTCCCTTCTGTTGGGAACCTATGGATGACGCACCCGTCCTTTAGGGTTTGTCGAAAGTCTCGATCCGTATAGTGGATCAGACCATGAATAGGACTCCCTTTTGTCGGAAACCTATGGATGACGCACCCGTTCTTTAGGGTTTGTCGGAAAGTAGGCTTCCCATCTATCAGGAACCTAAAGGTGACGCACCCGTTCTCTTGGGTTTGTCGGAAAGTAGGCTGATCCTACACCTTGAGGAATTAACGAGGGACTATGTAAATGAGGTATACCTAACTCGTAGGTTTTCCAAAGGAGTTATTCTGGGGTTTAAAAGTTACCTAGAACCTTATAGAAAGCTGGTTCTAAAGGTCGTCTTATTGACGTGCAAGGTGTTATTCTGGGATTTGGGGACTCTAAGTATCCTGCAGAAAGCTCAAACCTACAAAAACCTTTGTTAGCGAGATTCTTCAGGAATTTAGGGGTTACCTGAAATTTCATAGAAAGATGATTATGAAAATTGTCCTTTTGACATGTTGGGTGCTATTCTAGGATTTGGGGACTCCAAATATCCTACAGAAAGCTCAAACCTGAAATATTACAGAAAGATGATTCCGAAGCTCTTCATTGTTGAGCAAGGTGTCCTTCTTTGACCTGGGGCTGCCATGGGTCTTAATAGAAGTTTAAACTTGAGAGTTCATTCCTCATTGAAAAGATATCAATTATCTCGAGGCAATGACATTTATAATGCAAGCAAAGTTTTACTTTGACCTATGTGAATGTGCAAAACGACTTAGGAAGCTGAAGGTTATCCAAAACATCTTAAAGTATGCAAAGATGATCAGAAATCCCTATAAGGAAAATCCTGGATCAAACAATTTGAAGTTTCCAACAAAGCTTACTTTTAAGCATTCTATTAGAACATCTTCGTCAAAGAAGGCTTCTTACCAATTCTTTGACTTCAGTCTTTTTATAACGAAAGCACTCGAATTTCCTAATAACATGTACCTGGGTTTTCGGGGCCATTCGCAGCACATACATTTCGATCAATCGGGAGGTCTTTATAGGATCGTAATGTTGGGTTTGGACATGGTTTTCAAGGGGGACTCACTCTCTGAGTCAGGTCTTTTTGAATGAAAATTTCCTTCATCTGTTCCGGGTTTACAAGTCAAGGACCCTGCAAAATGAGAAAGAAATAATCTTGCTCGTACCTCTTCGAGCTAAGGTATACATTAACCTAGGCATCTTAGTCGGAAAAGACTGCGAAGGGTTGTAACGTTGGTAGGATTGGGGACCGAGAAAGGCTCGTTTTTTGCCCGAAATCGCGAAGGGTTTGACATTGATGATCATTGCCGATCAATCCTTTGTTCTATCCTTGATTGATAATTCTTCAAAGGACGCATTTAGTCCTCTTGCTACTACGCGTCTTGAGAATAAATCTAACTTTTGAAAGATATTGCTCGTTGTTTCGGCAGTCAGCTACGATTCCATTTGAAAGGTAGCCTCTTATCGCACAATTCATGTTCTGATTCTTTTTATCTTATAGGGGGTGAGAAATTTTACAGTATTTCTCCATTGCTGTCTTCTGTCTTCATCAGGCATTCCTGTATAAAGAGAATAGAAATTTCTATGAGTGAAAGATATTTTAACACTTGATAAAACATATACGTATCACCTGACTCTACGTGTCAGGGACCATTATGCTCTTGGTTCCATTTGAATGAATTTGATTCTGAGTTATATTTTTTGGAATCCTGCAAAATAGAACACATGCCATGTATGCATGGATGTATGATATGCTTATGTAATGACCATCACGGCGACTCAGATCGTTTCGGGACAAGCCAGGTGATCAATATCTGATTTCATTTTAAGGATAATACTTCTTCACAGCATCGGAATTTACAGGATATCACAATTCTTCTCCTTCAGAATTTACAAGAATATGCTACTCCCGTGAGGATTTTTCTAACAATATAAGGGCCTTCGTAATTCGGGGTAAACTTGCCTCCCGGATGAACAGCATTTGGTAGAATTTTCTTTACCACCAGATCATCCACCTTGAAATTTATGGCTTTAACTTTCCGATTAATGACTTGGCCACCCTCTTCTGGTAACACTGGCCATGACAGATTGCTCTAAAACGCTTCTCGTTTATTAGATTTAGCTGTTCATATTTGTGCTTGATCCACTCTGCCTCAGAGAGTCTAACTTCTAATAATATTCTTAAAGAGGGAACCTCGATCTCTATGGGCAGGATAGCTTCCGTCCCATACACCAGAGCATAGGGGGTTGCCCTTGTAGAAGTCCTGATCGAAGTCCGATACGCCATTAAGGCAAAGGGTAACCTTTCATGCCAATCCCTATAATTCTCGGCAGTCTTAGCCAAAATCTTTTTGATATTCTTGTTTGCCGCTTCTACTGCTCCATTCACTTGTGGGCGGTAAGGGGAAGAATTAAGATGTCGAATACTAAAGTGATCCAGTAGATCATCGATAATCGTGTTGTTTAAGTTGGACCCATTGTCTGTGATGATCGCTCGAGGGGTGCCATATCGAGAAATTATATCTCTCTTAATAAATCTTGCCACATTTCTTGCAGTGACATTCTTGTAAGAACTGGCTTCTATCCACTTTGTGAAGTGGTCAATTGCGACTAGGATGAAGCGATGGCCATTTAAAGTTGTTGGATTGATAGGCCCTATCATGTCTATTCCCCACACAGAAAAAGACCAAGCTTCAGACATCTGATGAAGTTCATTCGGGAGCGCATTAATCTTATCACCATATACTTGACATTGGTGACATGACCTGACATGGTGATTACAATCTGATTCGATGGTCATCCAATAATAGCCAAGCCACATGATCTTCCTAACGAGGAGATGGTCATTCATGTGCAGCCCGCATATACCTTCATAGACTCATTCATGAGAGTATTTGCTTCTTTAGCATCTACGCACCTTAACAGAGTGGAGTTAAATGACCTTTTGTACATAATTTATCCACTGAGGAAGAATTTGCTAGCCATCTTAGTTATGTATCTTCGGTTTTCTACCTGACATCCTTCAAGAAACTCTATCTTCAAGAGATAACTCTTGATATCATGGTGCCATGGTTCTCCATCGAATTCCTCTTCGATCAGCATACAATAAGCTGATTTTCTAATTATGTCAATCCTCAGTGGCTCCACTTCTAATCCATCAGTTATTTACAACATTGAGGCCAACGTGGCCAACGCGTCTGCAAATTGGTTATGAGATCTTGATAGGTATTCAAATGATACTTCTTCGAACTTAAGTGTCAACTTTTCAAGATATTCATGATAAGGGATAAGTTGTGTCCTTTGTTTTCCATTCTCCTTCTATCTGTAAAATAATGAGTATAGAATCTCCATAAACCTGCAGCTTGGATACCTCCATGGAGATGGCCAACTGTAGGTCTAGAATATGTCTCATATTCTGAAATATTGTTGATGTAAGGGAAAGTCATTTTTGATGCAACAAGATAATGTTGATCATCATGGGATATCAGTACTGCCCCTATGCCAGCTCCCGACAAATTGACAGCACCGTCGAAATACATGACACATTTATCCTCTGTCAGATTCAAAACTTGATCATCCACTTTTGTCTTTCCAGAAGATTTGCAATTTTGAGAATTTTCTGCCAACATATCGGCTATGGCTCTCCCTTTCACAGATTTTTATGGAGAACTCTTGATGTCAAATTCAGACAACATTACTTGTCATTTTGCTAATTTCCCAATCAAAGCGGGTTTCTCTAGGAGATATTTGATAGGGTCATTTTCTGTCACTAGTTGAATATGGTGGTGCAGGGTATATTGCCTCAATCTGCGAAGTACCCACACTGTTGCTACGCAAGCCATTTCGACAGGCACATAATTCAATTTCGATGAGGTGAATTTCTTACTTAAATAGTAAATGGCTCTTTCATTACCATCCACCGGGCTTGTTTGAGCAAGTAAGGCTCCCAAAGATTCTTGATGTATAGTCAAATACAAGGTTAAGGGGTGACCTGGGATGGGCGGCACAAGTACTGGTGGGGTGACTAGATAGGTTTTGATCTTTTGGAATGCCTGACTGCATTCTGCATCCCAGGTCACTTTCGTACCTTTTTTGAGCAATTTGAAAATCGATTTAGGCACATCTGATAATTGATTAATGAACCTGGCAATGTAGTTTAATCTCCCTAGAAGACTTCTTACTTCTTTCACCGTCGAGGGAGTTGCTAGGTCATGAATAGCTTGAATTTTTGAAGGGTCAATCTCAATGCCCATGTTGTTGACTATGAATCCAAGAAGTTTCCCAGATTTTGCCCCGAACACACATTTGTTAGGGTTCAACCTCAACTTGTATTTTCGCAGTCGCTCGAACAGTTTCTTAATACTTGAATGTGATCTTGTGCTTTCTTGGATTTGGCAATCATGTCATCGACATATACTTCAATTTCCTTTGGATCATGTCATGAAATAGGGTGTCCATTGCCTTTTGATAAGTTGCCCCAGCATTCTTTAGTCAAAAATGCATAACCTTATAGCAAAAGTTTCCCCAAGGAGTGGTAAATACAATTTTCGGTTTGTCTTCCTATCTCATGAGGATCTGGTTATATCCGGAGAATCCGTCCATGAATGAAAATAATTCATACCCTGCAGTACTATCCACCAGCATGTCAATGTGGGGAAGTGAAAAGTCATCTTTTGGGCTTGCTCTATTCAAGTTTTGATAATCCACATAGATCCGGACTTTGCCATCATTTTTCATAACGGGGACTATGTTTGCAATCCAATCTGAATACGGGATAGCTTCGATAAAGCCCACTCTAAGAAGTTTCATCACTTCTTCTTTAATTCTGTCTTCTAACTCGGTTTTCATCCGTCTGCTGCCTTGTCTTATTGGTTTAACACTAGGATCCGTGGATAATGCGTGTTCCACAATACTGGGATCCAAACCTGGCATATCAACATATGACCATGCAAAAACATCCAGATATTCCTTAAGTAATTCTATGAATCTAAGCCTTTCGGCTCGGGACAAATGCCTACCGATCTTGACTTTCTTGATATTTGCAACGTTACCCAAGTTAATGACAATTGGCTCTTCTGAAGTGGGAGGCATCGACTCTTCGAAGGCACTCCACTCTCTACGGATAGACGCATAACCCCCATCCTCATCTTCCTCAATGTTGCAGGAACAATCATCGTGGCGATCCGAATCGCATAACAACCTAGTATGCATGTTTGAGATGATATGCTCAGAAGTAGTGGCTTCATCACTCAGCCACTCTATGATGACGTTCACAGAGCTATCTTCCAGAAAAGGATTTGCCAGATCTAGTTCTGCTGACGGAGTTATCTCTTCTTCTGACAACCACCTAGAGTTTTTGCTGAAATACTCGTTCAAAGGACTACTGAACATTTTAGATTTGCCTTTCCAGGCTGAAGAACCAATAAAGGAATCTTTCTAGTTTTTCAAGCTTCCATGGCGTCCTTGGCTCTTGCCTCGGCATCGGCCTGCTATCTTAGAGGTAGAATTACCAATACGGGTATTCTGATATCTCAAGCCTATCTTGTGCTCGTTGGATTTTAACTGTAGAGGAGTGCTGATTCCTTGACCATGCTTGCCTAAACCATTTCCTAGGTTGAATCCATATGCCAGTAGTATCTTAGCCGGTAAAAGGTTGGCTTCAGAGATAAAAGGGGCTTTCAGTTTTGCCCCCACAGGAGTATGGACCACTACCACCAGCTCTAGGGAATGGTAGCTCGCCTCTTGCTTAACTTCTGGCTCAACATAGGAAACATCGCTATTCTGATATGCAAGGAGATCAACTTCTTCATGAACGGTAATTACCCTTCCATCAACCACGAATCGCACTTTCTGATGTAGACTTAAGGGTACGGCTCCAGCAACATGAATCCAGGATTTTCCTAACATGACTCCGAATGCGCTCGGTAAATCCATCGCTTGGAAGTTTATGGAGAATTTGGTTAGGCCTATGAGCACATCCAGCTCGATCTCGCCTACTACTTCCTTTTTTCATTCCATCAAAAGCTCTAACGACTGCTTTGGAAGTTTTAATCATCTCATTTTTTATACCCAAACTCCTTGATGTAGCCAGAGGGCAGATGTTAAAAGCAGATCTGTTGTCAATTAGCACATGAGCTACTCTCTTCCCATTACATTGTGTAGTAATGTACAAGGCCTTGTTGTGCCGTCTTCCTTCCATGGGAAAATCTTCATCTGAGAAGCTTAATTGGTCTTTTAGAAGGATTATCCCCACAAAGTCTCCCAACTGCACGCCATTGATAGTTTCGGGGACATGCACTTCATTTAGTATTTTCAACAGCGCGTCTTTCTGTTTCTCTGAGTTGATGAACAGATCTAACAGAGATATCTGGGCCGATATCTTCCTTAACTGCTCTATCACTTCAAACTCACTAGTTTTAACGATGGACATGAGTTTTTCTGCGTCTTCTTTCGAAACTTCCTTCTTTTTGGATTCGCCCTCCCTTGGGGCGTAAAATCATCCAGACCTCATTACGGCGTCTACTTCTCCCATCCTATAATCCCAATGGACTGCCTTAGGGTCATAGTTTTCTGCCGGAAGGACTTTTATAGTTACTATCGTCAGGCAAGATGCCTCTGGTTCCGCTTTATTATATGCTTCCTTTCTTGGCAGGCGAATCACAACGGGTTTAATCAGGCAATCCTCTTCTTGACTTAGGCTATCAACCTCACCTAGTTTGATCACCACAGTTGTAGCAGTTTCAATCATTGCCACAGTGTTGCCGAAGTCTCTTGTGGCATTTTCGTATTCTAACTGGTGATGCTCGCCAACACCACTTGATTCCGCTAACATCTCAGATTTTTAAGTATTTTCTTATTCTCTCGAATAGTTTAGTCAAGCTTTACCATTGAGCTTTTAATTTCTCCGTCATGACGTATCGCTCTACGTTGAGCTTATCAGCTGCCGCCCGAGAATGATTTAATCGGAATGACATATCCTCCATTTCCCCTAAAAGATCATTTACTTGCTCTTCAATGCGCAAGAAATGTTCAGACATCACCTGGTTGAGTGATGATTCAGGTTCTTCTGTAAAAGGCTCTATCACATCTTCCTGGACGTCTGGTTGAACAGGATCATCCATACCTCCCCACCCATCGGGTATGATATCCTCCATTCTTTGGTAGAAACTGGGAGGAGCAGAGTATTTCACTTTAAAGTTGTATCCACCAGAATCTTCACCCAGATTGTCTACAACTTCGCCACTCTCTAGCGCTTTAGTCATAAATCTGCGATCTGCCAGACTTCGCCTAGTAGCTTCTAGTTCATCCTCGCTAAGTTCTTCTTCTGGTTTGATAATCAACTCAAAGTCGCCAACCAGACTTTCATGCGGGACATTCCACATGCTCCTTCGTTCGGTTTCAACCACAAATTGGTTTCATTCCAGGCTTACAGAGGCCTTAATCCCTGCGAGCCTTTCATCGGTAACGCTTGACATTTTCTCCAAGCTCATCATCTTGGCAATACATAACTTCTTCCTATCAGCGGACACTTCTTCTTCTTTCGGATATGATGAAGTGATTGTCAGAATGTTAGTTAGCTTCGGTACATTCACCTTCAGCTCAATGTGGTTTTCTTCTTCATCAGCGAATATTGCACCCACCGCTTGGTGATCAGGAAGTGGATTCTCTTGCACATTTGGAGTTACATCATCAAACTTTAAAATCTGACTGTCGATGAGAGCTTGAACCTTCAACTTAAGGATATAGCAATTATCTACATTGTGTCATCTTTCACCCATGTGATAGACACAAGTTTGGCCTTCATCAAAACCTGAATTTTTAATAGGATTCGCTCTAGGAGGTTCTTTTGCCACCAAGTGTTGTTTTAATAGTATCGAGAGCAGTTTGGATAAGGATCTCGGGAGATGGGAAAACTACTTTTGATGTTGCCTCTTCCTAGGCTCTTGCCTTTTAGGCATTGACCATGATGATCCTCCTTTGGTCTGATTGGAGTTATTGAATACCTTGGGCTTATGGGAATTCGATATAAAGGCTATGTCGAGTCCAGTATCTCTTTCTTTTTTCGGGGGATATTGCTTCCTCGTCGAAGTTTTATATGGCATTCTTTCTCTTAAAGCCCACTCGAATCTCTCGGCCACCTTTATCAAATGTGTAAAGGTTTGGCATCCTGAAGTGTTCAATTTGTCGAAATATTCGTATGGAAGCGCTTTTAAGAACAAGTCAATCAACTCCTCCTCCGGGATTGGCGATTTTACTTGGGTTGCCAAAGCCCGCCATCTCTAGGCATATGTTCTGATTGTTTCACATCTTCCTTTCAGAGTTCGTAGTAAATCTTCCCTCGTCGGGGCTGTAGCTGTGTTAAACTTATACTGCCTTAGGAAATCTTCAGCGAGATCTTCCCATTTATCATAGTCATCAAGGTCTAGCTCAATGAGCCAAGCCAGAACAGCACCAGCCAAACTCTCTCGGAACGTATTCATCAGCAATGGAATGTAGTCCGAATGTTGCGCCATCTTACGCAGGTAATATTTGAGGTGAGCGAGTGGACAGCCCGTCCCGTTGTACTTCCTCATAAAGTCTGGCTCTTTGTAATCAGGAGGGGTCTCCACCTTAGCGAAATGGGATATCTTGTCAAAATGGGCTAGCTCATAACCCTGACTACTCAAACACTCCTCAATTTTGGCTATTCTCTTAGCCTCGGCTTCAGTTTTCACCGCATGTTTCCCTTTTTCCTCCTTCTCGAGGTTAATGATAACAAGATGTGTCTTTGGCTGTGATTGGATGTTCGGTATACGGGTGTCTTCCACGACATATTGGGCATCTTCTGCTGTTCCTTTGTCAGCCGTATTGGTTATTGAGGATTGACCTGAGTCGTCCAGGTTAGGTACCACTGTCTGTCTAGCTTGGGAGGCTTCCAACATTGCCTTAATGTCAGCCATCATAGTTGTCATAGTAGTCATTTGGGTTTCCAACAGGCCTACTCATGTAGTCAACTCTTGCTGTTTCATTCTTGTCTTAAGTCGAGTACGAAAATGATGCTTTGGTAGTTTCGTGATTAGAAGGCACCTGTTTATTTGAAAATAACGAGTAAGTATCCCTTTAGGATTGATAAGGAAAGTACCGAATCCTTCCAATTGCATGTTTTCTATTGATGAATGAGAAAAAGGACTACCTTGTGAGCCTTAGTCTCACATGAGCAGTTCTTTTAATCATTCTCCAAAAGAATTCATGAAATTAAGAGAAACGTAAGCTTTGACAATAGTTTTTATGCAATGATAAAACATGCATATACTCATACACATGTGTCCAAAGTAACATTCAATACAAATGAGTATTCAGATGCTAAGAAGACATCATAATGTTCACACATTTTACACTTGATAGAATAGTCTATTCAAGTCTAGGGCGCTTGAGGTCTAAGGCACCCTCGTTGTCCCAACAGAGATCAATTCCTTCGGTCTGAGATTCTTCATCTCCCGAGTATGACGACGATCTTATGTCTTCAGGTATGTATGGCTCCACTCCAGGCACGTACGGCACGATATATTCAGGTACATAAGGTTCGACAAAGTTGCGTCTGGTTGCCTCAAAGTGTCGAATATATTCTGTAGTAGTCTTGTGAGTGTTCACCTCATGAGTCATATCATCTGGCCATCTTATGTCTTCAGCCTGGGAGTTCTTCAAAGAGCGTATAATGAATTCCACCTTGGTTTCGAATTGTTTCTTCTTTTCCCCTGTGAGGGTCTCCCTCGGCATATCAAACGAGAAGACACCTGGTCGTGGTGATGTTGGGATCTCTTGTAATGCTCCAAACTGTCGGATAACCCCCATTGGGTAATATGCGGTGGCACCTGTGAATCCTAACAAGGGGACTGGGTCTCTGTCATTACATGCGAGCCTGACTTTACCCAGTGTTGGTAATCTAAATCGCCATCAGAGTTGTTCTAGTTTTAGAGTTCTAAGGAATTTTTTCCATTCTCTAAAGTTGAACTTAGGAATACATGTATGAGTTTTGATGAAAGTTCTAAAAGGATGGGCATCGGAACTAATCTCGGTGAAACCCATGTGGATATGAAATTGTTTGATATGAGATGTGAACCATAGATATAGGAGACCACTAGAGGCTCTAACGATCCCTTTCTTGTTTTTCTTAAAGCGGTTTAGGGAAATGAAGGTTTCAGCAAGGATAAGGTTCGAATAATCCCACCTATAACAAACCTGTTTAACCACTATAGCCATAATAGGGTCAAAAGTAACAGACAAGATCGGAAATAGCACGAAGCTGAAGAAAGCCAAGATAAAAGCTCTACCTGATTTAGTTCCTTTACTAGCAGGGAGGTTGGGAAATCTATCTAGAATGAAAGATAGGGAAACCCGTCCATAATTACTTTTGGCATCTGCTTTGATTTCATTGAGGTTCGTATCAAGGAATTCAGCTATTTGACTTAAAGGCTCAAACCCTATAGGAGGTTGGACTAATAAGTGAGTAAACTCAACTCCAATGGCAGCGCTATACTCTTCAAGGGTAGGGGTAATTTCCAATCCTTCCATGCAGAACATCGCGGTGGTAGGATCCCAGTAGAGTGCCATAGCTTGGATATAGGCAGGTGGACATTCAATCTTTAGTAGCTCCAATAAATACCCCAGCCGTGATTTGGCGTATTTCTGGCTGGCTTCGCCCATGCTGTCCCACCAGGCTAGGAGCTCAGCTCGAGGGATCTTGAATACTTGAATATCATTCTTTCCCATCAAGTCTAAAATATGCAAAATGATTTTGAAAAGTCAATCGCCAAAGATTACTTTAAACATGTGATCATGCAAATGTCATGAAATATGCATGGGCTGATTTAATTGCATAGTTTAGTTAAAGAAATGGAAATTAGAATAATTTTCAGGTATGGAAGACCTGACTCAAGGTCTAATTTGAATTTCAAGCAAGTAAATTATGCAATTAATCAGAATCGTTCCAATAACTAAAGGAAATATCAATGTCACATTTCATTGGTCAAAACATCAAATGGGAGTAGAGTAGAGCAAATCCCTTATTACAACCAGGACACATAATGAAAGAGAGATAGAGAGGAACTTCGAATACAAGAAAGCCATAAAAGGCCCATGGAATGTGGGATCTAATCTATTCCTCCCCAAGGTCTAATCTTCTTTAGGGATGATGGTCCATCAGGGTTTCTTCCTTGATCGCATCTTTGTCTCATCCCTCTTCAGGATATGGCTCAGTAATCAGGACCTCCATCTTGGTTGAGTATCCCTCAGGGTGTGAAGAACATTCTTCGACAGTTTAGTTGAGATAACTTAGCTCTTATGGGCATTCTCTTGTCCATGGTAAAATGACCTCAGGTCCCTTTTTGGGTCTTATCTTTTTTAGTATAATGCGCTTCGGCTTTGTCTTGGTTGTAGGGCGTCTTCTCTTTCCCCAAAGCGTGACCATCTGTCTGTTTCCCTTGGCTTGATGTTCAGCTTTTCGACGGGCATACGCTTCTCTAGCCAGGCGGTTGTGATATTGTCTTTTCATCTCCATGTAATCTTTGAACATTTCGTCCGCCTATCGTTTGAATCTGAAGTTATCGACATAATAGCGGGTTTGACAATCTTTGGCGTATCCCAGCTTGCGTCCAGTTAGCTCTCGGCCATGCACAAATCTGGTAAAGTGCAACTTTGTATTCGGCCCAGGACGAGTGACTTTCCTTAGGTATTCGAAGGTTACCAACTCTGTCGAACTTCTAGGAAACAGCGACATCATATCCATTTATCATCGTTATTTCAATCAGTCACTTGAATAATTTCATAATGTATGCAATGCATGTAGATGTGAATAATGCGTGAACATACTATGAAACAGGGAATAACGAAGTACATCGAAAGTAAAGGCCTTACCAACTAAAACCTGAGGAACGTCAAATATTCCTCTGTAGCAATGGGTGGTTTTAGGTATACCAACCTTCCATAGACATACGCATGAGACAGGTGGGAATATACTCTAAAAATAAAAAATTAGGTGAGGAACATATGGCTTAGGCTCTCACGATCCAAATATGATAGATTCCTCCCCAAGAATACCCACCCAAGAGGGCTAGATATCACCAATTTGGATTGTGAGCGGGAACGAATACGAAAGTCTCAAGTTCCATCAAACACGAGATCCTTTCGCATCATTTCCCTATCTTAGGTAACCTAGAGGTGGTTACAGTCGGGTTTGACCGCAAGTGTGTGTGATGTGTCGTGATCATCACAATGCAAGTCATGTACAATAGTTTGTATCAAACACCGCTTCAATATGCGCATAAGATAAACATACATTCCCAACCTCAACCTGCATGAAAAATGTCAACAGTTACTACACCCCTTATTTCTCTAATATGCAAAAATATCTAACACAATGGTTTGGATACATACCTCACATTCGAGAGCATCTGCAGAAAACGGGATTAGATAAATCAATTAACTTTTTAATCGGCTCAAGTCCTCTGAAATTATTAACCAGCGATTCTGGTTTGGAAAGAGTCCCCAGTGGAATCGCCAGTCTGTCGCAACCCTCTCGAGGCTTCCTCCCTGAGCTCTTGAGGGCTAAAGGGTCGTCCGATCGTCAGTCCGGACGCGGGCCTCTCCCAAGGTCCATTACCCAAATCGCAACGGCTGATATACGTGGTCGACCTTCGGTGCGGTCTAGTGACATGTGATACGTGTACATGCCAAGGAGTCACCACCAATCGTTTCGTGGAGGGTACGATTGGAAACCCTATCGAATAGTCGGGAGCACTCTATTCGATTCTGCGAAAACCAAAGAAATGGGATCGGGGACTTTGTTACGCCAACTGTCAGAGTTGACGCTCTTTCGGTACCTAAGTTGAACGATTTATCTAATCCTAAGATTCATGCAGATGAGTGGGGTACGGAACCTGAATCTGAGAGTTCAAGCAGATAGGAGTGCCTACCCTATCACTCGTAATCAGTAAAAATAAATGCGCAAATCAATGATCAAAAAACGTGCGGATAAATCACATGAAAGCAACGTGGCATCCCTAATAAGGCCCTATCAGCCTAGAGAAATGTCAATCAATGCCCAAAAGTGGTTTTGACATGATTTGCCTATGAGGGGCAAAATCGTAATTTTGAGAAATTTGGAGACAATTTGCCCCAGAAGGGAAAAATTGTCATTTCAGATGAAATGTGGAATCTAAAGGTGATGGAAACTAGATTAATCATCAAACAAATCCATTTCCTATTTTTCATAATTTTTCATAATTTTTCTGGAATTTTAAAAGCGATTTTACCCATTGAGAGGTAAGATCGTCATTTTCAGGCGAAGACGAGAAGTGAAAATCTCAAACACTAGGATTGGTCGACCACCTTACCTAAATCCTAGTTTTAAGCAATTTTCAAGACTCGATTGGAATAGAGACGACGACTTACCCTTTGAGGGGTAAAATCGTCATTTTTGGAAAAATGACGAGATTCAAGAACCCAAGCAGAAGGATTTATCACCTAACTGACCCTAATCCTTATCTTGGCATCCTCGACTTATCTCGTATGCAAAGCTGAGGCGATTTACCCCTAAAGGGTAAAATCGTCGATTTTTGGAAGAACGGATAAGAAATCCCAAAAATAGGATTGACCAGTTGCCTGTGGTCATTCCTCAATTTTTGGAAATTTCTGGAGTGTCTAGAAATTTCCTACGATTTTCCTACATTTTCTAGGATTTTCTAGGATTTTCTAACATTTTTTAGAATTTTCTATAATTTTTTGATTTTTTTATTATTTTTTAAAATCAATTTTAAATTTTTTATTAAAAAATATGATTCGGACTGGGTCGACCCGACCCACTCGGGTCGGAACCTAGCCCAGACCAGGACCCGCGCGAACCCAACGCCTAAAACGACGCCGTTGCGATTTTTTATTTTTCGATTATTCAGATTTAATCCAACGGCTCCTATTGAATCACGTGGCTACTCCACGGCCTTAGGATCAGCTGACTAAAACCTATAGCTTAGATCAAAAGCCGACTAACTCTCAGCCGTCATATCTAATTACTTAGATCTACGGCCCAGATCAAACGACTCGGCTAATCCTTGACCGTCTGATCAAACTATTTATTTTTTATTTTTTTAAAAATTCGATTTTTATTAACAGAATTTATAAAACTGATCGGACGGTCGCCAAGCCAACACGTGGCACAACCTAGGCCCTCCGATCATCTAACAGAAATGTACCAGACCCTAACGACCTAGCTGACGTGGCTGCCATGTGGCATGCCACGTCAGCTCCACGTCCGCACGCTGACCAGTTTGACCGCCACGTCATCTTCGTCTTCAATCTCCCGTCTGCACCTAAACGGACGGCCGAGACTTCTCCGGCGCCGATGAACGACTAAACCTAGGTCGATTAACACGAAACCAATTCCATTTGACTCGCGTCATCTCCTAGTTTCATATATCTAAGAATCGAAACATTTCATCCGCGAAATCACGAGCATCATGCAAAATGCCGAGTACGGCCATGGAAGTTCAGTCGCACAATTTACACCAAATCATGGCAATTCAATCACAGAATAGCATCAATAGTGGTTCAGAACACTTACCTCGAGCTCTAATTGAGCTCGCACGGCCAAGAATTGGCTTGGCGAGATTGAACAGTACTCGGCTTACGACAGAAGGTTTGGAGACTCGATTCGAAGTGTTAGGACGAAACCGATGCAAAATGAAGATGCGATTATGGTCAGTGATGTCTAGGGAACAAAACGCACACACTAAATGCGAGAATAAACATGAAATATGTGAATCGCCATTGATGCAAAGTGAGGAGCTCGAAGCTGCGTCTCACCTGTTCCCGCGGTTTCAGGCGGAGTGGCCAACAGCGATTGCTCCCTGGAGTTTCAGGCGAACTTCCGGCAGTCTTCTTTGGCTTCGGTTTGGCCGGAGACTGCCTAACCAGTACCCTTACAGTTCGAGCTCCAACCCTCGACACGGCGATGGAGGGTGAGCTCTCTCTCGCTTTTCCTCTCTCTCTTTCGATTCTGTTGATCCTCTCCAACAGAATTCCACCCTTCTTTTGCTTCTAGAAAGCCTTCACAGGTTATATCTCATTTCAAGAATTTTGCCGCGAATTGAGGGACCTCTGCCCACTTGAATTTACGTGTCATCACGTGCCAAATGGTACGCTAACGGTGACGGAGATACTGGGTATTCCGTCCAGCTCCGTTTGGTTCTCCGGCGAGTCTCATTCTATGCGAATTTGGCACGGATTTGGTCTGCATTTGATAAATGTTGACTTTCGCAGGTCTCGCATCTTGAGCGGCCGATTACTCTCTCTTCCGACGACGTTGGATGGTGCCACCGGTGTCAATCGGCAGAGCAGGGCGAGAGCAACAATACGCCCACGATTTCCTACCCAATTGTCCGCAAATTACCCCTTAATTTCTTGATCAAAATCAAGCTGAGGACTGTTCATTTGTGCAGGGGCTTGAGGAAGAAGACGACACTGTAGCGAATCGGTTCAACCGGTCTGAACCGGTCCGACTCCATTTTTGCAAAATTAACCAAAATTTGTGAGAAATTTTTATAATTAAATCTCAGAATCGAACTTAGGACATGAATATTATCTAAAAATGTGATTTTGCCCAAAAGTTCATGTCAATTTCTACAAAAGCCACAAATTTATCTTTAATTGTGAAATTGAAGGTTCAAATGATCAAATTGGACCAAACCACCTATGCCAATCGACTTAGAATAATGGAAAACATTGGTTAGTGGCTTCAATTGGTAAAAGTAGCCCTTAAATTGAAAGTAATTTCAATTATGCCCAAATTCAAGGACTAAATTTGCAATTAAGTATGCAATTTTGCCCAATTCATGCAATTGAGCAATTTGTGCAAATAATTGGGCTAAATTACAATGAGGGACAATCAGATTGAATGTCAAGATTCTAAAAATGCCAAAATTGCAAATTAAAAGACTCAATTGACATTTTTTTTACCAAATTCAATCATATGTGTAACAATGGAACACATAAAATTGAATTTGAATTTGGACTTTTTATGAGGTCAAGAAGACAAAGGATTTAAAAGAAAAATATTGACTATTTTTTCATATTTTGGCGACCTCGAATGCTATTTTTCTTGAATTTTCGAGTATTTTCCTACTTTATAAAAATACTAAAAAATATAAAAATAGGAAAAATTATTTTTTGGTCAAAAATGGTTCCTTGGGCTTGGTCAAAGCTACCAAAGTTGATTTTGTAATTTTTTTACATTTTGTGAATTTTTCATGAATTTTCTAAAAATAAGCTAAAAAGGACTAATATGAAATTAGGTATCAACAGGGTCTTGCTGCAATCGGTGGTTGGGGTGGTGGTATGGCTGTTAGTAGCCTTCTCTCCTCCTTCTAGGCATATAGTAATGCCTCAAGTAGACTCTCCACGTAATCCAAGCCCTCATGAGATGGAGGCCCCTTCATTATATGCAACGCGTGTTCGAAGCCATCAGTTTGATAATGATATTTAAAAAATAACAAAAGTTATCAAATGCCAATAACTTATGTCATGAAAAAATAATTAATGAATTAAATTGAGAGTGTTTGCATAAACCATTGAACTCATTGCAACTCCCATAACAAAAATCTATTTCCGTATATGTCTACGGTACCACTCAATATATCCTGAATGAAAGTGGAGCGCCTCCATTATAGGATCACCCCGGATGATATGTGTCCGGCGTCTACCCCACAAATTGATGCAGTCTCTGTGCCTATCCACCCAATCCGTCCCGGGTGGCGTGTTATCAATATCATGGAAGGCAGTATGATCCTCAAGACCTTTAGGTACTTTCTGCTGCAAACCAAACTGTCGAAGTACTCGATCTGGGTAGTGCCACTCAACTATCCAGTGGTAGATGAGTGGGACCTTCGCCTTCCAATAACGTTGTCCCTGCCGACAGTACTCTGGTAGACCTAGAATGACATCAATATAGGGCTCTCAAGTAATCTGTCATCGTAATAAAACATGTAAAATTAAACGAATAATTAATTTAAAAGCTAACATCATATTAAAACATATAAAAGTAAACAAATAATTAAACTCGTTCATTGCCATCATTACTTACATATTCGGATATCAATCTGTCAAGTTGGTAGCGCAGATGTGTCAAGGTATGCGTGGGGATCTCTGTTGTGTATAGGCCTAGAGTCTAGTTGCAAAAAAAAAAAAATATTACACTTTCATATATTATACGCACTGAAAAGAATTAATGAGGACGAACTGAAAATGCAATAGATCACATACTGACTACTGAGAGGTGTGGTAAAGGAAAATCAATGTTTAGGGATGGGGAGATACATTTGATGCACTCTCACGCCCAAATCTGCAGTACCAGTAGCGTACTGCCCATTTGCTTCACATCATGGTAGGTTGCACGGCATAGCTCCTGACACAATCACGCTAGTGCTGCTGAACCCTAACTGTACTGCATATGGGCCTCGATATTCACCAATAGTGGGAGAAAGTGCAAACTAACCCAGGCACCTGATTTGTCCATGAAAATAGATCCTCCAAGTAGGCGGAGAATGAATGCCCTTGCATAATGCACTATATTGATGTCTTTTGCATCTGCCGAAAGATTTACAAAGCGTTGTGCCAACCAGCTCAAACTTATCTGCGAGCCACACAACTCTGGTGGCCGAGCACTGAGTAAATCATCACATAGAGCGCCGAAATTCATAATAAGAGGCCAAGTAATTGCTTCTCCATAGATGGGAAGCCCTATAAGCAATCCGATGTCTTGTAGCGTGATCGTGCATTCACCTTTCAGCATATAGAAGATGTGGGTTTCGGGTCTCCACCGCTCCACCAATGCAGTAATCAAATATCAATCGAGCTGGGTTGACGAAACACATCTTATAAACACCTTAAAATCCAAAATTTTGCAGATACGTGCGTATGCGTGGATCAAGGTCGCCTACGTGTAGCATCGCTCGCTAACATTTAAGGGGCTGAGCTGGATGTATCTGTGAAATGTGACATGAACAGTTATTTATAATTTCGTCAGAAATAGTTATAAACAGCAGATCAACTATAAATCCTTTACTTACCTCGCCGACCCATAAGTGCTCTGATCTATGTCGGGCCTAGCTAGTAAGTAGTGAATCATCCTCAGGACCTGGCTGAATGTAAGATCTCTTATCCATATCTACACCATTGTGATATTATAACATTACAACAAATTAACATATCTAATGTAGCCATGGAACATGGGAACTGAACAAATATCGCGCAATCTTGATACTATACAAATTATGAAAAATTCACATATCTATTATAGGAAAAAAAAATAATGACTTAATAAATATCGATCAAATAATAATATAGTTTTATTACAAAAAGTTCATTGAACAAATGCGATCTACTGTTGAGCCGATCTATGTGTACAAGTTTGTCTATGGTGCCCTAATTTGCCACAGTGCAATGTGATAGTACTCGACGTTGTCCAATCCATCTCATTTCTTATCCATGATGCACGAGGCCTTCCTTTCTTCCGAATACGATGCGGGTCTAGCACTAACGGCAGCTCGTTACATTCATGCTAGTAATGAGGATCTCCCAACGGATTAAACGAGTATTGATAGCACTGAAGGGTTTTGTCCAGCGTATAACATTCATCTAGTACGTGTTGTGGTCAATTCCATACGCTTGACATGCTGCGATTACGTGGGAACATATGATTTTCAGCTGTTCAAATTTCCCACATGAGCATGTTCGTTCGTCTAAGCTCACTACTTGTTTATGGCCCCCTGATCCTCTTGATCTATTACTTTTAGTTCTCACTTCGAAAATCCCTCTTTCAGGGTAGAAACGTCTCACTTGATGCCCATTTGCCTTTTCACTGTATTTCCGGAGAGCTTCACTTACAAATTGAGTATATACAAATCCGTCCGCCTTCTGCTTCGTGTATGTTGTTCTTCTCGTGTCAAAATATTGGTTTAATTGATAGAATATGTTTTTCGCCATGGCTGTTATTGGTAGCCCCTTCACAAATTCAACTAGATTCGTCGTCATCGATCCTTATCTCTTCCCTTCATCTTAATCTCTTGCCCATTTCTTTCTTGGGAGCTGATCACGCCATACAGCTGTTTCGGGGTTGAACCGCCTAATTCGACTCATAAGCCAATCGAACTTCCGCTTTTGATACACGTAAACTGTACATTACACTAATAATTAGTAACTCTTATTCAAATTTATAAATACACACTTTCCTAAAATTTACAAAATTGCAAATCTTACCAGCCATCTCAACATGTTTTTTGCCTTCGGCATTTTTGAATTGTTTGTTGTAGTTGCTCGCAAAGTGTTGAATGCAAAATCTATGGTGGGCATGTAGAGGACGCCACCCAGATGTGTCTATTGCTTGTTGAATCCTGACATGTTTATCTGATATCACACAAATTTCGTTCCTCCTGGTCACATATCGTCGCAACATATTCATAAACCACTTTCAATTGTAAACATTTTCTATTTCAACCATAGCAAATGCCAACGGAAAATGTGATTGTTGCCATCAAGTGCGGCCACACAAAGAAGCGTTCCTTTGTATTTCCCGTACAAATGAGTTTCATCAATAAATACCATAGGACGACATCTTTTGAAGTCTTGAATCGTCTACTAGAATGTCCAAAACGTGCTACGAAAAACCATGCAACTCTGATCATGGTTCACCTGACCATCGATCACAAAATGAGAACTTGGATTGTTACGTTTAATTTTGTCCATGTACTTTCAATTCTACAGTATGACTCATCCCATCCTCCAAAAATTTTGGCAATCGCCATTTGTTTGGCCTTCCAGATTTTACGGTAACTAGGTTGGAAATTCAGCTTGTCACGAACTTCAGCCATGAGTGGCTTAATTTTGATATCTGGTTGGGCCTCGACCATTTGTTCTATAAAGCTGCAGATGTAATTTTGATCAACGTGCCTGTGATCCCGTGATAATGGCGGATTAATGCATGTATGTGACCCACTGTACTTAGTTATTTTCCAATACGAACCATTGCCTTTAGTAGTCGCGCGGAGCCTCCAATGACACGGTCCATTCGCATTACCACATCTTCTCACATATTCTCTCTTCCTCGTCTCGCCACAGCGAAACTTATAGTTTCTTCTAATAGAATATTCTTTCGCGGCCAACTGCACTGCGTCCCGTAATGAAAATAACATGCCACTTGAAAATTCTTTCGCGGGATCAAATACCCTGCCGCTCGGCTTCGCTATTGTATCGTCTCGCATCAAATCATAATCGATCTCCGAATAGGGCTTTGGACGTACAAATGGCATAATGGGATTACTACAATGGATATTGCAGTAAACCTCTATATCGTCACCTCTGACATCTTCTTCATCAATGTCACATTCGACATCTTGTTCACCACTTTCTCCTCCGACATCTTGTTCATCGCCATCAGCAGTGTCCATCCAAGCATAATCTTTTTCATCAACATTTTCATCATCGTCAATATCGTTATCATGATCATCATTATCACTATCATCATCATCATCATCATAAGCATCATTATCGTCATTATCATCGGACTCTATGTACTAATTATGCACACCTTGTTTGTCTTCACCAACATTGAAACCTTTCCCAGAATCATGTAGCACTTGGCGTTCAGCTACAATTGCATAAAACTGTGAAATTCCTACAACACCAGCCTGATGTGCAAACTGTTGGATCATCGTAACTGTGCCATCATTATGCACCTCCGTCATTTTGTATGTAACACATTTATATGTTACAACTGGATATCTACAGATTAGCCTTTCAATAGACTTGTTCCTATTAGATTCAACGCGCTCTCAATCGTAGCACGTAACTCAAATAATGTCGATATGTTTGCAAACACGAACATGGCAGATTGTCCCCCTTGTAACCATGTCCATATTCATTTTGAACTATTCTGCCTCCCCAGAACACAATCGCAAAAGATGTTGTCGACATTATGTTAAATAAAAAAATTACAAATTATTTCGTAATTTAGTAAATATTCATTCCGTACATATTAATCGAATACCCACAATGAGAATTACTCATAATCTGATCCCAAATACCAATACATTGACAATTTACAAGATATTTTACGTTAAACGGGGTCTATAATTTTTTTTTTAAAAAAAGGACCCTTAGGCAAATTCTGCAACATTCAAGGACTAAATTGTAATTTTTAAAAATTTGCAGAACCAAATTACAATTTCTAAAAAGTACAATTTCTAAAAAGTTCGATGACCAAATTGTAATTTCCATAAAGTGCAATTTCCAAAATTTTTGTGGACCAAATTGTAATTTCTGAAAAATTCTAGGATCAAATTGTAGTTCGATGACCAAATTGTAATTTCTAAAAAGCTCGAGGACCAAATTGTAATTACTGAAAAGTTCGAGGATCAAATTGCAATTTCTAAAAAGTTAGAGTTTTTCAGACCAAATTATAATTTCTAAAAAGTTCGAGGACCAAATTATAATTTTTAAAAGGTTCGAGAACCAAATTAGAGGAACTCAGGTAATAGAAACTCTACAGTAATTTTGCATGTTTTTTGTATGAATTTTTAAAAAAATTCTATGATTTTTTCAACATTTTTTAAATCAGTCTTAATTTACAAATAACTTAATTACTCGAATTTTATATATATATATATATATATATATATATATATATATATATATATATATATATCGGACCGGGTCGAGCCCCTCCTACGCTTCTCGTGCCATCTTATCTCTTTTTTTTAAGTTCAAAAATTCATTTTGAACTCCTCAAATAGTAAATATTTTTAAAGACTACATAAAAATTAAGTAAACATTATAACTATTATCATAACATTAGCCAAAATTTAAAACGTATTATTAATAACAACCTATAAGTTATACAAATGATTCAGATATAAATAAACATCAAATAAATAAATCTATACTTACAGAAATGTAAAAAATGACTACAACGAAATTTACTTCAAATTATCGAGGGCAGATAATTTGAAGTGCCAATATTTGTGTACGGCACTCACTTTAGTGCCAATTTTTTCAAAACAATTACTTTAATGCTATTTTTTTTTTCAAAAAATGGTTATTTTAGTGCTAAGTCCGGTGAAGCTTACCAGAAATCCTATGTGGCGCATACGTGGCTCACCGGAGCTTCCACATCAGTAAAAAAATAAATTAAAAATCAATGAAAAAACCCACTTAATATTAAAAAACTTAAAAGTAAACTCAAAAACTAAAAAATATGCTAAAAATTATATAAAAAAAAAGAAAAAAATATAAAGTTGTAGTTGAGCTTCAGCGGCGAGGCAGGTGAGCCCTCGCCACCCGCCCCATCACTAGCCGGAGATGGGTGGGGGGTTGCCCGGGGGCCTCGCCAGGGGTCGGCGAGGCCTGGCCGGGGCAGGCTCGCAAACCCCAAGGCGAGGCTCGACCCTGCCCAGATCTAGGCGTGGTCAAGCATTGCGTGGCTTGGGCGAGGCCGGAATAGCCCACTCTTCACTCGACTTCCTCTTTCCTACACCTGCTCTTCTTCACCCTTGGCAGTGGAGGAGAGGTTGGAGAGGAGGGTGTCGAGGTTTGACTGGTAGGTGGAGTTGGGAGAGAAGAGCGTGGTATTCGGGTAGTAGTGCCATAGATAATTAGGTGCGGCTTCTACAGTACGACTGTAATTGCTGAGAAGATTGAGAAAGAATAAGAGGGCGAGGGAGATGATGAAGCGAAAATTCATGATGGTTTGATGATCTTATTTTGCTAGCTTGATCCCTTTTCACCAAACAACAATGAGAGAAGAGCAACAGCAAATGCTCATGGCAGAGGAAGAGCTCTTGCAGGTGCTTCGGTCGAAAGCCAACGAGCTCTTTCTCCGCGAGCAGTGGGCCGAGTCGTCCAGCCTCTACTCCCAGCTCATCGATCTCTACCGCATCCACCTCTCGACCACCGACCGAGCCTCGGACCCAGACAAATTCTTCAAGCTCCAGAAATCTCTCTGCCTGGCTCTCGCCAATCGAGCCGATGCGAGCTCGAAGTTGAGATCCCACAACGAGGCGCTGAGAGACTGTGACGAGGCGCTCGCGATTGAGAGCTCCCATTTCAGAGCCTTCTTCTTCCCTTCTTGTAGTTCAACCTCGTCGTGGTTGGGCGGGGTCGGAATCGCCCAACCACCGCTTGTCGTGGTTGTGGCGGGGCGATTCCGGCCGCGCCCAGCCACGGCAAGGCTCTGGGCGAGGTCACCCTTGCCGTGGGGCCATGAGGCCTCTGTCAGCCATGGCCGAGGTCGGCGAGGGCTCGCGGGGGTCGCCGGGGATTGGCGACCGCACTGGCCACTGCCGGCGATGGTGAGTGGCGGCGGCAAGGGGTCACAGCCTTTGCCGCTGCAAGTACAATTTAAAAAAAAAGATTTAAGTTATTTTTAATTTTTAAAAAATTAACTTTATTGTTAGTTTAAAAATCCATGTGGATTTTATGTGGACTAAATTTCAAAAGGAAAATTGCCACGTGGACGCCATATGGACAAAGAAATTAATAAAAAATACCACGTGTATTGTTTAGCCAGAATTGACACTTAACTAATCGTTTTTGACTGAAATTGGCACTAAAATGATTACCGTATACAAATATTGGCACTTAAGTGAGCCGACGATAAAAATTGACACTAAAGTGAGCGCCGTACACAAATATTGACACTTCTAGTGTTTTTTTGTCAATTATAGAGAGAGAGCACGCATCGAATTTAAAAGCTCAAATTGCCATGAGAAAACAACAGATAAAAACGTCGGCTTGGCTCGAATAATATAAAAAATAACAACTGTGGTGTACACTTATTGTGACGGAAAGCATCAGAGAAAGCTCGGTGAAGGAGTAAGAGTGCGACAAAAATTGAGATGAAAGTGAGGGAGGAAACAATCGTGAAAATGAAGGACGAAAATAGTGCGAGAAATTCAAATGAGAGTGAGGAAGGCGTGTAGTCCAAAAGTGAGAGGTGAAAGGGGGATGAGGGTGTGGATCGTCTGACATTATTTCTCCCTGTCATGTGAGAGCAAAATTCAAAATTTGAATTTGGCTCAATTCTCTCCTCTCACACAAACAATGGCAGCGGATCCAGATCCGGGGGACGAGGGAGGGTTCGGCTATGCGAACCACTGCATTATTGGTGCTTCCGTACCAATAATGCTGCTGTACTGCTGCTGTCAGTGGTCCTGCAGCGGGCAGCACCAGACAATGGTATTGCTGCCGCAAGTCACAGCGGCATTATTGCTGCTGCACTGATGCGACTTGCAGCAGCAGTAATGGTGCTGCACCATCGTGCCGAGAAGTGGTGCTGGACGGCACCACATAATGGCATAAGCAGTGGTGCTGGACGGCTCAACAGGGGGCCGACGGAGGGGGCTGAGCAGGCCGGCGGAGGGCCACGACGGACACCGGTCTGCGGCGAGATGGTGGCTCCAGATCTGCTCGAGCTCGGCTGCTCATGGAATCGGGTCGCGACGAGCTTGGGTCTTGCGGCTGAGCTGACAACGCGACGGTTGGGTGGCGAAGCAACGAGGCTGGACGACGGTGACGGCAGACGAACGGAGGTTCGGCGGTGGCTGCAGGCGTCGGACGGAGGGTCTGCTCGTGGTCCACAAGAAGAGGGGAGAGAGAGAGAGAGAGAGAGTAAAGTAAGAGAGAAGAAACTTGGGGAAGAGGGTTTGTGACGTGGGGGGTGACGTCAGCGACCAAGGGGAGAGTGTCGGCTGAATCAATCAGAAAGGGGTCCCACAAATAAAACCAAATCCTCTTAACTCATTTAGTTTTGTGCTTACAAAATCCCAAAGACAAAATTAGCGCGACGATTCTCGGCATTATGAGTTAAAGTTTGATAATTCAAATTTGATTTTTTCTGACAAATGTCTTAAAATGACCAATCATTGTATTTTAAATCCTCAAAATCCAACTTTATTTTCCATGTTAGAATTCACAATTTTTCTTACATAAGTTTAAATTCTAGGGCGTCACATGAACGCTTGTAATCCTCCAAATAAAAAGAAATGTCTCCCACGTTGAAAGTTACTGAAACGCCAAACTATGTAGGAAGATCAACTTTGTATGCATTGTCGTCGATTCTCTCAAGAAACTTTAAATGGGCCAGCTCTCTGCATGAGCTTGTCCTTTAATTGAGATGAAAATCTCTCATTTCACAAATGAAGCCATCCAAGATCACCTAGTTGAAAATAAGCCTATTTCCTCCTTTCTATGCGGATTAGTTTTCTTCTTGTATTCATTCCTAAAATAGAATATGCCTAATCAATTAAACATGCATCCCTTCTTTGTTTTATTGCAAAAACTGAAAATATTTTATAAAAATTGAAAAAAAAAATGGATCGACCCGGGTCAGGGCTTATATTTCTCTGCACACCGTCGAGCGCTCTCTCCACGGCCACACAGAGAAAACTTGAAAGGATAAGTTGAGAATGAGAGAGATTTTCTTTTGTTGTATAAAAGAGAGCTCGTGCTCCACGAAGCAGGCCGAGAGCCTTGCCATTCCCCCATCCTCTCACACTATCGGTGAACTTCGGCTGGCTACCAACCTGCCGTTGCAACCACCACCGTCGCGGCTCCTTGCACCGCGCCCAGCCACCCGTCAGACCAGGTACGTATGCTCCCCCGGTGGTGCCGCTGTTTTGCTTAAACTCACTGAAATATATCTCTCTTGCTGCTTTTCGTGCTCCGTGGGTCCTCGTTTGCTGGCCGTTTCGGTGTTGGCATGCCCCGACGTTTTCGACCAGCGACGGGTGTCGTCCAACCGTCGGTTATTGGTTATTCCCGCGTTTGAGTCGTTACCCGGTGGCGTCGGGTCAAGGCGGCTGAGGTGGCCGGTTGGTGGTTGTTTGCCGGGAGTCGAGTCTGTTTCGCACCTTGCTGATCGGTCGTTGGTCATTCGGACTCGTGGTGAAGTTCGGGATGGAGCATCTCCGCTTCGAGGAGGTCGGGCCAGTCATTACAGGCAGTCTGATGTCCGACGGAGCTGACTTTCCGTCCGGCGCAGGGGCTTCTCGGCTGGTCCGAAGGCAACGGCGAGTGGGCAGAGGCAGGGGTCTCCGCGACGTTTCTCGTGAAAACGTCTATGCAGGGAGCTGCGCGAGGCAGACGATGAACAGGAAAACGTGTTTCTCTTGAATATATATATAATAATAATAATAATAAATGATAAAAATAGAAAATCACCAAAATCCCAAAATTTTAAAAAATTTACAGAAAATTAGAAAAAAAAAATGGTTTTTATTGCCTTTCAGGCCTAGTTTGAACTTTTTAAAGCTCTAGATTGGTGATGATTGAAGAATGATGTCCATTCCGGTCTAATTACTATGTCTTCGATCCTTGTATCGGAATTGTTTACCTTTAAATATGGCAATTATAAATTTGGTTTGCATGTGTATATTCAAGTCTTATATTTGTCATGTTTTACCTGATTTATTGTTTACTACATCACAGTTTTTTTTATCATCTAGCAATGGTTAGATACTTGATAGGCTTTAAATGCTATGCAGAATATGTGATCACCTTAGGGAATAGTAATTGGTGAGGTACCGAAATGGCGCTAGTTATTTAGATAGCGTAAAGAAGTCCCCAGACCTAGATATTGTGGTTGCGTAAGAATTGAGACAATACTCTCATGTCTCTCATGTCTCAATTGATTTCTAGTTGACCCCAAGAGACTAATGGCGACTTATAGTAACTTATTAGGTTACTTATCACGAAAACGAAATCCAACGTCACGTGATGCAAGGCTTGGGAGAGTCTGCACTATTAATCGATGGCGATACCTCTAAATTCATCGGGACCTCTGGGAGGGACGAAGGGAAGGCCGCGATAATAACAAACTTAGCGGGCTAACATAACAGGTCCATAAAATAAAGAGGCCAAAATAAGTGGATCATAAACAAGTTTATTTAAACACTATTCATTTAAGAGGCCTCTACCATTTCTTTTACTTTTTTGTCATTCTTTTCATCCTTTTCTTTTCTTTTCTTTTCTTTCTTTCTTTCTTTCTTTTTTGGCTACGAAGCCGGTGAGCGTGCTAGCCGACCTTCACTAGTCTTAGAAGAAATAAATAAAAATAAATAAAAATCACATCTCTTAAGAGAAATAAATATAAAGCATTTCAGAAGTTTACAAATTATAAAATTGTCTACAATGATTTAGTAATAAATTTTTTTCCTAAAATTTATAAGAAATAAGTTTTCTTTTATTGGACTAAATATAATAGTGTTTTAGTAATATGGGTCGAGTCGGGAATAGGTCAAGAAATTTACAATACACATAACTGGGTTATAAACATGTTAATGAGTCAATTTGAGTCGGACCACTTATGACCCGACCTACTCATTGGACAAGTTTAGTGTAAAAGCAGTTACATAATCATTATTTTTTTATTATCCTAAGCCGATTTTTCAATCATCTAAAATATTTTTTGCCTTTCCAGACCTTCTCAACCCACCGTGCCGAATCCACCCACAGCGGGGGAAAATCAGACTATTGTCTACGAAGCATGTATCTATTTTATTGCCAGCATGCTTTGCTAGAAGATTGCACATGTCTCCTCTGATTAATTTCTTATTATTGCATCTGTCGAGAAAAATAAGCTTTGATCATTACTTTCTTGTAGAAAGTTACTCATTATGGTAAATGTTGTTAAAATACATGCGGTAAATGTTGGTATGTCGGTGTATCTAACTAGAACGGTTGACTTTCCTCAACAGCGTTTAGTGTGGCCAGCAACTTCCTCATCGTTGCTCCACCAGTCCTCTTCCCGTTGTCGCAAGCTGAAATGTCAAACGGAGACTCCGACCGCCCCTGGCCGTGTTTGTGGCATGCTAAAGAAGCGAATGATGCAATTCCTAGAGCTGCCACAACGCTGCTTGTCATAGCAGTCGCAGCTCTTAGTTTCTCATTTTTGTTCAGGAGAAGGAAAAACGTGACCCCTCCAATGCCGCCAGGGCCCCGAGGCTTGCCGTTCCTCGGGTACCTCCCATTCCTAGGGACCGATCTCCTCCGGAAATTTGCCGAGTTGGCTGAGACCTACGGCCCCATCTACAAACTCCAGCTCGGAAGCAAGTTATATATCGTGGTTAACTCCGCGTCACTGGCCAAAGAGATAGTGCGGGACCAGGACATGACGTTCGCCAATCGGTACCCAAACATCGCCGCTGCCATCGTGACATACGGCGCAAGGGATATTGTCTTCTCAAGCCAGGGGCCTTATTGGAGGAATCTCCGTAAACTGTTCGTACGGCAGATAATGAGCAACGCGAGCCTCGACGCTTGTTACGATTTGAGAAGGCAGGAAGTCAGGAAAGCTCTGAGTGATCTGTATAGAAAATCTGGGGTTCCAGTAGATATCGGCGAATTCGCCCTTCTGATCTTGATTAATGCAGTGATGGCGATGCTGTGGGGAGGGACGCTTAAGGGAGAGAAGTGCGAAGCCATGGGCGCAGAGTTTCGTAAGGTGGTGGCCAGACTCGGGGTGCTCATAGCTAGTCCAAATGTTTCGGACTTCTTCCCAGCACTAGCTTGGCTTGACCTGCAAGGAGTGGAAAGGGACATGAAAAGGGTGCATCACTGGCTTGACGATTTTATGCAGTCTGTTGTCGATTGCGCTACTGATGGACGAACCGATGAAATGTTCGATCTGAAGGAAGGAGAATCTAAAACCAATGAACATAAAAAGGACTTTTTGCAGATAATCCTGGACCTGGAGATGGATCCTGAAGATGATCAGTCTCCGACGGACAAGAATGGAGCACTCAAGGCCATTCTTACGGTAAGTTTATTAAGCTACCTGACTGGTTCTTACGTATATACATATAAGTTCCTTAAAGACTTGCCTTCATGTAGACTTGTTACGTCACTTACTTTTATTTCCATAAGAAAAACCTAGTTTTTCATGAACGAGGCAAGTCTCGTAACAATACATAAAGGCGAGTCTTGTGTGGAATAGGACGTCGTAGTTGGCGGAACCGATACGACTTCAACAATGGTCGAGTGGGTGATGGCAGAGTTGCTGCAGAACCGAAATGTGATGTGCAAAGTAGTCCATGAATTGACAGAAATCGTAGGGGAGGATGAGATGGTCGAAGAGCGCCACTTGCCCAAATTAAAGTACCTCAACGCTGTCATCAAGGAGACATTTCGCTTGCACCCGGCGCTGCCCTTATTGATACCTCGGACCCCAGACTCTTCCTGTGCCGTCGGGGGTTACACGATACCGAAAGGCAGCAACATATTCCTGAACATGGGCTATATCCACAAGGACCCCAAGAATTGGGACAAACCGTCGGAGTTTCGACCCGAGAGGTTCTTGGAAGATCCCAGCAAGTATGATTTCTCGGGCAACAACTTCACGTACATGCCTTTCGGTTCCGGTCGGAGGATATGCGCAGGGCTTCCACTGGCGGAGAGGATGTTAGCGTATGTCTTGGCCTCTCTTTTGCATTCGTTTGAGTGGGAACTACCGCGAGGGGCGGAGCTGGAGCTATCGGACAAGTTTGGGATCGTGGTTAAGAAAAGGAATCCCCTGGTTGCCATTCCCAGACCGAGATTGTCTACTCCAGAGCTCTACATGTCCTGATATATCCTTCAAAAGAGTCTCCAGACTCTCCATTTCAGTCCTAGTTTGAAATAAAAGTATCCTGTCAGTATATTTGTGATAGGAGAACGAATTTCTATCTCTTCGGGTCAATTAGGCCAGAAGATGAAAATCATGTATTTTAAGAGTAAAACGCTTTGGGTCTTGCATTATATATATATGCTGACTGCAAAATTACGATTGACTATATTAAAGATTATCTTGAAACACTTTTTAAGAAATCAAATAGGTAGATTATGCAGTAAATTCAATCGATCTTAACTATTCTAAATATATGTGATGTTTACAATGACAATAAGTTACGGAAAATGATCAAGCAAAAGAACATGTCCAGTCTTGATCATCGCCTAAATCACGCTACTAAGCAATAACAATTTGTTACTTTTTAGATTTTTCATGAAATTCCTCGTCCATGGATATAATTGGGATAGACTCGTGAGGTGACCTTCCGTGAGATGAACCAAGGAAGCTAATGAATTACTAAGAAAACACGTAAAAATTATCATAAAAGTCATAAACTCATAGTAGTTACGCCAATTCGCTCATAAACCTTTAGTTTGGCCAATTTAGCCCTAAATATTTTGACGATTTGCCAGTTTTATATTAAACCTTTCAATTTTGCCAATTAATTATAAAACTTTTAATAATTTGCCAATTAAGCTCTAAACCATTTAAACTTCGCCTTACCAACCATATCTGCCAGCCTCATCCTCTCCCTCTCATATACACACAACTTCCTTCTTCCATCAACATGGAGGGAAGAGTTTGAGCTGAATCTCTCCCTCCCCTCCCATCTCCTTGGCTGATTCAATTCTCTATTTTTTTTTCCATGTTTTCCTCCCGCTTGTGGAATCTTTTTTTTTTTTCCCGAATCTAGTCTAAATCTGAAATCTTCTCTCTTCAATTTTGAGGAGACTTTTATCCCGATCTAGTCTATATTTAGGGTTTTTTTGCGTGTATGTTTTTCGGCGTTTCGCTTCCCTTGGATTTGTTAGTGTACAAGTCCAATTTCGAAGAGATCGAAGAAGCTTCATGAATGTTTCACTCTCACTATTAGATCTATGCTCGTTCAACCTTTTCGTTCTCCATGGCGATGACGTTGGGGATGCCGAACCTGGGCATGTACCCGGCCGAAAGGCAAAGCCATAGCAACAAATGAAGATATCGGTGTGTGTTCATTATTGACGAAAGATTTGGTGATCCGCCCCCAATTTTTGGTTCGAAAAAATAAGATGGATTTGCTCTTTCAGCGTAGGTTTCATATTTTTGTTCTGATGATTCATCTTGTTATCTAGAGCTTCTTTTGTTTTAAAATAGTATGGGATTTTGTCCGGTTTTGCAATTGGATTGCATTGTTTCTCTCTTGATTTTTTTAGGAAATGAATGAAATGTTCCTTTGATTTTTTTTTTCAATAAAAAAGTATGAAACCTTTTCACAATAACTTCCTCTGGTCCGGTGGTGATTCCTTCAGGTTCTGCCAGCAAATTCAGCTGCTCGATCATCTCAGCTTCCGTGGGCGTTTGGTTTTGTTGTAGAAGCTCGGCAAATAGAACTGTCAAAACCTACCATTGTCGCTGGTGGAGGAGCTTGCTTAGATTGAGCAGACTGCAGTTGAGCAGAAGATTCAACGGCTTTAACTATTTCTGGAATGCTTTGAGCCGATTCCGGTGGAACAACATTTATTGATATTTTGTTTGGATGGTTGAAGTCTCAACATTTTCTGATGTTTGGTAACAAAAATTCAATTTCCACCCTTTTAATAAAAAATTGATTTTTTAAAATTATTTTCTTTTATCATTGTTCTCTTTGAATTTTCTTTCTTCTTTTATCATTTTCGAAAAATATTTTTCAAAAAGTTATTTTCTAAAGAAACAAGAATATTTTCTGGTGTTCGACTGAAATTTTGAAAACAAACTGAAAAATATTTGTCGATGTTTGGTAAGCAAAAAAAAATCAATTTCCACCACGCACGCCTTTTAATAAAAATTTATTTTCTTTTTATTGTTTTTCTCTTTGAATTTTCTTTCTTCTTTTATTACTTTTTCTTCCTCCTTTTTCTCTTCTGCCGGCTGCGTCGCCACATTCGAGCGGCTAAAGCCTCGCCGGATCTCAATCGAGCTCGCTATAAAAAATGAAACCAGATCTGGTCCACAAGGCGAGGCGTGGCCTTGCCGACCTCAAACCCCAAACAAAGACTCCCGGTGAGAGGTGACTTCCCCCAAGCTTTGCCACCAATTGTCATCCGATGTGATATATAGTTCTTCTTCGAGTTCTTCAAGACTTCGGCTCTGACATGAGCCCCACGGACGACGTCATCCTCAGCAGCAAGCTCGCGCATTTTTTTGCTTCGAGCAATCTCCGACGAAGACGACTACGACTCCCCAGGCAATGGCCCAGTGAAGATGGAAGTCAATGTCCAAGTTGCAGAGTTCCGTGGGGCCCAATCTTATGGTGCCAAGTCAAACCTCACCAGGAATTGCAAGCCGCTCAAGCCAATCTCTTTTCCAGATGCCAGGAGATGTTTGATTCATAGGGCGGGATAGAGGGCCCGACAAGCAAGTCGTTCTTCCAAGTGATCGACGCATGACTCATGCCGAATGAACGAGCGATCGACCCATGACTCATGCCGGGCAACCGATGCATGAATCATGCCAGTCAACCAGCGCCCGACCAGCATCCATGAAGCTTGGTCTTTATGCTTTATAGAAGTTTCGCGCTTTAAGTTGTTGTGAAAAATAGGCCATCAAACATTTCTGGATGAAAAATAGTACATTTTCAAACCTTTGCCAGAGAGGAGAATAACTTGGGATGATCAATCTTGTATGCATTGTCGTCGATTCTCTCAAGGAACTTTAAATGGGCCATCAGCTCTCCGCATGAGCTTGTCCTTTAATTGAGATGAAAATCTCTCATTTCACAAATGAAGCCATCCAAGATTACCTAGTTGAAAGTAAGCCACATCCTTTCTTTGTTTTATTGCAAAAATAGAAAATATAAAAATTGAGAAAAAAAAATGGATCGACCCTGATCAGGGCTTATCTTTCTCCAGGGCCACACACAGAAAACTTGAAAGGATAAGTTGAGAATGAGAGAGATTTTCTTTTGTTGTATAAAAGAGAGCTCGTGCTCCACGAAGCAGGCCGAGAGCCTTGCCATTCCCCCATCCTCTCACACTGTCTGTGAACTTCGGCTGGCTACCAACCTGCCGTTGCGACCACCACCGTCGCGGCTCCTTGCACCGCGCCCAGCCACCCATCAGACCAGGTACGTATGCTCCCCCGGTGGTGCCGCTGTTTTGCTTAAACTCACTGAAATATATCTCTGTGGCTCCTCGTTTGCTGGCCGTTTCGGTGTTGGCATGCCCCGACGTTTTCGACCTCCAACCGTCGGTTTTTGGTTGTTCCCGCGTTTGAGTCGTTACCCGGTGGCGTCGGGTTGAGGTGGCTGAGGTGACCGGTTGGTGGTTGTTTGCGGGGAGTCGAGTCTGTTTCGCACCTTGCTGATCGGTCGTTGGTCATTCGGACTCGTGGTGAAGTTCGGAATGGAGCATCTCGGCTTCGAGGAGGTCGGGCCGGTCATTACAGGCAGTCTGATGTCCGACGGAGCTTGGCGCAGCGTACAGCGATAGAACACAAGCAAATCCATGCTTAAAAGAGAGAAATCTCGATATTTAATTATGATAATATGAAAATCTCCATCTAAAAATCCTAAGACACCCTTTTATAAGGTGTTAACCCTAATCCTAACCTTACCAGGATTCTAATTAGCAAAATTTCAAAAATTACAATTTACTAATAAAAATGCCTAAAAATAAAGATTACGTAATATTACGCAATATCACGTAATATTACGTAGATAGCAATTTAATTATATTGCATAAATCCCAACTTTATCTGCATCATTCGTAGATCGCATCCTTATCCGCATCATTCTCCCCTGCTAGAAAAAAGATTCGTCCTCAAATCTTGTTGCGAAATTTGGTTCGCCCAGGACGGCCTCTCCAACGAATCAAGTAATACATCAGCTTCCTATCCCCATACTCGATCCCATTGTGGCATATGTAAATTTCCTGCGAATCCCATGTGATCCCTCTTTCGTTGCTCCGACCTTTATTTTGTTTGTACTCGAAATCATCTCGCTCCCTCGATTCCACAAATAGGGTCTTTCGTGCACTTAGCCATGACCATTGACCCTTTTCATGCCATTGACGCAATAATTTTTCCATCAGCTTGTAACTTGGGAAGAACACAAGAGATCCACCAATATATGCATCATTGAGAATTTTTTTCTCATTCTCCTCCATATAGAGACTAATATTCTCAATGTGCAGTGTTCCTATCGTGCGGCTGCCTAATTGCACTCTTATCACCAACCAACCCCCAAGAGGAGTTTCTTTCGCCTTTAATTGTCCTTGTAGCACCACTTCATCAGTAATCGCATTCTGCAACGTACAATTTGTTTCAATTGCATCCTCACATTTTTGTTCGGGCTCAACATCAGCAACAAACTCATCGCCACCAAAATCATTAGTTTCAGGAACATAATTACCTTGATCATCAGTGCTCCCCGAAACATCGATTTTCTGTGCATTTTCAGGAATCAAATTGGGTTTTGCCTGAGGAATGTCGTCAGGGACGACCTCGTCCCCCTTCGCCAATACGAAGGCTTCTACCATCGTACCTGGATTTGAAACCTTGCGCACACAACCATGTTTGCTCTTCTTCTCTGAGTCCTCGAAGTTCGTCAAAGAAGCTCCGTAGATAGATGGCATAATGCGGGGTTTGAACTGCAACTTAGCCTCTTTGCTCGATTCACCAACTCCTCCCAATTCACCAACAAGGAAATCTCGCGAATGTCGGGAAAAATAGCGATTTTGTTCCAAACCCATTAATTTCTGCTGGAACTGCTCATAGTCGGGTGGAAGGAACTTCTGCTTCAGCAGCCTCTTCATTCTATGCCAAGTTCGAACTCTCTCTTTTCCTTCTAACTTCCTCGTATTCTACAATCTCTCCTACCATATAGACGCAGCTCCTTTCAATCTATATGCTACTAATCTCACCCGTTTCTCACTAGGGATCTCCATATAATCGAAGAATTTTTCAATACCAGCAATCCAATCTAGAAATTCTTCTATATCAAGACTTCCATCAAAATAAGGTATATCGACTTTTAGTTTAAAGTTTTTACCTTCATGATCGTCGTAATATTGTCTGTCATCTCTTCTATTGTATCCCCTTTGAAATCCTCCATAATCAGCACGTCCTTCGTAAAAAGAACTCTCTGAAAATAAAGGGTTATTCTGCCTGCGGATAGGAACAGGCCTGATAGGGTCACCACGGGCAAGATCTGCACCCGACCTTCTGTCGTTCCGCCGATTCCGGTTCACATCAACGCCAAGACCGTCGAATCGATCCGCCAATTTGTCAAATCGTGCTCCGAAACGATCTATGTGTTCCATTAAACGCTGCTCCAAACGTCGCAGCGCGCCGTCCCCAAGGATTGGGGCTCCAATCTCCTGATCATCGTCACGAAGACCACCGCCAGTCGCCATAGACTCTGATACTCTGATACCACCTGACGCAGCGTTCAGCGATAGAATACAAGCAAATCCATGCTTAAAAGAGAGAAATCTCGAAATTGTAATTGATATCTGAAAAATATGAATCATCAAATCTAAAAACCTTAAGACACCCTTTTATAAGGTGTTAACCATAATCCTAACCTTACCAGGATTCTAAATAGCAAAATTTCAAAATTACAATTTACTAATAAAAATGCCTAAAAATAAAGATTACGTAATATTACGCAATATCACGTAATATTACGTAGATAGCAATTTAATTATATTGCGTAAATCCCAACTTTATCTGCATCATTCGTAGATCGCATCCTTATCCGCATCAAAGCTGACCGTCCGTCCGACGCAGGGGCCTCTTGTCTGGTCTGAAGGCAACGGCAAGCGGGCAGAGGCAGGGGCCTCCGTGACGTTTGTCGTGAAAACGTCTGTGCAGGGCGTTGAGCGAGGCAGACGATGAGCTGGAAAACGTGGGCACTGTTCTGATCGGGTCGGGTTCAAGGACCCGACCCACATCCCTTTTTATATGATAAAAATAATGAAAATCACAAAAATGGTTTTTCTTGCCTTTTCTGGCATAGTTTGAACTTTTTAAAGCTCTAGATTGGCGATGATTGAAGACTTAAGTCCAATCCGGTCTAATTACTGGGTCTCGGATCCATGTATCGGAATTATTTATCTTTGAATATGGCCGTCATAAATTTGGTTTGCATGTGTACACTCTAGTCTTATATTTGTCATATTTTACCTAACTGAATGTTTACTACAGCATTGTCTTTTTATAATTTGCCTATTAATTGCTTTCCTAGTTGCTAGATTAAGGATTAAGTAGGTAATTGCACGAAATGATAAAAAAATAATTACGCGTGATCATCTAACACTGGTTAGATAGCTGGTAGGCTTTAAATGTGTTATCACCTTAGGAATATCGATTGGTTAGATACCGAAAGGGTGCTAATTATTTAGTTAGCATAAACAAATCCCCAGACCAAGATATTATGGTTGCATAGGAATCGAGGGGATACTCTCCAAGAGGCTAGTAGCGACTTATAGTAACCTTTTAGCTCGCTTATCATAAAAACGAAATCCAACGTCATACGATGTAGGACTTGGTAGAGTCCGCGTCATTAATCGATGGCAATACCCTGCGGGGACCCGCGGGAGGGGCGAAGGACAAGTCCCGATAATAACAAACTTAGCAGATTAACATAATGGGTCTATAAAATAAAGAAGCCAAAATAACTGGGTTATAAATGGGTTGATTTGGAACTCATTTAAAACCCACTTAAGACGATTCATTTAAGAGGCCTCTATCATTTCTTTTACTTTTTTTTATCATTTTTCTTTCTTTCTTTTCTTTCTTTTTTTTTTGGATACAAAGTGGCGAGCATGCCAGCCGACCCTCGCCAGTCTTAGAAGGAAAAAATGAATAAATAAAAATATAAATTCGATTTCTTAAGAGAAAAATAAATACAATTCAGAATTTTACAAATTATAAAAAATTTCCACAATGATTTAGCAATAAATTTATTTCCAAAATTTATAAAAAATAAGTTTTCTTGGATTGGACTAAATATAGTAGTTTTTTAGTAATATGGGTCGGGTCGGGAATGGGTCAAGAAATTTGCAAATAATTGGGTCATAAACGGCTTACCGAGTCAACCCGACGCACCCATTTGACAAGTCTAATGTAAAGACTGTTACATAATTTTTTTACTATCCTAAGCCGATTCTTCTCTAAAATATTTTTTGCCTTTCCTGACCTACTCAACGCACCATGCCGAATCCACCCCCAGCAGGGGAAAATCAGACTGTTGTTTACGAAGCATGTTTCTCTTTTATTGCAAGCATGCTTTGCTAGAAGGTTGTCCGTATCTCATCTGATTAATTTCTTATTTGCATCTGCTGAGAAAAATAAGCTTTGATCATTACTTTCTTGTAGAAAGTTACTCATTATGTGAAATGTTGTTAAAATACATACTGTAACTGTTGGTATGTCGGTACATCTAACTAGAACGGTTGACTTTCCTCAACAGCGTTTAGTGTGGGCAACTTCCTCATTTCCCGTTATCGCAAGTTGAAATGTCAAACGGAGACTCCAACCGCCCCTGGCCGTGTTTGTGGCATGCTAAAGAAGCGAATGATGCAATTCCTAGAGCCGCCATAACGCTGCTTGTCATAGCAGTCGCAGCTCTTAGTTTCTTATTTTTGTTCAGGAGAAGGAAAAACGTGACCCTTCCAATGCCGCCTGGGCCCCGAGGCTTGCCGTTCCTCGGGTACCTCCCATTCCTAGGGACCGATCTCCACCGGAAATTTGCCGAGTTGGCTGAGACCTACGGCCCCATCTACAAACTCCAGCTTGGAAGCAAGTTATATATCGTGGTTAACTCCACGTCACTGGCCAAAGAGATCGTGCGGGACCAGGACATGACGTTCGCCAATCGGGACCCGAACATCGCCACTACCATCGGGACATACGGCGCAAGGGATATTGCCTTCTCAAGCCAGGGGCCTCATTGGAGGAATCTCCGCAAACTGTTCGTGCGGCAGATGATGAGCAACGCCAGTCTTGAAGGGTGTTATGATTTGAGGAGGAAGGAAGTCAGGAAAGTTTTGAGCGATCTGTGCAAAAAATCAGGGATGCCAGTGGATATCGGCAAGTGGACCTTTCTGATCTTGATTAACACAGTGATGGCGATGATGTGGGGAGGGACGCTCAAGGGAGAGAAGCGCGAAGCCATGGGCGCTGAGTTCCGAAAGATGGCGGGCAAATTCATGGAGCTCCTAGGTGCTCTGAATGTTTCGGACTTTTTCCCAGCACTAGCTTGGCTTGACCTGCAAGGAGTGGAAAGGGACATGAAAAGGGTGCATCACTGGCTTGACGATTTTATGCAGTCTGTTGTCGATTGCGCTACTGATGGACGAACAGATGAAATGTTCGAGCAGAAGGAAGGAGAATCTAAAACCAATGAACAGAAAAAGGACTTCTTGCAGATTTTCCTGGACCTGGAGATGGATCCTGAAGAAGATCAGTCTCCGACGGACAAGAATGGAGCACTCAAGGCCATTCTTACGGTAAGTTCATTATGTTAGTTGACCAGTTCTTATAAGATTGCACATATAAGTTTCTCACAGCAAGTTTAATGACCTGACGCACCAGAAAATATAGTTAATCCTCCTCTGCGACTCTGTTCTTTGTAGATATCTTTTCATTTTATTGCCACCATAATCATGAGTTAATGTCAACCGATTACGATTGTGTGCCGATTTCAAGTATTCAGCTTCATCAAACCTTACAGCAATTTAGGCTTTCTGATGAAATTTTGGAATGTGCGGAATAGGACATCGTGGTTGGCGGAACTGATACGACTTCAACAATGGTCGAGTGGGCGATGGCAGAGTTGCTGCAGAACCGAAATGTGATGTGCAAAGTAGTCCAGGAATTGACAGAAATCGTGGGGGAGGATGAGATGGTCGAAGAGCGCCACTTGCCCAAATTAAAGTACCTCAATGCTGTCATCAGGGAGACATTTCGCTTGCACCCGGCGCTGCCCTTGTTGGTACCTCGGACCCCAGACTCTTCCTGTGCCGTTGGGGGTTGCACGATACCGAAAGGCAGCAACATATTCCTGAACATGGGCTATATCCACAAGGACCCCAAGAATTGGGACAAACCTTTGGAGTTTCGACCTGAGAGGTTCTTGGAAGATCCCAGCAAGTACGATTTCTCGGGCAACAACTTCACGTACATGCCTTTCGGTTCCGGTCGGAGGATATGTGCGGGCCTTCCACTGGCGGAGAGGATGTTAGCGTATGTCTTGGCCTCTCTTTTGCATTCGTTTGAGTGGGAGCTACCGCGAGGGGCGGAGCTGGAGCTATCGGACAAGTTTGGGATCGTGGTTAAGAAAAGGAATCCTCTGGTTGCCATTCCCAGACCGAGATTGTCTACTCCAGAGCTCTACATGTCCTGATAGATCCTTCATTAGAGTCTCCAGTCTCTCCATTTCAGTCCTATTTTGAAATAAAAGTATCCTGTCAGTATATTTGTGATAGGAGAAAGAATTTCTATCTCTTCGGGTCAATTAGGCCAGAAGATGAAAATAATGTATTTTAAGAGTAAAACGCTTTGGGTCTTGCATTATATATATATATGCTGACTGCAAAATTACGATTGACTATATTAAAGATTATCTTGAAACACTTTTTAAGAAATCAAATATATGTGACGTTTACAATGACAATAAGTTACGGAAAATGATCAAGCAAAAGAACATGTCCAGTCTTGATCATCGCCTAAATCACGCTACTAAGCAATAACAATTTGTTACTTTTTAGATTTTTCATGAAATTCCTCGTCCATGGATATAATTGGGATAGACTCGTGAGGTGACCTTCCGTGAGATGAACCAATTAAAGCTAATGAATTACTAAGCAAACACGTAAAAATTATCATAAAAGTCATAAACTCATAGTAGTTACGCCAATTCGCTCATAAACCTTTAGTTTGGCCAATTTAGCCCTAAACATTTTGACGATTTGTCAGTTTTATATTAAAACTTTCAATTTTGCCAATTCAATTATAAAACTTTAAACAATTTGTCAATTAAGCTCTAGACCTTTTAAACTTCGCCTTACCAACCATATCTGCCAGCCTCATCCTCTCCCTCTCATATACACACAACTTCCTTCTTACATCTACATGGAGGGAAGAGTTTGAGCTGAATCTCTCCCTCCCCTCCCATCTCCTTGGCTGATTCAATTCTCTATTTTTTTTTCCATGTTTTCCTCCCGCTTGTGGAATCTTTGTTTTTTTCCGATCTAGTCTAAATCTGGAGTCATTCTCTCTCCAATTTTGAGGAGTTTTTATCTCGATCTAGTCTATATTTAGGGTTTTTTGCGTGTATGTTTTTGGCATTTCGCTTCCCTTGGATTTGTTAGTGTACAAGTCCAATTTCGAAGAGATCGAAGAAGCTTCACGAAGGTTTCACTCTCACTGTTAGATCTGTGCTCGTTCAACCTTTTGTTCTCCATGGCGATGACGTTGGGGATGCCGAACCTAGGCATATACCCGGCCGAAAGGCAAAGCCATAACAACGAATGAAGATATCGATGTGTGTTCATTATTGACGAAAGATTGGGTGATTCGCCCCCAATTTTTGGTTCGAAAAAATAATATGGATTTGCTCTGTCAGCGTAGGTTTCATATCCTTGTTCTGATTATTCATCTTGTTATCTAGAGCTTCTTTTGTTTTAAAATAGTATGGGATTTTGTCCGGTTTTGCAATTGGATTGCATTGTTTCTCTCTTGATTTTTTTAGGAAATGAACGAAATGTTTCTTTCATTCTTTTTTTAATAAAAAAGTACGAAACCTTTTCACAATAACTTCCCTCCGGTCCGGTGGTGATTCCTTCAGGTTCAGCCATCAAACTCAGTTGCTTGGTCAACTCAGCTTCCGTTGGCGTTTGGTTTTGTTGTAGAAGCTCGGCAAATAGAACTGTCAAAACCTACCATTGTCGCTGGTAGAGGAGCTTGCTCAGATTGAGCAGACTGCAGTTGAGCAGAAGATTCAACGGCTTTTACTATTTCTTGAATGCTTTGAGCCGATTCCGGTGGAACAACATTTCTTGATATTTTGTTTGGATGGTTGAAGTCTCAATTCTGGTGTCTTTGTAGTTGTCGTTCTCCTTTCAGGCTCCTTTCGTGAAAAAAAAAAATGTAGCTCTTCTAAAAAACATTTTTCAGAAGATTGTTTTTTAAGAAAATGAAGATATTTTTCGGTGTTCGGTTGAAATCTGAAAACAAACCGAATATTTTCTAATGTTTGGTAACAAAAGATCAATTTCCACCGTGCACGCCATTTAATAAAAAATTGATTTTTTTAAAAATTATCTTCGTTTATCATTTTTCTCTTTGAATTTTATTTCTTCTTTTGTTATTTTCGAAAAAAATATTTTTCAAAAAGTTATTTATAAAGAAATGAGAATATTTTCTGGTGTTCGACTGAAATTTGAAAACAAACTGAAAAATATTTTTCGATGTTTGGTAATTTAAAAAAATCAATTTCCATCATGAACGCCTTTTAATAAAAAAATTATTTCTTTTTATCGTTTTTCTCATTGAATTTTCTTTCGTCTTTTATTACTTTTTCTTCCTCCTTTTTCTCTTCTGCAGCTGCGTCGCCACATTCGGGGTTTTTTTTCCAATTTAATACAAAAAAAAATTTATTTACAAAATTAGTTATTATTAAAAAGTATTAACGGTTTTGGGTCTCGCGCGCCGGGGGAAACAGCGCGCGAGACCCAGCAGCTCGCAAGGAGTTGCGCGCTGTACAAGGCAGCGCGCAAGTTGCGCGCTGTCAAGCCTTGTGCATATGCACAAGGCTTTTTATTATTTTTTTTTCTTGTTTTCTTTTACTTTTTTATTATTTAACTTGTTTTTAATTAATTATTTTTTTTCTTGTTTTATTTTAAGTGACCGTAGCCACGATCAAGATCGCCGATCGCCGTCGTCGCCGTCGTGGCCGGTCGCCGCCTTGGATGATTTTAATTTTTTTCTCGTCGCTCTGCTGCCACATCGCCTCGCTCGCTCGCTCGATGACGTGCCTCGGCCCCGCAGCCCTATCGCCTCGTTCGTTTCATTCGCTTGCACTGAACTCACAACAATGGCGTCAGCGATCTTGACCGTGGAGCATTTTTTGAACAAAAATATTTTTTTGTGTTTCTGTTCCCGGATACGATTTTTGGGAAAAAAACGCATTTGGTAAGTAAAAAAAAAATACTTTTTCTCTAGCGATTGGCGGCGATGGCAGCTAGCGGCGGCGGCCGGCGACCAGCGGCGGCCGGCGACCGACGGCGGCGGCGACCAGCGGTAGCGGCGACTGGTGGCGGTAACCGGCGGGTGGTGGCCGCGTCGGTGACGATGGGTGGTGGTTCCAAAAGTGTTCCGTGGAACACTTTTGTGCCAGGGAACACTTTTGACAAAAAAAAATTTGCTTCTGTGTTTTGGAACATTTTGGAACCACCACCCACGCCGCCGACCCGACCACGACCGGCCGACCGCCTGTCGCCGCTGGTCGCCGCAGGTCACCGCTGCTGTCACCGTCGCCGCCAGTCGACTCCGCCGCCGCCGCGGCCGCTGGTCGCTGTCGGTTGCCCATCGCCGCCGGTCGCCCGCCGCCGCCGATCGCCAGCGGAAAAAGTTTTTTTTTTTTACTTACAAAATGCGTTTTTTTCTCAAAAATCGTAGCCGAGAACAGAAACACAAAAAAATATTTTTGTTCAAAAAATGCTCCACGGTCAAGAACCCTGACGCCATTGTTGTGAGTTCAGTGCAAGCGAATGAAACGAGCGAGGCGATAAGGCTGCGGGGCCGAGGCACGTCATCGAGCGAGCGAGCGAGCCGATGTGGCAGCAGAGCGACGAGAAAAAAATTAAAATCGGCCAAGGCGGCGACCGGCCACGGCGGCGACGACGGCGATCTTGATCGTGGCTACGGTCACTTAAAATAAAACAAGAAAAAAAATTATTAATAAAAAATAAGTTGAATAATAAAAAAAGTAAAAGAAAACAAGAAAAAAAATAATAAAAAAAGCCTTGTGCATATGCACAAGGCTTGGCAGCGCGCAACTTGCGCGCTGTTTCCCCCGGCGCGCGAAACCCAAAATCGTTAATATTTTTTAATAATAACTAATTTTGTAAATAAAAAAAAATTGTATTAAATTAGAAAAAAAAACTCCCACATTCGAGCGGCTAAAGCCTCGCCGGATCTCAATCGAGCTCGCTATAAAAAATGAAACCAGATCTGGTCCGCAAGGCGAGGCGTGGCCTTGCCGACCTCAAAACCCAAACAAAGACTCCCGGTGAGAGGTGACTTCCCCCAAGCTTTGCCACCAATTGTCATCCGATGTGATATATAGTTCTTCTTCGAGTTCTTCAAGACTTCGGCTCTGACATGAGCCCCACGGACGACGTCATCCTCAGCAGCAAGCTCGCGCATTTTTTTGCTTCGAGCAATCTCCGACGAAGACGACTACGACTCCCCAGGCAATGGCCCAGTGAAGATGGAAGTCGATGTCCAAGTTGCAGAGTTCCGTGGGGCCCAATCTTATGGTGCCAAGTCAAACCTCACCAGGAATTGCAAGCCGCTCAAGCCAATCTCTTTTCCAGATGCCAGGCGATGTTTGATTCATAGGGCGGGATAGAGGGCCCGACAAGCAAGTCGTTCTTCCATTATGGCTACTCCGAAATACTGAACTGCCACCTTATCCGTCCATTTCCGAAGACGAGAGCTGCTATCCCTAATGTGTTGCCCCTCTTCCTCCAGTCGGGAGCTAAACCCTGGGAGTGAGAGAGATTGAATGACGTCGCAGGCAGCAGGCAATAGTACGTAGATTCCACTTAGGGGAAGCTGAAGCTGAATCAGTCGCCTCTGGTGCTTCATTCACGCGAAGCGACAAGGAATTCTCCAGCGAGAAGCGTAATGAGATCGGATTAGCTGGTGAAGAGCTGGGGTTATGAGGGCGGGAGACAGAGAGAAGAGAGAGAGAGAGAGAGAGACGACGACGAGTAGCTGAGGAGGAGCTGTTGAGAATCGGGCGCAGGTCTGGGAGGGGATCGAGGAGAGAGAGAGTCTGGGAGAGAAGGGATTTTAGAAGGCCAGGAAAAGATAAATCGAAAGGAAAAGGGAAGGTCGGGAGAGAAGGCACATCGGAAACAGGGGAAAATGATTTCCCTTTCTCAGAAACGGAAATTATTTTCCTAAATTTTAGCTGGCTGTTTTCTGTTGACAGGGAAATTTTTTTTTTTTTTACCACTTATCTTTCGTTCCACAAACATCGAAAAATGAGGGTAAAAAAAATTCCGAAAGATATTTTTCGAGAAACAAACCGAGCCTTGTGTCGCGACCCGAAATTCATTTTTTCAGGAACAATTTCGAACGAGCTAATGGATTGTCGAATAGGGCCCCCACTCTAAAATGTGGATCGCGGGCTTTCTCGACACGGGCCCTCCCAGGCCCATACCAAATCGCGACGGGAGTAAATTTTTACGCGGGTTTCGACGATAAGAGTCGATCGCATTCGACCTTGGTGTGGTCGTGGTGGCATGTGCTATGTGTGCATGCATTTGGAGTCGCCGCCGGTCCTTTTTGGAAGGTGAACCGGAAACCTCACTAATCGATTGGGAGAGATCGACCAGTTCTGTGGAACCAGAGATTTAGGGTTCGGGGACTTGGTTACGTTGGTGTCATTACCAACGCCCTTTCGGTACCTAACGTGAGTGATTTTCCTAACTAAGATTTCATACAGGCGCAATTTTAGGTGAAGTAAGTCTGATTCAGGACCAAGGGCAGATTGGGAAGATTTGGGGACGGTTTGCTCGAAGGGCGAAATCGTCCTTTTTTTTTTAGGCTTGGGAGTTGAAATAAACAAAATAGGTCATGGCCAGTTGATCTTGGCCATTTCCTATTTTGGAGATTTTTCTTGAACTTTTCGGGATTTCTAGAGAAACGATTTCCCTAAAGGGCAAAATCGTCATTTTTGAAAAGATCGGGATTCGAAAGACCAAAGATAGGTCTTGACCAGTTGGTTGTGGTCATTTCCCATCTTCTGGATTTTTTTGGAATTTTCAGGGTTTCTTGAGAAACGATATGCCAAAAGGGCAGAATCGTCATTTTTTAAAGGATCGGGACTCAAAAGACCAGAAATAGGTCATGGCCAGTTGATTGTGGCCATTTCCTATCTTCTGGGATTTTTTTTGAAATTTTCCGAATTTCCTTGATTTTTTGGAGACGATTTGCCTAAAGGGAAAAATCGTCATTTTTGAAAAGGGTCGGGTTTCAGAAGACTAAAAATAGGTCATGGCCCGTTGACCGTGGCCATTTCCAATTTTTTGGGATTTTTCGGGAATTCTTCAATTTTTTAGGGAGGCGATTTACCAAAAGGGTAAAATCGTCGTTTTGGAAAAATTAGGGTTTGGAAGACCCAAAATAGGTCATGGCCAATTGACTGTAGCCATTTCCTATTTTCTGGACGTTTTCTGGAATTCTTCAATTTTTGGGGAGACGATTTGCCAAAAGGGCAAAATCGTCATTTTGGAAAGATTAGGGTTGGGAAGACCCAAAATAGATCATGGCCAGTTGATTGTGGCCATTTCCTATTTTTTTGGAAATTTTTGGATTTTTTGGATTTTTTATTTATTTATTTTTAGAATATTTTTTTTTATGATTTTCGATTTTTTTTAATGAATTTTCGGATTTTTTATAATTTTTTTGAATTTTTTTATTATATTACATATTTTCCGGACCGGGTCAAACCCGGCCCGCGCCTCTCGGGCGCCCGGCCCGACCCTACGGGTCGGAGCCGGTCTAAACGACGCCGTTTTTATTTTTTCGAAAATTTTCTATTTTTTTATTATTTTAAAATCATTTTTTCGAATTTTTGAAAATTAAAACCCATCGGACGGTCCACGCATTGCCACGTGGCACTACCCTAGCCGCCAGATTAATTTAATTTTGAAAATGTCGGATCGCGACCCGTGGCGCAATCCCATCCGTCCGATCTATTTGATCTTAAAGCCACCAGATCGCGACACGTGGCGCATCCACGGCCGTCCGATCTAGGTTTCTTCGAAAGCATCGGATCGCGACACGTGGCACACCCACAGCCGTCCGATCTAGGTCTTTTTTGAATTTTCGAAAATATTATTTATTATTATAAAATCATTTATTTATTTTCGAAAATTCCCAGATCGCGACACGTGGCAAAATACACACCGTCGGATCTAGGTTTTTTTTTTTGGAACCGGCCCCACTTTGCCGACGTGGTCGCCTACGTGGCGCGCCACGTCGGCGTTGACTAGTCAACAAAAATTGACCAGTCAACCTGGTTATCTGAGAAGACGACCGAAGGTGGAGAATTCCGGCGATTCCGCCGGAATCCTCGCCGAAGGGCTAAGCCCGACGAGAAAACGCCGCCCAAACGACGCGGTTTCGAACCCATTCGACTCCCCATCAACACAGCATCCCATTCACGACGAAATATATAACAAACGACAACCGGAAGGCCCCCGGTCGGTCGTGAACCGCGCCGGTTCCGGCGATCATTTTCACGAAAAAATTTTACACTCCAAACTCGATTTCGGACGTTCAAACAACATCCAACAAGGTTCAAGAAGCTTACCTGAGCTCCTTTAGAGCTCAGCGGCCACCAACTACGCCGGACCGAGTCCCCGGCTCGGGCTTGGGACCGGGGAGCTTCGACCACCGTTTTCGGCGCCGTTCGATGCAAAACAAATATCACAGAGTAGTTATAATCGGCTCTAGGACAAGCTTGAGGCAACAAATGGGCATGAGTCTCTCGAATAACACACGGCCGGTGACAAACTCGGGTCAAGTAAAGGGCAGGCATTTCATCGAACACATAACAAGCGTTCAAGAAACGAATGTCTAGGCTAGATCCGTGGGCATTTCGCGCGAAACCGAGGCAATGCAATGCTCAGACATCGACATAGGAATGACAAGGGACGTCGGAATGCATTCAGTTTGGCTCGGTTTGGTCGAGAGCCCAAACCGAGCCAAATCCACAGTAAGAAAAAAAAAACAGGGCACGAAAACAGGGGGAAAAAGAGTGCGGTACCGACCTTGGCCTGGCTCGCCGGCGGCTTAGGAGCTACGGCGACGGCGCTTCGGGTTCCCTGAAGCTTGGAGAGCTCTCGGCGAACGCTTGGCCACGCACTCTCTCTTGGTTCTCTCTCGGCCGGATCTCTCTCTCTCAAATTTTTTCAAACCGTGAGCTCCCCTCTCTCTTCTCTCTCTCCGACCTTATAGCCGAGGGTTGTCCGCGATCGAGGACGATTACGCACCTCTCTCCCTCTGAAAAAGCTGGTCTGGCAACCTGCCTCTCGGTCGCTCAACCTCGCTCGACATCCCTGCTCTGTCTCCGTTTCTTTTTCTGCAAATCCCCTGCCTTACTGTACATGAGAAGCAGAGGGGAGATGCAGACCCGATCGGGTCGGGTCGGGTCGGTTCCTACTCGACCGGCCTGGTCACTAATTTTTCGCCTAATTGTGCCTCTAATAGATTGTTTTTCATGAAATTTCTTCCAAAATCGGACTCCTCAGCATGTTTACCATCTAAAATGAGTGTTTTCGCGCATAATTGAATCGGAATTTAATGAAAACCCCAAATTACGCATAGGATCCGAAATTGATTTTTGCCAAATCGGAGGCTTAAACGATCGAATTAGTCCGAATTGAGGCCACCAATGAGTTCGGGACGACGAAAACTAGGGGGTAGGGGTGTTTGATTTTCATGGGTGTCCCTAGAGAGAATTTAATTTTAAGATTCGCAAAATCGTGGACTAAATCGCAAAGAAATTTATGCAATTAGGTCCTTTTTGTCAAAATTGATCAAATTAAAGGCTTAATTGACCCAATAGCACCTCAAGGCTCTATATTATAATGCCATGGCTTATGTAAAGTGAAAATTGAAAATTAATGGACTCCAAAGGCAATTTTTATCGTCGATTTGGGTTTATGTTTGTGAAGAAACATAATGACCCAAGTCGAATTTTTGAGATTTATAAAGACCAACCTGAAGAGGGAATTAAAATAAAATTATTGACTATTTTTTGCATTTTTTTTGACCACGAATGGTATTTTTCTGATTTTTTGGGTATTTTTATAATTAAATAAATTCGAAAAAATATTAAAAATTTCGAAAAATATTTTTTGTTCAAAATTAGTTTCTTAGGCTGGGTCAAGGCTTCTAAAGTTGATTTTGTAATTTTATGACTTTTTTTACTATTTTTAATTAATTTTAAAAAGTAAAATCAAAATAAAAGGTGATTAAAAATCAGGTGTCAACAACTGCCCCTCTTTGAGAGTGAGCTCGTCAGAGGTCGCTTTCAAAGATAAAAATGACACCTGAGTCTTAACCGACTCGACTGGGGAAAAAGAAAGTGCCATGACATTAGACTCTAAGAAACCCATCGATGAAAGCTCAAATTCGTCCCCGGCTCGCTTTGACAACTTGAACGTGGGCCGGAGAGGGGGAAATTTACCTGGAGCTTACCTGTCCGATGTCGTGCTTGTGGAATCCAGGAGTTCGTTGTTATGCTCCTAGGGCGTTGAAATCGTGGGCTCGGCTTCTCTTTTTTTTTTTTTATTATTTACCTTTGTAGCTTCTGACTTGCTATACCAGGTTTTTATTTCTCCCTTCGTGGCTTCTGATTCACCATACCAGGTTTTGAAAGTCTTTCCCGCGGCTACCGGCTGCACTCCATTCCGAAGGGTGAGAGCTTCGAGGCATGGCTATCCGGCGCGTGCTTCGTGGAAAAGGCGATCACCGTATCTCTAGGCAGCAAGTCGCGAGCGTTATGGGCTCCGATCTTGAACTGTGCTTTGAGATACCTCTGTCGTAGATCCCTGTTTGGTGGGATTTGGGGTGGAATAAATGTCTCTTCCGCGGCTACCGGCTGCAATCCATTCCGAAGGGTGAGAGCTTCAAGGCATGGCTATCCGGCGCGTGCTTCGCGGAAAAGGCGGTCACCGTATCTCTAGGTGGCAAGTCGCGAGCGTTATGGGCTCCGATCTTGAACTGTGCTTTGAGACACCTTTGTCGTATATCCCTGTCTGGTGGGATTTGGGGTGGAAGAAATCTTCTAAAGCTGAAAATTGGCGATCCGGTCCGGAAGATGACAGATCCGCGGCTACCAACCTGTGAATACTTACAGAGAGATTTATCTAGGTCATCGTGCTTTCGAAGCGGCAAGCGAGCCTTTTGGGCTTCAGTCTTGGGTCGACTTCTAGGCACCTATTTGCTTTAGGGGATCCCATGACGCTGACTAGCGGGGCCAGATGGGACTTCTTAAGTTTTCCTTGAGTTTTTTCTTTGAAAAGTGTTCTTGGGACGAGGGTTCTCTACGTCTGATGAGTTTTTTATTTTTGAAAGGGTTTTCCATGACGAGGGTTCTCTAGGTCAGAGGGGATTTTTGTGTTTTTTGAAAGGGTTCCCAGGACGAGGGTTCTCCACGTCTGATGGGACTGCTTGACTTTTTTTAAAAGGGGTCCTAGGACGAGGGTTCTCCACGTCTGATGGGACTGTTTGATTGATTTTGAAAAAGGGTTCCCTGGACGAGGGTTCTCCACGTCCGATGGGATTTTTTGAGTTTTTGAAAAGGGGTCCCAGGACGAGGGTTCTCCACGTCCGCTGAGACTACTTGATTTTTTGAAAAGGGGTCTCAGGACGGGGGTTCTCCACATCCGCTGAGACTGTTTGATTTTTGATTTTTGATTTTTTTTAAAAGGGGTCCCAGAACGAGGGTTCTCCACGTCTAATGGGATTGTTTGATTTTTGAAAAAGGGGTTCCCCAGACGAGGGTTCTCCACTTCTGATGGGACTGTTTGATTTTTTAAAAAAAGGGTTCCTCGGACGAGGGTTTTCCATGTTCGATGGGACTTTTTGTTTTTGAAATGGGCTTTCCCATGATGACGGTTTTCAACGTCAGACGGATTTTTTGTTTGTTTTTTTTAAAAGGGTTTTCCCATGACTACCAGAGGGGATTTTTCTTTAAAAAGACTCTCCCATGACTGCGGCTCGCAATGTCGGATGGGGTTTTAGTCTGATTTTGAAAAGGGGTTCCCATGACTAGCAGAGGGGATCCTGTCTTAATGTTATCAAAAATTTCATTCAGCCAAAAATTTCATCCGGGTATGCTAATGATGTAGGAGATCATCCAAAACATCTTGCAACATAATGTGACGATCAAAGCTCCTTTTAGGGAGGGTTTTGAATCAAATGATCTGAGATCATCAAAAGAGTTTGGTTAAAACGCCAATTGGAGTACGCTCATCAAAGATGGCTCCTTGCTATTTTTTAGGAGGTTTCTTCTCACTTCCTCTCATTTTTGAAACACTCAAATTCTCTCTCGAACCTACATTCAAGGTTTCAAAATTATTCGTAGTGTATACCCTTTGGTTGATCAAAATGGACTTTTAAAGGACCGTAATGTTGGGCTCGGTCAATGATTTTCAAAGGGGACTCGTGGTCGAGTCGAGGCCAATGAATTGAAAATCTTCATCGTCTGCTTCGGGTTTACAAGTCAAGAACCCTGCAAAAATGAGAGAGAAATAGTCTTGCTCGTACCTCTTCGAGCGATGCTTAAAATCATTTAAACTCTACGTTAACTCAAGTGCCTTAGTCGAAAAAGACTTTCAAGGGTTGTAACGTAGGTGAGGATTGATGATTGAAAAAGGCCTTTTTTTTTCAGAGTATGTGAGGAGGATTTGACGTTGGTGATCATTGCAAATTTACCACCGATCTTGACTCTTGGATTGATCTTCAGGAAGCACCCTCGTTGTTCGAGGATGGTGTCGTCGTCACTTGGACGTGCCCCGGCTGGGGATAACTTCATGACTTGATTCCCATGGGCATTTTCTTTTACAAGTAGATTCCACTAGGGATTAACATTTGGATATTCTGGGATCCCTTGGATGTTTTATAAATACACAAGAATTTGAATGGGCATTGGCCTTGCCTTTACCAGGCACTTTGCTTTTTGATGCCCGGGATTGGCCTTTTTTTTTTAATCCTGCCTTTTCTTTTCTTCTCCTTTTTTTTTGGCAAGATTTTTAAGATTATGCTAGACACACATGCTAACAAAATCTTAGCACATTGAGGAGTTAATTTAGGACTTTTCTATAGACTCAGTTCTTTTAAGTTCTCCCGATTTGAGGTGGCGCCGTCTTCATCTTGGAATGTGCAATGATCACCAACAGGATTAACGAAACGGATATGCAGGCTCAATGGGGCTGCGCAAAGGATGAGTATGTGTGGGATAGAGAAGCAACCGCTTTTCGTCGTCCTAAAGCACTTGAATCACAGTACGAGTTTAAATGTAAAGAAACACTCGAAGATTGATGTTGGTTCGAGCAAAAAGATTTCTAACCATTTACCTCATACCGCCGCTGGAATTCCTTCTGATTGGCCTCAATGTGGGGTGGTTCTTGACAGGGTTATAGAATTAAATCCTCCGCCCAAATTGATTAACAATGGTTGACCTGTGGTGTTTGGGATAGAGAAAAGAATGCCCTTCGTCTTTTCAATCTAGGTAACCACTGCGAATGATCCCTACATCTGCGAACACGGTTCCTATTCTAATTCTTACTTCACTCATCACTCAAGTGTTTGTAGGGACGTGTTTGGCCATGGGTTGCCTCTCATCGTCTGAGATACTCCTTTTGATAGTTTTAAACATTCCCTTTTGAAAATTCATTTCTTTTTATCCAAAACGTCCCTTACTGGGATCCTTGATGCAATATGCATGTTCCAATGTACGTGTTGGATGATTCCAAAAGTTTTTAAATGTGAGTGCAGATGAAAGGATTTCAAGAATTTCGCACACATTTTTTTCACACATGGAATTATTGAGTATCTCTAGACTCTTCGAAGTCTCAATGGCTCAAAGACCTTTCAAAGTCGAAAGAAGTGTTTCCGAAAATTTTAAGCTCTAAGAGATAAGGAAAATGGATACTTACCTGCCCGCCATGGTGGGGAGTCCCTGGAGACGCAAAAGAGATGTATTAGTATACGTTCTCGAATATAGAGAAAACTGGAACAATACAACTTCACCCTTAATTATGTGTTCCCATCTGGATGTAATCGCGTAGAGTCTGAAGATGTGCGATCCAACTTGATCGGATGAGATGGCCAAAAGCTTGGAGCTTCTTTGGAGTCTTAAAGGAAAAGGGATACTCACCTATCTGCCATGACGGTGAGTCCCTGTCAAGATAAGAAATGAAGAGTTAATGTACGTTCTGTGTTAAAAATGAACTGGAACGATACCACCTTACTCTTGATTCGGTAGCCCCGATCAGGTGGCATTTGCCCCAGTTGACTACTTTAATCTATTTCACAACTTTTGCAATCTCCCATTTTTCGAGATGCCTCTCACTTAGGGCTTCCTGTCTCTCTTCATCCTCAAAGTGTTGCTCTTTCAACGCTTATAGGTATTGTCTCTCTCGAGATGCCCTACCCCAGTAGCCTATGCATCGCTACTTGTCGCTAGGGTCTTGATGGCTCTGCCCCAACATGCTCTTTTGGTGGGGAGTCTGATCCAAGTGGATCTTCAATCAATTATCATGATGACTTGGGCTGTTGACTTCTTCTTCTTCTTCTTTGTTAGATCTTCTTGAAGTACCATCTCTTGATGGATTCTCGAGATGATGTCTCGCATGTTGAATCTTGCCACATTCTTCGTGGTGACGTTAGTATATGACATGGCCTCGCGAAATAGTCGATTGCTGCCAGTATGAAGCGATGTCCGTTTGAAGACTTGGGATTGATCGGGCCTGTCATATCGATTCCTCACATGGAGAATAGCCCTATCTTGGACATTTGGTGAAGCTCGATCAGAGGTGCATTGATTCTATCCCGATACATCTGACACTGACGGCATGATCTCACATGTTGATTATAGCCCGATTCCAAGGTTATCCAGTAATAACCCAATCGCATGATTTTCTTGGCGAGGAGATGACCATTCATGTGGGGACCACATTCTCCCTCGTGTATTTCGCTCATAAGTGACTTGGCTTCACTGGCATCCACGCACCTAAGGAGCACTGAATCATAAGATCTTTTGTAGAGAACTTGGCTGCTGAGAAAAAAAAACTTGCCGGCCATCTTCGCTAGGTACTTCCTATCTCCTATTTGAGCACCCGGGGGAAATTCCCCTTTCGCCAGGTAACTCCTAATGTCATGATACCAAGGCTGGTCATCGAGCCCCTCTTCGATTACCATGCAATGCGCCAGTTCCTAGGTGATGACAATCCTCATCGGCTCAATGTCCACGCCATTCCTTGCTTGAAGCATGGAGGACAAGGTAGCTAACGCGTCGGCAAAGTGATTCTGCGTCCTCGGCAAATACTCGAAATCGATCACTTCGAATCCCTTGACTACTTCTTCTATGAATTTATGGTATGAGATGAGTTTATAATCCTTTTTTTGTTCGCCTTGGGTCTGCAGGATGACTGACATCGAATCTCCATAAATATGCAACTTCTATACTTTCATGCCGAGGGCCAACTGTAACCCTAGGGTAGAAGCTTCATATTTCGCCACGTTATTGGTGCATGGGTGTCGCGACCCGTCCGAAATCGGACGCGGCTAATGGATTGCCGATCGCGGACTTTGGATCGGCGCGGGCCCTCCCAGGCCCATACCAAATCGCGGCGGGAGTATTTCTTTAAGGATTCGACGATAAGAGTCGATCGCTTTCGACCTTAGTGTGGTCGTGGTGGCATGTGCAACTTTGCATGCATTTGGAGTCGCCACCGGTCTTTCTTGGAGGGTAGATCGGAAACCTTACTGACCGATTGGGAGAGATCGATCAGTTCTGCGGAACCAGAGATTTTGGGTTCGGGGATTTGGTTACGTCGGTGTTATTACCAACGCCCTTTCGGTACCTAACGCGAGTGATTTTCCTGACTAAGAGTTCATGCAGACGCAATTTTGGGTGATATATGTATGAGTCAGGGTTTCATGCAGATTGGAAGACTGGTCCTACCACATCACAGTCAATATAATGAAAGCGCAATCAAACACACAAATAAATCACGTCAATGCACATCAATTTCAATCATGGGCCTCCTAGTATAGCCATAAGGGCTTAGCGAAAATGCAATTTAGGACTAGGGGTAAGATGGGAAGATTCGAGGACAATTAGCCCGAAGGGCAAAATTGTCATTTTTGGAAGGTTTGGATACCGAATTACCCAAAATATTCCATGGCCAGTTGATTGTGGCCATTTCCCCTTTTTGAGAATTTTTTGGATTTTCCTGGATTTTTTTGGAATTTTTTTGGGAGACGGTTTGCCGGAAGGGCAAAACCGTCATTTTTGGAAAGACCGGGGGTCGAAAGACCCGGAACAGGTCATGGCCAGTTGAATGTGGCCATTTCCTATTTTCTGGAATTTTTTTTAGAGTTTTTCCGAATTTTTTGAATTTTTCATGATTTTTTTCATTTTTTTATTGATTTTTTGATTATTTATTATTATTTTATTATTTTCTGAATTTTTTATAATTTAAAAATATTTTCCGGGCCGGGTCAGACCCGGCCCACGCCTCTCGGGCGCCCGGCCCGAACCCACGGCCGAAACCGGCCCTAGCAAAAACGACGACGTTTCTGTTTTTCTTATTTTTTTATCATTTGTTTTGATTTTCTGAAAAAAAAACCACCATCGGATGGCCCAGGACGCGCCACGTGGCCTCCTCTGGTGCGTCCGATCTTCGGTCAGATCGGATGCTCCTCAGAGTGCCACTTGGCGCGACATTAACCATCGGATCAAAACTTTTTTATTATTTTCGAAAATCATTTATTAATCCTGAAAAATATTTTAATTTTTTTAAAAATCCCAGATCGCGACACGTGGCAAAGCCACGGCCGTCCGATCTGGGTTTTGTTTTGTTAACGACACGGCCCCACCAGGCTGACGTGGCTGCTGACGTGGCACGCCACGTCAGCCGTTGACCGTTGACCACCGGCGACCTCGCCGGAGAAGACGATGAACAGTGGAATTTCCGGCGAGGTCGCTGGAAATCTCGCCGGCGAAACGCGAACCGACCCCAAAACTCAATATTTTTCGCCCGTTCCTTCGGCGTTCGACTTCCTGGGACTTTGGCATCCACATACAAGCAAAAACGACGCCATGAACACGTGAAAAACCGACGAACCGGACCTCCACAACTCCGTTTCTGGCGAACGTTTTGCAGAAATTTTTTTTGTTTGAACTGGTTTCATTCAATCACGAGGCATCCAATGAAGGTTTAGAACTTTACCTGATGTCGCCTAAGCCTCGGCGACGGCCCATCTCGCCGGTTTGAACTCCCGGCACGGCCCGAGTGTTTAGGAGCTCCGGCCACGGTGCTCGTCCGTTTTCGATGCAAAATAATAGCGAGGAATAGATTAGAGATAGTCTTAACGGAGTTTGAAGACTAGAATGATGTGAAACGGGGCCGGAGAGGGCACGGCCGAAAGCTATAAAACGAGATGTTCATTGACACAATCCGTCGAGCAGGTGGTGTGCACGTACGAAATCTAAGTCGGGAGGATACACCGACCTGGTTTGGGCTGGTCGACGATGGCTGGAGCTCCGGCGGCGACGGGTGTGACATCCTGAAGTCGAGGATGGTCTTCCTTGCCCCCGCCTCTCGCTCGAACTCCCTCGGCCAAAAAAAAAAAAAACTCCTCTCCTCGGCCGAACCACACACCCCCTATCAACGAGAATCCTCTCTCTTTTTGGTCTATGGCCGACCGCCTTTTCTTGTCCACCAGCCTCAAAACCGATGAGCTTGTCGCCCTGTCGTCTTTTTTTTTTCATTTTAAAAAACACCGCACCTCGCTGTCCTCTTTGCCTTTGTCGGCCGGTGGGTCTGCAACTCAGTTGCAGACCCGGTCGGACCGGGTCGGGTCGGGCCTGACCCGACCGGCCCGGTTCGACCTAATTTCGCCAAATTGAGCCCCCAATCATCACCTTTACATAAAATTGATGGCAAAATCGGACTCCTTGACATGTTTTCCATCAAATAGGGGTATTTTCGTGAATCAATTGGTTGAAATTTAATGAAAACCCCAAATTACCCTTAGGATCCGAAATTGATTTTTGCTTAATCGAGGGCCCAATCGACCGAATTAGTTCAAATTGAGGCCACCAATGGATTCATCATGATGAAAAACATAGGGTAGAGGTGTTTGATTTTAATGGGTATGCCCGTATGAAATTTAATTTCAAAAATTGTGAAACCGGGGACTAAATTGAAAGAATTTTATGCAATTAAGTCCTTTTGGCTAAAATTGATCAAATTGGAGGGCAAATTGACCCAATTGAATTTCAAAACTTTAGAATCCGATGTCATAGCTTATAAAAACCGAGAATTGAAAATTAAAAGACTCGAAAAGGAATTTTTATGCGCGATTCGGGTTTATGTTTGTTAAGGAACATAGTGACCCGAGCCGAATTTTTGAGATTTAAAGTGACACACTTGAAGAGGAAATTAAAACAAAATTATTGAATATTTTTGTGTATTTTTCTGACCATGAATGGTATTTTTCTAATTTTTTGGGTATTTTTATAATTAAATAAATTCGAAAAATATTATAAAATACCAAAAAATATTTTTTGTTCAAAATTGGTTCCTAAGGCCAAGCCAAGGCTTCCAAAGTTGATTTTGTGATTTTATGACCCTTTTTTGATATTTTTAATTAATTTTAAAGAATAAAAATCCCGATAATAGATGGTCAAAAATTAGGTGTCAACAGCTGCCCCTCTTTGAGAGGAATCTCGTTAGAGGTTTCTCTCAAAGATAACATGGCACCTGATTCTTAACCGACTCGACTGGGGAAAAGAAATGCTATGACATCGGACCCTTAAGTCTTTTGATGAATGCTCAAATTAATCACCGGTTTACCCTTGCAATTCGAACATTGGCCGAAGTGAGAGAGGCTGACCTGAAGCTCACCTGTCAGATGTTGCTGGTTGCGACGACTTTCAAGAAGATACCTAGGACTCGTTCAGAATATCCTAGGGAGATTAAGCTCTGACCTGTATGGTAGGTCATACCATTATGGGATTCCTAACTGGTAGGAACCTGAGAAGGGCGTATCCCACACTTTGGGGTTTTGCCAAGGATTTTGATCCGTATGGTGGATTAGACCATAAGCGGTTCGCCTACAGTAAGGCTTACCTAGGAAAAGAATTTCTTCAACATTTGGAATTAGTCAAAGTTTTGATCCGTATGGGGGATTGGACCATTGGGTTGATCCTTATGGCGGTATCTACCTTTGAGTTGACCCCTCAGGCGGTTTCTACCTTTGTTTGACCCTTTAGGCGGTTTCTACCTTTGTTCTGACCCTTTAGGCGGTTTCTACCTATGAGCTGACCCTTATGGCAGTATCTACCATCAATTTGACCCTTATGGCGGTATCTACTATTGTTTGACCCTTTATGCGGTTTCTACCTTTGTTTTGACCCTTTAGGCGGTTTTTACCTTTGGTTTGACCCTTCAGGCGGTTTCTACCTTTGTTTGACCCTTCAGGCAGTTTCTACCTTTGTTTGACCCTTCAGGCGGTTTCTACCTTTGGTTTGACCCTTTAGGCGGTTTCTACCTTTGGTTGACCCTTTAGGCGGTATCTACCTTTGTTTGACCCTTCAGGCGGTTTCTACCTTTGTTTGACCCTTCAGGCGGTTTCTACCTTTGTTTGACCCTTTAGGCGGTTTCTACCTTTGGTTTGACCCTTTAGGCGGTTTCTACCTTTGGTTGACCCTTCAGGCGGTATCTACCTTTGGTTTGACCCTTCAGGCGGTTTCTACCTTTGAGTTGACCCTTCAGGCGGTTTCTACCATTGGTTGACCCTTCAGACGGTTTCTACCATACATTGACCCTTCAGGCGGTTTCTACCATTGTTTTGACCCTTCAAGCGGTTTCTACCTTTGTTTGACCCTTTAGGCGGTTTCTACCTTTGAGTTGACCCTTCAAGCGGTTTCTACCTTGGTTTGACCCTTCAGGCGGTATCTACCATGTGTTGACCCTTCAGGCGGTATCTACCTTTGTTTGTTTTGAAAATGGGTCTCATGACGAGGGTTCTCCACGTCCGATGAGACTGCTTGAATTTTGAAAATGGGTCTCATGACGAGGGTTCTCCACGTCCGATGAGACTGCTTGAATTTTGAAAAGGGGTCTCATGACGAGGGTTCTCCACGTCCTATGAGACTGCTTGATTTTGAAAAAGGGTTCTATCCTCATCCCTTCTTTTGAAAAATCCCGAAATTTGTAGGGAATTCAGTTTTGAAGCAATGAAAGATTTTATCTTGACAAAGCTTCATTTGAGTCTGTTGAGGCGACATTCAGGGAGATTGGTGTTTCCAACGGATCTTGCAGAAGTTCGAGCCTGAAAAATTTTTCTTCACCAAGAAAACATTAGAAATCTTAGGGAAGCCGACGGTTGTCCATCTGACAAAACCGTATGATTTAAGTCTTAATCATGAAATGTGCGTTTTGATGCTGGAGGTTATCCAAAGCATTCTTGCAACATGCAAATGTGATCACAAATCCCTTGCACGGAAAATCTGGATCAAACAATTTGAAATTTCCAAAAAGAGTTTGTTCAAAACATCTATTGGAGAATTTCTCATCCAAGAGGGCTCCTCACCGCTCTGTGATAATGGTCTTTTGTAAGGAATGCGTTCAACTTCCTACTAACCTGTGCCTAGGATTTAGGATCATTCGCAGCGCATACATTCTTGCATGGGACCGTAATGTTAGGCTTGGATATTGGCTTTCAAAGGGGACCCGCTTTGGAGTCGAGGCCATTGAATGAAAGTCTTCACCATCTGCTCCGGGTTTACAAGTCAAGAACCCTGCAAAATGAGAGAGAAATAGTCTTGCTCGTACTTCTTCGAGCTAAGCTATATGTTAACCCAAGTGTCGTAGTCAGAGAAGACTGCTTCCGGGTTGTAACATTGGTAGGATTGGGGACCGAAAAAAGCTTGTTTTTGGCCCAGAATTCGTGATGGGTTTGACATTGGTGATCATTGCCGATTTGCCACCTGTCCTTTCCATTCTGCATCTTCAGTCTTTGAGGTGCGCAACCGATTTTGAGGTGTGCACCAGCTCTTTAGAGAGCGTCTCTTGTGGTATTAAGAGGTTGACAACTCTTTCTGTGTTTTTGCTCCACGGCTGACATCATTTAGGGAGCAGTCTTCTTGATCTGACTCCTTTAGGGATTTCCTCTTTTCCCATCCGGCTTCATTGCGGATCAATCAAACAACTTACACGAACATCGGCCTTGCTTTTACCAGGCACTTTGCTTTTCCTCGATGTCGTGGATTCTTTTCTCATTTTCATCTTTTTTTTTTGAAATCCCTTAGTCTTGAGCTCTTCCGTTTCTAAAGTGATGCTGCATCCATCTTGAAATGTGCAATGATCACCAACGGGTTCATGAAACGAATTTGCAGGCTCAACTTGGCTATGCAAAGGATTCGGTGTGTGGGATAGAGAAATGAATGCTTCTCATCGTCCTATGGCACTTGGATTACCATATAAACAACACACAAAGATTAATGTTAGTCCGAGCAAGAAAATTTCTAACCATTTTCTCCTGATGCTGCTGGACTTATTCCCGTTTTGCCCCAATGTGGGGTGGTTCTCGACAGGGCTGATAATGAGAACCTCCGTTCAAAGGGGTTATCAATGGTCACCTGGAGTATTTGGGAATATGAAACGAACGCCTCCGTCGTCCCAATCCATGTAATTGCTGCGAATGGTCCCTATCTCCGTAGGTACAGATTTTGCTGTCTGATTCGCTCCACTTCTCTCTTAAATGTGTATAGGACGTGTTTTGACTAGGCTTGCCTCTCTTTTGAGTAAACTTCCTTTTGAATGATTTGACAAATAATCATATTTGGAAAAATTCATTTCTTTCTTTCCCAAAATTTATCCATCGAGGGGATTTTGTGATGTAACGTGCATGTCTTATTCATGCTTTGGGCAACCTCCCGATTTAAATCATGAACATCGATGCATTGGATAATTTTCATGACGGCTGAAAGTATTTTAACATTTTTTTATCTCCAGCTAACTGGGAAAGGGATACTTACCTACCTGTCGTGGCTGCAAACCCCTGAAAATGTAAAAGAAGCATATCATTGCATGTTCACGAATTTTTCAAAAATCGAAACGATACATCCTACCCTTGGTCATGTACTCTAACGAGTAGTACATGGGATGTAAAAACCTGTTCGTCTGTAAGGCGATTCCCCTGTCAAGGATAAATAACGAGTATCAATTCATATTCTCAAATTCAAGACAAATTGGAACGATACAACTTTACTCTTGGTTCTCATCCCGTTCTGATGTTGCGTATTGATATGAACAACATCTATCAAATCCGCCTATCCATTCTTGGAGTGTTTGCAACATCAATGGTTCATCTGCCCCCAGTTAGGCAACGTCTGTTCTGTTATTCGAACAAATGGCTCCTTGAGTGATTTATCCACGTTTATCACCTGAGAAGGGAAAGAAAGGAGACATTACTTCGGTATTCGATTGAAGATCGTTTAGGAACGATACATCATTTTACCAAATAGGTGGGTTCGCGGCCAAACGTATTTCGTATTGAAGGGGTAGATCCCATTATGCTCCGCGGGTGATAGTCATTGTTCATGGAACTTGCTCCACGGATTAAGTGATTAATCCACGGCCCTCGGCTTGAAGATGCTCAAAGGGTGATGTTGACACTCACGCGCAATTAGTTCTAGATATTAATGAAAGATGTTCCCGTGGGAACCTTACAGTGCGATCAACAACATATTCAATAGGAGTATTCAACCCCTTTCCTCTAAGCATTTTTCATCGAGTAGCCATGCCTTGCATCAGACGTTTGATCACCGACCTTGCGTCACCACTGCGATGGTCCTCCGGCTCCAAATTGATCGAGCCAAAGATTGAACTCATCGCCAAGGAAATTGCTCGGGTCTTCGAGCCATTGATGTTCAAGTTGGGTATCAACGATTGTTGGGGGCAGATTTATTTCATTGCCTTCGTTGTGAGGGATTGGAGTCTTTGAGCTGGAACCTTCATCATTGCCCTGTTGGGGTTGAGACATACATTCCTGAAGAGTATTGATCCAAGTGTCCAGCTCCTCATCAAGGAAATCACCTGTTCTTTCTAGCCCTTGGTGCCCAGATTGGGTGTCGTCGACTGCAGGCGAGGGATTCCTCTCTTTGCTCTCGCCGTGAGCAATTTGACCCCTCGAATTGGAACTTCCTCCGATGACCGGCAGGTTCATATGTGCACTCTCTACCAATGCCAGATCCGCTTCAGGGACAACATTAATGACTGATTCGCGCTCAAACTGAGGAATCCCTATGTGCTGGAACTGTGGCATATACTCTTGAGGAGTATTGAGATAGCTCGGCGGAGCATTCTGATTTGGGTTAGAGGAATCGCTGACACGACTGCCGGTCCCGTCATTGCTGAAACACGGTTGGGTGCTCTTGGCTTTCCAATCATCGTGGTTGTAACTCTGCCCAGCACTTGAGCTCCAACCGGCTTTATGATGGTTTAACGCTATCCTCCCATCCTTTAGCAATCTCCTATAGTACTTAAGGTGAGACTCAACGTTAATTCTAGAGAGCCCCGGCACGTTCATAATCTCGAGTACACGTAGTGGGCTAGCCGAATCAACTCCCAGCTCTCGAATTGCATCAACAAATTTGGTGTGAAGTTCATAGGTCCAGTAAAACCTTGTTCTCTTATCACCCAAAATATCGTCAATACTTCGGTAGCTATTCTCTACGGGATCTAGTCGTTTCGAAAGTTGTCCAGGGGGGACTCACCGACTTTGGATTGGCTGGCTGCGACAGCGAGTTCGTCATTGAGAGAACTCCCCCTGTGATGATTCATATCCCATTTCTCAGAGGATGTTGGTGTTGATCCTATGGTGTTGACTTGCTCATGCAGATCTCCGGCGGTATCTGGCTGTGTCGAAAAATGCTGTGGAGAATACGGTAACAGCTGAGCGTTATTCGTCAACAGGGATGGTTCATCGAGGAACACCTCGCCGAGGACAATAGGATTACCACAATTAAGGCAGGTGGCCTTGGTCAGAGCTTCCTTATATCTCGCGCTTTCAGCTTGAAGCTTCTCATTCTCCTCCTTCAGGACTAGTAACTCATGGTCTGCGTGTTGCTGTTTCACCCGGGTTCGTTTGTTGGCGAACCAAAACTTGACCTTCGAAAGCTCCAATCCTATCTTTCGGCTCAACTCCATTTTCTGTTGTCTGCTTGGAGTGGAGCATTCATTGAAGAAAGCTTCGAGTTCTCGGATTTGGCCTGGAGTGTGGCGTTGTAGTTGCTTCCTTTTCCGACTCCGGTCATCATTGTATACTCCTTCTTCGTAGCTGAAACCTAGAATTTCATCGCTGGAGGAGTCAGTCTCCATGGCCTTCGGGCAGGATTCAGCTCCAGGATCTTTAAAGTCTCCCAGCAGTTCGTGCTCAGAAATGTCCAGGTCGGGCGTTTCTAGCAGATGGGAATAGCTTTTAAACATGATGGATCGGAGTATCTCGGGCTGATCTAGTTCACTCAGCTTTCTCTATCCGGTCTTATGTATTTGCTCACTCTAGAAATTTTCTCGAGTGATTGTGCGTGTCCTAGAACCATCCTTCAGGCTGCATATGAAGACCAGCAAGCAAGCGCTCCTCCCGAGACCCTGCAATTACTCCTCGTCTGTCTTCCCCTTTCTTTTCCCTCGTGACAGGATCACAAACTCTTTTGCATTGATTCGGTTTCATCGAGTATTGCGCTCGTCCCTTAGTTCAGTCTTCAAAGTGGTGGGTCTATAATCTTTTGGCGCCTTTTATGATTTGCTAGGCCCGAGAACGTGGGGAGCAACGGCGGACCCGCAATTAATGACTCCGTTTAATTCATTTAGCTCCATGGGAATTAACGCTATGACCTTCTCTCAACCCCTTTTCATCGTTCAAACGAAAGTGGCATTTCCCCTATGCATGCTGTTACTCTTCATTTCAACATCCTGGGCGCTTGGTGAGGAATGAGTTCGTGGCCACTCAAAATTTAAAGACCGTCCCTGGTTTCAGACTTAATCTAACAAGGGATCATCGCAACTGAGCATGACGATGTTCGTCGATAGCGTTGGTTTTCATACATAATTAACTATAGCCATTAAAGAAAAATGTTCCCATAGGAACTTTACAATGGATAAAAAGAATGATCCACTCGTGAACATGTTCTTCTTTCTATGGGTGATCGTAGCGACCAACCCATCGTGCCCCGAGTCAGGTGCTAGATCATGGCTGTCCAAGCATGCCAGCCTCCCACTGATTGAACAAGGCATCGAGCCCCTCATCAAAGAAATCGTCTGTTGTGGGTTGACCAGCGGCAGGCAGAGCACCAGCCGACTGCTGCTCGAATGGAGGAGTGCGCACTCGCTGTACCTGTGACACGTGCTCTTGAAAAGTGTTGAAATGGCCCAGAAGGACATTCTGATCATCTTTCAGTTCGCCGGTGGTCGGGTTGCTAGCTTGATTGATGCTTAGATTCGGCCGGGTATCTCTTGATACCTGAGCATTACAATGGCGGTCGCCCCTAGTTTTTGAGCTAGAGACGGATTCCTCCCGGTCTAGCTCCGCTCGACGCTGTTTTAATAGCCTTCTGTAGGCACCAAGGTGATTCCTGACCAGTTCCTTACTAAGCCCCGGTACATTCATGGCCTTAAATATGCGCGTCGGATTTGCTGAATCGATCCCCATTTGGTGAACCACGTCTAGGAATCTGAAATGCAGTTCAGGGGGCCAAGCGAACCTCCTCTTATCGTGGCCCAAGATTGCATCGATGGCTTGACGACTGATTAACTCATCTCCAGCAGGACCCGACCCTATCGAAAATTGTTGTACAGAAGGCTGATGTGCTTTGAGCTGGTCGGCGGTAACATCCAGCTCCTTGAAACTGTAACTCCAATCAAAGCGATGCATATCCCATCCTCCAGGAGGCATTTGTATCGTCTTCGTAGGATCATCCTGCTCATGCGTGACTCCGGCAAAATCTGGTTGAGCAGGAGGTGCCCCGAGGGAGTAGGGTGGTAAATGTCTTCAATCATTGCGTGAGGCTTATCGGGGAATATCTTACCGAGGGCGATGGGGTTATCGCAATGAGGGCAAACGGTAATATTGAGAGCTTCTCCATACCTCATGTTTTTTGTTCGCAGCTTTTGGTTTTCTTCCTTTAAAATCTCGACCACCTGACGTTTGCGTTGAGCCTTCGATTTGGATCTCCTATTTTGAAACCAAAACTGGATCTTCGACTGATTAATCCCCAACTCCCGGCTCAATTCAATTCTCCACTTCTTTTTCATGTAATGGCTTTTACTGAAGAGGGTTTCCAACATTTGGGTTTCCTCCTGAGAGTATTGGTGAGGACGTCTTCTTTTCCTGAGTTGAGCATCGTGGATGTCGTTGTCGTCGTCGCCGTGATTTTGATTTCCGTTGCCAGAAGTGTTGGGCTCCATGGTTTTGGCGTTAGATTTGATCTTGGAATCTTCGAGATCCCTCTGTGGTTCAATTTCTGAGATTTTTGAGTCAGTCGCCTCTAGCAGCTGACAGTAACCTCTTAAATATGTTGGATTGAGAAATGTTTGATTGGTTCTTGCCCACTCAGAGTTCTCCACTCTCCCTTGTATGCTCACTCTCTATAAAGTTTTCTTCGAGTGACTTTGTATGTTCAGGAGACGCTCTTCAAGCATCATTAGGCAAACGTTCCCCCTCAAGACCTTGAATTTCTCGCTTAGCTTTTCAACGTGATGGGACTGCCAAATCCTGTTAGGGCTCTCTTCGATAGTTGCGCTTACCTCCCACCTAACTCTAATAATGGTGATCCCGACAAATCTTTTACATCTTTTAATTGATGAGCCGGAAATCGCGGACCGAAACGAATCCAATGGTTCTCATGAGGGGACCTCCTGCTTTACCCCCTAACTGGGTCCACCAGCATTATTACTGAGACCCTTCATCATCCTCGAGTTGCTATAAAATGAGGAATTAACATATGGCAGGTTAGCGTTCTCGCATAATCAGCTTCTTCCTTCTAATCTCTCTATTAGACTCGTCTTATTCTCAAGCCAACCCAACGCAAATGGCCTCCTCTCCCGTACGGACTTTTTCAACTGATGTCTTGGCCTAGTGGGAAAAGCTTTATAACCTACTGGGTCGCGGTTACGCGCACATAACCGATCATTCTGCAACCGAGGATGCAATCTGTGTCCTGCTCGAGGACCTTGATACCACTTCTCTCGAAGGTACTACACTGGGGAGGGAATATAGAATTTTCCCGACTCTCTTCGCACACTCCTTAGAGGCCTATCGTGTTGCTAATCGGGAGGTTCTCGTGGCTCGTGTCTTGCGAGCTCGTTATGAGGAACGATCTGATCATTTGGTGCTGACCAACTATCTGGTTGATAGTTACAAAAAGGCCGTCGAGTTTGCTAATGAGCGGGTCGCGACGTTGCTTCGCGAGAGGAGAAATCTGGTGGATCAATTGGCCATATCCCTGACCACCGGCGAGCATGACCGCCGCAATGTCCTGTTAAGGCTTCAGAGCGACTGGCAGGAAGAACGGCTCGACAAGATAACCGCGGACATAGCTCGCGGGAATGGACTGGTTCGGGACCTGGAAATAGTCATCGAAGAACACGAGGCCAAGGTCGCCGAAGTTAAGGGAGAATGCAGAAGTCTTCTCCTCAGGCATGCCGACCATGACATGCGGAGTTGGGAGTATGAGCATAGCATTAATAACATGGAGGGTCAGTTGGGATCCTTTGTGTCGTTAATTAGGGCTCACTTTGGCTTTACTTTTCCACCCCGAATTGTATGACCTGCTTTTGAAAACCCTCCGCCGAGCAAAATAAATGAAAGTTCTCGTGTGTGTGTGTGTTTTAACTTCTGTATGGTTCATTTCTTCGAGCATCCAAACATCTTCAACTTGGGTGAGCCGAACCATAATATCAATAAGCCGAGCAAATACGTCCTGATTTTATAACTCGCTCATGATCAGATGGAAGAATAGTTGCAGATTTGTCCAAGAAAAGATTTCTCTATACTACTTGTTTTTCACCTGCAAATGAAAAGACCGAGTCAGAAGGAATAATCTGAAAAAGAAAGCATAGACCCCTTTCAATCTTATGCTTGCTCGTGATTAATAAGGACAAGAACTTTTACAAGGGTTTTAATCTTGTGCGAAAAGTTTTTATCAATATTCCTCGAAAGAAAGCATACTATTGAAAGGAATGTAATTCGCGATAATCGCTTTTGATTAATTTCGAGAGGAATGAATTACTCAAAAGTGCAAGACATAATAACGTGTTTTAAATTCAATTGAAGATATGGCATCCAAATTAAGGTCGTTCGCTAAGAACGAAAGTAGTTTGGACATCTATCTCGTCATTAAATTTGAAACTACGCTGATATTCTTGATCAATTATCGTGAATTACCAGTGGTGTACAACATGCATGAACCAATTCAAGTGTGTAGTTCCTTCTAGCGAAATTGGGGTTGGATTACCTCACACGACCAAAAGGTCGTGCAAGACTTCCAATTTTAATTTCCTCTAAAGGAATTATAAACTTGACTTGGGAGTATTCGGATGATTAGAAAAAATGCCACTATCACATTCCAATGCCCGTTAAAAGAAATACAACCAAGTTCCATCTGAATGTATACACCAATAGATCCCTAATACAATCGCTCTAAGGGGTGAGATAGAGAAAACCTCAGTAAAAATAAACCCTATACAAGAGGACTAGTAATGGAAAATGAAATAAATGAATGTGATCCTAACGTTTAAGGATGCCCCAGTTTTGATCTGTGCCTTCAGGATCACTTGCCCCAACTCGTCATCTTCATTGGATGATACCTCAATAATGTCCATAGTATGCTCCTTTATCGCATACTCGGTGTTCGTCGTGGGATATCACCCTCCTCGTCTTCTATCAAGGACGTTAGGGACAAACGCACATATCTATCCTCGAAATGGCATTTAATCTAATCACCAGAATGCAATGAATGAAATGCCTATATTTATATGAACAGTGATAGATTTGGGGGGATAGAGAGTCTTACCAACCCAACTCGTCGACTTATGTGCGGTTTTAGGTGTACAAACCGCCCAAAGACATACGCATGAAACAAGTGATGGTAAACTTCTAAAAATCAGAGGGTTTGGCACCTAAGGTTAAGGTTCTCACCTCGAGTTCTAGAAAGAGCCGATTCCATTGCACAGCTATCGTTGCATTGGGACTCGATCCATAGTTCGAAGCGAGCGAAATTGAAAAGTGGATTACCCCGTGTCTTTCCTCACGGAGATTCCTTTTTCAAATCCTTCTATTGTGTTCCTAAAGGCGGCGCCCGGGGTTTTAGGCGCGGTTGTGTGTGTCCATGTGTCGTGATCATCACGATGCAAGTCATGCACAACAGTTTATCAATCAGCGCTTCAAATCATCCACACAACATACATTCCTACGCCAACCTGCATAAGACAATGTTAATCACGGACTACACCCCTTATTTCTCCAATCTGCAAAACATATAACACCTATCGTAAGCGGACTTACCTCACCTTCAAGAGCGCCTGCATGGTAAGAAAAATCACTCAGCGTTTTAATTACGGCCCAAGTCCACTTGAGATCTAGAACGATAGGTTCTATAACAAAAAGTCCCCAGTGGAGTCGCCAGCTGTCGCGACCCGTCCGAAATCGGACGCGGCTAATGGATTGCCGATCGCGGGCTTTGGATCGGCGCGGGCCCTCCCAAGCCCATACCAAATCACGGCGGGGGTATTTCTTTAAGGATTCGACGATAAGAGTCGATCGCTTTCGACCTTAGTGTGGTCGTGGTGGCATGTGCAACTTGTGCATGCATTTGGAGTCGCCACCGGTCTTTCTTGGAGGGTAGACCGGAAACCTTACTGACCGATTGGAAGAGATCGATCAGTTCTGCGGAACCAGAGATTTTGGGTTCGGGGACTTGGTTACGTCGGTGTTATTACCAACGCCCTTTCGGTACCAACGCGAGTGATTTTCCTGACTAAGAGTTCATGCAGACGCAATTTTGGGTGATATAGGTATGAGTCAGGGTTTCATGCAGATTGGAAGACTGGTCCTACCACATCACAGTCAATATAATGAAAGCGCAATCAAACACACAAATAAATCACGTCAATGCACATCAATTTCAATCATGGGCCTCCTAGTATAGCCATAAGGGCTTAGCTAAGATGCAATTTAGGACTAGGGGTAAGATGGGAAGATTCGAGGACAATTAGCCCGAAGGGCAAAATTGTCATTTTTGGAAGGTTTGGATACCGAATTACCCAAAATATTCCATGGCCAGATGATTGTGGCCAGTTCCCATTTTTGAGAATTTTTTGGATTTTCCTGGATTTTTTTGGAATGTTTTTGGGAGACGGTTTGCCGGAATGGCAAAACCGTCATTTTTGGAAAGATCGGGGGTCGAAAGACCCGGAACAGGTCATGGCCAGTTGAATGTGGCAATTTCCTATTTTCTGGAATTTTTTTTTAGAGTTTTTCCAAATTTTCCGAATTTTTTGAATTTTTCATGATTTTTTTCATTTTTTATTGATTTTTTGATTATTTATTATTATTTTATTATTTTCTGAATTTTTTATAATTTAAAAATATTTTCCGGGCCGGGTCAGACCCGGCCCACGCCTCTCGGGCGCCCGGCCCGAACCCACGGCCGAAACCGGCCCTAGCAAAAACGACGCCGTTTCTGTTTTTCTTATTTTTTTATCATTTGTTTTGATTTTCTGAAAAAAAAAAACCACCATCGGATGCCCCAGGACGCGCCACGTGGCCTCCTCTGGTGCGTCCGATCTTCGGTCAGATCGGACGCTCCTCAGAGTGCCACTTGGCGCGACATTAACCATCGGATCAAAACTTTTTTATTATTTTCGAAAATCATTTATTAATCCTGAAAAATATTTTAATTTTTTTAAAAATCCCAGATCGCGACACGTGGCAAAGCCACGGCCGTCCGATCTGGGTTTTGTTTTGTTAACGACACGGCCCCACCCGGCTGACGTGGCTGCTGACGTGGCACGCCACGTCAGCCGTTGACCGTTGACCACCGGCGACCTCGCCAGAGAAGACGATGAACAGTGGAATTTCCGGCGAGGTCGCCGGAAATCTCGCCGGCGAAACGCGAACCGACCCCAAAACTCAATATGTTTCGCCCATTCCTTTGGCGTTCGACTCCCTGGGACTTTGGCATCCACATACAAGCAAAAACGACGCCATGAACACGTGAAAAACCGACGAACCGGACCTCCACAACTCTGTTTCCGGCGAACGTTTTGCAGAATTTTTTTTTGTTTGAACTGGTTTCATTCAATCACGAGGCATCCAATGAAGGTTTAGAACTTTACCTGATGTCGCCTAAGCCTCGGCGACGGCCCATCTCGCCGGTTTGAACTCCCGGCACGGCCCGAGTGTTTAGGAGCTCCGGCCACGGTGCTCGTCCGTTTTCGATGCAAAATAATAGCGAGGAATAGATTAGAGATAGTCTTAACGGAGTTTGAAGACTATAATGATGTGAAACGGGGCCGGAGAGGGCACGGCCGAAAGCTATAAAACGAGATGTTCATTGACACAATCCGTCGAGCAGGTGGTGTGCACGTACGAAATCTAAGTCGGGAGGATACACCGACCTGGTTTGGACTGGTCGACGATGGCTGGAGCTCCGGCGGCGACGGGTGTGACATCCTGAAGTCGAGGATGGTCTTCCTTGCCCCCGCCTCTCGCTCGAACTCCCTCGGCCAAAAAAAAAAAAACTCCTCTCCTCGGCCGAACCACACACCCCCTATCAACGAGAATCCTCTCTCTTTTTGGTCTATGGCCGACCGCCTTTTCTTGTCCACCAGCCTCAAAACCGATGAGCTTGTCGCCCTGTCGTCTTTTTTTTTTCATTTTAAAAAACACCGCACCTCGCTGTCCTCTTTGCCTTTGTCGGCCGGTGGGTCTGCAACTAAGTTGCAGACTCGGTCGGACCGGGTCGGGTCGGGCCTGACCCGACCGGCCCGGTTCGACCTAATTTCGCCAAATTGAGCCCCCAATCATCACATTTTCATAAAATTGATGGCAAAATCGGACTCCTTGACATGTTTTCCATCAAATAGGGGTATTTTCGTGAATCAATTGGTTGAAATTTAATGAAAACCCCAAATTACCCTTAGGATCCGAAATTGATTTTTGCTTAATCGAAGGCCCAATCGACCGAATTAGTTCAAATTGAGGCCACCAATGGATTCATCATGATGAAAAACATAGGGTAGAGGTGTTTGATTTTAATGGGTATGCCCGTATGAAATTTAATTTCAAAAATTGTGAAACCGGGGACTAAATTGAAAGAATTTTATGCAATTAAGTCCTTTTGGCTAAAATTGATCAAATTGGAGGGCAAATTGACCCAATTGCATTTCAAAACTTTAGAATCCGATGTCATAGCTTATAAAAACCGAGAATTGAAAATTAAAAGACTCGAAAAGGAATTTTTATGCGCGATTCGGGTTTATGTTTGTTAAGGAACATAGTGACCCGAGCCGAATTTTTGAGATTTAAAGTGACACACTTGAAGAGGAAATTAAAACAAAATTATTGAATATTTTTGTGTATTTTTCTGACCATGAATGGTATTTTTCTAATGTTTTGGGTATTTTTATAATTAAATAAATTCGAAAAATATTATAAAATACCAAAAAATATTTTTTGTTCAAAATTGGTTCCTAAGGCCAAGCCAAGGCTTCCAAAGTTGATTTTGTGATTTTATGACCGTTTTTTGATATTTTTTAATTAATTTTAAAGAATAAAAATCTCGATAATAGATGGTCAAAAATCAGGTGTCAACAATGGGAAAGTTAAATTTGTGGCCACAGGGGAGTGCTGGCCATCTGGAGATATTAAAATTGCCCCGGTACCTGCCCCAGCTAAGTTGACTGCACCATCGAAATACATTGTCCAATTGTCATTCGAGAGTGTCAGGATATGACCCTCGGCTTCCTCTTCTCCGACGGGGGTGTCGTGACCTTGTGAACTCTCTGCTAGCATATCGGCCATAGCTCGTCCTTTCACGGATTTCTGATTCGGGCTCTTTATGTCAAATTCAGCAAGGAGTACCTGCCATTTAGCCAATTTTCCCACCAACAACGGCTTCTCTAGCAAGTATTTGATTGGATCATTCACCGTGACTAACTGGATAGTATGGTGAAGGGTGTACTGCCTCAGCCTACGGAGTACCCAGATTAGCGCGACGCACGTTTTCTCTATCTCCAGGTATTTCGCCTCTGACGTGGTGAACTTCTTGCTTAGATAATAAACTGCTCGCTCCTTGCCATCTTCGGGGTTCGTTTGAGAGAGTAAAGCCCCCAAGGACTCATTGTGAATAGTGAGGTAAAGGGTCAGGGGAACGCCAGGAATCGGAGGCACCAGCATCGGTGGACTAATCATATATCCCTTGATTCTATCAAAAGCTTGTTGACACTCGTGGTCCCACTTGATTTTAGCATTTTTCTTCAGGAGCTTAAAGAACGGGTTGGCTGTTTCTGAAAGCCGGGATATAAAGCGGGCGATGTAGTTCAATCTGCCTAAAAGGCTCCTCACTTCCTTAATTGTCGAAGGGGTCGCAAGACTAAGGATGGCTTCGACTTTGGTGGGGTCGATCTCGATGCCACGACTGCTAACTACAAACCCCAGCAACTTGCCAAATCTTGCCCCAAATACACACTTCGCGGGGTTCAACCTTGTTGACACCTGATTTTTAATCATCTTTTATTTTGATTTTACTTTAAAATAAATTAAAAATAGCAAAAAGAAGTCATAAAATTACAAAATCAACTTTGGAAGCATTGGCCTAGCCTTAGGAACCAATTTTGAACAAAAATAATTTTCGTAATTTTTAGTATTTTTTCGAATTTAATTAATTATAAAAATACCCAAAAAATCATAAAAATACCATTCGTGGTCAGAAAAATGCACAAAAATAGTCAATAATTTTATTTTTATTCCCTTTTCGTAATGGTTTTTATAAATCTCAAATATTTGACTTGGGTCATTATGTTCCTTCACAAACATACACCCGAATCGACCATAAAAATTCCTTTTTGAACATTTTAATTTTTAATTTCCACTTTTCATAAGCCATGACATTTTGACCTAGAGCCTTGAAGTGAAATTGTGTCAATTAGGCCTTCAATTTGGTCAATTTTTATAAAAAGGGCCTAATTGCACAAATTTCTTTGCAATTTAGTCCCCGGCTTTGCAATTCTTAAAATTAAATCGTTTCTAGGGGTACCCATGAAAATTAAACACTTCTACCCTATATTTTTCATCGTCCCGAACTCATTGGTAGCCCCAATTTGAATTGATTTGATCGTTTAAGCCTCCGATTTGTCGAAAATCAATTTCGGATCCTATGCGAACATTGGGGTTTTCATTAAATTCCAAGCCAAAAATTCACGAAAACACCCATGTTACATGGAAACCATGCTAGGAAACCTAATTTCGACATCAATTTTGTAAAAAATCATCAAATTGGGGCTCAATTTGGACGAATTTGTGAAACCGGATCCATCAGATCGGGCTCAACCCGACCCGACGGATCCGGGTCTGCACCAACGTTCAGCAGAGCGTTTTTCACGCACGTTCTTTGTCCTTTCCTTTTCCTCGTGGGAGGACGGCTTCAGCGGACGTGGCCTCAGCAAAAGGATCGAGAACATTCCCTGGATTTGTCGCCTACTGCACCAAGGACACACGGGGGAGTGAGCTGGCGTCTAGGGAGCTGAAAAAAAAAAGGACGGACGTTTGCGGGGGGGAGCGTCGCGAAAACAGAAAGGAAGGAGAGAGGAGCAGGGGCGACAGGTCGCGACTTTGAAAGAAAAACAAAAAGGATCCGAGAAAGGGAGGGAGGGAGACTCTCGGACAGATACACAAAAAAGAGAGCAGAAGGAGAGAAAAAGGGGTCGCGATTTTTGCAAGAGGGGTTCACGGTTTAAAAATTTTTGGGAGAGAGAGAGTGAAACCCGAAACGACCGAGAGGAAAGGAGGGCGATTGAGCGTTCGTCGTCGGTTCTACGAGCCTCAGAGAACTCGAGCCGCCACCGTCGAAGCCCGGAGCCGCCGGTGACACTCGGCCAAGGTCGGTACCTCATCCCTTGTTCATCCCCTATTCTTTTAGCTACTGTAAGTTTGGCTCGATTTGACTTTTTGGTCAAACCGAGCCAAACCGAACCTATACCGATGCCATGTCGAGTCTTCCTAATGGTGCCTGAACTTTATTTTCTTTCGATTTAGCTCGTGTGACCCCCGGTGTCCGCTTGAATGTTTGTTTTCGGATGCACACCACGTGTTTGATGAAATTCTCGTCGGACCATCCCGCTTGTCTAACTCTCGACCCTGTCTCTCCCGGCCTTTCTTAGCCCCGTTTAGGCCTCGTATATATGCTAGAACCAACTCTAAGCCTTGTGTGCTTTCTGTTTTGCAATGTTTGGCGCCGAGAATGGCGGTTGGAGCTCCCCGGGCCCAAACCCGAGCCTAGAGCTCGGTCCGGCGAAGACGGAGGTCGCCGACCCCTAGGTGACCTCAGGTAAGCTCCTTGACCTCCGTGGTGTGCTTTGTGAACGACTGGAATCAAGTTTGGAGCGAATTTTTTTTTTTTCGGAAAATACTTCGCCGGAACCGAATCTTTGGGTGTTTGTTTAGCCGGTTTCCGGCGTCTCTTGGCTGAAAATGTTCATGTATGTTGGTGAAGAATGCTTAAGGATTCGAATGCCGCGAAAACGAGCGAAAAATATGAAGGTTTGGGCTCGGTCTCGATTTTCCGGTGAAGATTCCGGCGACCTCGCCGGAAATATCACTGTTCCGGCGAGTCGCCGGTTATCTTCTCCGGCGGCAGGGGGCTGACCGGTCAATGTTTGACCGGTCAGCGCTGACGTGGCGCGCCACGTAGGCGGCCACGTCGGCGAGGTGGTTCCACAAGCAAAAATAAAAAAAGCCTAGATCGGACGGCCGTGGGTATGCCACGTGTCACGATCTGGTATTTTCGAAATTAATAAATGATTTTTGAATAACAAAAGGCTTTTTCGAAAATAAAAAAAAAATCAAATTGATCCGACGGCTAGGATACTGCCACGTGGCAACATGGGGACCTTCCGATTTGTTTTAATTTTCAAAAATTCGGATAAATTAGAAAATCGTTTTAAAATAGAAAAAAAAATTGAAAAATCAAAAACGGCGTCGTTTTAGGCCGGTTTTCGACCCGTAGGGTCGGGCCGGGCGCCCGAGAGGCGGGGGCCGGGTTTGACCCGGTCCGGAAAATATTTTTTTAATATAATATAATAAAAAAGATTCAAAAAAAATTATAAAAAAATCCGAAAATTCATAAAAAAAAAATAGAAAATCATTAAAAAAATTCAAAAAAAAAATATAAAAATAATAAAAATTCGGAAAAATTCTAAATTTTTTTTTGAAATGGTCACAATCAACTGACCATGTCGTATTTCGGGTCCTTTTGAACCCTAATTCCTCCAAAAGGACGATTTTGCCCTTTAGGCAAATCGTCTCCCAAAAATCAAAGAAATTCCAAAAAAATTCCAAAAAAACTCCAGAAAATAGAAAATGGCCACAATCAACTGGCCATGTCCTATTTTGGGTCTGTCAGACCCCAATCTTTCCAAAAATGACGATTTTGCCCTTTAGACGTGTCGTCTCCCAAAAATTCAAAAAAAAATTCCAAAAAAACTCCAGAAAATAGAAAATGGCCACAATCAACTGGCCATGTCCTATTTTGGGTCTGTCAGACCCCAATCTTTCAAAATGACGATTTTGCCCTTTTGGCAAATCGTCTCCCAAAAATTCCAAAAAAATTCCAAAAAAAAACTCCAGAAAATAGAAAATGGCCACAATCAACTGGCCATGACCTATTTCAGGTCTTCCAAACCCTAATCTTCCAAAAATGACGATTTTGCCCTTTAGGCAAATCGTCTCCCAAAAATTCCAAGAAAATTCCAAAAAATCCAGAAAATAGAAAATGGCCACAATCAACTGGCCATGACCTATTTCAGGTTTTCCCGACCCTTTTCAAAATGACGATTTTGCCCTTTTGGCAAATCGTCTCCCAAAAATTCCATGAAAATTCCAAAAAAATCCCAGAAGATAGGAAAGGGTCACGATCAACTGGCCATGATCTATTTCTGGTCTTTTGAGTCCTGATCCTTTCAAAAATGACGATTCTGCCCTTTTGGCATATCGTTCCTCAAGAAACCCTGAAAATTCCAAAAAAATCCCAGAAGATAGGAAATGGCCTCGATCAACTGGCCATGATCTATTTCTGGTCTTTTGAGTCCTGATCCTTTCAAAAATGACGATTCTGCCCTTTTGGCATATCGTTCCTCAAGAAACCCTGAAAATTCCAAAAAAATTCCAGAAAATAGGAAATGACCACAATCAACTGGCCATGACCTATTTTGGGTCTTCCAAACCCTAATCTTTCCAAAATGACGATTTTGCCCTTTTGGCAAATCATCTTTCCAAAAATTGAGGAAATTCATAAAATTTCAGAAAAATTTCAGAAAAATAGGAAATGGCCACAGTCAACTGGCCATGACCTATTTTTAGTCTTCTGAAACCCGACCCTTTTCAAAAATGATGATTTTGCCCTTTAGGCAAATCGTCTCAAAAAATCAAGGAAATTCGGAAAATTCTAAAAATTCCAGAAAATAGGAAATGGCCACAATCAACTGGCCATGACCTATTTCTGGTCTTCTGAATCCTGATCCTTTCAAAAACGACGATTTTGCCCTTTAGGCATATCGTTTCTCGAGAAATCTCGAAAAATTCAAGAAAAATCTCTAAAATAGGAAATGGCCAAGATCAACTGGCCATGACCTATTTTGTGTATTTCAACTCCCAAACCTCCCTAAAATTGACGATTTCGCCCTTCGAGCAAATCGCCCCCAAATCTTCTCAGTCTACCCCTGGTCCTAAATCATACCTTCCCTAAGCCCTTAAGGCTATACTAGGAAGCCATTGATTTGAATTGATATGCATTGACATGGCTCTTTTTATGCACTTGATTGCGCTTTCCTTATATTGATTGTGATTTGATAGGACTAGTCTTCCAATCTGCTTGAAATCCCTGAATCAGACTTACCTTACCCAAAAATTGCGTCTGTATGAAATCTTATTTAAGAAAATTACTCGCGTTAGGTACCGAAAGGGCGTTGGTAATGATACCAACGTAACCAAGTCCCCGAACCCAAAATCTCTGGTTCCGAAGAACTGATCGATCTCTCCCAATCGATTAGTGAGGTTTCCGGTCCACCTTCCAAGAAGGACCGGTGGCGACTCCAAATACATGCACACGTTGAACATGCCACCACGACCACACCAAGATCGGAAGCGATCGACTCTTATCGTCGAAACCCCCGCATAAAAATCTACTCCCGTCGCAATTTGGTATGGGCCTGGGAGGGTCCGCGTCGAGAAAGCCCGCGATCCACATTTCAGAGTGGGGGCCCGATTCGACAATCCATTAGCCCGCGTAATCATAAAGAAAATTTCGAGGTCGCGACAGACTGGCGACTCCACTGGGGACCGAACCCCTAGAACCTATGGTTCTAGGCCTCAAGTGGACTTAGGCCATAATTAAAACGCTGAGTGATTTTCTGACATGTTTTCTGTAGGCGCTTTTGAAGGTGAGGTAAGTCCGCTTACGACAGGTGAGCTTCAGGTGACCCTCAATCACGAGGACTAGAGCTCGGGCTCGCCAACAGGCTCGCATGGAACAGGAGCAGGTTGGTTCGCGCTTGGAGAATCTGGAAACATGAATGGATCGAATGACTGAATTGATGACAGAGATGATGGCCGAAATGAGGGCTGCACGGGTCACGGCTAGTGATAGGCCCGCTCCGCCCCTTGATCTCAACCAGGCTGCTAACCCGACGACGCCGACTACCTCTGACGTTGGCGGGGCTGCCCCTGGGGCAAATCCGGCAGTTAATCCCAAAGTTCCACCGAAAGCATCCCCTGTGATGATCGATCTGGAGGAGAGACAAAGGGAGAAACCCATCAAAGTTGACGAAGGGGTCAAACGGATAGCTAAGATAGATGAGTGTTTAACCAGTCAGGGGTTTGAATTGTCCAAGTATGACAAGATCACACCCTTTGCGAAGATTGAAGTCCCGGCGGACTACAAAGAACCAGATTTTTCGAGAAAATATAACGGGACAGGTTGTCCCAAAACCCATCTCAAGTATTATCTGTATAAGATGGCTAAGTACTCAGACCACAAACCACTGCTCATTAACACTTTCCAAGAGAGCCTGGCCGGCGCCGCTCTGTCCTGGTACGTGGAGCTGGATATTCAGAAGTACGATGACTAGGATGAGTTCGCTGGGGAGTTCCTGCGTCAATATAAGTTTAACACCATGACCGCTCCCACGAGGGAGGATCTGCTTAGGACCGCCAAGGGAAGAAACGAAAGCGTTCGCTTGTATGCGCAAAGATGGAGAGCGTTGGCCACCCAAGTCAAACCCTCGATCCCCGAGGAGGAGTTAGTAGATATATTTCCGAAGGCCTTACCTTACGACTACTTCGAGAAACTGAACACCTCTGGGTGTCAGACCTTCGCACACTTGATTAAAGTAGCTGAAAGGCACGAATGGGCAATGCGAGAAAGGCGGGCACCAGAAGCAATCCCTAAGCGACAGTTTCCGATAAAGAAGGAGCGTGAACTAAATTCTGAAGTAGCCTTTGTCCCCAACCCTCCGAAGCCGAGAAGGTTCGAAGATTCGACCCCGACCCATGGAAACACCTCTTGGGAAAATCAAAGGAATCCTGAGCCTAAAAGGAGAGGGCCTCCCTCATTTACACCACTCCCAGTTTTAATGTCGAAATTACTACCCAAGCTCCTTGAGGCTAGGTTACTAGCCAAGAAACCGCCAAAGGCAAAGCCACCAAGGTTCCCCAGATTTGATGAAAACCAAGCGTGTGTATACCACATGGGTGAGAAGGGGCATAACGTGGATAATTGTCGGGCCCTGCAGTACGACGTACAAGCTCTTATCGACAATAACCTACTGGAGTTTGACGGGGCTAGTCCAAATGTTCAGCAGAACCCCCTACCTGAACACATCGTCAACGCCGTATTCGACGTCGATTTAGGAGGTGACTTGGAATTTCTGATTGATGTACCTAGGATGGAGGCAGTACTAGCTATGGCTTCGCAATATCCGCGACATGACGAAGTCACCAAGGGTCAAAAAAGGGCTTGTTTAACCAAGTTAGTCAACATGGGCGTTATCGCCGAGGTCGGCAGTCATCACTTCCCAGGATATTACGCAAGGATCAACCTGGATTCATACCAATTCTCCCTGAAAGCCACAAGAGGAAAAATCTGGGAGGTTCCTACAGGGTATTTACTGAACATAGATGGCGTCGGAGAGATGGAAGAACTGGGTGAGTATGAACAAAACTTAAAGAAGGCTAGCCAGAGTGATAGAAGGTTTGTACGGGAAGCTCTCCAAAAAGGGGAAATAATCGATAATTTGGGGCAAGACAGTGGAGGCTATAACTTCAAGGCGTCGTATTCTATTCCTCCTGGTTTCTTCGACGACTGCAAAGAAGTGATTCCCGATGGGTGGGGAGGCATGGATGATCCCCAAGGACCGGAAAAAGCTAAACAAATCAATGAAGCTATCCTCACGCAGACTCCGAAAACAGAAGACGACCAGTGGATGCCAACACGACTAGTTGGCCTGGAGGCCCGTATGGTCGGGCTAGTAGATATGTTGACTGATCTGACCAAACGAATGGTGGACGATGGGCCTGCGAGGAACGACCTCTTGCTAAGGGAATATAAGAGGGTATTAGATGAACAGAATTGCAGAATCGCTGATTTAGAGAACTGGTGTCGAGAGTTGTCTGACAGCCTGACCAGAGTAAAAGTCCCGATGGACCCTTCACCCCCAGGAGTCAGGACTCCCTCAACAGGACAAGTCGGTGATGTCGTTTTTTGTCAAACATACAGCGGAAAAGGGTGTCCGAGAAAGCATATCTCATTCTATCTGAAGGCAGTTTTTGGCCTCTCCAAAGATGAAGGAGCACTCATCCAGAACTTTGGGCTCAGCTTGGATGGCCCAGCCCTGACCTGGTTTCGAATGCTCGATCACCGCCAGTCAATCACCTGGGATGAGTTCATGGCCCGGTTTCTAGACAGGTACGACATCGACCAAGCATTCGTCTTTGGCCGTGAAGACCTAATTCACACAAAAAAGGAGGGGGGCGAAGACTTTAAAGCCTATGCGTGTAGATGGAGAAGGCTTGCTGCGGAAGTATACCCCCCATTAACAAAGGAGGAGCTAATGGAATACTTCACGAGAGCCATGCCCCATGAGGCCGCTATGTCTATATGTCCTTATAAGTATCAATCTTTCGCTCACTTGGCAAGCGATTTAGAAAGAATGGAGTGGGCCTGGCAGCAAGATCGAACTCGAGGATCAAAGATGGAGAGGACGGAAAATGCGATCCAATTCTTGAGGAGAATGAACGAGGGGTTTCGACCCTCCAAATCGGGATCCACCTCTACATGTCTGTCCAGCTCGAAAAAAGGATACAATTCAGAGGAGTTATATTTGAGTGGGTCTATCTGCATGGTAGGAGGAACGACCCCGCTCGTAATCAACCTTGCTGAGTTTGGCGTCACACATGAGGAGAGTGGTGGAACCGAGACTGAAGCCACGGAGGAAGCCGACAAATCCCCCAACATCAGAATCACCAAGGACAATCCTTTGGTAATCATTCTCCCCGCAACCGAACCCTATAACCCCAAGGCAGCTCATTGGAATTACGGCACTGGCGATGTGGACGCTATCACCTGTTCTGGAAGGTGTTTAGTTCATAAAGAGGGCGTCGCAGAAAAGAGAGGGGTAACAGAGGAGGACGCAAGACAAGTCTTGGCTATCGTAAGAACTAGCGAGTTCGAAGTTGTAGAGCAATTGAGAAAGATGCCCGCGCAGATTTCCCTTCTCGAGCTTTTCAAAACTTCTGAAAGACATCGGACTGCACTTCTAAAAGTGCTTAACGAAGCTCACGTCCCTGAAACAATCAACGAAGTCCAGCTAGAAAACTTCGTCAGTTCAATCCTATTAAAGGATCAAGTGTCCTTCTCTGATGAAGACTTCGTAGCCGGAGGGCGCGGACACAACAGGGCACTATACATATCGGCCGCGTGCCGCGGGAAGAGAATATCCCGAGTCTTAGTGGATAATGGGTCCGCTTTCAATATATGTCCCTTGAGCACTCTTAGAAGTTTACGGGTAAAAGACGACTCAATCAGAACATCAAAGTCCACCATCCGAGCTTTCGACGGCGCCAAAAGTGAGGTTACAGGGGAAATCGAGCTATCAATCACCATTGGCCCCACTGAATTCCTGATTAGTTTCCAGGTCATCGATATCTCTTCGTCGTTCGGGCTACTTTTGGGAAGACCCTGGATTCACACGGCCGGGGCAGTCCCGTCAAGCATACATCAGAAGGTCAGGATGGTCGTAAACGACAAGCTGGTCACCATTCACTCTGAGACCGACCACCTGACAGCCCAGATAGATGCTATCCCCCAGATAGAACCTTCGTCGGGAGAAGATTTAAGTTTCCACGCTATAGAAAGGATGTCCATCATGCACGTACCGGCAGGTTCTGTCATGAAAGCCCCTGACCTCTCTACACCATCAATTATGGCAAGCGAAGTTTTACTGAAGCATGGGTACTTCCCTGGCGGTGGACTGGGGAAACACGCACAGGGAATTTGTGAACCGATTAGCCTGGTAACCGTGCAAAATCGCAGTGGTTTGGGCTATAAAACGGAGCCGAGTCATCGATATCAGCTCGAGAGAGGTCACCATCAAAATAGGGCAGGCAATCGAAAGACACGTACAGGCCAGAGCGGTCAGTATCTGGGGTCAAGCGCCTGGAAGGCAAAAGGGAAGATGTTCGAAAATCCCCTAAGCCGCTTCTTCAACGAGACGTCCAAATGGCTGGAGGACGAGGTAGACGACGGAGCGATGAAAGAGCCAAGCTTGGCCGACTTATTCCTAGAAGACTATGTCAACGTCATCATCGAGTTGATCGACGGCGACATTCCCACCCTTGAGTAAAGAGATTTCTATCTCTCTCCGATGCATTTACCACATACTAGATGTCTCGCGCTTTCAGCTGTCTATTTTTCTCTAACGCTGTTATTAAAAAAAATCAAAAAAAAAAGAAGAAGAAAGGATAAAAAAAATCAAATAAATCAAATAAAAAATCAAATAAAAAAATAAAAAAAAAATCAAAAAGGGGGACGTGTGGGATCCACAAATCGGTCGATGACGATTCGAGTGAGAAAAAAGAAAAGAACAAGAAAAGAGATGGGAAAAGAAGAAAAGTCCTGAGACCCGATTTCCCATATGTCTCCTAGTTTCCAAACTTTTGGTGAGTAATGATATCCAATGATATGAGGATTAGCTCACATCCCATGTTCTCGGGTTTAATGTTCCTCTTTCTAAACCATCTTTCAAAAAAGGATACCCAATGATATGAGGATTAGCTCACATCCCATGTTCTCGGGTTTAATTTTCCTTTTTTAAACTCATCATGCATAAGCTCTTTCTACTATTCGTCAACTAACCATCTGCATGGCATTTCAGGCATACCATTCCAAGCATGCATATCGGGTTGTTGAATGACTCGGGTTCTCGAGAGGGGACCACCCTCCAAGTTCAAGGAGAAGACGAAGAGCAGAACCTGGAAAAGGCTGAGTGTAAGTGGGATCGATACGAAGAACAAAAACCACTTACAGCCGAAAGTACTGTCCCGATAAATTTAGGAACCACAGAAAATGTCAGGGAGGTGAAGATTGGTGAAAGTTTATCATCGCCGGAAAAGCTCAAGCTAACTGAGCTCCTTAGGGAGTTCCAGGATGTCTTTGCCTGGTCCTACGCTGATATGCCAGGGCTAGACCCTAGCATTGTGGAGCATACGTTGCCGACTGATCCTACCATCCCACCCAAGAAACAGAAACTTAGGCGAATAAAAACTGAGCTGTCAAAGAAGATCGAGGAAGAAGTGATGAAACTCCTCAAAGTAGGATTTATCGAGGTGATCGCGTACCCATAATGGATTGCTAACATTGTCCCCGTCATGAAAAAGGACGGGAGAATTCGGGTCTGCGTAGACTATCGGGATTTAAACAGGGCCAGCCCCTGTTGACACCTGATTTTTGACCATCTATCATTGTGATTTTTATTCTTTAAAATTAATTAAAAATATAAAAAAAATTCATAAAATCACAAAATCAACTTTGGAAACCTTGGCTTGGCCTTAGGAATCAATTTTGAACAAAAATATTTTTTGGTATCTTTTAATATTTTTTCGAATTTATTTAATTATTAAAAATACCCAAAAAAATCAGAAAAATACCATTCGTGGTCAGAAAAATACACAAAAATAAACCCAAAGCGGGCAAAAAAAATTGAAGTAAAATGGAGCCGTCCTGTAAGCACTCACGGAAAAGAGCTGGATAGCATGAGGAAATAAAAAAAAGAGAGGAAAGGCTTCTTTTCTTGGTTGAAGCAAATCCGTCGTGGGAAGGGTATTATAAAGAAATGGTGGATGGACGACAAAAGCAAGAGTGGAATAAAGAAAAAGGGCAGGGCTGTTTCGTCTGAAAGCAAGGGGATTGGTGGCGGCGCCGAGGTCATCAAGAAGCAGAAGAGGATAGAAAAAAAGGAGAGAAGAAGAAGAGCAGGGAGAGAGCACGAGAAACAAAAACCAGCCTGCACAATGCAACTCTGAGTCGACGGCGGTCTCGCACCTGGAACCGTGGCCTGATAGTTTGGCGTCATGGAGAGAGGCGACGGCGGCTCTATCAAGAGAATGAGTTACAGTAGAAGCCAAAACCAGTCATACCTTGGCCGGCGAGGATCGTAGTTACTCACCACCGCCTCCTCCTCTCCTCACGGCCGCCTGAAGTTTAAGCAAACCTGATAACGAAAGAGCCATAAGCCCGACCTGGGAAGAATCGACAAGGATGGGTACGTTCAACCCCCCTCTCCTCCTACTAACGTTGTAGCTTGTCATAAACATCTGCTGCTTGTTGGTCATCTATACATGCCTTCGTTTGGGTGGTCGGTCGAGATTCTAGTCTAGCAACTGTCGTCTCTTTTACGTTGATGGTGTCCGCACCAGTTCTAAGGCCTCGTTATCGGTCGTTCGAGAACGTTGAGTTCGGTTTTTCGGAAGCTCGAACAACGTCGTCCCGCAGTCTTGACCGCTAGCTCGGCCCTTGCCTGCTAGTCGGAAGACTGTTCGGCCTGCCAGTTCGTTGCTCCGTGGAAAGGGCAGAAGCGTGAAGCCGAGATGAGACCGACGCAGATGTTGAGCTCGACGGAGGCCGGCGAAAAGCAACGCCAGTGAAGTCCCCGTTAGGCCAAAGGTGACGCCTCATAGGTAGATCGTGCAAGGCAAAGCGTGGGTTTGGATATGTTCAACACTGGAGGTGAGGGAGCTCGCCAGTGACGACGTCAAACACGAGTGAGCTGGTGTCGAAGTTGTACTTTGATGACGAGCGAGCCCAGACGAGCAGGTCCCGTCGACTGTCCTTAACGCTTACAGTGGCGGGCGCGAGCTCGGGTGCGTGTCGGTCGGTCGGGCGAAGCTTGACGCTGGTGCTGGCGCCGAGCGGATCTCGGCGTTTCGGTGGCCCACGCAGTGAATGCTATTGTTTGGCTCGGGTCGTTCCATCGTTTTCAATGGTGCGAGGCGTTGTCAGTGTTGCAGAGAAGGGCAACACGTTAGGAAGACGATGAGCAGTGATATTAAGCCACTCTCCCGTTTTTCCCTTTTGTTTCGTGTTGGGCTGAGGTGTCGGAGGCTGAGTTTTGAGTGTTGGGCCGGTTCCAGCGAGTTTGGGCCTACGTTGTCGAAAAGCAAGCGTTGAGGTCAGAATAGAAGCCGGGCCTAGTTCGGAGGTGGGCCTGGTTTTCCGCTGATGTCTGGGCCTGTTTCAGGTCCCCTTACTCGGACCTGATCGAGGCCCGGCGGGTCTGATTTGGACCCGGGTCCGGGAACCCGACCCGGACCCGGCTCCCTTTATTTAATAAATTAAGAAAGTAAAAAAAGAGTAATAAAATAAATAAAAAATAAATAAATCATATAAAAAAAATCGAAAAATTCAGTAAAATTCCAAAAAAAAAATTCTCAAAAATGGGAAATGGTCACAATCAACTGGCCATGGGGTATTTTGAGTAATTCGGTATCCAAGTCTTCTAAAAATTGACGATTTTACCCTTCGGGCTAATCGTCTCCAGTCTTCCCGTTTTACCCCAGTCCCAAATCACACCTTCTCTAAGCCCTTATGGCTATACTAGGAAGCCCTTGATTTGAATTGGTGTGCATTGATGTGATTTATTTATGTACTTGATTGCGCTTTCATTTAAATTGATTGTGCTTGATAGGAACAGTCTTCCAATTTGCATGAAACTCGGAATCGAGCTTACCTCACCTAAAATTACGCCTGCACGAACTCTTAGTTAGGAAGATCACTCGCGTTAGGTACCGAAAGGGCGTTGGTAATGACACCGGCGTAACCAAGTCCCCGAACCCAAAATCTCTGGTTCCGTAGAACTGGTCGATCTCTCCCAATCGGTCAGTAAGGTTTCCGGTCTACCCTCCAAGAAAGACCGATGGCGACTCCAAATGCATGCACAAGTTGCACATGCCACCACGACCACACTGAAGGTCGAAAGCGATAGAATCTTTCTGGAAAAATACTCCCGCCGCGATTTGGTATGGGCCTGGGAGGGCTCGCGCCGATCCGAGACTCGCGATCGGTAATCCATTAGCCGCGTCCGCCTTCGGACGGGTCGCGACAGCTGGCGACTCCGCTGGGGACTTCTGTTCTAGAACCTATGGTTCTAGACCCCAAGTGGACTTAGGCCGTAATTAAAACACTGTGTGACATTTCTAACCCTGTAGGCGCTCTTGAAGGTGAGGTAAGTCTGCTTATGGTATGTGTTATATGTTTTTGCAGACTGGAGAAATAAGGGGTGTAGTCTGTGATTAACATTGTCTTATGCAGGTTGGGCGTAGGAATGTATGTTGTGTGGATGATTTGAAGTGCTGATTGATAAACTGTTGTGCGTGACTTGCATTGTGATGATCACGACACGAGGACACACACAACCGCGCCTAAAACCCCGGGCGCCGCCTTTAGGAACACAATAGAGGGAATTGAAAATGGAATCTCCGTGAGGAAAAACACGGGGTAATCCACTTTTCAATTCCGCTCACTTCGAACTATGGATCGAGTCCCAATGCAACGATAGCTGTGCAATGGAATCGGCTCTTTCTAAAACTCGAAGTGGGAACCTTAACCTTAGGTGCCAAACCCTCTGATTTTTAGAAGGTCACCATCACTTGTCTCATGCGCATGTCTTTGGGTGGTTGGTACACCTAAAACCGCACTTAAGTCGACGAGTTTGGTTGGTAAGACTCTCTATCCCTCAAATCTATTACAGTTCATATAAATATAGGCATTTCATTCATTGCATTCTGGTGATTAGATTAAATGCCATTTCAAGGATAGATGTGTGTGTTTTTCCCAAACGTCCTTGATAGAAGACAAAGAGGATGATATCCCATGACAAGCACCGAGTGAGCAACAAAGGAGCCTACTATGGACATTATTGAGATATCGTCCAATGAAGATGACGAGTTGGGGCAAGTGATCCGGAAGTCACAGATCGAACTTGGGGCATCCTTAAACGTTAGGATCACATTCCTTTGTTTCATTTTCCATTACTAGTCCTCTTGTATAGGGTTTATTTTTATCGAGGCTTTCTCTATCTCACCCCTTAGAGTGATTGTATTAGGGATCTATTGGTGTATATATTTAGATGGAACTTGGTTGTGTTTCTTTTGACAGGTCATGGGAATGTGATAGTGGCATTTTCTCTAATCATCCGAATACTCCCAAGTCAAGTTTATAATTCCTTTAGAGGAAATTAAAATTGGAAATCTTGCATGACCTTTTTGGTCGTATAGGGTAATCCAACCCCAATTTCGCTGGAAGGAATTATACACTTGAATTGGTTCATGCATGATTGTGCACCGCTGGTAATCTACGATAATTGACCGAGAATATCGGCGTTGTTTTGAATTTAATGACGAGATAGATGTCCAAATTACTCTCGTTCTTAAAACGGCCTTGATTTGGATGTCGTATCTTCAATTAAATTTAAAACACGTTATTATGCCTCGTACTTTTGAGTAATTCGTTCCTCTCGAAATTGATCAAAAGCAATTATTGTGAATTACACTCCTTTCAATAGTATGCTTTCTTTCGAAGAATATTGATAAAAAACTTTTCGCGCAAGATTAAAACCCTTGTAAAAGTTCTTGTCCTTATTAATCATGGGTAAGCATAAGATTGAAAGGGGTGTTTGCTTTCTTTTTCAAATTATTCCTTCTGATTCTGTCTTTTCATTTGCAGGTAAAAAAATAGGTAACGGAGAGAAATCTTTTCCTGGATAAGTCTGAGGCTATTCTTTCATCTGATCATGAGCGAGTTATAAAATCCATATTTGCTCGACTTATTGATATTATGGTTCGGCTCACCTAAGTTGAAGATGTTCGAACGCTCGAAGAAAGGAACCATGCAGAAGTTAAAACACACACGAGAACTTTCATTTATTTTGCTCAGCGGAGGGTTTTCAGAAGCAGGTCATACAACTTGGGGTGGAAAAGTAAAGCCAAAGTGAGCCCTAATTAACGACACAAAGGAGCCCAACTGACCCTCCATGTTGTTAATGCTCTGCCCGTACTCACGACTTCGCATGTCCTGGTCCGCGAGCTTGAGGAAAAGGTTTCTGCATTCTCCCTTAACCTCAGTGACCTTGACCTCGTGTTCTTCGGTGATTATTTCCAAGTCCCGAACTAATCCATTCCCGTGAGCTATGTCTGCGGTTATTTTGTCGAGCCGTTCTTCTTGCCAGTCGCTTTGCAGCCTCAACAGGACATTGTGGCGGTCGTGCTCGCCAGCGGTCAGGGATAGGGCCAATTGATCCACCAGTTTTCTCCTCTCGCGAAGCAACGTCGCGACCCTCTCATTGGCAAACTCGACGGCCTTTTTGTGACTATCGGCCAGATAGTTGGTTAGCACCAAATGATCAGACCGATCCTTGTAACGAGCCCGCAAGACGCGAGCCACGAGAACCTCCCGATCGGCAACACGGTAGGCCTCTAAGGAGTGTGCAAAGAGGGTCGGGAAAGTTCTATATTCCCTCCCCAGCGTAGTACCTTCGAGGGAAGTGGTATCTAAGTCCTCGAGCAGGACACGGATTTCATCCGCGGTTGCAGAATGATCGGTTATGTGCGCGTAACCACGACCCAATAGGTTATAAAGCTTTTCCCACTGGGCCAAGACATCAGTTGAAAAAGTGCGTACGGGAGAGGAGGCCATTTGCGTTGGGTTGGCTTGAGAATAAGACGAGTTTAACAGAGAGATTAGAAGGAAGAAGCTGATTATGCGAGAACGTTAACCTTCCATACATTAATTCCTCATTTTATAGCAACTCGAGGATGATGAAGGGTCTCAGTAATAATGCTGGTGGAGCCCAGTTAGGGGGTAAAGCAGGAGGTCCCCTCACGAGAACCATTGGATTCGTTTCGGTCCGCGATTTCCGGCTCATCAATTAAAAGATGTAAAAGATTTGTCGGGATCACCATTATTAGAGTTAGGTGGGAGGAAAGCGCAACTATCGAAGAGAGCCCTAACAGGGTTTGGCAGTCCCATCACGTTGAAAAGCTAAGCGAGAAATTCAAGGTCTTGAGAGGGAACGTTTGCCTAATGATGCTTGAAGAGCGTCTCCTGAACATGCAAAGTCACTCGAAGAAAACTTTATAGGGAGTGAGCATACAGGAAAGAGTGGAGAACTCTGAGTGGGCAAGAACCAATCAAACATTTCTCAATCCAACATATTTAAGAGGTTACCATCAGCTGCTAGAGGCGACTGACTCAAAAATCTCAGAAATTGAACCACAGAGGGATCTCGAAGATTCCAAGATCAAGTCTAACGCCAAAACCATGGAGCCCAACACTTCTGGCAACGGAAATCAAGATCACGGCGACGACGACAACGACATCCACAATGCTCAACTTGGGAAAAGAAGACGTCCTCACCAATACTCTCAGGAGGAAACCCAAATGCTGGAAACCCTTTTCAGTAAAAGCCATTACATGAAAAAGAAGTGGAGAATTGAATTGAGCCGGGAGTTGGGGATTAATCAGTCGAGGATCCAGTTTTGGTTTCAAAATAGGAGATCCAAATCAAGGGCTCAACACAAACGTCAGGTGGTCGAGATTTTAAAGGAAGAAAATCAAAAGCTGCGAACAGAAAACATGAGGTATGAAAAAGCCCTCAATATCACCGTTTGCCCTCATTGCGATAACCTCGTCGCCCTCGGTAAGATATTCCCCGATAAGCCTCACGCGATGATTGAAGACGTTCATTTACCACCCTATTCCCTCGGGGCATCTCCCGCTCAACCAGATTTTGCCGGAGTCACGCATGAGCAGGATGATCCTACGAAGATGATACAAATGCCTCCTGGGGGATGGGATTTGCATCGCTTTGACTGGAGTTACAGTTTCAAGGAGCTGGATGTTACCGCCGACCAGCTCAAAGCATATCAACCTCATGCACAACAATTTTCGATAGGGTCGGGTCCTGCTGGAGATGAGTTAATCAGTCGTCAAGCCATCGATGCAATTTTGGGCCACGATAAGAGGAGGTTCGCTTGGCCCCCTGAACTGCATTCCAGATTCCTAGATGTGGTTCACCAAATGGGGATCGACTCAGCAACTCCGACGCGCATATTTAAGGCCATGAATGTACCGGGGCTTAGTAGGGAGCTGGTCAGGAATCACCTTGCTGCCTACAGAAAGCTATTAAGACAACGTCGAGCGGAGCTAAACCGGGAGGAATCCGTCTCGAGCTCAAAAGCTAGGGGCGACCGCCATTGTAATGCTCGGGCATCAAGAGATACCCGGCCAAATCTAAGCATCAATCAAGCTAGCAACCCGACCACCGGCAAACTGAAAGCTGATCAGAATGTCCTCCCGGGCCATTTCAATACTTCTCAAGAGCGCGTGCCACAAGTACAGCGAGTGCGCACTCCTCCATTCGAGCAGCAGTCGGCTGGTGCTCTGCCTGCCGCTGGTCAACCCACGACAGACGATTTCTTTGATGAGGGGCTCGATGCCTTGTTCAATCAGTGGGAAGCTGGCATGCTTGGACAACCATGATCTAGCACTTGACTCGGGGCACGATGGGTCGGTCACCACGAACACCCATAGAAAGAAGAACATGTTCACGAGTAGATCACTCATTTTATCCGTTGTAAAGTTCCTACGGGAACATTTTTCTTTAATGACTATAGTTAATTCTATATTAAAACCAACGCTATCGACGAACATCGTCACGCTCAGTTGTGATGATCCCTTGTTAGATTAAGTCTGAAACCAGAGACGGTCTTTAAAACTTTGAGTGGCCACGAACTCATTCCTCACCAAGCGCCCGGGATGCTGAAATGAAGAGTAACAGCATGCACAGGGAAAATGCCACTTTCGTTTGAACGATGAAAAGGGGTTGAGAGAAGATCATAGCGTTAATGGAGCTAAATGAATTAAACGGAGTCATTAATTGCGGGTCCACCGCTGCTCCCCACGTTCTCGGGCCTAGCAAATCATAAAAGGCGCCGAAAGATTGTAGACCCACCACTTTGAAGACTGAACTAGGGGACGAGCGCAATACTCGATGAAACCGAATCAATGCAAAAGAGTTTGTGATCCTATCACGAAGAAAAAGAAAGGGGAATACAGACGATGAGTAATTACAGGGTCTCGGGAGGAGCGCTTGCTTGCTGGCCTTCATATGCAGCCTGAAGGATGGTTCTAGGACACGCACAATCACTTGGGAAAATTTCTAGAGTGAACAAACACGTAAGAGCGAATAGAGAAAGCTGAGTGAACTAGATCAGCCCGAGATACTCCGATCCATCATGTTTAAAAGCTATTCCCATCTGCTAGAAACGCCCGACCTGGACATTTCTGAGCACGAACTGCTGGGAGACTTTGAAGATCCTGGAGCTGAATACTGCCCGAAAGCCATGGAGACTGACTCCTCTAGCGATGAAATTCTAGGTTTCAGCTACGAAGAAGGAGTATACAATGATGACCGGAGTCGAAAAAGGAAGCAACTACAACGCCACACTCCAGGCCAAATCCGAGAGCTCGAAGCTTTCTTCAATGAATGCCCCACTCCAAGCAAACAACAGAAAATGGAGCTGAGCCGAAAGATAGGATTGCAGCTTTCGAAGGTCAAGTTTTGGTTCGCCAACAAACGAACCCGGGTGAAACAGCAATACGCAGACCAGGAGTTGCTGGTCCTGAAGGAGGAGAATGAGAAGCTTCAAGCTGAAAGCGCGAGATATAAGGAAGCTCTGACCAAGGCCACCTGCCTTAATTGTGGAAATCCTGTTGTCCTCGGCGAGGTGTTCCTCGATGAACCATCCCTGTTGACGAATAACGCTCAGCTGTTACCGTATTCTCCACAGCATTTTCCGACACAGCCAGATACCGCCGGAGATCTGCATGAGCAAGTCAACACCATAGGATCACCAACATCCTCTGAGAAGTGGGATATGGATCATCACAGGGGGAGTTCTCTCAATGACGAACTCGCTGTCGCAGCCAGCCAATCCAAAGTCGGTGAGTCCCTCCCTGGACAACTTTTGAAACGACTAGATCCCGTAGAGAATAGCTACCGAAGTGTTGACGATATTTTGGGTGATAAGAGAACAAGGTTTTACTGGACCTATGAACTTCACACCAAATTTGTTGATGCAATTCGAGAGCTGGGAGTTGATTCGGCTAGCCCACTACGCTTACTCGAGATTATGAATGTGCCGGGGCTCTCTAGAATTAACGTTGAGTCTCACCTCAAGTACTATAGGAGATTGCTAAGGGATGGAAGGATAGCGTTAAACCATCATAAAGCTAGTTGGAGCTCAAGTGCTGGGCAGAGTTACAACCATGATGATTGGAGAGCCAAGAGCACCCAACCGTGTTTCAGCAATGACGGGACCGGCAGCCGTGTCAGCGACTCCTCTGACCCAAATCAGAATGCTCCGCCGAGCTATCACAATACTCCTCAAGAGTATATGCCACAGTTCCAGCACATAGAGATTCCTCAGTTTGAGCGCGAATCAGTCATTAATGCTGTCCCTGAAGCGGATCTGGCATTGGTAGAGAGTGCACATATGAACCTGCCGGTCATTGGAGGAAGTTCCAATTCGAGGGATCAAATTGCTCACGGCAAGAGCAAAGAGAGGAATCCTTCGCCTGCAGTCGACGACACCCAATCTGGGCACCAAGGGCTAGAAAGAACAGGTGATTTCCGTGAGGAGGAGCTGGACACTTGGATCAATACTCTTCAGGAATGTATGTCTCGACCCCAACAGGGCAATGATGAAGGTTCCAGCTCAAAGACTCCAGTTCCTCACAATGAAGGCGATGAAGGAAATCTGCCCCCAACAATTGTTGATACCCAACTTGAACATCAATGGCTCGAAGACCCGAGCAATTTCCTTGGCGATGAGTTCAATCTTTGGCTCGATCAATTTGGAGCCGGAGGGCCATCGCAGTGGTGATGCAAGGCAGGTGACCAAACGTCTGATGCAAGGCATGGCTACTCGATGAAAAATGCTTCGAGAAAAGGGGTTTAATACTCCTATCGCATATGTTGTTGATCGCACTGTAAGGTTCCCACGGGAACATCTTTCATTAATATCTAGAACTAATTGCGCGTGAGTGTCAACATCACCCTTTGAGCATCTTCAAGCCGAGGGCTGAGGATTAGTCGCTTAATCCGTGGAGCAAGTTCTCCGAACAATGACAATCGCCTGCGGAACATAATGGGATCTACCCCTTCAATACGAAATACGTTTGGCCGCGAAGCCACCTATTTGGTGATAAACGTGGATAAATCACTCAAGGAGCCATTTGTTCGAATAACAGAACAGACATTGCCTAACTGGGGGCAGATGAACCATTGATGTTGCAAACACTCCAAGAATGGATAGGCGGATTTGATAGATGTTGTTCATATCAATACGCAATATCAGAACGGGATGAGAACCAAGAGTAAAGTTGTATCGTTCCAATTTGTCTTGAATTTGAGAATATGAATTGATACTCGTTATTTATCCTTGACAGGGGAATCACCTTACAGACGAACAGGTTTTCACATCCCATGTATTACCCGTTAGAATACATGACCAAGGGTAAATTGTATCGTTCTAATTTTTTGAAAAATTCGTGAACGTACAATAACATGTTTCTTCCGCATTTTCAGGATCTCCAGCCGCGGGGGACAGGTAAGTATCCTTTTCCCCAATCCATTGAAGATGTTAAATAAAAAAAAACAGAGTGAAAAAGAAAAGCTTTCAGAATCTGATGTCTAGAAAAGACATGGAATTCTAACTTCATTGGCATTCATGTTTTGAAACATGAGGTTGTCTGAACACGCATTGTGCACCATAAAATCCCCTTGACGGGTAAAATTTCTGGGAAAACGAAAGAGATTTTTCCAATCAAAAGTTGTTCAAAACTCTCAAAAGGATGTTTCCTCAAAAGAGAGGCAAGCTCAAATCCAAACACATCCTACACACACTTGAGAGATGAGTGGAGCGAATCAAATAGTAAAATCTGGACCTACGGAGGTAGGGACCATTCGCAGCGATTACATGGATTGGGACGACAGAGGCGTTCGTTTCATATCATAAACACTACAGGTGACCGTTGACAACCCACTTGAACGGCGGTTTTCATTCTTAACCCTATCAAGAACCACCCCACACCGGGGCAAAAAGGAAGTAAGTCCAGCAGCATCAGGAGAAAATGGTTAGAAATTTTCTTGCTCGGACTAACATTAATCTTTGTGTGTTGTTTATATGGTAATCCAAGTGCCATAGGATGACGAGAAGCATTCATTCTCTATCCCACACACCGAATCCTTTGCATAGCCAAGTTGAGCCTGCAAAATCATTTCATAAACCCGTTGGTGATCATTGCACATTCCAAGACGGATGCATCATCACTTCAGAAACGGAAGAGTTCAAGACTTAGGGTTTGCGAAGAAATTCCTAAGTTAATGCTTAAAGTTGTTAGACCTTTGGTCACATGTCTAACACGATCTCTCGAAGATGAGAAAAAGCAGGATTTCAAAAAAAATGAAAAGGAAAAGATGATGAGAAAAATCCCCAGTATCAAGAAAAAGCAAAGTGCCTGGTAAAAGCAAGGCCGATGCTTGGGTGAACAATTTGTATCAATCCCCCAGTGAAACCTGTTTGAAAAGGGGAGAAGAGAAGTCCAAAAGGAGTCAGGTTCAAAAAGAGTACTCCTCGAATGGTGTCAAGCACGGAGCAAAGACACAGATAGAGTTGTTACTCTCTTAATGCAGCCAGAAGCGCTTTCACAAGAATTTGTGCACACCTCAAAAGCGGTCGTGTACCTCAAAAATTGAAGATGCAAAATGGAAAGGACAGGTGGCAAATTTGCAATGATCACCGATGTCAATCCCTTCACGAATTCTGGGCCAAAAATAAGCCTTTTTCGGTCCCCAATCCTACCAATGTTACAACCCCGAAACAGTCTTCTCTGACTAAGACATTTGGGTTAACATATGGCTTAGCTCGAAGAGGTACGAGCAAGACTATTTCTTTCTCATTTTGCAGGGTCCTTGACTTGTAAACCCGGAGCAGATGGTGAAGACTTTCATTCAATGACTTCGACTCCAAAGCGGGTCCCCCTTGAAAACCAATACCCCAAGCCCAACATTACGGTCCCGTGGAAGACCTCCCGACCGATCAAAATGTATGCGCTGCGAATGAGCCTAAAACCTAGGCACAGGTCAGTAGGGAATTGAGTGCATCCCCTAAAAATCATCACCTCAAAACAGGTGAGATGGCCTCCTTGTCGAGAAATATTCCAATTGATGTTTTGAGCAAACTCTTTTTGGAAATTTTCAAACTGTTGATCCAGATTTTCCATGCAAGGGATTTGTGAACACATTTGCATGTTGCAAGAATGTTTTGAATAACCTCCAGTATCAAAATGCACATCTCATGATTAAAACTTAAATCATACGATTTTGTCAAAATGGACAGCCGTAGTCTTCCCAAAGATTACTAACGTTTTCTTGGTGAAGAAAAATCTTTCAGGCTCAAACTTCTGCAGGATACCTGGAGAACCCAGCTCCCAGAATGTCGCCTCAACAGACCCAAGCGAAGCTTTGTCAAGATAAAATCTTTCACTGCTTCAAAATTGAATTCCCGGCAAATTTCGGGATCTTGCAAAAGAAGGGATCAGGATAGAACCCTTTTTCAAAAGAAGTCAGCAAACTGTCCCAGCAGGACGTGGAGAACCCTCGTCCTAGGAGACCCATTTTCAAAATTTAGGCAGTCTCATCGGACGTGGAGAACCCTCGTTATGAGACCCCTTTTCAAAGCAAACAAAGGTAGAAACCGCCTGAAGGGTCAACTCAAGGTAGAAACCGCCTGAAGGATCAACTCAAGGTAGAAACAGCCTGAAGGGTCAACCTAAACTTGACGGTAGATACCGCCTGAAGGGTTAAATATGGTAGAAACCGCCATAAGGGTCGACTCATTGATAAACACAAAGGTTTGATCCACCATACGGATCAAAATCCTTGGCAAATCCCAAAGTGTAGGATGCGCCTTCCTTAGGTTCCTACCAGTTAGGAATTCCATAATGGTATGACCTACCATACAGGTCAGAGCTTAATCTCCCTAGGATATTCTGAATGACGAGTCATAGGTATCTTCTTGAAAGTCGTCGCAACCGGCAGCATCCGACAGGTGAGTTTCAGGTAAGTCTCTCCCATCCCGGCCCATGTTCAGGTTGTTGGAGTAAACCGGAGATTAATTTGAGCTTTTATCGAGAGCCTTAAGGATTCGATGTCATAGCATTTCTTCTCTCATTTTCCCAGTTGAGTCGGTTAGGAATCAGGTGCCACCTTATCTTTGAGAGAAATCTCTAACGAGATTCCTCTCAAAGAGGGGCAGCTGTTGACACCTGATTTTTGACCATCTATCATTGTGATTTTTATTCTTTAAAATTAATTAAAAATATAAAAAAAATTCATAAAATCACAAAATCAACTTTGGAAACCTTGGCTTGGCCTTAGGAATCAATTTTGAACAAAAATATTTTTTGGTATCTTTTAATATTTTTTCGAATTTATTTAATTATTAAAAATACCCAAAAAAATCAGAAAAATACCATTCGTGGTCAGAAAAATACACAAAAATAAACCCGAAGCGGGCAAAAAAAATTGAAGTAAAATGGAGCCGTCCTGTAAGCACTCACGGAAAAGAGCTGGATAGCATGAGGAAATAAAAAAAAGAGAGGAAAGGCTTCTTTTCTTGGTTGAAGCAAATCCGTCGTGGGAAGGGTATTATAAAGAAATGGTGGATGGACGACAAAAGCAAGAGTGGAATAAAGAAAAAGGGCAGGGCTGTTTCGTCTGAAAGCAAGGGGATTGGTGGCGGCGCCGAGGTCATCAAGAAGCAGAAGAGGATAGAAAAAAAGGAGAGAAGAAGAAGAGCAGGGAGAGAGCACGAGAAACAAAAACCAGCCTGCACAATGCAACTCTGAGTCGACGGCGGTCTCGCACCTGGAACCGTGGCCTGATAGTTTGGCGTCATGGAGAGAGGCGACGGCGGCTCTATCAAGAGAATGAGTTACAGTAGAAGCCAAAACCAGTCATACCTTGGCCGGCGAGGATCGTAGTTACTCACCACCGCCTCCTCCTCTCCTCACGGCCGCCTGAAGTTTAAGCAAACCTGATAACGAAAGAGCCATAAGCCCGACCTGGGAAGAATCGACAAGGATGGGTACGTTCAACCCCCCTCTCCTCCTACTAACGTTGTAGCTTGTCATAAACATCTGCTGCTTGTTGGTCATCTATACATGCCTTCGTTTGGGTGGTCGGTCGAGATTCTAGTCTAGCAACTGTCGTCTCTTTTACGTTGATGGTGTCCGCACCAGTTCTAAGGCCTCGTTATCGGTCGTTCGAGAACGTTGAGTTCGGTTTTTCGGAAGCTCGAACAACGTCGTCCCGCAGTCTTGACCGCTAGCTCGGCCCTTGCCTGCTAGTCGGAAGACTGTTCGGCCTGCCAGTTCGTTGCTCCGTGGAAAGGGCAGAAGCGTGAAGCCGAGATGAGACCGACGCAGATGTTGAGCTCGACGGAGGCCGGCGAAAAGCAACGCCAGTGAAGTCCCCGTTAGGCCAAAGGTGACGCCTCATAGGTAGATCGTGCAAGGCAAAGCGTGGGTTTGGATATGTTCAACACTGGAGGTGAGGGAGCTCGCCAGTGACGACGTCAAACACGAGTGAGCTGGTGTCGAAGTTGTACTTTGATGACGAGCGAGCCCAGACGAGCAGGTCCCGTCGACTGTCCTTAACGCTTACAGTGGCGGGCGCGAGCTCGGGTGCGTGTCGGTCGGTCGGGCGAAGCTTGACGCTGGTGCTGGCGCCGAGCGGATCTCGGCGTTTCGGTGGCCCACGCAGTGAATGCTATTGTTTGGCTCGGGTCGTTCCATCGTTTTCAATGGTGCGAGGCGTTGTCAGTGTTGCAGAGAAGGGCAACACGTTAGGAAGACGATGAGCAGTGATATTAAGCCACTCTCCCGTTTTTCCCTTTTGTTTCGTGTTGGGCTGAGGTGTCGGAGGCTGAGTTTTGAGTGTTGGGCCGGTTCCAGCGAGTTTGGGCCTACGTTGTCGAAAAGCAAGCGTTGAGGTCAGAATAGAAGCCGGGCCTAGTTCGGAGGTGGGCCTGGTTTTCCGCTGATGTCTGGGCCTGTTTCAGGTCCCCTTACTCGGACCTGATCGAGGCCCGGCGGGTCTGATTTGGACCCGGGTCCGGGAACCCGACCCGGACCCGGCTCCCTTTATTTAATAAATTAAGAAAGTAAAAAAAGAGTAATAAAATAAATAAAAAATAAATAAATCATATAAAAAAAATCGAAAAATTCAGTAAAATTCCAAAAAAAAAATTCTCAAAAATGGGAAATGGTCACAATCAACTGGCCATGGGGTATTTTGAGTAATTCGGTATCCAAGTCTTCTAAAAATTGACGATTTTACCCTTCGGGCTAATCGTCTCCAGTCTTCCCGTTTTACCCCAGTCCCAAATCACACCTTCTCTAAGCCCTTATGGCTATACTAGGAAGCCCTTGATTTGAATTGGTGTGCATTGATGTGATTTATTTATGTACTTGATTGCGCTTTCATTTAAATTGATTGTGCTTGATAGGAACAGTCTTCCAATTTGCATGAAACTCGGAATCGAGCTTACCTCACCTAAAATTACGCCTGCACGAACTCTTAGTTAGGAAGATCACTCGCGTTAGGTACCGAAAGGGCGTTGGTAATGACACCGGCGTAACCAAGTCCCCGAACCCAAAATCTCTGGTTCCGTAGAACTGGTCGATCTCTCCCAATCGGTCAGTAAGGTTTCCGGTCTACCCTCCAAGAAAGACCGATGGCGACTCCAAATGCATGCACAAGTTGCACATGCCACCACGACCACACTGAAGGTCGAAAGCGATAGAATCTTTCTGGAAAAATACTCCCGCCGCGATTTGGTATGGGCCTGGGAGGGCTCGCGCCGATCCGAGACTCGCGATCGGTAATCCATTAGCCGCGTCCGCCTTCGGACGGGTCGCGACAGCCCCAAAGACGACTTCCCGTTACCTCATATCGATGTCTTGGTCGATAGCACTGCCGGGTTTGAGCGGTTCTCTTTTATGGATGGTTTCTCTGGCTACAATCAAATCCGCATGAGGGAGAAAGATAAAGCCAAGACATCATTCATCACACCCTGGGGCACCTTCTGTTACAAGGTCATGCCGTTCGGCCTAAAAAATGCTGGAGCAACTTATCAGAGGGCAATGGTCACACTATTCCATGATATGATGCACAATGAGATAGAGGTGTATGTGGATGATATGATAGCAAAGTCCAGATATGGCGAAGATCATACCGTTGTGTTAAGAAAGCTGTTTGAACGCCTCAGGAAGTACAAGCTGAGATTAAACCCCGCCAAATGCGTGTTCGGGGCGAAGTCAGGGAAGCTATTGGGATTCATGGTTAGTAGTCGCGGCATCAAAGTTGACCCCACAAAAGTCCAAGCCATCCTTAAACTTAGACCCCCTTCCACAGTCAAGGAAGTAAGAAGTCTTTTGGGCAGGTTGAATTACATCGCCCGCTTCATATCCCAGCTGTCCGAAGCAGCCAAGCCTCTCTTTAAGCTTCTGAAGAAGAATGCCAAGGTCAAGTGGGACCCGGAGTGTCAGCAAGCCTTCGATGAAATTAAGGCATACTTAGTTAATCCCCCGGTCTTGGTACCGCCAACTCTCGGGATTCCGTTGACTCTTTACCTCACAATTCATGAAGAGTCATTAGGAGCATTACTAGCCCAGACAAACCCCGATGACGGAAGGGAGCGAGCCATTTACTACCTGAGTAAGAAGTTCACCGCAACAGAGGCGAAATACCCGGCTGTTGAAAAAACCTGTGTCGCTTTGGTTTGGGTACTTCATAGGTTGAGGCAGTACACTCTCCACCATACTATACTACTAGTCTCAGAAAATGACCCGATCAAATACCTGTTGGAGAAGCCATCACTAGTAGGGAAATTGGCAAAATGGCAGGTACTTCTCTCGGAATTTGATGTGAGGAGTTCGAATCGGAAATCGGTGAAAGGACGAGCCATCGCCGACATGTTAGCCGAAGGTTCACAGGGATATGACACCCCGAAAGAAGAGGAAGGCGAAGACCATATTCTAACGCTCTCAGACAAGAAGTGGATCATGTATTTTGACGGCGCTGTCAATTTAGCCGGGGCAGGTACTGGGGCAGTCTTGATATCCCCAAATGGTCAGCACTATCCTGTGGCTGCAAAATTAATGTTCCCCTATACCAATAACATGGCGGAATATGAAGCCTGTATCCTGGGGTTACAATTGGCCATCAACATGGGAGTGCGGAAGTTACAAGTCTACGGAGACTCAATGTTAATCATCCTACAGACCCAGGGCGAGTGGAAAACGAAAGACTTTAAACTCGTCCCATACCATAAGTTCCTAGAAGAAGAAATTAAGCAATTCGAAAAGATCGATTTCGAATACCTGCCGAGAACGCATAACCACTTCGCAGACGCTCTCGCTACCCTGTCTTCTATGCTTCAGGTAACAAGTGGCGTGGACATCGAGCCGTTGAGGATCGGCATTACTGAGGAACCGACACACTGCATGGTGATCGAAGATGGGCATGACGATCAACCCTGGTATCACGACATTAAAAATTACTTGGCAAAGGGGGAATTCCCGCCGGGGAGCCAGATAGGGGATAGGAAGTACATAGAGAAAATAGCTGGCAAGTTCTTCCTCAGTGGCCAAGCCCTTTATAAGAGATCCTACGATTCAGTACTTCTCAGATGCGTGGACACCGAATAAGCTAAATTACTCATGAGAGAAATCCATGAAGGAGAATGCGGCCCCCACATGAATGGTCATCTCCTTGCCAAGAAGATCATGCGACTGGGTTATTATTGGATGACTCTGGAGTCTGACTGTAATCAACATGTGAGATCATGCCATCAATGTCAGGTGTACGGAGATAGGATCAATGCACCCCCGAAAGAGCTACACCAGATGTCTGAGGCTTGGCCATTTTCGATGTGGGGAATAGATATGATTGGGCCAATCAATCCCAAGGCTTCGAACGGACATCGATTCATTCTCGTGGCAGTCGATTACTTCACGAAATGGATAGAAGCCACCTCATACACAAATGTTACCGCAAAGAACGTGGCAAAGTTTATAAGGCGGGATATCATCTCGAGATATGGGACTCCTCAGGCGATTGTGACTGATAACGGATCGAATCTGAACAACGAAACGGTGAAGAACCTTCTGAGTAGCTTTGGCGTCCGGCATCTCAATTCGTCACCCTACCGGCCCCAAATGAATGGAGCGGTCGAGGCGGCGAATAAGAACATCAAGAAGATTCTGGCCAAGACCGTCGAAAACTATCGTGATTGGCATGAAAGGCTCCCGTACGCATTGATGGCATATCGGACCTCGATTCGAACTTCTACCGGGGCAACGCCTTATTCTTTGGTATATGGTATGGAAGCGGTCCTACCGATTGAAACAGAAATCCCGTCACTGAGGATTCTCTCCCAAATCGAGCTCATGGAAGCAGATTGGGTCCAACAGCGGTATGAGCAGTTGAATTTGATAGATGAGAAGAGATTAAAAGCAATCTGCTAAGCGTGTGGGGATCCTCTCCTCTCCCTTTGCTTTCCATTTCTTTTTTGTTGTTATTTCTCTGCTAAAGGCCCCTGCGTGGGTTCTCTCTTCCTTTTATTTGGGTGCTTGGCCTCACTTTTCCGACTCTTTACGCCATCTGTTTGGCTGTTTACTCTTGTTTTCCACTTCCCCTGCTACCTTCTGTTTCTCTTCACTCTTCCCAGGGCTGCTCTCTTCACTGCTGTGCCTTCAGCTGGCTGGTTCCTCTCCTTCGCACGACATCGACAGAGGCTGTGGTGCAGGCTTTCCCTTTGCTCCTGTGGTGCTATGGCTTCCCCTCTTCGACTGCCTGCCGGTGCCACTTCTTTTGACTACTGCTCGGCTACCCCAAGTCAGCCGTCCCTTGCTCCTCCCTACTGCGATCAGAATCCAGCCATTGTTGATGGATTTTGGCAACCAAGTAAATTTTGGTCTATTACTTTGGCTGGCTGCTCCCTCCGCTCCTCATTGCTACCATTTCCAGCTACTGTTTTATTGTATCCCCTTCCTTAGTTGGTCGCCTCATGGACAGACCTCCTCTAGCCACGCTTTGCCGCTTGTTTGGCACTTTTATATTTTCTTGGTACTGCTTTAGATGATGTGATGGTTGCCTTGTGGCATCCATTTTCGCGCACAATGCGTTGGTGTTTCTTGCAACCGTGTCACTATTGAACCTGTTTTGGCAACACTGCCACTACCGGTTCAAGTTTTGTTGTGTCCGGTTCCCTTTTGTACATAGTGATTTGAAAAGTATATACAAAGTCACCTTACCAAAAAAAAAAAAAAGTAATCTGCCATGGCCAGACATACCAAAAGCGGGTTGCCCAATCCTTCAACCGGAAAGTCCGGCCGAGGACATTCGAGACCAATGATCTTGTCATCAGGAAGACACTCCCGAGCATGCAACATCCTGGGGGCAAATTCACCCCAAATTATGAAGGGCCGTACGTGGTTAAAAAGGTGCTACCTGGAGGGGCTGTAGTTCTTGTAAACGCAGAGGGAGTAGAATTGGGGTACCCTGTAAACACGGATGCCCTCAAGAAGTATTATCCATGATTGAATCAGAAGCCCCAAGCGGCACTCTTTCCTCAAGGAACCCGAGCCATTTGAAATCCTTGCATACATCTCATGCATACATCTATGCACATACGCATGTCTATGCAGGAAATTTCCAAGGAGAGACGATCAGCCAGAGGAGCGATTCCCGATCAAAGAAGAGACACATCAGAAGATCACACGGAAGGAAATAGGTTGTAGCCCAAACCCTTCCAAATTTGCGCAACCATTGATGTTACCATTTTTTATTTTTTACAGGCACTTCCAAGATCGCCGGAGCCGGCATCAGCCGAAGCGAAGTACCTCGTCAAAAAAAATCAAAAAAAAAATCAAAAATCAAAAAAATCAAACCATCTTCATGCATATTTAGAATCTTTTGGAGTCATCTGACACGCGCATCGGAACATGCATCTGGTATCAAGGACCCCAATAAGGGACATTTTGGGTAAAAAGAAATGGATTTTCGAAAGGGAATGTTTAAGACCGTCAAAAGGAGTATCTCAGACAACGAGAGGCAACCCGTGCCCAAACACGTCCCTACACACACTTGAGTGATAAGTGAAGTAAGAATTAGAATAGGAGCCGTGTTTGAAGATGTAGGGATCATTCGCAGTGAATACCTAGATTGGAAAGACGAAGGGCATTCTTTTCTCTATCATAAACACCGCAGGTTATCCATTGTTAAACTCTTTTGAGCGGAGGTTTCATTTCTATAACCCTGTCAAGAACCACCCCACAACGGGGCCAATCAGAAGGAATTCCAGCGGCGGTATGAGGTAAATGGTTTGAAATCTTCTTGCTCAAACCAACATCAATCTTCGAGTGTTTCTTTACATTCAAACTCGTACTGTGATTCAAGTGCTTTAGGACGACGAAAAGCGGTCGCTTCTCTATCCTACAAACACCCTTCCTTTGCGCAGCCCCATTGAGCCTGCATATCCGTTTCGTAAACCCCGTTGGTGATCATTGTTCATTCCAAGATGAAGACGGCGCCACCTAAAATCGGGAGAACTTAAAAGAATTGGGTCTATAGGAAAGTCCTAAATTAATTCTTCAGTGTGCTAAGATTTTGTTTGCATGTGTGTCTGGCATAATCTACAAAAAAATCTTGTCCAAAAAAGGAGAAGAAAAGAAAAGGCAGGATTTAAAAAAAAAAAAAAGAAGAAAGAAAAGGCAAGAGCTAATCCTGGGCATCAAAAAGCAAAGCGCCGGGTAAAAGCAAGGCCAATGCCCATTCAAATTCTTGCGTATTTATAAATCATCTAAAGGATTCCAGAATATCCAAATGTTAATCCCAGTGAAATCTACTTGGGAATCAAGTCATGAGGTTATCCCCAGTAGGGACGCATCCAAGTGACGACTACACCATCCTTGAGCAACGAGGGTACTTTTTGAAGATCAAACCAAGGGTCAAGATCTGTGGTAAATCTGCAATGATCACCAACATCAAACCCCTTTCATATATTCTGAGCCAAAAACAGTCCTTTATCAGTCCACAATCCTCACCTACGTTACAACCCTTGAAAGTCTTTTTCGACTAAGGAACTTGAGCTAACGTAGAGTTTAAATGATTTTAAGCATCGCTCGAAGAGGTACGAGCAAGACTATTTCTCTCTCATTTTTGCAGGGTTCTTGACTTGTAAACCCGAAGCAGATGATGAAGATTTTCAATTCATTGGCCTCGACTCGACCACCAGTCTCCTTTGAAAACCATTGACCGAACCCAACATTACGGTCCCACAAAAGTCCCTTTCCGAGCAATCAAAGGGTATACACTGCGAATAGTTTCGAAACCTTGAACATAGGTTCGAGAGAGAGAATTTAAATGTCTCAAAAGGGGAGGAAGTAAGAAGAAACCTCCTGAAAAATGGTGATGAGCCCTCTTTGATGAGCGTACTCCAATTGGCGTTTTAACCAAACCCTTTTGGCGATCTCAGATCATTTGATTCAAAATTCTTCCTAAAAGGAGCTTTGATCGTCATATTATGTTGCAGGATGTCTTGGATGACCTCCTACATCATTAGCATACCCAAATGAAATTTTTGTCCAAACAAAATTTTTAACAACAACAAAAATCCCCCTGCTTGTCATGGGATCCTCTGTCAAAAAATCCCTCTGCTTGTCAAGGAAATCCTACTTCAAAACAGGAAAAAAAATCCCTCTGCTTGTCATGGAAACCCTTTTAAAAAAATCTCCACTGACGTCAAGAGTCATTGTCATGGGAAAACCCTCTCAAAACCAGCGAAAATCCCTCTGCTTGTCATGGAATCCTCTTTAAGAACAAAAAATCCCTCTGCTTGTCAAGGAAATCCTACTTCAAAACAGGAAAAAAATCCCTCGCTTGTCATGAAAACCCTTTTAAAAATCAAAAAAAATCCCCACTGACGTCAAGAGTCTCGTCATGGGAAAACCCTCTCAAAACCAGCGAAAATCCCTCTGCTTGTCATGGAATCCTCTTTAAGAACAAAAAAATCCCTCTGCTTGTCATGGAACCTTCTGTCAAAACAAAAAAATCCCTCTGCTTGTCATGGAGATCCTTTCAAAAAAAAAAAAATCCCCACTGACGTCAAGAGTCATCGTCATGGGAAAACCCTCTCAAAACCAGCAAAAACCCCTCTGCTTATCATGGAATCCTCTTTCAGAACAAAAAAAAAAATCTCTCTACTTGTCAAAGAAATCCCCTCTGACCCCGCTAGTCAGCGTCATGGGATCCCCTAGAGTAAATAGGTGCCTAGAAGCCGACCCAAGACTAAAGCCCACAAGGCTCGCTTGCCGCTTCGAAACCACGATGACCTAGATAAGTCTCTCTTTAAGTGTTCACAGGTTGGTAGCCGCGGATCTGTCATCTTCCGGACCGGATCGCCAATCTTCAGCTTCAGAAGATTTCTTCCACCCCAAATCCCACCAGACAGGGATCTACGACAAAGGTGTCTCAAAGCACAGTTCAAGATCGGAGCCCATAATGCTCGCGACTTGCCGCCTAGAGATACGGTGACCGCCTTGTCCACGAAGCACGCGCTGGATAGCCATGCCTCGAAGCTCTCACCCTTCGGAATGGAGTGCAGCCGGTAGCCGCAGAAAAGACTTTCAAGACCCTGGTATAGTGAATCAGAAGCTACGAAGGGAGGAATAAAAACATGGTATAGTGAGACAGAAGCTACAAAAAAAAACGGTGAGCTTCAGATTTCGACGCCCCAGGAGCATAATGATGAGCCTTCAGATCCCACAACCACATCATCCGACAGGTGAGCTTCAGGTAAAATTCTCCCTTCCCAGCCTGTGTTTAAGTTGTCAAGGCAAACCGGGGATTAATTTGAGCTTTCATTGAAGGACTACTCAGAGTCCGATGTCATGGCATTTTTCCTTTCCCAATTAAGTCGATTGGGACTCAGGTGTCATCTTGTCTTTGAGAGCAACCTCTGACGAGCTCACTCCCAAAGAGGGGCAGCTGTTGACAACTGATTTTTAATCATCTTTTATTTTTATTTTACTTTAAAATAAATTAAAAAAGAAAAAAGAAGTCATAAAATTACAAAATCAACTTTGGAAGCCTTGGCCTAGCCTTAGGAACCAATTTTGAACAAAAATAATTTTCGTAATTTTTAGTATTTTTTCGAATTTAATTAATTATAAAAATACCCAAAAAATCATAAAAATACCATTCGTGGTCAGAAAAATGCACAAAAATAGTCAATAATTTTATTTTTATTCCCTTTTCGTAATGGTTTTTATAAATCTCAAATATTTGACTTGGGTCATTATGTTCCTTCACAAACATACACCCGAATCGACCATAAAAATTCCTTTTTGAACATTTTAATTTTTAATTTCCACTTTTCATAAGCCATGACATTTTGACCTAGAGCCTTGAAGTGAAATTGTGTCAATTAGGCCTTCAATTTGGTCAATTTTGATAAAAAGGGCCTAATTGCACAAATTTATTTGCAATTTAGTCCCCGGCTTTGCAATTCTTAAAATTAAATCGTTTCTAGGGGTACCCATGAAAATTAAACACTTCTACCCTATATTTTTCATCGTCCCGAACTCATTGGTAGCCCCAATTTGAATTGATTTGATCGTTTAAGCCTCCGATTTGGCGAAAATCAATTTCGGATCCTATGCGAACATTGGGGTTTTCATTAAATTCCAAGCCAAAAATTCACGAAAACACCCATGTTACATGGAAACCATGCTAGGAAACCTAATTTCGACATCAATTTTGTAAAAAATCATCAAATTGGGGCTCAATTTGGACGAATTTGTGAAACCGGATCCATCGGATCGGGCTCGACCCGACCCGACGGATCCGGGTCTGCACCAACGTTCAGCAGAGCGTTTTTCACGCACGTTCTTTGTCCTTTCCTTTTCCTCGTGGGAGGACGGCTTCAGCGGACGTGGCCTCAGCAAAAGGATCGAGAACATTCCCTGGATTTGTCGCCTACTGCACCAAGGACACACGGGGGAGTGAGCTGGCGTCTAGGGAGCTGAAAAAAAAAAGGACGGACGTTTGCGGGGGGGAGCGTCGCGAAAACAGAAAGGAAGGAGAGAGGAGCAGGGGCGACAGGTCGCGACTTTGAAAGAAAAACAAAAAGGATCCGAGAAAGGGAGGGAGGGAGACTCTCGGACAGATACACAAAAAAGAAGAAGGAGAGAAAAAGGGGTCGCGATTTTTGCAAGAGGGGTTCACGGTTTAAAAATTTTTGGGAGAGAGAGAGTGAGACCCGAAGGGACCGAGAGGAAAGGAGGGCGATTGAGCGTTCGTCGTCGGTTCTACGAGCCTCAGAGAACTCGAGCCGCCACCGTCGAAGCCCGGAGCCGCCGGTGACACTCGGCCAAGGTCGGTACCTCATCCCCTGTTCATCCCCTATTCTTTTAGCTACTGTAAGTTTGGCTCGATTTGACTTTTTGGTCAAACCGAGCCAAACCGAACCTATACCGATGCCATGTCGAGTCTTCCTAATGGTGCCTGAACTTTATTTTCTTTCGGTTTAGCTCGTGTGACCCCCGGTGTCCGCTTGAATGTTTGTTTTCGGATGCACACCACGTGTTTGATGAAATGCTCGTCGGACCATCCCGCTTGTCTAACTCTCGGCCCCGTCTCTCCCGGCCTTTCTTAGCCCCGTTTAGGCCTCGTATATATGCTAGAACCGACTCTAAGCCTTGTATGCTTTCTGTTTTGCAATGTTTGGCGCCGAGAATGGCGGTTGGAGCTCCCCGGGCCCAAACCCGAGCCTAGAGCTCGGTCCGGCGAAGACGGAGGTCGCCGACCCCTAGGCGACCTCAGGTAAGCTCCTTGACCTCCGTGGGGTGCTTCGTGAACGACTGGAATCAAGTTTGGAGCGAATTTTTTTTTTTTTTAGGAAAACACTTCGCCGGAACCGAATCTGTGGGTGTTTGTTTAGCCGGTTTCCGGCGTCTCTTGGCTGAAAACGTTCATGTATGTTGGTGAAGAATGCTTAAGGATTCGAATGCCGCGAAAACGAGCGAAAAATATGAAGGTTTGGGCTCGGTCTCGATTTTCCGGCGAAGATTCCGGCGACCTCGCCGGAAATATCACTGTTCCGGCGAGTCGCCGGTTATCTTCTCCGGCGGCAGGGGGCTGACCGGTCAATGTTTGACCGGTCAGCGCTGACGTGGCGCGCCACATAGGCGGCCACGTCAGCGAGGTGGGTCCACGAGCAAAAATAAAAAAAGCCTAGATCGGACGGCCGTGGGTATGCCACGTGTCACGATCTGGTATTTTCGAAATTAATAAATGATTTTTGAATAACAAAAGGCTTTTCCGAAAATTAAAAAAAAAATCAAATTGATCCGACGGCTAGGATAGTGCCACGTGGCAACATGGGGACCTTCCGATTTGTTTTAATTTTCAAAAATTCGGATAAATTAGAAAATCGTTTTAAAATAGAAAAAAAAATTTGAAAATTCAAAAACGGCGTCGTTTTAGGCCGATTTTCGACCCGTAGGGTCGGGCCGGGCGCTCGAGAGGCGCGGGCGGGGTTTGACCCGGTCCGGAAAATATTTTTTTTAATATAATATAATAAAAAAGATTCAAAAAAAATTATAAAAAAATCCAAAAATTCATAAAAAAAAATAGAAAATCATTAAAAAAATTCAAAAAATAATAAAAAATTTGGAAAAATTCTAAATTTTTTTTTGAAATGGTCACAATCAACTGACCATGTCGTATTTGGGGTCCTTTTGAACCCTAATTCCTCCAAAAGGACGATTTTGCCCTTTAGGCAAATCGTCTCCCAAAAATCAAAGAAATTCAAAAAAAAATTCCAAAAAAACTCCAGAAAATAGAAAATGGCCACAATCAACTGGCCATGTCCTATTTTGGGTCTGTCAGACCCCAATCTTTCCAAAAATGACGATTTTGCCCTTTAGGCGTGTCGTCTCCCAAAAATTCAAAAAAAAATTCCAAAAAAACTCCAGAAAATAGAAAATGGCCACAATCAATTGGCCATGTCCTATTTTGGGTCTGTCAGACCCCAATCTTTCAAAATGACGATTTTGCCCTTTTGGCAAATCGTCTCCCAAAAATTCTAAGAAAATTCCAAAAAAAAACTCCATAAAATAGAAAATGGCCACAATCAACTGGCCATGACCTATTTCAGGTCTTCCAAACCCTAATCTTCCAAAAATGACGATTTTGCCCTTTAGGCAAATCGTCTCCCAAAAATTCCAAGAAAATTCCAAAAAATCCAGAAAATAGAAAATGGCCACAATCAACTGGCCATGACCTATTTCAGGTTTTCCCGACCCTTTTCAAAATGACGATTTTGCCCTTTTGGCAAATCGTCTCCCAAAAATTCCAAGAAAATTCCAAAAAAATCCCAGAATATAGGAAATGGCCACGATCAACTGGCCATGATCTATTTCTGGTCTTTTGAGTCCTGATCCTTTCAAAAATGACGATTCTGCCCTTTTGGCATATCGTTCCTCAAGAAACCCTGAAAATTCCAAAAAAATCCCAGAAGATAGGAAATGACCACGATCAACTGGCCATGATCTATTTCTGGTCTTTTGAGTCCTGATCCTTTCAAAAATGACGATTCTGCCCTTTTGGCATATCGTTCCTCAAGAAACCCTGAAAATTCCAAAAAAATTCCAGAAAATAGGAAATGACCACAATCAACTGGCCATGACCTATTTTGGGTCTTCCAAACCCTAATCTTTCCAAAATGACGATTTTGCCCTTTTGGCAAATCATCTTTCCAAAAATTGAGGAAATTCCTAAAATTTCAGAAAAATTTCAGAAAAATAGGAAATGGCCACAGTCAACTGGCCAGGACCTATTTTTAGTCTTCTGAAACCCGACCCTTTTCAAAAATGACGATTTTGCCCTTTAGGCAAATCGTCTAAAAAAATCAAGGAAATTCGGAAAATTCTAAAAATTCCAGAAAATAGGAAATGGCCACAATCAACTGGCCATGACCTATTTCTGGTCTTCTGAATCCTGATCCTTTCAAAAACGACGATTTTGCCCTTTAGGCATATCGTTTCTCGAGAAATCTCGAAAAATTCAAGAAAAATCTCCAAAATAGGAAATGGCCAAGATCAACTGGCCATGACCTATTTTGTGTATTTCAACTCCCAAACCTCCCTAAAATTGACGATTTCGCCCTTCGAGCAAATCGCCCCCAAATCTTCTCAGTCTACCCTGGTCCTAAATCATACCTTCCTTAAGCCCTTAAGGCTATACTAGGAAGCCATTGATTTGAATTGATATGCATTGACATGGCTCTTTTTGTGCACTTGATTGCGCTTTCCTTATATTGATTGTGATTTGATAGGACTAGTCTTCCAATCTGCTTGAAATCCCTGAACCAGACTTACATTACCCAAAAATTGCGCCTGTATGAAATCTTAGTTAAGAAAATCACTCGCGTTAGGTACCGAAAGGGCGTTGGTAATGATACCAACGTAACCAAGTCCCCGAACCCAAAATCTCTGGTTCCGAAGAACTGATCGATCTCTCCCAATCGATTAGTGAGGTTTCCGGTCCACCTTCCAAGAAGGACCGGTGGCGACTCCAAATACATGCACACGTTGAACATGCCACCACGACCACACCAAGGTCGGAAGCGATCGACTCTTATCGTCGAAACCCCCACATAAAAATCTACTCCCGTCGCGATTTGGTATGGGCCTGGGAGGGTCCGCGTCGAGAAAGCCCGCGATCCACATTTCAGAGTGGGGGCCCGATTCGACAATCCATTAGCCCGCGTAATCGTAAAGAAAATTTCGAGGTCGCGACAAACCTCAGCTGATACTTCCTGAGTCGTTCGAACAATTTCCTCAACACTGCGGTGTGATCCTCACCACATCTGGATTTCTCTATCATGTCGTCCACATACACCTCTATCTCTTTATGCATCATGTCATGAAAATGGGTAACCATCACTCTCTGATAGGTTGCCCCAGCATCCTTTAGGCCAAACGGCATGACTTTGTAACAGAAAGTGCCCCAGGGCGCAATGAATGACGTCTTGGCTTTATCCTCCTCTCTCATACGGATTCGGTTGTAGCCAGTGAACCCATCCATAAAAGAGAACTGCTCAAATCATGCCGTACTATCGACCAGGACATCGATTTGTGGCAACGGGAAGTCGTCTTTGGGGCTAGCCTTGTTCAAATCTCGGTAGTCCACACAGACTCGAACTCTCCCGTCCTTTTTCATGATAGGGACGATATTAGCGATCCATTCTGGATATGAAATTACTTCAATGAACCCCGCCTTAAGGAGCTTCATTACTTCTTCTTCAATTTTCTTCGCCAACTCGGGTTTTGTCCGCCTAAGTCTCTGCTTTTAGGTGGAATACTGGGATCGATCAGTAGCGTATGTTCCACAATACTGGGATCTGACCCCGGTATATCCGCATACAACCAGGCAAAAATGTCATGGTACTCTTTGAGAAATTCAATTGTCCTAAACGCCTCTGTCGACGACAGACTTTCACCGATCTTCACCTCCCTGACGTCCTCTGAGGTCCCTAGGTTTACTGAAATGGTACCCTCTATGGTGGGTGGTCTGGCTTCTTCATGGGAATCCCAACTATACTCAACATATCCCATATTCCGCTCCTCGTCTTCTCTTTCAATTTGGAGGGTAGCCCCCTCTCGAGAACGCGGGTCATTTAACAAACTGCTATGCATGCTTGGAATGGTATGCCTGAAATGTCACGAAGATGGTTAATTGACATATAAGGCAAAGTCCATGTGTGATGAATGTCTTAAGAAAAATTAAAACCGAAAACGAGAGATGGGAGCTAATCTTCATATCATCGGACATCCTCGCCTCCCAAAATTTTGAAAACTAGGAGACGTGTGGGAAATCAGGTCTCAGGGCTTTTCTTCTCTTTTCATCTCTTCTTTTATCTTTCTTTTTTTTATCTCTCTTTTTTTCTTTTTTTAGTCGTCATCGACCGATTTGTGCTCCCACACGTCCCCATTTTTTGATTTTTTTGATTTTTTTATTGTTTGTTTTTTTTTTTAGAAACTGCAGACGAACTACAATGCAAATAGACTAAAGAGTGACGATAGAAAGGAGGAAGTGACTCCCTTATCCGTGTAGTCCGCTGTCATCGATCGTCCGATCAGCTGGGCTGGCATAGTCTTCGATAGGGTTATCCACGTACACCTTGTCCAGTTTTTGGCAATCCAATGACGGGTCTTGCTGCTCGTTCTGCTTTATCTCCTCGAGATCCAAAACGCCATTGTCGATGAGTTTCCGCACCTTAATTTTCAGTCGAATGCAGTTGTCTGCATTGTGCCCTTTCTTCTTTGTATGGCAGGCGCACGACTTGGCTTCATCATATCCTTTAAACAAGGGAGGATTATACCTTGATAGCTCCTTGGTCACCATCCCCTTTGTCACGACCCTCTCGAGGTTCGCCATGGGCTCTCGAGGGCTAATGGGCCGTCCAGTCTGGTCGGACGCGGGCCTCTCCCAAGGCCCGTTACCCAAATCGCAACGGAGGTATGCGTAGTCGACCTTCAGTGTGGTCTGGTGACATGTGTTAAGTGTGCATGCCATGGAGTCGCCACCAATCATTTTTTGGAGGGTATGATTGGACCACCCTATTGAATAGTCGGGAGTTTCTATTCAATTCTGCGATAACCAGAGAAATGGGTTCGGGGACTTAGTTACGTCAACTGTCAGAGTTGACGCCCTTTCAGTACCTAAGTTGACTGAATTTTCTGACCTAAGATTTCATGCAGATGAGTGGAATACGAATCCTAAATCTATGAATTCATGCAAATAGGAATGACTATCCTAGCAATCACAATCAATAATAAAATGCGCAAATCAATTTATCCAAATGTCACGTCTCGAACCCGGCGAGCACGTCTTAGAGGAAATCTATCGATTTAACCAATTTAACAATTCTAACTCCAATTCCTCCATGCATATATCTCAATTAACATGCCCATATGCTTAAATGAGGTTTACAAAGCAAGGCGACACTTCCTTTAGTCCTCAAAGGTTTCGGTTTGCCTAATTCCATGACAAGGCAGAACCGATTCTATTTCCTCTTGCACTAAACAGCACATAGACTACTCTTAAGCGCCAATTTTTCACAAAATCAACTTGCCGAAACATCATTCTACATGATAAAGAGTTTCACCATGAGTTTCGAAGCCAATTATCACCTCTAAGGCTTCCGAGCAGCTCAATCCTCTTCAATCGCCCAACAACCAGAATCTGTCTTAGAAAACTCATTCAATTCAACCATTAAAACCCATCCAAAACTCAACTAAACTTCAATCTCAGCTTGCTAGATTCCTAAGTTAGGTGTTAGAAACATCTTATCGAAGATTGGAAGCAAGGCAAGCCCTTAAATCACTCCCAATGTTCACGACACCACCTTGACAGAACCGTTTCAGATTTTTCCAACAAAACAGCAAGGGAGCAGCCCTTAAATCCAAATATAATCCATCTTCAAACCATCAAACACAATAATATATGTCTTAACAAGGAGTGAGAGGTGGTCTTACCAAGATTGAACCCAAAACAAGCTCGGAAATCCAGCTTGACGCTCGCGGACTCAAGTCTGATCAGTCTGACCTTTGCTCCTTCAAATATCTATACGGGACGAACGGCTGGTCCAAATTGGTCTCACGATATGTCATTAGAACGGCAAGAGAATAAGCTTTCCAATGGTATATGGCTCGTTTCCATACGATTCCTAACGAAAAAGTTATGGTCGAAAAAACGGACGATTTTGGGTCTGGGCGGCGAGATGAGCGAGAGAGAAAAAAAAATGAAAGAGAGAGAGTTGAGGGAGTTGGTAGCCGGCCTCTACTCGTATACTTGTATGGATGCTCTCTTCAATGATGATCTAAAAGAAAGAGAGAAAGAGTTAAACATGGCGATTAGAACCCAAAATCAAATACAGAACAGGGAAGCTAACTTAGCTTTTACAATCGGATGATGAAGAGCCTAGCACGCAGGAATAGCTTCTGATTGAACTGTTGTACAACCATCAAGAGAGCAAATTTCAACAATCCGAACGGTGTAGATGAAGAATAGGTTAAGGTGACCCTGCACACAAAAATTAAGCTCGATCCAACGGTCCAATTGGTCGAAAATACAAGATGAAGATGAGCCGACGGGTACATAGTACCCGCAACCCGGAACAGCTTCTGGACGAGCTGTTATACCACCATCAGGAAAGCTCTGTTCGAAGATCCGAACGGTAGAGATGAAGTAGGGATTGAGATGATCTTGGACACAAAGATTCAGCTCGATCCAACGGTCCAATTGGTCGGAAACGCCGAAGAAGTAACGGGAAGCCAATGAAAACCTCCTGAGAGGAGCAGAAAATCTTTTTTTTTTGTTTCTTGGTCGTATCTCCTCCTCCCCTCCCTCTTGATCGTCTATCCTCCTCCTTATGTCCCCTCCTTCAGTAATCCCCACTGGCCATGATAGAAAGGGATGGATCATGATGGCAAAGCAATGGTGATGATGAAGGATTGCGATGGTGGAAGAGGAAACTATGATGAATGTTCCCTCATCCTCATTTTTTATTGAGACCAATTCCCTCCACTCTCTTTAGTCGGCCATGATGTTGATTAGGAAACTCCACCATCTCATTTCCTCTACTCCCCCACGAGCTCTCTCATTTACTTATTTATTTATTATTTATATATATATTTAACCAAATTCAACACTATGTGTAACAAAGGAGCACATGTAATTGAACTTGAATTTTTATTTTTTATGGGGTTAAAATGAAAAGGGATAAAAATAAAAATTATAGCCATTTTTATTTTACATCAAATTCCTTTTTTTATGATTTTTTATGCATTTTTTGGCTCGATTCGGGTCTATGTTTGTAAAGGAACATAGTGACCCAAGGCACATTTTCAATATTTAAATTGACAAACTTGAAGAGGAAAATTAAACAAAATTACTGAATATTTTTGTGTATTTTTCTGACCACGAATGGTATTTTTCTTTTTTTTGGGTATTTTTATAATTAAATAAATTCGAAAAATATTTAAAAATACCAAAAAATATTTTTGTTCAAAATTGGTTCTTGAGGCTAGGCCAAGGTTTCCAAAGTTGATTTTATAATTTTATGACTTTTTTGATATTTTTAATTAATTTTAGAAATAAAAATCACAATAACAAATGGTAAAAAATCAAGTGTCAACAGCTGCCCCTCTTTGAGAGTGAGCTCGCAGAGGTTGCTTTCAAAGACAAGATGGCACTTGATTCCTAACCGACTCTACTAGGAAAAGGAAAAAAAATGCTATGACATCGGATCCTTAAGGCTCTTGATAAAGCTCGAATTAATCCCCGGTTTATTCCGACGATTTGAACATGGGCCAGAGTGAGAGAGGTTTACCTGAAGCTCACCTGTCGGATGCTGCCGGTTGCGACGACTTTCAAGAAGATACCTAGGACTCGTTCAGAATATCCTAGGGAGATTAAGCTCTGACCTGTATGGTAGGTCATACCATTATGGGGTTGCCGACTGGTAGGAACCTAAGGAAGGCGCATCCCACGCTTTGGAATTTGCCAAGGATTTTGATCCGTATGGTGGATCAGACCATAAGCGGTTCACCTACAGTAAGGCTTACCTAGGAAAATAACTTCTCCAACATTTAGAATTAGTCAAAGTTTTGATCCGCATGGTGGATCGGACCATGGGATTGATCTTTATGGCGGTATCTACCTTTGGATTGACCCTTCAGGCGGTTTCTACCTTTGGTTGACCCTTCAGGCGGTGTCTACCTTGAGTTGACCCTTCAGGCGGTATCTACCTTTGTGTTGACCCTTCAGGCGGTTTCTACCTTGATTTGACCCTTCAGGCGGTATCTACCTTTGATTTGACCCTTCGGGCGGTATCTACCTTCATTTGACCCTTCAGGCGGTATCTACCTTCATTTGACCCTTCAGGCGGTATCTACCTTTGTTTTGGTTTGAAAAGGGGTCTCATGACGAGGGTTCTCCACGTCCGATGAGACTGTTTGATATTTGAAAAGAGGTCCTAGGACGAGGGTTCTCCGCGTCATGCCAGGACTGTTTGATATTTTTGAAAAAGGGATCCTAGGACGAGGGTTCTCCACGTCAAGCTAGGACTGCTTGATTTTTTAAAAGGGGTCTCATGACGAGGGTTCTCCACATCCGATGAGACCGCCTAAATTTTGAAATGGGATCACATCCTCACCCCTTCTTTTGAAAGATCCTGAAATTTGTCGGGAATTCAGTTTTGAAGCAGTGAAAGATTTTATTTTGACAAAACTTCAGTTGAGTTTGTTGAGACGACATTCTGGAAGCTGGGTTCTCCAGGTATCCTGTAGAAAGTTCAAACCTGCGTGCTCCACTCCACGGAGCAAATGTTTTTCTGGGATTTGGGGTTTCCAAGAATCCTGCAGAAGTTCGAGCCTGGAAGATTTTTCTTCACCAAGAAAACGTTAGTAATCTTTGGGAAGGCCACGGCTGTCCATTTGACAAAACCGTATGTTTTAAGTTTTAATCATGAAATGTGCGTTTTGATGCTGGAGGTTATCCAAAGCATTCTTGCAATATGCAAATGTGATCACAAATCCCTTGGACGGAAAATCTGGATCAACAGTTTGAAAATTCCAAAAAGAGTTTGTTCAAAACATCAATTGGAATATTTCTCGACAATGAGGTCTTCTCACCTGTTTTGCGATAGTGGTTTTTTTTTTGTAGGGGATGCACTCAATTCCCTACCAACCTGTGCCTAGGTTTTAGGCTCATTCGCAACGCATACATTTTGATCGGTCGGGAGGTCTTCCACGGGAACGTAATGTTGGGCTTGGTTCTTGATCTTCAAGGGGGACTCACTTTTGAGTCAAGGCCATTGAATAAAAATTTTCGTCATCTGCTTCGGGTTTACAAGTCAAGAACCCTGCAAAATGAGAAAGAAATAGTCTTGCTCGTGCTTCTTCGAGCTAAGCTATACGTTAACCCAAGTGTCTTAGTCAAAGAAGACTGTTTCGGGGTTGTAACATTGGTAGGATTGGGGACCGAAACAAGCTTATTTTTGGCCCAGAATTCGTGACGGGTTTGACATTGGTGATCATTGCTGATTTGCCACCTGTCCTTTTTTTTCTGCATCTTTAGCCTTTGAGGCGCGCAACCTATCTCGCGATGTGCACCAGCTCTTTAAAGAGCGTCTCTTGTTGTATTCAGAGACTGACTCTTTCTATGTCTTTGTTCTGCGCTTGATAGCATTTGGGGAGCAGTCCTTTTGGATTTGGCTCCTTCAGGGATTTCCCCTTTTCCCATCCAGCTTCATTGCGGACCAATTAAACAACTTGCACGAGCATCGGCCTTGCTTTTACTAGGCACTTTGCTTTTTCTTGATGCCGAGGATTTTTCTCATTTTCATTTTTGAAATTCCCATTTTTCTCATCTTCATGGGATCATGTTAGACATATAGTCTAAACATGCTTCAAATATCAGTCCGGGAATTCTCTTCGTAATCCCTGAGTCTTGAACTCTTCCATTTTTGAAGTGGTGCGACATCCGTCTTGGAATGATCACCAATGGGTTCATGAAATGAATTTGCAGGCTCAACTTGGCTGTGCAAATGATACAGTGTATGGGATAAAGAATGAATGCTTCTCGTCATCCTATGGCACTTGGATTACCATATAAACAACACACAAAGATTAATTAGTCCGAGCAAGAAAATTTCTAACCATTTTCTCCTGACGTTGTTGGACTTACTTCCTTTTTGCCCCGGTGTGGGGTGGTTCTTGACAGGGTTAAGAATGAGAACCGCCGTTCAAATGGGTTATCAACGGTCACCTGTAGTGTTTGGGGGATATGAAACGAATGCCTCTGTCGTCCCAACCCATGTAATCGCTGCGAATGGTCCCTACTTCCGTAGGTCCAGATTTTGCTGTCTGATTCGCTTCACTTCTCTCTTAAGTGTGTATAGGACGTGTTTGGACTAGGCTTTGCCTCTCGTCTTTTGAGAAAACGTCCTTTTGAGAGTTTTGAACAACTTCTGATTGGAAAAATCTCTTTCGTTTCCCCAAAAATTTTACCCGTCAAGGGGATTTTATGGTGCACAATGCATGTTCAGACAACCTCATGTTTCAAAACATGAATGCCAATGAAGTTAGAATTCTATGTCTTTTCTAGACATCAGATTCTGAAAGCTTTTTCTTTTTCTCTCTGTTTTTTTTGTTTAACATCTTCAATGGATTGGGGAAAGGGATACCTACCTGTCCACAGTGGCTGGAGATCCCTGAAAATGTAAAAGAAATATGTTATTGTATGTTCATGAATTTTTCAAAAAATTGGAACGATACATCTTACCCTTGGTCATGTGTTCCAATGGGTAATACATGGGATGTGAAAACCTGTTTCGCCTTGATGGCGAGCCCCTGACAAAGACGGGAATTAGGTGTCAGTTTGCGTTCCAAAATTCAAGGCATATTGGAACGATACAGCCTTGTTCTTGCTTTGTGTTTCCATTTGAACACAAACGCGCGGCTTGCATAATTTAGCCCTCTATCTTGTGTCCTTGATCTCCCATCTGGTTGGGCGACGAATCCTTCTCAAGAATTTGGCCCCAGAGAAGATCCATTTGTGTTTTTGGGCGCACTCCAGCGCCATTCTTCAAGTTTCCTTTTATTCAAGGAAAAAAAGAAGATTTTATCAAAATGCATGTCAAAGCATGTGACGTAGGAGCGATACTTTTTACCATCCACTAGGTCTTATAATCAAAGACCATCTCCTGGAATCCTGACTTCTAAGGCCAATGATTCTATTCGCCTCCCTGTTAGCGCGCTCTTTTCATTTGAGGCTTTCAGCGCCAACGACTTCTTGTAAAATGAGTAAAAACTCATGTTAGGCATGTGGTCTTGGAAGACCAAATTGGAACGATACAAGGTTACCGTTCACCCAAATTCGTATCTTGGGGTTTGATTCTGATGCGGACGACTCTGTTATTGCGTCTATTGACTTTGTCAGAGGAGAAACATCCTGCGTACAAATCATTCACTTGCCCCAGTTAGGCATGGTTTTGCTGTTTGTCATCTCTGGATTCGATGACCCTGGTCTGATGCGCTTTCATGGAGGATCATGAGAGTTTGCCCCCGGTTTGGTTCCTCAAAGAAAATGGGGGGGAACCTGCTCCCATTGATTTTTGCAGATTCTGATCATCCATCTCGATTGTCAGAGTCCTTGATCAATTTTATCTGTCTCAAGACAGCTTGATATTCTTGGGATTCGTCATGTGGCGGTTTGGTGATTCTCTCTATCATAGTCGCCATTTGAGGTATTTGATGTTCCATGTTTGTTATTTGAAAGCATTACATCCTGCGTCCTCTGCTCTTGATTATCACCTGAGAGGAAAAAGAAAGGAAGCATTATTCGCATATCTAGAAAATAATCATTTTGGAACGATACGTCCTTTTACACTTGATTTGCATTCCGTTTTGATGTTGCATATTGATATGCACAACATCTATCAAATTCCTCCATCCATGCTTGAAGGTATTTGCAACGCCTACGGTTCATTTGCCCCACCTGGGCGACGTCTGTTTTGTCATTTGAATGCATGAGCTTTTGGGTGCATTGTCTCTTTTATCACCTGAGATAAAGAAAAATGGAGAAAAACTTATCCTCAGATCTGATTAAAAATCAATTAGGAACGATACGTCCTTTCACCAAACGAGTGGCTCTGCGGCCGGATGTATTTTGCACTGAAGGGACGAATTCCACTATGCTCCACGGGTTTGGGGAATTTGCCCCCATTTTCGATAGAAATGAACCTTATCGAGATGTATACAATACAAATAGATCCCTAATACAATCAATCTAGGGATGAGATAGAGAGGATCTCAGCAAAATTAATCTTATACAAGAGAACTAAAAATGCCAAACCAATCAAAGGAATGTGGCCCGAACACTTGGAGATGCCCCAGTTCCAGTCTTCGAGATGTGATTCTAAGATCATCGATTTTTTTTTTTAGATATATCAACCATCTAAAGACATGCACATGACACAAGTGAGGATAAAACTTATAAAAATCAAAGGATTTGGCACCTAAGGTCAAGGTTCCCACCTCGAGTTCTAGAAAGAGTCGATTCCATTGCACAGCTATCGTTGCATTGGGACTCGATCCATAGTTCGAAGTGAGCGGAATTGAGAAAATGGATTACCCCATGTTTTTCCTCATGGAGATTCCATTTTCAATTCCTTCTATGGTTTTCCTAAAGAGGGCGCCCGGGGTTTTAGGCGCGGCTGTATGTGTTCAATGTGTCGTGCTAAAGCAATAAACATGCATGTCATTTAGCAAGCACCGCTTCAATATAAGCATCCACACAATAATGCATCCTAAACTCCTACCTGCATAAGACAGAATTAACAAATACTTCACCCCTTTTTTTCCAATCTGCAAAAGCATTTAACACCTCAAGGGTTAAAGTACGTACCTCACCTTGAAGAGCATCTGCATAAAACATGTTAGAAAAATCAATCAACTTTTTAATCGGCTCAAGTTCTCTAAAGTCCCCAGTGGAGTCGTCAGTCTGTCGCGACCCTCTCGAGGTTCGCCATGAGCTCTCGAGGGCTAATGGGCCGTCCAGTCTGGTCGGACGCGGGCCTCTCCCAAGGCCCGTTACCCAAATCGCAACGGAGGTATGCGTAGTCGACCTTCAGTGTGGTCTGGTGACATGTGTTAAGTGTGCATGCCATGGAGTCGCCACCAATCATTTTTTGGAGGGTATGATTGGACCACCCTATTGAATAGTCGGGAGTTTCTATTCAATTCTGCGATAACCAGAGAAATGGGTTCGGGGACTTAGTTACGTCAACTGTCAGAGTTGACGCCCTTTCAGTACCTAAGTTGACTGAATTTTCTGACCTAAGATTTCATGCAGATGAGTGGAATACGAATCCTAAATCTAGGAATTCATGCAAATAGGAATGACTATCCTAGCAATCACAATCAATAATAAAATGCGCAAATCAATTTATCCAAATGTCACGTCTCGAACCCGGCGAGCACGTCTTAGAGGAAATCTATCGATTTAACCAATTTAACAATTCTAACTCCAATTCCTCCATGCATATATCTCAATTAACATGCCCATATGCTTAAATGAGGTTTACAAAGCAAGGCGACACTTCCTTTAGTCCTCAAAGGTTTCGGTTTGCCTAATTCCATGACAAGGCAGAACCGATTCTATTTCCTCTTGCACTAAACAGCACATAGACTACTCTTAAGCGCCAATTTTTCACAAAATCAACTTGCCGAAACATCATTCTACATGATAAAGAGTTTCACCATGAGTTTCGAAGCCAATTATCACCTCTAAGGCTTCCGAGCAGCTCAATCCTCTTCAATCGCCCAACAACCAGAATCTGTCTTAGAAAACTCATTCAATTCAACCATTAAAACCCATCCAAAACTCAACTAAACTTCAATCTCAGCTTGCTAGATTCCTAAGTTAGGTGTTAGAAACATCTTATCGAAGATTGGAAGCAAGGCAAGCCCTTAAATCACTCCCAATGTTCACGACACCACCTTGACAGAACCGTTTCAGATTTTTCCAACAAAACAGCAAGGGAGCAGCCCTTAAATCCAAATATAATCCATCTTCAAACCATCAAACACAATAATATATGTCTTAACAAGGAGTGAGAGGTGGTCTTACCAAGATTGAACCCAAAACAAGCTCGGAAATCCAGCTTGACGCTCGCGGACTCAAGTCTGATCAGTCTGACCTTTGCTCCTTCAAATATCTATACGGGACGAACGGCTGGTCCAAATTGGTCTCACGATATGTCATTAGAACGGCAAGAGAATAAGCTTTCCAATGGTATATGGCTCGTTTCCATACGATTCCTAACGAAAAAGTTATGGTCGAAAAAACGGACGATTTTGGGTCTGGGCGGCGAGATGAGCGAGAGAGAAAAAAAAATGAAAGAGAGAGAGTTGAGGGAGTTGGTAGCCGGCCTCTACTCGTATACTTGTATGGATGCTCTCTTCAATGATGATCTAAAAGAAAGAGAGAAAGAGTTAAACATGGCGATTAGAACCCAAAATCAAATACAGAACAGGGAAGCTAACTTAGCTTTTACAATCGGATGATGAAGAGCCTAGCACGCAGGAATAGCTTCTGATTGAACTGTTGTACAACCATCAAGAGAGCAAATTTCAACAATCCGAACGGTGTAGATGAAGAATAGGTTAAGGTGACCCTGCACACAAAAATTAAGCTCGATCCAACGGTCCAATTGGTCGAAAATGCAAGATGAAGATGAGCCGACGGGTACATAGTACCCGCAACCCGGAACAGCTTCTGGACGAGCTGTTATACCACCATCAGGAAAGCTCTGTTCGAAGATCCGAACGGTAGAGATGAATTAGGGATTGAGATGATCTTGGACACAAAGATTCAGCTCGATCCAACGGTCCAATTGGTCGGAAACGCCGAAGAAGTAACGGGAAGCCAATGAAAACCTCCTGAGAGGAGCAGAAAATCTTTTTTTTTTGTTTCTTGGTCGTATCTCCTCCTCCCCTCCCTCTTGATCGTCTATCCTCCTCCTTATGTCCCCTCCTTCAGTAATCCCCACTGGCCATGATAGAAAGGGATGGATCATGATGGCAAAGCAATGGTGATGATGAAGGATTGCGATGGTGGAAGAGGAAACTATGATGAATGTTCCCTCATCCTCATTTTTTATTGAGACCAATTCCCTCCACTCTCTTTAGTCGGCCATGATGTTGATTAGGAAACTCCACCATCTCCTTTCCTCTACTCCCCCACGAGCTCTCTCATTTACTTATTTATTTATTATTTATATATATATTTAACCAAATTCAACACTATGTGTAACAAAGGAGCACATGTAATTGAACTTGAATTTTTATTTTTTATGGGGTTAAAATGAAAAGGGATAAAAATAAAAATTATAGCCATTTTTTTACATCAAATTCCTTTTTTTATGATTTTTTATGCATTTTTTGGCTCGATTCGGGTCTATATTTGTAAAGGAACATAGTGACCCAAGGCACATTTTCAATATTTAAATTGACAAACTTGAAGAGGAAAATTAAACAAAATTACTGAATATTTTTGTGTATTTTTCTGACCACGAATGGTATTTTTCTTTTTTTTGGGTATTTTTATAATTAAATAAATTCGAAAAATATTTAAAAATACCAAAAAATATTTTTGTTCAAAATTGGTTCTTGAGGCTAGGCCAAGGTTTCCAAAGTTGATTTTATAATTTTATGACTTTTTTGATATTTTTAATTAATTTTAGAAATAAAAATCATAATAACAAATGGTAAAAAATCAAGTGTCAACACCCTTTTCCAAGAGTATCAGGAGTAGTTTTGAGAGTGGCGTGGAAAGTGATGCAAGCTGCTTCGGTGTCTTCTTCTCGGGCTCGAAACCTCCCAACGTTCCTGAAGAGGTGTCACCCTGAACGGGGGTTGGTGTTGACAGGCTCTCTTGTTTCTATGAGCTTGGTATGACTGTCCTGTTAGCCTCACATACCGGACGATGCCTTCTAAGTGGCGTCTCGCTCCCTTTGTTGGCATCCCAGATGAACTTTCTGCCCTCTCGGGGCGCTTCTTTCAGACACTCCTCGTACTCCTCTAATTCTTCGATCTCTCCAATATCCTTGACGCTCAATGAATATCCAGCAGGGATCTCCCATGACTCTTCCCTCATAGTCTCTATCGCATATCCTTCAGAGGTTAAGTTAAACTTCGCGAAGGATGCTGTAAAAGCGGGGTCCTCAACCCTACCGATGATGCCCATATTACCCATCTCAGCCAAGCATGGTTCTTTTCGCCCCATCGAAGTGGTACCCTCCTCTGGGCCTTGAGAAGCTGAAGTTAGTACTACCCATTTGGGTATATTGACGCTGAACCCCAGATTGTCTTCCAATCTATCCTCAGACATATCATTGATTTTGTGATCTTGCAAAAGGTTTTGTTGGATGTCGAGGCACGCCTTATCGAACACCAGTAAGTTGTTGTCGATGAGAGCCTGCACATCATATTGTAGTGCTCGACAATTGTCTACATTATGTCCCTTCTCACCCATATGGTATGTACAGGTTCGGTTCATGTCAAAACCCGGGAACCTTGGTGGTTTCGCCCTTGGTGGTTTTTTGGCTACCAACCTTTCCTCCAAAAGTCGGGGGAGCAGTTCTGACATAGGAATCGGTAGTGGTGTAAAGAATGGAGGACCTCTCCCGCTTGACTGGCCAGATTTTTCTATCTTGGGCGCTGGTTGTCTCCGGTGAGGAACGAAATCAGGTGATTGATGTCTCGATTTGTGTTCAGAAATTTGACTCGCGACCGTCATTCCTCGATAGTTTGTCTTCATCTCCCTGACCGGTTCTTTACTCGTTTGAGAATATTCTCCACGACTTTCTTTGTCTCTGATTATACTATCGCGCTTAGCCCATTCCATTCTTTCACCCGCATGTACAAATTGTGAAAATGATTGGTAATGAGCCGTACTCAACCGATTAAAGGAATCATAGGAGAGAGCTTTCAGACAGTGCTCTATTAACTCATCTTCGTCCAGCGGGGGTTAGACTCGGGTTGCTTTCGCTCTCCACCTTTGTGCGAATGATTTGAAGCTTTCATTTCTCCTTTGCTTCACAAGTACCAGATCCATTCTGGTAGGGGTGGCCTTCTTGTTGAAATCGTATTGCTGAAGAAACTGATTGGCCAAATCGTCCCATTCTAAGATACCATTGACGGCAAGCGCTGTAAACCATCCTAACGAGGGACCAACCAGGCTATGCCGAAAATTCTGGACAAGAAGTGAACCATCCCAGTCATAATCAGCCATTGCTTCCAAATAGTAATCGATGTGAGTTTTTGGGCAGCCAATGCCATCGTATCTCTTGGCAAATTCTGGTCTTTGTAGAACCTCAGGCATCCTCCCTTTAAGGCATGTGGGAGAGGCGTTGCGTGGACAGGTTTCGACGTTGATTGGGTTCGCGCGACCTTCAACGTTCTTCTGATGACTAGAGTCTTTCTCTCAAATTAGGTATGTGACGAACAGATTCTCTCCAGTCAATGTATCGTCCTCAATAATACTAAGCTTTCCCTTGTGCTGTTTTTCTAGATCGGCCATCATATGTTTGCTCTCGGGGAAGACCTTTGCTCCTTCGGCTTGATCAATGTTCGATATTTTAGGCGAAACAGGTCGGACGGTCGGGTCAAGATTGGAGACCGTCGGGGATGCCCCTTGTATGGTGAAGATGAGTGCCTTCATCTCTGTCATCGTTGCAATCACCTGAGTCATCTGGCTCTCTAGGGTGGTCAAGCGTTTCTTCACATCATCCTGGTCCATCTTAACTTGTGACTGAGTCTTCGCACAAGTTCTCGGATTTTGATTCCGGAAATTACCTGTTTTGAATTACGGAACTATATTAGAAAGGGAAGTAAAGCATGAATCCTTCCAATTTTATGCTTTCTTGTGATTAACGAAGATAAGGACTTTTACAAAGCCTTAGCTCCATGTGAAAAGTTCTTTATCAATATTTTTCAAAAGAAAAAATACAATTGGAAGGAGCGTAATCCATGGTTATTACTCTTGACAAAACCCCAGAAAAATCTGTGGAATATCCAAAAAGATAAAAATGCAATTCCAATGTGTCCTAAATTCGGTGGGAGATAGGACATCCAAATTGAAATTGTTTACCAAAAATAATTCGAATATCTAATTTCCTCTTGAATTCAGAAAGCACGTATGACTTTAATTAATCACCATGGATTACCAGTGATGCATGATATGGACCGGTTCAATTCCATGTCCCACGCACTATGAAATGAGAATTAGATTCTCGTACTTGTGCTGAACACATCAAGTGCAAGTTCTAACAAAGATTTCATCTGAATGCGACATGCAATTGAACTGAAAAATCCGAATGGTTGAGAGGAATTCCAGTGTCGCGTTCGAATGTCAAGACGCTAAGATAAGACCTAAAGACCAAAGTGCCAAAGGTAGAAGGAAGTTCCAAAGGCGGACGCACCTTACAGACTCGAGGACTCGGATAGATAAATAATTAAAGAAAGATAGTCGGAATGCGACCCTAGAGAACCTAAGGAGATGTCCCAAGTCGGGTCTTCGGGGAATGTCATTTGTCGTCCCTGCTCCGGTTAGCTCGGATCGCCTTCTTCACCTAACGAAACGTCTATGGGGTTGAAAGGGGGTGGCTGACTTTCGGGAGACTCTTCTTCGTCCGACGAAATCTCGATGATTTCTGGAGGGGATGCTGGCTTTGCTCTTATCCTGCTGAATATGTCCCTTAACCTCAAATAAATGTTCCACATCCTTTCCTTTTCGTACTCGAATTTATGTTCGCGTTCGAGTTGCTCGGCAGACTTGGTGTAGAAACAGTCTGTTCCTCGGATAAGGTTGGGTCCAGTAAGTGCCCTCCCTTGGATAAATCGGAAGGAGTGAAATCCGTTGAATGTCTCGATAGCTCGATGACGGATGGCACATCCCTCGTACTCGAATATCTCGGGAATCTTGGATCGACTTGGGGAGACCATCTATACTCTATCCATACTATAAAATGGAATTGGACTCAACCATCGGATTTGATGAATGCAACATGTTGCGCGAAATCAAAGATTGCAGACAAATTAAATAGAAATGGAAGGACCTTACCACAAGCGATACTTAATGAATTTTGGCTTTAGGTATACCAACCATCCACACACATGCGCATGAGACAAGTGAGGCTTGACTCTAAAAATCAAAAGATTGGGTTTGGTACCTAAGGCCAAGGTTCCCACCTCGAGTTCTAGAAAGGGCTTATTCCATTGCACAATTATCGTTGCATTGGGCCCGATCCATAGTTCGAAGTGAGCGGAATTGGAAAGTGGATTAACCCCTGCTTTTCCTCATGGAGATTCCATTTTCAATTCCTTATATTGTTTTCCTAAAGGGGGCGCCCGGGGTTGTGTGTGTCTTCGGTGTCGTGCTAAAGCGATAAGCATACATCTTATTTAACAATCATCACTTCAATATAAAACATCCACACAATCATACATTCCTACGCCCAACCTGGATAAAACAACGTTAATCACAGACTACTCCCCTTATCACTCCAATCTGCAAAAACATGTAACACATATCGTAAGCGGACTTACCTCACCCTCAAGAGCGCCTGCAGGGTTAGAAAAATCACTCAACATTTTAATTACGGCCTAAGTCTACTTGAGGCCTAGAACCATATGTTCTAGATGTTCGTCCCCAGCGGAGTCGCCAGTCTGTCGCGACCCAAAATTTATTTTTTCAGGAACGATTTCGAACGAGCTAATGGATTGTCGAATAGGGCCCCCACTCTGACATGTGGATCGCGGACTTTCTCGACACGGGCCCTCCCAGGCCCATACCAAATCGCGACGGGAGTAAATTTTTACGCGGGTTTCGACGATACGAGTCGATCGCATTCGACCTTGGTGTGGTCGTGGTGGCAGGTGCTATGTGTGCATGCATTTGGAGTCGCCACCGGTCCTTTTTGGAAGGTGGACCGGAAACCTCACTAATCGATTGGGAGAGATCGACCATTTCTGCGGAACCAGAGATTTAGGGTTCGGGGACTTGGTTACGTTGGTGTCAATACCAACGCCCTTTCGGTACCTAACGTGAGTGATTTTCCTAATCAAGATTTCATACAGGCGCAATTTTAGGTGAAGTAAGTCTGATTCAGGACCAAGGGCAGATTGGGAAGATTTGGGGACGATTTGCTCGAAGGGCGAAATCGTCCTTTTTTTGGGAGGTTTGGGAGTTGAAATAAACAAAATAGGTCATGGCCAGTTGATCTTGGCCATTTCCTATTTTGGAGATTTTTCTTGAACTTTTCGGGATTTCTGGAGAAACGATTTCCCTAAAGGGAAAAATCGTCATTTTTGAAAAGATCGGGATTCGAAAGACCAAAGATAGGTCTTGACCAGTTGGTTGTGGTCATTTCCCATCTTCTGGATTTTTTTGGAATTTTCAGGGTTTCTTGAGAAACGATATGCCAAAAGGGCAGAATCGTCATTTTTGAAAGGATCAGGACTCAAAAGACCAGAAATAGGTCATGGCCAGTTGATTGTGGCCATGTCCTATCTTCTGGAATTTTTGTTGAAATTTTCTGAATTTCCTTGATTTTTTGGAGACGATTTGCCTAAAGGGCAAAATCGTCATTTTTGAAAAGGGTCGGGTTTAAGAAGACTAAAAATAGGTCATGGCCCATTGACCGTGGCCATTTCCTATTTTTTGGGATTTTTCGTGAATTCTTCAATTTTTTGGGGAGGCGATTTACCAAAAGGGTAAAATGGTCATTTTGGAAAGATTAGGGTTTGGAAGACCCAAAATAGGTCATGGCCAGTTGACTGTGGCCATTTCCTATTTTCTGGACTTTTTCTGGAATTCTTCAATTTTTTGGGAGACGATTTGCCAAAAGGGCAAAATCGTCATTTTGGAAAGATTAGGGTTTGGAAGACCCAAAATAGATCATGGCCAGTTGATTGTGGTCATTTCCTATTTTTTTGGGATTTTTTGGATTTTTGGATTTTTTTATTATTTTTTTTTAGAATTTTTTTTATGATTTTCGATTTTTTTAATGAATTTTCAGATTTTTTTATAATTTTTTTGAATTTTTTTTATTATATTACATATTTTCCGGACCGGGTCAAACCCGGCCCGCGCCTCTCTGGCGCCCAGCCCGACCCTACGGGTCGGAGCCGGTCTAAACGACGCCGTTTTTATTTTTTCGAAAATTTTCTATATTTTTTTATTATTTTAAAATCATTTTTTCGAATTTTTGAAAATTAAAACCCATCGGACGGTCCACGCATTGCCACGTGGCACTACCCTAGCCGCCGGATTAATTTAATTTTGAAAATGTCGGATCGCGACACGTGGCGCAATCCCATCCGTCCGATCTATTTGATCTTAAAGCCACTAGATCGCGACACGTGGCGCATCCACGGCCGTCCGATCTAGCTTTCTTCGAAAGCATCGGATCGCGACACGTGGCACACCCACAGCCGTCCGATCTAGGTCTTTTTTGAATTTTCGAAAATATTATTTATTATTATAAAATCATTTATTTATTTTCGAAAATTCCCAGATCGCGACACGTGGCAAAATACACACCGTCGGATCTAGGTTTTTTTTTTGGAACCGGCCCCACTTTGCCGACGTGGCCGCCTACGTGGCGTGCCACGTCGGCATTGACTGGTCAACAAAAGTTGACCAGTCAACCTGGTCATCCGAGAAGACGATCGGAGGTGGAGTATTCCGGCGATTCCGCCGGAATCCTCGCCGGAGGGCTAAGCCCGACGAGAAAACGCTGCCCAAACGACGCGGTTTCGAACCCATTCGACTCCCCATCAACACAGCATCCCATTCACGACGAAAAATATAATAAACGACAACCGAAAGGCCCCCGGCCGGTCGTGAACCGCGCCGGTTCCGGCGATCATTTTCACGAAAACTTTTTACACTCCAAACTCGATTCTGGACGTTCAAACAACATCCAACAAGGTTCAAGAAGCTTACCTGAGCTCCTTTAGAGCTCGGCGGCCACCAACTACGCTGGACCAAGTCCACGGCTCGGGCTTGGGACCGGGGAGCTCCGACCACCGTTTTCGGCGCCGTTCGATGCAAAACAAATATCACAGAGTAGTTATAATCGGCTCTAGGACAAGCTTGAGGCAACAAATGGGCATGAGTCTCTCGAATAACACACGGCCGGTGACAAACTCGGGTCAAGCAAAGGGCGGGCATTTCATCGAACACATAACATGCGTTCAAGAAACGAATGTCTAGGCTAGATCCGTGGGCATTTCGCGCGAAACCGAGGCAAGGCAATGCTCAGACATCGACATAGGAATGACAAGGGACGTCGGAATGCATTCGGTTTGGCTCGGTTTGGTCGAGAGCCCAAACCGAGCCAAATCCACAGTAAGCAAAAAAAAAAACAGGGCACAAAAACAGGGGGAAAAAGAGTGCGGTACCGACCTTGGCCCGGTTCGCCGGCGGCTTGGGAGCTACGGCGACGGTGCTTCGGGTTCCCTGAAGCTTGGAGAGCTCTCGGCGAACGCTCGGCCACGCACTCTCTCTCGGTTCTCTCTCGGCCGGATCTCTCTCTCTCTCAAATTTTTTCAAACCGTGAGCTCCCCTCTCTCTTCTCTCTCTCCGACCTTGTAGCCGAGGGTTGTCCGCGATCGAGGACGATCACGCACCTCTCTCCCTCTGAAAAAGCTGGTCTGGCAACCTGCCTCTCGGTCGCTCAACCTCGCTCGACGTCCCTGCTCTATCTCCGTTTCTTTTTCTACAATTCCCCTGCCTTACTGTACGTGAGAAGCAGAGGGGAGATGCAGACCCGGTCGGGTCGGGTCAGGTCGGTTCCGACCCGACCGTCCCGGTCACTAATTTTTCGTCTAATTGTGCCTCTAATAGATCGTTTTTCATGAAATTTCTTCCAAAATCGGACTCCTCAGCATGTTTACCATCTAAAATGAGTGTTTTCGCGCATAATTGAACCGGAATTTAATGAAAACCCCAAATTACGCCTAGGATCCGAAATTGATTTTTGCCAAATCGGAGGCTTAAACGATCGAATTAGTCCGAATTGAGGCCACCAATGAGTTCGGGACGACGAAAACTATGGGGTAGGAGTGTTTGATTTTCATGGGTGTCCCTAGAGAGAATTTAATTTTACGATTCGCAAAACCGGGGACTAAATCGCAAAGAAATTTGTGCAATTAGGTCCTTTTTGTCAAAATTGATCAAATTAAAGGCTTAATTGACCCAATAGCACCTCAAGGCTCTATATTATAATGCCATGGCTTATGTAAAGTGAAAATTGAAAATTAATGGACTCCAAAGGCAATTTTTATGGTCGATTTGGGTTTATGTTTGTGAAGGAACATAATGACCCAAGTCGAATTTTTGAGATTTATAAAGACCAACCTGAAGAGGGAATTAAAATAAAATTATTGACTATTTTTTGCATTTTTTTGACCACGAATGGTATTTTTCTGATTTTTTGGGTATTTTTATAATTAAATAAATTCGAAAAAATATTAAAAATTTTGAAAAATATTTTTTGTTCAAAATTGGTTCCTAAGGCTGGGCCAAGGCTTCCAAAGTTGATTTTGTAATTTTATGACTTTTTTTGCTATTTTTAATTAATTTTAAAAAGTAAAATCAAAATAAAAGGTGATTAAAAATCAGGTGTCAACACCTTGGTGTTGGAAATGCTACGCAATATTGACAGTGACTGATCCGCTAGTTTCTACGATTCGCGGTGATGGAGGACTGCTTTGGCTAGCTGTTTCTTTGGTCGATTTTTTTTAGAGGGACTTTGGACGAACGAGAAGGCATAAATCTTTTACGTTCGTACCAATTCAGTGATGATAAACGTATTGCAATTGTGTCAATTCAGTTCTAAATATTTTTTTAACCAATTCAGTCCTAAATCTTTTACATTCGTACCAATTCAGTCTTAAAACACTTTTGCATTCGTGTTAATTCAGTTCTTTTGACTAAATTTGACCGGGAATCACTGACGTAAGATCGTCTGGTAAACTGTGCTTTGTGAATAACTTTGAAAGAAATGTGGTTTGGTAGAAATACATTTGAAATGTCCATTTGCGTGTTTGATTTTTAAGCTTTTTTTTTATTTTGATGGAGAGTTATAAATGTGAGAAAATGTCGTTTCTTTTCTGCCCAAAAAAGTAGAATTCGACCAATCCAACAATGTATTAGAAAGTTACAACCCGTTTTAAGTAGCAAAGATGCATTGTGATAATCAACTATAGTTGCTCAATCTTACATAGAAAAGTTTATTTCCATTCTCAAGCTGCAAAACCACTCTTATTTCACATCAATCTCAAGGTGCATATATGCATCATTAAAATCGACTCAAAGTTATTGACTATGCAACAAACTGACATTTCATTGATTAACATGAACTGATTACATCAAGGGCCAAGAAACAAAAATTGTATAGCTAAAATGACTGTCTTATTTATTCTGGAATCTCACAAATTAAAGAGTCAGCTGGGTGTGTCGGAGATGTGGCAGATAAAAATTCCTTTTCTTGAGCGTGTTGTTCTATACCTCAGAATTCTCCCTTTTTATACCGTAATTACACAAATGATTTCTAAACTTTGGCCTAAAATTTAGCGTTTGTTGTCCATGAATTTTTAATTTATTTAATGTGGTCCATGAAATTTAACCTAACGTATACTGTAGTCCCTGAAATTTTAATTTGTTCAATGTGGTCTCTGAACTTTTGATAAAAATTCAATCTACTCCGTAAATTATATGAAAATATCTAATGTTATCCCTTTATTGATTCAAGTTTAGAGATAACATTGGAAATTTTCATATAGTTCAGGATTAAATTGAACATGCGCTAAAAGTTTAGAGACCACATTGAATAAGTTAAAAGTCAAAGGATGACATTGTGTGTTATGCCAAAATTCAAGTGCCACATTTGACAAATTAAAAGTTCAAGAACGCCAAGGTTGAAGGACCATTTTTATCCCATTTTCCTTTTGTTTTGTGTGAATGTGGGAAAAACTCTGTGGAGGCGGTTTGAGTGAGACGACCTCCTTTTTTATGGACAACCCATTTTTCTATTACGCTCGTATGTGATCTCCACATATTTCGCAGAATTTCATCCAAATATGTATGAATTTCCAAGTATGTGCAGCACATTGTCCTTGGAGTTAAGAGTCCTTTTTTAACCCATCGTATCATAATTCAATTAAATCAACGTGTCAATGGCGATTCGACTTCGCCATAGAAGAAGCAGGAATAGGCTGTCGATCGTCTCCTTAGATCTCATGAACGGCGCAAGATGCCACACGCATCATCGATGTGCTACATCCTTAGGAAGATTGTGTTTTCATGACGGTCGAGAGTACCTTCCGACGAATTTCACCATGTTCGGTTTTACAAAGACAGAGCATGGCCGAAAGCCGAAAGGTCTTCCTCATTGTTGCCTTCTCTGTCTCCTCGCCATAAGAGGAACTGGCTCTTTTCTCGAGGGTATACGCATGATGCTCGTCTCGGCTTTGGCGGATGACGTGCCTCCCAGTCTTTCTTTTTGGGGACTCGACGTTTGGCGCAGGGACTAACGATAACATACCTACCAAGGCAAAAGCCAACTTCCCTTGTAACGGGATCGATTTCCCCGGCGGTAACGGATATAACAGTGCTGACGAAATAGGTAAAACATAATTTCCTAATCCCATCGTAATCCGTTTCCACTTGGTCGTTCCACTAACTCTGACTAGGAACCCTTTTTTCATTTGGACTTAACCATGCAATCGTCCCCAATTTCATAATTGCGACTTGTGAGTTCATGTGGATAGTGAGACAGTTGGGCTACGAGCAAAGTCCACGAGGGGCACTTCTCCAAGACACATCAACCATCCGAGCCAAATCTATTTCAAGGCGTTAACTTTGCGTCGGGCGGCGCTGGAATTCTCGAGGGAACTGGAAACAAAACATGGGTGCGTTCTCACAAAACTATGTAAAGTCAAGTTAAATTCCAGTTGGAGTAGTCGGAATTAAACTATGGCATCTTCCTGACGTCCAGGGTTACGTGATGACGATGGCGCAACAAGTGAAAATATTTGGGATGGTTCAGGCCCTCATCTCACTGCATCTAGGTCAAGATCCGATGGCCGTGTTCTTTGCCAAATCGCTCTTCTTCATCAGCGTCGGAAGCAACGACATCTTAGATCACTACCATTACAACGTGACCACCGTGTCCCGTCCGGAGCTGATGCCCGCCATTCGGTCTAACTACACAGCCCACCTGACGGTAGGTGTCGCCTCAACACTGCTAACATCAGGTTCAATTTCTCTTTGTCTGAGAAAAAGCCTAGACCGGCCTCCTGCGAATCTTGAAACCTAAATAGAATAGTGTTTTGACTTGAATAACTCGGGGAGTAATTAATCAGGAGAGAGTCATTTAGTTTTGCTCCACAGACTATCTCAAAGTGGTCTTAATTTCTCTCTGACTGGAACGGCTTGGGAGCTCGGAAATTCAGAATCGTGAGCGTCCCTCCACTCGGGTGCTGCCCATTCGCGTGGGTCCAGAACACCACGGCGAACGGGTCGGGCTGTTCGACGGAGCTGAACGATTATGCTCAGTCCTTCCATTCTGTGATCTCGGGTTTATTGCAGAATCTGAGCTCACAGCTCCAGGGCATGACATGCTCGCTTGGAGATGCATATAACATGACCACTGCCCTCATCCGCGATCCTCGCGCCGCTCGTGAGCACACAATGACTATCCAATCTTGACCATTTCTTATCATTCTTTCTTCTTCTTTTTGTGTTTTGAATAGCCCAGTTTCTTCTGATGGCATCTCTATATCTTATGTTGCAAATTAGACATCAACAACGTAGAAGAAGCATGGTGCGGACAAGGGACGCTGAATGCAGAGAAGCCGTGCTTCGTCGACGACAGACCTAAACTGTACTAACTTGTTCCCCCCGACCCAGTATGCGGCCCACAAAGCTATCGTCACTCTGTTCACCGGGGGCCCGACCATCGTGGCGCCGATGAACTCCGGCCAGTCCGCCCGGGCCCGCTCGTGAGATCGACCCTGTAGGCGGTCCTCTCATCTCCCCCCCTTCGTTCCGAAACACGATTAACTTTTCCGAGCATTGCCATTTCGGTTGGCAATGAAAAAACCAACACCCACTTCAGCCCGTTCCCGAGAATTGGACCCGGCCGAATCCCCGAGATCGAAGGAGCTGTACCCACGATTGCAAAAGCATCGTCCTTATGGACAAGCAAATAAATTCGTGGTCTCTCTTTCTAAATAATCTTTGATATTTTTAGAGCGCGAACGGTAATCATTTGTAATTTTCTATTTTTCTATTTTTCTATTTTTAGCACTCGGGAACAGGTTTGGAGAAATCCGTTTGGTAATGCAATTTCATTTTCCTATTTCCGGGACGAATTCTTAGCTTGGAGATAAGTTTTGAGCAAAAATAAAAAGTAGAAAAATTTTCTATTTCTGGAGCAAAAACAGATCAAACGAATTTCTGTTCCACATATACAAATTTTGTGATGTTATTAAACGCGTCTCTATGCTCAAATACTTGTCTAGTGACTAGAAATAAAAAAAACATATTTCTAACTAGAAATTATTCTCGGGAACAAAATGGTTATTATTCACGTACTTAGACGCTAATCTCGTTGATCCCATGCAAAACCTTTGATTAGGATTAGTGTAGAACCGGTGTTTAGTTTCGAAATGTGAGAAGCCTAGACTCTTAGGGCGTGTATAATAACTTTATGTTCCCGTGAACAATTTTTTGTCATTCTCTCGATGAGTTTCCGAGTAAAGAAATGTTTTTGATAACAACAGAAAATTTATTTGATAACGACATAAAATATTTAATTTTTTGTAATTAAAATTCGTTTAATTAGGGAAAGGCCTTAGGCCATTAAAGCCTACTATCTGAGTTAAGCCTGCAAGGAGTGAAAATCGGCCAAACCATATTCCCCTTTGGGCCCAGCGCTATTGGCCGTATAGAATTTCGATGTTAATAAGATAAGACGAACTGCTTCAGCAAGTATGCTCTCCACTCGCCACTTTAAACCGTGTCCTAGTGATGAGAAAGTTTTTCTGAGGTCGGAGGATCTTAAGAAAACGGCTAACCGTATCAGGTTACTAACAAACAATCTCATTTAATGGTCGAAGGAGAGAAGAGCTTGTGTATTGGGGCAGCATATCTTTCTCAACTTTCATTAGCCTTGCAAAAACATAATAAAGCGTCACCGCTACAACTTTTTTCATCAAATTAAGGAAAATCAAAACCAACAAGATGGCCCATATTCTCATGAACTGTTGTGACAAACATCGCTATCCTAATCATTCCAATTCCCCGATCACTTCAACTTTTTTTTCCCCATTTCAAACCTATTCAATGCCAAGTGAGGCATCCACCCACATGGCCCAGCTGCGCAAAAGCAGATCCATGCTGTTTTCAAAGAACGCAATCAAGCTCATAATTCTCCATCAATATACAGACATTATCTTCTGATTTAAGCTTTGTTTTGAAGATTCCTCATATACCATCCAATAAAATTCCGCAACAGCAATGATTGCGTTCCCAGCAAACGAACCCCACATGCACGAGCCAAAGGGTTGCTTTCGAGAGCTGCCACGCCCATTAATGATGGCTTTGGTTTTGAGTTTTCCCAAGCCTTGTCCTGCCTTTGCAAATCTCTATGCTTTCAACGCCCCTAATTATGTTAATCCGGACGTTTAAGAAAGTAAGTAAAAGCACGCACGAAGTGCTTTGGTGGTTGTCTTTCTTTATTGCGGGGAAGTGGTTATGGTCCCCTGTGCCTCAAATAGGTTCAAATTTTGGAATCTTCTCGGTTTTGTCCATTTGGGCACAGATAAAAAGAGAAATTTTTAAGCTTCTTCGGTTGAGAGTCGGGAACTACTGGGGGGGTTGACCTCAATTTGTTGTCCTGTTAGAGAATATTTTTGGTTTCCGACTGAGATTTCATTTGGGGTTTTGTGTCCTTCAATGAAGTCCTTCTGGGTCTCTTTTTCCTCCATGGCTTCTTCACTGTGTTCCTGTTATTGGAGAGACTAAAGTTCAAGTTCATGCATTTACTGCTGTCTCTGGTGCTGGTTCGGCCAAGAGTTTTACTGAAATTTGCAGGATTTTGGGGTAGTTTTAGCGGAGAAGTTAGTTCAAGGGGCTTCTTTTTCAGCTGGGGTTTGAGAATTTGGTGGGTTTTGGTTGGACCGACCAGGTTCTTGAAAATTTGTGGGTGATAGAAAGTGCTTGAAGTGGGTTGGTTTTTGTTCTTCAGCTGCGGTCTCAAATCCTCAACTCGACGAGTGTTGAATTGTGAGGAAAATGGCGTGTGTTAAATTAGGGTCCAAAAGTGATGCATTTCAGCGGCAAGGGCAGGCCTGGTAAGAACCTCGAAACTTGTCTTTTCAGGTTATTTTAGCTGAATTCTCTTACAACTGAAGGTTTTATTTTGAGAATCTGGACATTGTGCTGCGAGGAGTGTTCATTTCACACTGTGATGTTACTAGGAGTATTCTGTTTAGCTACCTCACATGTATAATTGGGTGATTATTATGGAGATTTGAAAGCTTTTATGCATCATGTTCTTTATCCCTCAGATCATGCCTATTACTGTACTGTTTTTGCTGTTGTTCGACTAGTTCCTATGATGAAAATGGAGTTTCTGCTTCAAAGATGAAATTTGCTTGAGATACCTGCAGATCGGCATGCTTTAGACTACTCTTTAATAACCTAAAGGGTTTAGTACCAACATCCTTGAGCAGTTAGGATGACGAACGTTGTGTCATGGAATAGGAGACATTATTAATGCCTCTCCATTAATTTGAAACATTGCCTTTTGGTTTTGACCCATTTGTTTTTAAGTTAAGGAACTTTCATTGGTGCTGATTCAACTTTCAAACACTTCCAAGTTGTGAAAATATGGGAGATTTACCTGACATGATGTCCATATGTTGTATGAGGTAGGAGGATCTCAATCCAGATGTCTTTGAGGTTAGCTGGACTATATATCAAAAAATTCCCATGACTATGCTGTGTTCTATGATACTTATTTTCACGAATATGTTCAACAGGGAGTTCAAAGAAGATTGTAATTTTCTTTTACTGATCTGTGGTGTATGAAGGTATGAGTGTTCATACTAAAGTTGATTAGGTAAAAACAATTGCTGGGGTCGAAGGGCCGAATGTCTCTGAAAAACAACACATCTTCTGGAAGCCTTTGCTGAATCTTTCTATGGCATCAAACATTTAGATTTAGAAGAAAAAGTTGATTAGCATGAGTGGATATATCTCCTTTGTCAGAATCGGCCTTTCTGAGAATGCTAGTAATTATACTGATATAAAAGGTGGATGGTCTATTTTTAGTGCATGCTTTGATCATCCCATTTGGATTACTTTCTGGTTTCATTAGGAGAATGTATTCTCATTCTTGGGTAAGAAATGTTTGCTGAACAGTATTTTGTATGCTTGGACCTGAAGAAGACTTACGTGATTATGACCTCAAAGTACATCTCTGAACTACACTTGAAACTGCAGGTTTTGTACAACCGGCCTTCCCAGTGATATTGTTGTGGAAGTTGGGGAGATGTCTTTTCACCTACACAAGGTAACTTTTCTTAACTGACAAAAGTACATTTGTTGTTGAGATTCATTGATTTCTTATGCAGAGCACAACTACAGTATTTGACTCCTCATAATCACAGAAAATGCTTCAGTCTTGACTTTTATTTATAAAGATACGAGATGGGTGAGAGAAACATGAGTTTTTCAATAATTCACTTCTGCATATTTTTGCAGGCTGAGCATTTGCTCGGATTTCTCTTCCAGTTACCCTTTCCTAGAAAAGCTTTTGCCTGGTTGATAATCGTTGCTATTTGTAGCTGCTCTCTTTGTTTCATTTGCGTACAACTGCGTAGGTTTTAAAAGTATGAGGTCCGTTCGCTTGACCGTTGTTAATGTATCATTTGCAGTTCACCACAGCAGGATGTTACATTGATAAGTTGGTACTTACTGCAAAGTGCAGGGTTATGCTTCCAGCTTGTGTTGCTTCATTATATTCTATTGATGAATTCCATAATTCTGCTAGAAGTTGAGTTTTGATCTCAATGATACAGCAAGGGTCTTACTTAGGTAGGACTTGCAAAACCTGTTTCAGGCTGTGTCAACTTAGAAATCTGCAATTCTCGAACGCAAGTGTCTAGTTAAATTACTCCAAGGAACCATATAAGCAGAAACTAATTCCATCATTCTGATGTGTTGGTTTACTGTCAGACCTGCCTAACAATAATGACTGAGGGCTCTTTGCTGCATAAGTCAAAATAGGGATGGTTATGTGTCTATTGTACTTCATCCATCAATAATCCTAACTAGTAAAAAATGAAGTCTACCAGGCTAACAAGGTGGTGGTCCATAGCTTATAAGTGAAATCTTGTGAATTGAATCTGTTAGATTTTTTTTTTCTTAACCATATGTGGTCGATCATCGGTACTTTTATGGTCATGTTGCAATGAACAATGTGAACTATCACCAATGAACTTTTCATGTCTTTCGAAAGTTAGAGCCGATAATGGGTCCTTTGGAAATTGTCACTATTAATCACGTTCATCTTCTTTTACCTTCATCTTCGGTTTTATGCGCAGTTTCCTTTGCTCTCTAGAAGTGGGGTTATGGAGAGACTGATTGCTGAGGCATCAGAAGGAGGTGAAGAAAAATGTGTAATAAGACTGCCTGACATCCCTGGCGGAGCCAAGACATTTGAGCTGATAGCCAAGTTCTGCTATGGAGTGAAACTCGAACTTACTTCCTCAAATGTTGTATACCTTCGTTGTGCTTCTGAGCATCTTGAAATGACAGAAGAGTATGGTGAGGGTAATCTCATTACGAAGACTGAAAGTTTTCTCAATCAAGTTGTCCTACGAAATTGGAAGGACTCTCTGAAGGCGCTTCAAAGTTGTGAAGACATTCTCCCTCATGCTGATGAGCTCCACATCACGAAGAGATGTATTGAGTCGCTGGCCACGAAAGCATCCACCGACCCAAATCTCTTTGGCTGGCCTATAATGGACCATGGTGGGCCGATGCAAAGCCCAGGGGGCAGTGTACTTTGGAATGGCATAAGCACTGGGGCAAGGCCAAAAAAAGCAAGCTCGGATTGGTGGTACGAAGATGTGTCAAGTGTGAGGTTTCCTCTTTATAAAAGGTTGATTTCAGCTATGGGAACCCGTGGTATTAAACCGGAGATCATTGCTGGGTCCCTCACTTTTTATGCAAGGAAGTACCTTCCTGGGCTGAATCGGCGTCAGGGAATTACTGAGTCCAGTACCCGGTTAGCATCTGCAAGTCTCGGAGCTCCACCTTCAGAGGAGGAGCAGAAGGATTTACTAGAAGAAGTGGATAGATTACTTCCAATGCAGAAGGGCCTTGTCCCTACCAAATTTTTATTCGGTCTTCTTAGAACTGCGATGATTATCCGTGCAAGCCCCTCTTGCATATCTAATCTAGAGAAAAGGATCGGGATGCAACTTGATGAGGCGACATTGGAAGATCTCTTGATGCCCAGTTTCTCTTATTCCACAGAGACTCTGTACAATGTCGACTGTGTGCAGCGGATTCTCGAGCACTTCCTCGCCATCGATCAAAATACTGGTGGGGCCTCACCTTGCTCAGTTGATGATGGCCAGTTGATTGGCTCACCATCGGCTTCGCTCACCCCAGTCACAATGGTGGCCAAGTTGATTGATGGTTACCTTGCTGAGGTCGCACCTGATATTAATCTGAAGCTGCCCAAGTTTGAGGCTCTTGCTGCTGCTGTTCCGGACTATTCCCGGCCATTAGATGATGGTCTATATCGTGCCATAGATATTTATCTGAAGGTGCTGGCGGTTGTCAATTGAGCTCTGCATGCCTTAAATGAGCTTTAAGACTTAATATTTTAATGTTTGATTGAAATTAAACATAACTGCTCTGCATTCACGTAGATCATAAAGAATATATATGAATTTATAGTTGACAATGCAAAATGTGTTGGGTGTTTAGTTTATGTTTCAATTTCCAACCAGTGTCTCTGTAAAATCACCATTATTAAGCCAACATCATCGCAGTTTCTCCTTTCTTATGTATATACATTTTGAGTGGCTCAAGAAGCACGATATTCTTTGTTGTTGGGTTGCTTGAAGGGCGCAATAGAATCTTTAGCTGTCATTGCATATTCTATGTTGAGATGGCTCTTCATATAAAACATTTGTTTGTTGTGATTACTGCAGTCACATCCGTGGTTGACCGAGTCTGACAGAGAACAGCTCTGCAGGCTAATGGACTGCCAGAAGCTCTCTCTGGAAGCGTGCACGCACGCCGCGCAGAATGAGAGGTTGCCCTTGAGAATAATCGTGCAAGTCCTCTTCTTCGAGCAGCTTCAGCTCAGGACTTCGATCGCTGGTTGCTTCCTTGTGTCAGATAACCTCGACGGATCGAGGCAGCTGAGGAGCGGGCTGGGCGCATCCGGTGAGGGAGGGTGGGCCACAGCCGTAAGGGAGAATCAGGTACTGAAGGTGGGGATGGATAACATGAGGCTGCGTGTCTCGGAACTCGAGAAGGAATGCTCAAACATGAGACAGGAGATTGAGAAGCTGGGCCGGGTAAAGGGTTCGAGCACCTGGGGAAGCGTCTCGAAGAAACTGGGGTTTAGGGTAAAGTCTCAGATGTGTAGTGCTCAAGAAGGATCAGTCAGCAACCAGAGTAAAGGTTCAGGCAAGACTGAGAAAGTTAAGGTCAAGGACAGACATGGCAAGCATAGGAAAAACTTGTCACCTGAGCGGTAAACAGCCAAAACTCTTTTTAACTTTTCCTTGTTTCCTTTTTATATTCGTTATTTTGTCGGTGATTTTCCTACATTAGGTTTCAGATCAGCAACTGAAAATCCCATTTGTGTATGTACCATAGCTTCCAATTATTTGTAGCGTTCTCATCGTCTCAATGAACTGTGTAGTCGGACATTTTGTAGTTTCTTGAACTGGTAGTGAATGGTTTCCAGTACCCAATGAGGGCTGGATCTAACTAATAAAAACCTGTCTACCAATGTGGTGTTGCTTATTTCTGTGTTAGCTCTTGAGCTCGGTAGAATTTCTAATTTCCATCAGAAATAAAGCGAACATAAAGTTTGAAGTGTTGCCGGAAATAATGGCGTAATGCTTCTTTTCGGGATTTCGGTTCCTAAGGAGGAGTGGATGATATCAGATGCATCGATGTTCGGCATTGTCGGAGAGGAAATTAGGTAGGAGATGTCGGGATCGAAACGAAACGGCTAAAGCGGAGATGCTCTGTTGATCCATTTGTTACTTCTAAAGTGGTCCTTTCTTCCTCTATTCTGGTTGAATGTGGACATTATAATTTACTCGAACTATTTGCCCATCTTACATAAAATTTAGGTTCAAATGGACATAAATGCGTATTTTCGTGAGATGCACTTTAGAGCATAAATCTATATGATTTTCTAAGTACTTGATGCGCGTTGGCGCGCACAAGAGAGAGGAAGCTACTACGTTCAGTGAATTCTAGTCATGTAGTCAAAAATCAGAAACTCAAAAATTATAATTTAAGGAAGTAAAGATGGGTGTGTATCCTAAAGCATTGAATGCTTACATATTATGGAAAAGTAAGTAAAATGGTGTGATGAAATGGAACAAGTAGCCTTATGTAACAACCTCATTATTTAGAAAGGATAAAGGCCACCTGTGTAAGTCATTGATAGATGTGTATTTCTTTTGTGCGATTTGAGACTCCAAAGAGATACTTTTTCTTTCGAATTTTGTCCAACCGTGAAAATTATAAATAAATTAAAAATGATTTTGGGCGGTTGAATGCCGTAGAAAGTTCACATGTAATATTTCGTGACATCTTACTTCGCAAATAGATAAAATGAAACGAATTCGAAAGTTTGGGTTCACATGTAATATTTCGTGACATCTTACTTAGGAAATAGATAAAATGAAACGAATTTGGAAGTTTGGGAAAATAAAGATCTGAAAAGGAAAAGAAAAAACAAAATGAAACGAATTTGAAAAGGAAAAGAAAAAAACAAAAGAAAGAGGAGAAGAGGGAAATAATTAATTAAAGTAAATGAGTTCATGTCTCAAAGTATGATTTTATTCCTTTTTCATTTGTACACAATAATTCCAACAATTATTTCATCACTCGGGTTAGGGGGATTGATTACTATTGAGGATTAACTTATAATTAGGCAGAAGGACAGCAGGAGTGCCAATATTTGTGTACGGCGCTCACTTTAGTGCCAATATTTTTTTTTATCACTTCAGTGCCAATTTTTGTAAAAAACGATCATTTTAGTGCCAAATCTGACGTGGCTTGCCGGAAATCATAACACGTGTCCCAATGTGATCTGACGTGGCTTGCCGGAAATCATGACACGTGTACTGTTGGCACTGAAATGATCGTTTTTGACAAAAATTGGCACTAAAGTGATCCAAAAAAAAATATTGGCACTAAAGTGAGCTCCGTACACAAATATTGGCACTTGTAGTGTTCTTCTGCCCTTATAATTATTAAAGTTTATGATTACTATTAATCATCGAAGGTAGTTTGCGTTGCGCCCTTCCGACGGCACTGTGCCGTTGGACTAATTCAAGAACCATGTTCGATATATAGAGACCTCTTGTTCTAACCCCAAAATCATCTCTTTCTTTCTCTCTCCGTCTCCTCTCTCTTGCGCTCTCTCTCTCTCTCGCTTTCGCGCTCGCTCTCTGCATCCTCTAGGGAGCGCTCTCTCTTGCTCTCTCGGATCCACTTGCTCTCTCTTGCTCTCTCGGATCCAACTGTTCGCAGGATCTGTGTCAACTATGAGGAGGAGTGATTCTCGTGAAAATGTGAGTTGTTCTTCTTCTTAGTCTAAATCGTTAAATTAAAATTTTGTCCTTTCAATTGTGACCAGCTGGACCGATTCATACCCAATCAGTCGGCCACGAACTTCGACTATGCCGACTACGTGCTGTCCGAAGCGAGGGAGGGGGAGAAGGAGCGACAGATTATTTCCGCCTCAACTGAGGCCTACCGAAAGCTACTCGCCGAAGCTTTGGGGTTGAATAAAAATCGCATCTTTTCGTTCAGGAACAAGCCCCCGAAACCCGCGAAGATTGGATCTGACTCCTCCCAAGCCATGGAAACCCCGCCGCTTCTTTCCTAACATAAGAATATGTAAATGTGGTTTTTTTTTTCCTTTATAAATGTTCATCATTGTCTTTGTTATCTGTTGGTATATGTTTCTCATGAGGTGATCTCCTATTAACAGAACCCAGATAGGACATTGGGTGCACCCGATCTTGTGGTGGACGACGGCCTCAACTTACTGGACTGGGGTAGAAAAAATGTTCTTTCAATTGCCCTGGAGAATACCGTATATCTCTGGCATGCTTCCGATCGCTCTACCTCAGAGCTCGTGACCATCGAGCTCGTGACCATCGACCACGGAAACGGCCCAGTTACCAGTGTCAGCTGGGCCCCATATGGTGACAAAATTGCTCTCAGATTGAACAATTCGGAAGTGGAATTATGGGATTCGACTCGTAATACCCTGGTCAGTGCTTTTCTCACTATGAAATTTTGATTCTATAATCATCTCATGAAACGCTTGCCTGATAATTTGTTGTGGTCCCGATTTGGGTTGAATTTTTAATTGCAGCTAACGACTTTGAAAGGTGGCCACACATCTCGGGTTGAGTCTCTGGCCTGGAACAATCACAACATCCTTACAACAGGCGGAATGGATGGACTCATCCTCAATTATGATGTGAGAGATCCCTCTCGCATTGTTCATGTTTGTGGGAAAAGACTATTGTGTTATTAATGAAAGAGGGATTACAATTATATATATAATAAGCAAAGCAAACCCTATAGACATAGAAAGACTATTCTACCCTCACTTAATATTTCCTAACACTCCCCCTCTAGTTGGGATGTAAATATCAAATAATCCTAACTTGTTACATAGAAAACTCACTCGACTCCCCCTTAGTGATTTAGTGAAGATATCCGCCAATTAATCTTCCGTCCTTGTATGTTGAAGAATGATTTCCCCTTTCTGAACTTTCTCACGTACGAAGTGACAGTCAACCTCAATGTGTTTAGTTCGCTCATGGAAGACAGGATTATTTGCAATGTGAATAGCTGATTGATTATCGCAATACAACACCGATGGATCTGATGTCGGCAAACCAATTTCTGATAATAATATCCTCAATCAGAGCAATTCACAGGTTACATGTGCCATAGCTCTATATTCTGCTTCAGCACTTGATCGAGAAACCACGTGTTGCTTCTTACTTTTTCAGGCGACTAAATTACCTCCAAGGAACACACAATAACCCGATGTAGATCTCCTATCAGTAGGACATCCAGCCGAGTCTGCATCAGAGAAACCTATAGTTTCCAAATGTCTGTAATTCTTGAAAAGTAGTCATTGACCTGGTGCTCCCTTCAAGTACTTAATGATTCTAAGTACAGCATCCCAGTGAGTAGTATGGAGAGAACTCATGAACTGACTGACTACACTAACAACAAATAATATGTTAGGCCTTGTGACAGTGAGATAGTTTAACTTTCCCACCAACCTTCTATATTTCCCTGGGTCACGTAACAATTCTCCATATGCTGCATCAAGTTTCACATTAGATTCCATAAGAGTATCTACTGGCTTTGCTCCAAGAAATCCAACCTCATCAAGAATGTCAAGTACATATTTTCGTTGAGATAAATTGATACCTGCATGTGAATATGCAACTTCAATACTAAGAAAATATCGTAAACGTCCCAGATCCTTGGTATTAAATTCTCTGTACAAAAACTGCTTGAGCTGTTGGATACCATCTGAATCACTGCCTGTATAATAATATCATCTACATACACCACCAGAAGAATACAGCCAGCTGATGAGACAGAGCTAAAAACTAAATGATCTACTTGACACCGTTTTAATCCGAGCCTGATAACAGCATCACTAAATCTGACAAACCAAGCACGAGAAGATTGTTTAAGTCCATACAAAGCTTTACGTAAGCGGCATACCAACTTCTCCCCCTGAGCAACAAACCCAGGTGGTTGCTCCATATACACTTCCTCGGATAAGTCACCATGAAGGAAGGCATTCTTCACATCTAGCTGATAAAGATGCCAACCAAAGCATGCTGCAAGGGAAATAAAGACACGAACAGATGAAATTTTGGCAACAGGTGAAAATGTGTCATCATAATCGACACCATATGTCTGAGTATATCCCTTTGCAACCAATCGAGCTTTCAATCGATCAAGAGTGCCATCAGGATGAACCTTAACAGTAAATACCCAACGACAACCAACAGCTTGTTTTTCAGCAGGCAATGAAGTAAGGTCCCAAGTAGGGTTCTCAATAAGTGCCTTCATTTCATCTTCCATGGCTTGCCACTAGCCAAGATAACCAAGAGCTTCAGTAACATTGCTAGGCACAGAGATAGAAGACAAGGACGAGACAAATATGGAGAAACTAGGAGATAAACGGTCATATGACAAGAAATTTGAAATAGGGTGACGAGTGCAAAGACAATTAGAAAGACCACAATAAAGAGCATAACGATCTACAGGACGACCGACACAAGAACGTGTACCTTTGTGAGAAGCGATGGGCTGATTAGGATCAGAGGAAGGTGCAGCAACTGGTGAGGGAACAGATGAATCATGTCCTGGCGAAGTCTGGACCATTGTAGTGGGAGCTTTACTACGCCGATGATATGTGCGGTCAGCAAACTGAAATCCTGTAGACGATTCTGAAGGAAGCGAGAGTGAAGGAAGTGTTGGCAAGGCGCATCCGCTACTGTCAGGGGTCACTATATGTTCCATCTGAGAATTGTAATATGGTTGATCCTCAAAGAATGTTACATCCGCTGACATGAGTACACGACGACGAGTAGGACTGTAACATTTGTAGCCCTTCTGAGTTCGAGCGTATCCGACAAAGATACATTTCTCCGCACGAGGATCCAACTTATCAGTACCTGGAGTAAGTTTATGCACGAAACAAACACAACCAAAGACACGTAAAGGTAATGAAAAGGGAGGACGATTTGGATGTAAAATGGAGAATGGTGTCTCCCCCTGAAGAACAGAAGTTGGAAGTCGATTAATTAAGAAACAGGCTGTAAGTACAGCATGACCCCAGAAGGTTTTGGGTAGATACATGTGAAACATTAGGTATCGTGCAACATCAAGAAGATGACGATTTTTACGCTCGGCAACACCATTTTGTTGAGGTGTGTATAAACAAGAAGTCTGATGAATAATGCCATGAGAATCAAGAAAAGGTTGAAAACTGGAAGCGACGGTAAAATATTCTTTGGCATTATCTGAGCGCAAAATTTTAACAGAAGTACGATATTGATTCAGCACCTCAAAATAGAACAGGCGAAAGCAGTGAAAAATTTCGGTACGATCCTTTAATAAGAATAACCAAGTCATTCGGGAAAAATCATCCACGAATGTAACAAAGTACCTAAAACTAGAAATATCAGGAGTACGACATGGACCCCAAACATCAGAATGAACCAGCTCAAATGGACTCGACACACGATTCTAAATGCGAGAAGGAAAGGAAACGTTATGGTGTTTACCAAACTGACAGGCTTTACATTGTAAAGAATTCATAGACTCAGACTGAGACTCAGGAAATAAACGCCTAAGAGTGGTAAGAGGCGGATGACCGGCACGACAATGCATCCAAAACACATCAGATGATGTGTCCTTCAAAGCTGCAGTAGCTAACACCTTCTTATCAAAGTAGTATAAACCATTGGATTCATGTCCCCCACCAATCATCTGTCTAGTCCTCAGATCCTGAAAGACACAATGGGAAGGGAAGAAGGTTATGGAACAATTTAGGTCTTTAGTCAAAGAACTAATAGAAATTAAATTATATGAGGAATTAAGATGGAGGATAGATGATAAAGAAAGAGATGGACTCAAATGTGCAATGCCAATACCATTAACCTGAGATTGTGAACCATCAGCTATGGTAACAAAATTTGACATTCCAAGAGGTTTAGAACAAAATGAAGACAATAACTTAGAATTACCAGTCATATGATGAGTGGCGCCAGAGTCTATAACCCAAGAATATGAAGCTATAGAAATTAAACAGGAGGAACTACCTTTGGAGGTTTGTGCCAGAGTAGCAGTAGGAGCTGAAGAACTTGTCACCTGCTGGGACCGAACCAAGGTATCATACTCATTACGTGTCAATGTAATAGAACCACCCGTATCCCGCATACTAGTAGATTCTGGTGGAGTCTGTAAGAAAAAATCTTCCGCCTCTGCATAGGCAGCAAAGTGGGGCCTAAGTTCGGGATGAAGCGTATAACAATAAGCTTCTGTATGTCCAGCCCTTTGACAATGATGACAAAAACGGGAGCCACGACCACTCCCAAAGATAGAGACACTACGAGCACCAAGGCCTCCATCACGACCACCACGACCCCCACTTGGAGCAAAACCACGACCACGACCCCGGAAACGACAATCACGGGCTCCACTTGCATTAGTGCCATGAGAAATCATAGCACTTGTCTCCACAGCCTGGGTGACCTTTTCAGTAGGTTGCGAACGAAGAGTACGAGAGAAAATTTCATCCAATGTAGGAAGGGAACTCTGAGAAGTAATTTGCTGGCGAATGAAGGAATATGCAGGTCCTAATGCCTTGAGATATAGTATAACTCGAAGATCCTCTTGTCGTTTAATGAGGACAGTTGGATCGTTTGAGGCTGGAAGGTAAGTATCCAGTTGTCTGCAAAGTGTCGTGAAACGAGCATAATGCTCAAATAAAGACTGATTCCCACGGGCAAGACCAAATAGAGCCTCCCATGTATCGCACACTCTTGTCATGTCATTTTCTCCAGAATAAAGTAAAGCACACTTTTCCCAGACTTCCTTAGCCGTTTTGCACTGAATAAAGTGATGACTAATTTTAGGATCCATACTATTCCACAATAGAGTACGGATCGTTGCATCTCCAGCAAGCCAGTCAGCCACCTTACTCTCATCTGAAGGGACCGTAGATTTAAGATAACCACTGTGTTTAGTGGCAGTGAGGTAAACTTCAACAGCCATAGACCATGATGCATAATTAGTTCCATGTAGTTTGACATAGGTCGTTTGTAATTGTGACAAACCAATAGAAGATCCTGAAGCAGCCATGAGTACACAAGAGCAAGAGTAAATTCAAGCACAATATGATTGTACTCAACAACAATATCACAACGAACAATCAGCCAAAAAACAACATACATTTTGCTAGAGAGAATTGCAGATTCATTCCTCCAACCAATGCGTCAATTGCACACAAAAACCTCCAACCTAAAGCAACGCCACTTTACTGACTTCACGGCCACAGAGAACAAGCAAAAATTTTCACGCCACTTTAACGATTTACGAGAGGGACCCACACAAAGGAGACAAACGTCGACTTGAACCATACACCAATTTTCTCATGTCTTCCAGTTCCAACACTTGAGCTGCATTGAGGGGACTAATCGAAGTAAGCAAGTGAGGTCTCAGTACACCAACTGCATACTCGCATCTTCAATCGCGAACTCGCCAGGCTAGGCGACGATGAATCGGGGCATCCCCAGGCGAGCCGACGCTTGACGACGTCGGATCTGTACTCGTCGGCCTAGCCGACGACGGACGACGCAAGATTTGGCGTCAGCTGGCTGGGCAACGCGACTTCGGCTGGCTTGGCGACTCGACTGGGCGACGCGACTTCAGCGGGAGACGTGACTTCGACTGGCGACGCGACTTCGACTAGCGACTTCGACTGGCGTAGGGCGGTGGTGGGTGATTAACGGTGGTGGGTGATTAGGTTTTAGGCTCTGATACCATATTTGTGGAAAAATACTATTGTGTTATTAATGAAAGAGGGATTACAATTATATATATAATAAGCAAAGCAAACCCCTATAGACATAGAAAGACTATTCTACCCTCACTTAATATTTCCTAACAGTTCAGACCTACAGGGGTCACACCGTGGAGGTTTGTGGGTTGAAATGGTCAGCCTCAGGTAAGCAATTAGCGAGTGGAGGGAAAGATAACGTTCTCCAGGTTTGGGATATGTCCATGGCATCTTCACTTCATCGGCTCGAAGACCACAGAGGCACTGTTAAAGCCCTTGCCTGGTGTCCCTTCAAGCGAGATTTGCTGGCTACCGGTGGAGGCGATCAGAATATAAAGTTTTGGGACACTTGCACTAGGGTATGCTTAGACTCCATAGATACCGGTTCCAATGTCTCTGCTCTTCTATGGAGCAAGAATGAAAGAGACTCTCATGAATTTCCTCGCAATCAACTCATTGTTTGGAAATATCCATCAATGGTAACGATGGCAGAGCTGACTGGTCATAGTTCTGGAGTGCTTTTCATGGCCCTAGTATGTTTGCAAATTCAATACTTTCTGGTTCTAGAAATTGCATTTCTGCATTCACTACTGTCTGATAAGTTTTAGATCCTCAAGTAGTAACATTGTCTCTTTCATGTCGAAGTCCAGATGGTTGGACTATAGCATCGGCGACGGAGGATAAAAAGCTTATGTTTTGTGTTGACACCTGATTTTTGACCATCTATTATTGTGATTTTTATTCTTTAAAATTAATTAAAAATATCAAAAAAGTCATAAAATTACAAAATCAACTTTGGAAGCCTTGGCCTAGCCTCAGGGACCAATTTTGAACAAAAAATATTTTTTGGTATTTTATAATATTTTCGAATTTATTTAATTATAAAAATACCCAAAAAATCAGAAAAATACCATTCGTGGTCAGAAAAATACAAAAAAATATTCAATAATTTTGTTTTAATTTCCTCTTCAAGTTTGTCACTTTAAATCTTGAAAATTCGGCTTGGGTCACTATGTTCCTTCACAAACATAAACCCGAACCGAGCAAAAAAAATTCCTTTTCGAGTCTTTTAATTTTCAATTCTCACTTTTCATAAGCTATGACATTGAATTCTAAAATCTCGAAGTGCAATTGGGTCAATTTGCCCTCCAATTTGATCAATTTTGAACAAAAGGACTTAATTGCACAAATTTCTTTCATTATAGTCCCCGGTTTCACAATTTTTGAAATTAAATTTCATACGGGCATACGCATTAAAATTAAACACCTCCACCCCATAGTTTTCATCATGCTGAATACATTGGTGGGTTCAATTCGGGCTAATTTGATCGTTTAGGCTCTCGATTAAGCAAAAATCATTTTCGGATCCTAGGGACAATTTGGGGTTTTCGCTAAATTCCAATCAATTGATTCAAGAAAATACCCATATTTGATAGTAAACATGTCAAGGAATCCGATTTTGCCATCAATTTCATGAAAATAGGTCAATTTGGGGCCCAATTTGATCGAATTGGCCGAACCGGGCCGGTCGGGTCAGGCCCGACCCGACCCGGTCCGACCGGGTCTGCAACTTAGTTGCAGACCCACCGGCCGAAAGCGGAAACAGGGGAGGTGGAGCTGAAGGATTTTTTTTAAGAAAAGGGCGACCAACGTGGGAGACAACGGCAAGTGGACGATGGGCAGCCTTTTGAGGGGAATGGGGGCAAAAAGCCGGTCGGCCATGGGAGAAAAAAAAAAGAGGGAGCCGCGAGGGAGAACGAGGAGCTCGGGAGAGAGAGAGAGGAGGAGGTGTTCGGGCGAAGCAAAGGGAGCAGCGACCATCCTCGACCTTCAGCAACCCTTACCGATCATCACCAAAGGATTCTTGGTCGTCGACGGGCCAAAGATAGGTCGGTATCCTCTCCCGACCTCCATTTCTTGCGTGCCTATAACGTGCTCGACGAAATGTCTAAATGGGGTTTTGATATTTTGGCTCTCGGCCGAGCCGTCCCCGCGCTCTATTTGTGCGAGTCTCGTCTTTAAGCTTCACTATAACTTGTTCTAAGCCCGACTTGACCCTTATTTTGCATAAAACCGCGGCGGAAGCGCGAGCCGGAGCTTCGCCGGTCACGGCTCGAACCGGGAGCTCGACGGGGGACTTTGAGCCGTCGCCGAGGCTTAGGCGACCCCAGGTAAATATCTAAACCTTGCTTAGATACTGTGTGAAGGTTTGGAATCAAGTTTGAGCGTAAAAAAATTCTGCAAGATTTTGTTCGCCGGCGCCGGTTCGGTGGACGTCCATTCGATCGATTTCCGGCGTTACTCTAGCCATGTTTAAGCTGGATATTGATGTGGGGTATGAGGGGGATCGATGGGTGTTAAAATCGGGACCTGAAGTGATGGATTTCACGTCGGTTTGGGACCTTCGGCGAGGTTCCGGCGACTTTGGCCGGAGAAAACACTGTTCATCGTCTTCTCCGGCAAGTCGCCGGCGGTCAACGGGTCAACGCTGACGTGGCATGACACGTCAGCAGCCACGTCAGCGTGGTGGGCCCCAGCCGTGAATAAAAATAAAACCAGATCGGACGGTGGAGAACGTGCCACGTGTCGCGATCTGGATTTTTCAAAAAAATAAAAAAAAGATTTTCAGAATTAATAAAAAATATTTTCGAATAATAAATAAAAAATAATCTGACGGTCCCGGATACGCCACGTGGCTCGATCTGGGACATTCTTTCCCTATTCACGAAACGGCGCCGTTTTTGTCGTGGAGGGGGCGGGCCGGGCCTGGGTCGCGGGTCCGGGTAGCGGGCCGGGTCCAACCAGGCCCGGAAAATATTTTTAAATAAATAAAAAATCAGAGAATAATAAAAAAATAATAAAAAATTCAAAAATCAATAAAAAAATAGAAAATCATAAAAAATTCAAAAAAAATTCGGAAAATTCAGAAAAATTCTAAAAAAATTCCAGAAAATAGGAAATGGCCACATTCAACTGGCCGTGACCTGTTCCGGGTCTTTCGACCCCCGATCTTTTCCGAAATGACGGTTTTGCCCTTCCGGCAAACCGTCTTCCAAAACAATTCTAAACAAATCTAGGAAAATCCCAAAAAATGGGAAATGGCCACAATCAACTGGCCATGGAATATTTTGGGTAATTCGGTATCCAAACCTTCCAAAAATGATAATTTTGCCCTTCGGGCTAATTGTCCCCGAATCTTCCCATTTTACCCCCAGCCCTAAATCACATCTTCCCTAAGCCCTTATGGCTATACTAGGAGGCCAATGATTGAAATTGATGTGCATTGACATGATTTATTTATGCAATTGACTGCGCTTTCGTTAAATTGATTGTGATTGATAGGACTAGTATTCCAATCTGCATGGAACCCGAACCATACCGATCTCACCCAAAATTGCGTCTGCATGAACTCTTAGTCAGGAAAATCACTCGTGTTAGGTACCGAAAGGGCGTTGGTAATGACACCGACGTAACCAAGTCCCCGAACCCAAAATCTCTAGTTCCGCAGAACTGATCGATCTCTCCCAATCGGTCAGTGAGGTTTCCGGTCTACCCTCCAAGAAAGACCGGTGGCGACTCCAAATGCATGCACAAGTTGCACATGCCACCACGACCACACTAAGGTCGAAAGCGATCAACTCTTATCGTCGAATCCCTCAAAAGATACTCCCGCCGCGATTTGGTATGGGCCTGGGAGGGCCCGCGCCGATCTAAGGCCCGCGATCCACATTTCAGAGTGGGGGCCGCGATCGGTAATCTATTAGCCGCGTCCGCTTCCGGACGGGTCGCGACAGCTGGCGACTCCACTAGGGACCTCTATTCTAGAACCTATGGTTCTAGACCTCAAGTGGACTTAGGCCGTAATTAAAACGCTGAGTGATTTTTCTAACCCTGCAGGCGCTCTTGAAGGTGAGGTAAGTCCGCTTATGATAGGTGTTATATGTTTTTGCAGATTGGAGTGATAATGGGGGTAGTCTGTGATTAACATTGTCTTATGCAGATTGACGTAGGAATGAATGATTGTGTGTATGTTTTATATTGAAGCGGTGATTGTTAAATAAGATGCATGTTTATCGCTTTAGCACGACACCAAAAATACACACAACCGCGCCTAAAACCCCGGGCGCCGCCTATAGGAAAACAATAGAAGGGATTGAAAATGGAATCTCCGTGAGGAAAAACACGGGGTAATCCACTTTTCAATTCCGCTCATTTTGAGCTATGGATCGAGCCCCAATGCAACGATAGTTGTGCAATGGAATCTGCTCTTTCTAGAACTCGAGGTGGGAACCTTGACCTTAGGTGCCAAATCCTTTTATTTTTAGAAGTTTTATCCTCACTTGTCTCATGTGCATGTCTTTGGATGGCTGATATATCTAAAACCACCTAAAAAAAATCGGTGATCCTAGAGTCACATCTCGAAGACTGGAACTGGGGCATCTCCAAGTGTTCAGACCACATTCCTTTGATTGGTTTGGCATTTTTAGTTCCCTTGAATAAGACTAATTTTGCTGAGGTCCTCTCTATCTCGTCCCTTAGATTGATTGTATTAGGGATCTATTTGTATTGTATACATCTCGATAAGGCTCATTTCTATCGAAAATAGGGGCAAATTCCCCAAACCCGTGGAGCGTAGTGGAATTCGTCCCTTCAGTGCAAAATGCATTTGGCCGCAGAGCCACTCGTTTGGTGAAAGGACGTATCGTTCCTAATTGATTTTTAATCAGATCTGAGGATAAGTTTTTCTCCATTTCGTTTATCTCAGGTGATAAAAGAGACAATGCACCCAAAAGCTCATGCATTCAAATGACAAAACAGACGTCGCTCAGCTGGGGCAAATGAACCGTAGGCATTGCAAATACCTTCAAGCACGAATGGAGGAATTCGATAGATGTTGTTCATATCAATATGCAACATCAAAACGGAATGCAAATCAAGTGTAAAATGACGTATCGTTCCAAAATGATTATTTTCTTGATATGGGAATAATGCTTCCTTTCTTTTTCCTCTCAGATGATGATCAAGAGCAGAGGACGCAGGATGTAATGCTTTCAGATAACAAACAGGGAACATCAAATACCTCAAACGGCGACTGTGATCGAGAGAATCACCAAACCGCCACATGACGAACCCCAAGATACGAATTTGGGTGAACGGTAACCTTGTATCGTTCCAATTTGGTCTTCGAAGACCACATGCCTAACATGAGTTTTTACTCATTTTGCAGGAAGTCGTTGGCGCTGAAAGCCCCAAATGAAAAGAGCGCGCTAACAGGGAGGCGAATTGAATCAGTGGCCTTAGAAGTCACGATTCCAGGAGATGGTCTTTGATCATAAGACCTAGTGGATGGTAAAAAGTATCGCTTCCACACTTCATGCTTTGACATGCATTCTGATAAAAATTTCATTTTTCTTGAATAAAAGGAACTATGAAGAGTGGCGCTGGAATGCGTCCAAAATAACAAATGGGTCTCCTCTATGGCAAATCCTTGAGAAGGATTTATCGCCAACCAAACGGAGGAATCATGGCCACAATATAGATGGCCAATTTCTGCAAGCCGCGCGTTTGTGCTCAAATGGAAGCACAAAACAAGAATAAGGTTGTATCGTTCCAATTTGCCTTGAATTTTGGAACGCAAACTGACGCCTAATTCCCATCTTTGACAAGGGATCGCCATCAAGGCGAAACAGGTTTTCACATCCCATGTATTACCCGTTGGAATACATGACCAAGGGTAAATTGCATCGCTCTAATTTTTTGAAAAAATTCATGAACGTACAATAACATGTTTCTTCCGCATTTTCAGGGATTTCCAGCCGCGGGGGACAGGTAAATATCCCTTTCCCCAATCCATTGAAGATGTTAAACAAAAAAACAGAGAGAAAAAGAAAAAGCTTTCAGAATCTAATGTCTAGAAAAGACATAGAATTCAAATTTCATTGGCATTCATGTTTTGAAACAGGAGGTTGTCTGAACATGAATAAGAACGTGCATGGTGCATCATAAAATCCCATTGATGGATAAAATTTTTGGAGAAAAAGAAAGAGATTTTTCCAATCAAAAGTTGTTCAAAACTTTCAAAAGGACGTTTTCTTAAAAGACGAGAGGCAAAGCCTAGTCCAAACACGTCTTATACACACTTAAGAGAGAAGTGGAGCGGATAAGACAGCAAAATCTGGATCTACGGAAGTAGGGACCATTCGCAGCGATTACATGGGTTGGGACGACGGAGGCATTCGTTTCATATCCCCGAACACTACAGGTGACCATTGACAACCCCTTTGAACGGCGGTTTTCATTCTCAACCCTGTCAAGAACCACCCCACATCGGGGCAAAATGGAGATGAGTCCAGTAGCATCAGGAGAAAATGGTTATAAATTTTCTTGCTCGGACTAACATTAATATTTGTGTGTTGCTTATATGGTAATCCAAGTGCCATAGGATGACGAGAAGCATTCATTTCTCTATCCCACACACCGAATCCTTTGCACAGCCAAGTTGAGCCTGCAAATTCGTTTCATGAACCCGTTGGTGATCATTGCAAGATGGGTGCAGCATCACTTCAGAAACGGAAGAGCTCAAGACTAAGGGTTACAAAAAAATTCCTAAGTTAATGCTTAACCTTGTTAGACCGTTGATCGTAGGTCTAACACGATCCCGTGAAGATGAGGAAAAGTGGGATTTCAAAAATGAATCCACGGCATCGAGAAAAAGCAAAGTGCCTGGTAAAAGCAAGGCCGATGCTCGTTTAGGTTGTTTGATTGATCCGCGATGAAGCCGGATGGGAAAAGAGGAAATCCCTGAAAGAGCCAAACCCAAAAGGGCTGCTCCCCAAATGCTGTCAAGCACAGAATAAAGACATGGAGAGAGTCGGTCTCTGAATGCAACAAGAGACTCTTTCTAAAGAGCTGGTGCACACATCAAAGTCGGTTGCGCACCCCAAAAACTAAAGATGCAGAAAGGAAAGGACATGTGACAAATCAGCAATGATCACCAATGTCAAACCCGCCATGAATTCTGGGCCAAAACACAAGCCCTTTTTCGGTCCCCAATCCTACCAATGTTACAACTCTGAAACAGTCTTCTCTGACTAAGACACTTGGGTTAACATATAGCTTAGCTCGAAGAAGTACGAGCAAGACTATTTCTTTCTCATTTTGCAGGGTTCTTGACTTGTAAACCCGAAGCAGATGGTGAAAACTTTCATACAATGGACTTGACTCAAAAGTGAGTCCCCCTTGAAGATCAATAACCAAGCCCAACATTACGGTCCTGTGGAAGACCTCCCGACCGATCAAAATGTATGCGCTGCGAATGAGCCTAAAACCTAGGCACAGGTTAGTAGGGAATTGAGTGCATCCCATACAAAAACCACTATCTCAAAACAGGTGAGAAGACCTCCTTGTCGAGAAATATTCCAATTGATGTTTTGAACAAACTCTTTTTGGAATTTTCAAACTGTTGGATCCAGATTTTCCGTGCAAGGGATTTGTGATCACATTTGCATGTTGCAAGAATGCTTTGGATAACCTCCAGCATCAAAATGCACATTTCACGATTAAAACTTAAGTCATACGATTTTTGTCAAATGGACAGCCGTGGCCTTCCCAAAGATTACTAACGTTTTCTTTGTGAAGAAAAATCTTTCAGGCTCAAACTTCGGCAGGATACCTGGAGAACCCAGCTCCCAGAATGTCGCCTCAACAGACCCAAGTGAAGCTTTGTCAAGATAAAATCTTTCACCGCTTCAAAAATGAATTCGCGGCAAATTTCGGGATCCTTCAAAAGAAGGGGTGAGGATAGAACCCTTTTTCAAAAGAAGTCAGCAAACTGTCCCAGCAGACGTGGAGAACCCTCGTCCTAGGACACCCTTTTCAAAAATCAAACAGTCTCATCGGACGTGGAGAACCCTCGTCATGAGACCCATTTTCAAAATTTAGGCAGTCTCATCGGACGTGGAGAACCGTCGTCATGAGACCCCTTTTCAAAATTTAGGCAGTCTCATCGGACGTGGAGAACCATCGTCATGAGACCCCTTTTAAAAAATTTAGGCAGTCTCATCGGACGTGGAGAACCTCGTCATGAGACCCCTTTTCAAAATTTAGGCAGTCTCATCGGACGTGGAGAACCCTCGTCATGAGACCCCTTTTCAAAGTCAAAACCAAGGTAGATACCGCCTGAAGGGTCAAACCAAGGTAGATACCGCCTGAAGGGTCAAATCATGGTAGATACCGCCTGAAGGGTCAAATCATGGTAGATACCGCCTGAAGGGTCAAATCAAAGGTAGATACCGCTTGAAGGGTCAAATCAAGGTAGAAACCGCCTGAAAGGTCAACTCAAGATAGATACCGCCTGAAGGGTCAAATCAAAGGTAGAAACCGCCTGAAGGGTCAACTCATGGTAGGTACCGCCTGAAGGGTCAACACATGGTAAATACCGCCTGAAGGGTCAACACATGGTAGATACCGCCTGAAGGGTCAACACAAGGTAGAAACCGCCTGAAGGGTCAAATCAAAGGTAGAAACCGCCTGAAGGGTCAACTCATGGTAGAAACCGCCTGAAGGGTCAAACTAAGGTCGAAACCGCCTGAAGGGTCAAACACATGGTAGATACCGCCTGAAGGGTCAACACAAGGTAGAAACCGCCTAAAGGGTCAAATCAAAGGTAGAAACCGCCTGAAGGGTCAACTCATGGTAGAAACCGCCTGAAGGGTCAAACCAAGGTAGAAACCGCCTGAAGGGTCAAACTCATGGTAGATACCGCCTGAAGGGTCAACACAAGGTAGAAACCGCCTGAAGGGTCAAATCCAGGTAGAAACCGCCATAAGGGTCAAACTAAACTTGAAGGTAGATACCACCTAAAGGGTCAAATATGGTAGATACCGCCATAAGGGTCAGCTCATTGGTAGAAACCGCCATAAGGATCAAACTAAACTCAACCAAAGGTAGAAACCGCCTGAAGGATCAATACAAAGGTCCGATCCACCATACGGATCAAAATCCTTCGCAGATCCCAAAGCATGGGATGCGCCTTCCTTAGGTTCCTACCAGTTAGGAATCCCATGATGGTATGACCTACCATACAGGTCAGAGCTTAATCTCCCTAGGATATTCTGAACGAGTCCTAGGTATCTTCTTGAAAGTCGTCGCGACCGGCAGCATCTGACAGGTGAGCTTCAGGTAATCCTCTCTCACTCCGGCGCATGTTCGAATTGCAAGAGTAAACCGGTGATTAATTTGAGCATTCATCAAAAGACTTAAGGGTCCGATGTCACAGCATTTCTTTTCCCCAGTCGAGTCGGTTAAGATTCAGGTGCCACCTTGTCTTTGAGAGAAACCTCTAACGAGATTCCTCTCAAAGAGGGGCAGCTGTTGACACCTGATTTTTGACCATCTATTATTGTGATTTTTATTCTTTAAAATTAATTAAAAATATAAAAAAAAGTCATAAAATTACAAAATCAACTTTGGAAGCCTTGGCCTAGCCTCAGGGACCAATTTTGAACAAAAAATATTTTTTGGTATTTTATAATATTTTCGAATTTATTTAATTATAAAAATACCCAAAAATCAGAAAAATACCATTCGTGGTCAGAAAAATACACAAAAATATTCAATATTTTTTTTTTAATTTCCTCTTCAAGTTTGTCACTTTAAATCTTGAAAATTCGGCTTGGGTCACTATGTTCCTTCACAAACATAAACCCGAACCGAGCAAAAAAATTCCTTTTCGAGTCTTTTAATTTTCAATTCTCACTTTTCATAAGCTATGACATTGAATTCTAAAATCTCGAAGTGCAATTGGGTCAATTTGCCCTCCAATTTGATCAATTTTGAACAAAAGGGCTTAATTGCACAAATTTCTTTCATTCTAGTCCCCGATTTCACAATTTTTGAAATTAAATTTCATACGGGCATATCCATTAAAATTAAACACCTCCACCCCATAGTTTTCATCATGCTGAATACATTGGTGGGTTCAATTCGGGCTAATTTGATCGTTTAGGCTCTCGATTAAGCAAAAATCATTTTCGGATCCTAGGGACAATTTGGGGTTTTCGCTAAATTTCAATCAATTGATTCAAGAAAATACCCATATTTGATAGTAAACATGTCAAGGAATCCGATTTTGCCATCAATTTCATGAAAATAGGTCAATTTGGGGCCCAATTTGATCGAATTGGCCGAACCGGGCCGGTCGGGTCAGGCCCGACCCGACCCGGTCCGACCGGGTCTGCAACTTAGTTGCAGACCCACCGGCCGAAAGCGGAAACAGGGGAGGTGGAGCCGAAGGATTTTTTTTAAGAAAAGGGCGACCAACGTGGGAGACAACGGCAAGTGGACGATGGGCAGCCTTTTGAGGGGAATGGGGGCAAAAAGCCGGTCGGCCATGGGAGAAAAAAAAAGAGGGAGCCGCGAGGGAGAACGAGGAGCTCGGGAGAGAGAGAGGAGGAGGTGTTCGGGCGAAGCAAAGGGAGCAGCGACCATCCTCGACCTTCAGCAACCCTTACCGATCATCACCAAAGGATTCTTGGTCGTCGACGGGCCAAAGATAAGTCGGTATCCTCTCCCGACCTCCATTTCTTGCGTGCCTATAACGTGCTCGACGAAATGTCTAAATGGGGTTTTGATATTTTGGCTCTCGGCCGAGCCGTCCCCGCGCTCTATTTGTGCGAGTCTCGTCTTTAAGCTTCACTATAACTTGTTCTAAGCCCGACTTGACCCTTATTTTGCATAAAACCGCGGCGGAAGCGCGAGCCGGAGCTTCGCCGGTCACGGCTCGAACCGGGAGCTCGACGGGGGACTTTGAGCCGTCGCCGAGGCTTAGGCGACCCCAGGTAAATATCTAAACCTTGCTTAGATACTGTGTGAAGGTTTGGAATCAAGTTTGAGCGTAAAAAAATTCTGCAAGATTTTGTTCGCCGGCGCCGGTTCGGTGGACGTCCATTCGATCGATTTCCGGCGTTACTCTAGCCATGTTTAAGCTGGATATTGATGTGGGGTATGAGGGGGATCGATGGGTGTTAAAATCGGGACCTGAAGTGATGGATTTCACGTCGGTTTGGGACCTCCGGCGAGGTTCCGGCGACTTTGGCCGGAGAAAACACTGTTCATCGTCTTCTTCGGCAAGTCGCCGGCGGTCAACGGGTCAACGCTGACGTGGCATGACACGTCAGCAGCCACGTCAGCGTGGTGGGCCCCAGCCGTGAATAAAAATAAAACCAGATCGGACGGTGGAGAACGTGCCACGTGTCGCGATCTGGATTTTTCAAAAAAATAAAAAAAAGATTTTCAGAATTAATAAAAATATTTTCAAATAATAAATAAAAAATAATCTGACGGTCCCGGATACGCCACGTGGCTCGATCTGGGACATTCTTTCCTTATTCACGAAACGGCGCCGTTTTTGTCGTGGAGGGGGGGCCGGGCCTGGGTCGCGGGCCGGGTCCAACCCGGCCAGGAAAATATTTTTAAATAAATAAAAAATCAGAGAATAATAAAAAAATAATAAAAAATTCAAAAATCATAAAAAAAATAGAAAATCATAAAAAAATTCAAAAAAAATTCGGAAAATTCAGAAAAATTCTAAAAAAATTCCAGAAAATAGGAAATGGCCACATTCAACTGGCCGTGACCTGTTCCGGGTCTTTCGACCCCCGATCTTTTCCGAAATGACGGTTTTGCCCTTCCGGCAAACCGTCTTCCAAAAAAATTCTAAAAAAATCCAGGAAAATCCCAAAAAATGGGAAATGGCCACAATCAACTGGCCATGGAATATTTTGGGTAATTCGGTATCCAAACCTTCCAAAAATGATAATTTTTCCCTTCGGGCTAATTGTCCCCGAATCTTCCCTTTTTACCCCCAGCCCTAAATCACATCTTCCCTAAGCCCTTATGGCTATACTAGGAGGCCAATGATTGAAATTAATGTGCATTGACATGATTTATTTATGCAATTGACTGCGCTTTCGTTAAATTGATTGTGATTGATAGGACTAGTATTCCAATCTCCATGGAACCCGAACCATACCTATCTCACCCAAAATTGCGTCTGCATGAACTCTTAGTCAGGAAAATCACTCGTGTTAGGTACCGAAAGGGCGTTGGTAATGACACCGACGTAACCAAGTCCCCGAACCCAAAATCTCTGGTTCCGCAGAACTGATCGATCTCTCCCAATCGGTCAGTGAGGTTTCCGGTCTACCCTCCAAGAAAGACCGGTGGCGACTCCAAATGCATGCACAAGTTGCACATGCCACCACGACCACACTAAGGTCGAAAGCGATCGACTCTTATCGTCGAATCCCTCAAAAGACACTCCCGCCGCGATTTGGTATGGGCCTGGGAGGGCCCGCGCCGATCTAAGGCCCGCGATCCACATTTCAGAGTGGGGGCCGCGATCGGCAATCCATTAGCCGCGTCCGCTTCCGGACGGGTCGCGACATTTTGGCACGCCTTTCGTCTTCCGGAGCTGGCTAAACCAGCTCCAACACCTAATCCAGTGCCTTTTGCTCACTGGAATGGCATTCGCTGAGAGGAAACGTCACCATGGCTCAGCCTACCAAGCCAACGAAACTCTACTAATACATTCCTCAGGTAAGAATACTTTTTTTTTTGTTCATCTTGTACAGCTTTTTGGTTGATGACTTGTATTGAGGGAAGACTCAAGTTGGTTGAAGCCCACATAGAAGAGAGTAGAATACTGGCATTTCACCAGGACTGTCTACCTCTGTCTTTACCAATGCATTAGCCTTAAGCCTCTTACGTTTTTATTAATCAATCAGTTGTGCTGAGATTATCTGAAAAGCTCTTTGGTAGGGAACTTGCATGAGTGGTAACTTCTAATTGTGTTTAGACAGTTGGGTTTACTCCATGCAGCACATGCATCTTTCCTCCTTGTGTAATGAGCTCATTATGAAATTGTTGATGATCATCTCAATTTTTACTGCTTGTCAACTTCAACATCAACAACACCTTTATCCCAAACTAGTTGGGGTCGGCGGTTGAAAATTTTTTTCTGCTTGTATAGACAAAAATTTCGGCCATGTGTTTCTTCATCCCTAATTAGAAAATTTCCACCAATCAGTCTTCCGATTGGTGGTTGAGTCATTTTTTGTTAGATGGCTAAGGGAGATAGCTTGAGAAAATAGGTTAGATCTTTGCTTGGTTGTCATTGATGAAGGATGCAGAGATTTTGGACGTAATGGCTTTTTCAAGGATGAGATTGAAGCTGTGGACAGCACTCTGCAATGCATATGTCGATGCTCCAGTACCAATTAGTGGAGTAACATGGCTACCATATTGTCAAAGCTTCCACAGGTGCAAGGTGAGTTTTTGTCTTTTCATATGGATGATTTGTGAGAAACAAAAGGGTGATCATTATAATGGCTAGGTGAGTTTTCTCTTTACATAAGAGGTACTTGTAACATGCCAATAAATGAATGTTGCTGAGTGGTAAATAAGCTAATGGGAAAAAAGGGGCCATATGTTCTCCTTTTTGGTTTTTTGATCTCGATACCTTTTAGAGGCTAAAAAGAAGGATGTGACTAACAGTGGTGCAAAACACTTGAGATGTAGCACATGTTGTAACGGGGCTTCTGTGGAGTCGGACTCCCATGGAGTATGGTATAAAAAAACTTACGGTTGATCTAAACTGAATTACGATGTTGCAATAACATGAGCCATATTACGTGAAGCTATATGAAGCCAATTCAATATTACCATAACGACTTTGTTCTATTTGAGTTCACCGAACTGTCTACTTTGAATAATGCTCACCTATTGTACTTACAATTTTCCGTTTTTCTGATAATGTCTTCTGGTTTTTATCATTAGTTAATGGAAACACAGAATAAGCAAGTGATCATGATTGCTAAACTGGTTCCACTGCGGTTTGCAGTAGGCTAGTGGGATTATATTGCAGACTTTTATGATCTAGATACTTGAACCTACAAGTTAGTGGCAAAGTCTGATTTAACCGCATAGGCAAACTTGCCCTGGGACTTATTTAGAATAGTTAGGAGCACGTGTTCGTCATATTGGTGTGGTATAAGATGTTCCATATAATTTTTTAATCAGGCCTTTTTTTCCCCCACTCAAGCCAAATAGAGAGAACTATTTACATATCACGTATATCTTAAGTGTTATTTTTCTTAGTTGAATATGTAGGACAAGATTTACAGAGCAAACAAAGCTTCTATAGTGGGTTCTATTGTTTCACTGCGATAGCCCAACAAAATATATTGGCCATCAGGATTGATCTACTTGGAAATTTACTTTTGTTTCTGGATTTATTGCAAACATTCCTATTATTCCATGCATTATCCGGCTTTTCCTTTGTTCTGACAAAATCATATGAAACATAGAATAAGGTTAGATAGAAGTTTCATTCATGGTAGTGGTAGACAACAAAAATATCTCTATGTCCGTGAGTTTGATGACTACTTATGCTAATGAGTCCATGTGTCTGTAAAATATCGCTGGTGCTTTTATACAAGGATTTTCGGGTATTTAGCTAGCGGAAATCCCATAATTCTCTCTCTCTCTCTCTCTCTCTCTCTCTCTCTCTCTCTCTCTCTCTCTCTCTCTCTCACCCTTCCCCCCTCCCCCCCTCTCTCCCACACACATCCTTGCCATCTTCCCAGCGAAATGGATTCATGCGCTATCCATACTATGCTTAGCTGAAGGGATCTGCAAGTGTCACAATCTGAAGTTGGAATTTGATCTAGCTAGTTGCTTTGCGCTCAAAGCGACAGCCAGTTCTTGGAGTTTGGATGCATCAGCACTTGAACATAAGGTTAACGGAGCCCGTACGAGCCACATGTTTTATGAACAAAAATGGCTCACTTAGGCCTTATGCCAAGACTTTTGCTGTCAGCTAGAATAGCCTAGAAGACATGTAGAGAGATTAATATGAACCGCAGGGCAGGGCTAACAAAGATATTTCCAGCTGATCTTTGTCGGTTGTTGGGATGTGCGATTGATGAGGCGAGCGGATGCTCCTGATCTTGTTGGGTATGGTCAGAGAACTATTGAAACTATTTTAATGATGGTCTATCCTGTTATTGAGGGGCACAAAAAACAGCGGCTTGCTTACCTTTATAGTCTGCTCTCGGACTGCTGCATGCAGTTGGACGAAAAGAAAGAGTCATTGTCACTGATTCACCCAGATCATGCAATCATAACTTCCTCTGGGTTGGCAAGGTTCTACAAGGTAATCGAGCAAGAATGCAGGGATCTTTCTTTTGTGAAAGATCTGAACTTCAAAAACATTGCCGGATTTTTTTTGCCGGATTAGGTGGCTTGAATATAGAGTGTTTCCAATATGAAGTCTATCGGCATATTGATGAACATAGTATGGAAGTCTTAGCTAACGTGGTACAAGCTCTTGTCGGTTTGTATGCTGGCATCCCACCTGAGGGCCTTATATCATGGCAGGACATCTACAAATATTACATCCTCAGCTGTTGATGCCATTGGTGGGTGATGAGAGGACTGATTTCACCGTCGAAAGGCCTGAAACATATCAGGTATTTATTGGTCAGGTTTATATCTTGTCAGTTTGTATGCTGGCATCCCACCTGAGGGACTTATATCATGGCAGGACGTTTACAAATATTACATCCTCAGCTGATGAGGCCATTGGTGGGTGATGAGAGAACTAATTTCACCGTCGAAAGGCCTGAAACATATCAGGGATTTATTGGTCAGGTTGATCACAAATATGAAATGTGCAGAAAGTATATAAAGCTCTTGACAGATTCAGATTTCTCTTCCAGTTACCCTTTCCTAGAAAAGCTTTTGCCTGCTTGATAATCGTTGCTATTTGTAGCTGCTCTCTTCGTTTCATTTGCGTACAACTGCATAGGATTTAAAAGTATGAGGTCCGTTCGCTTAACTCGTTGTTAATGTATCATTTGCAGTTCACCACAGCAGGATGTTACATTGATAAGTTGGTACTTACTGCAAAGTGCAGGGTTATGCCCCCAGCTTGTGTTGCTTCATTATATTCTATTGATGAATTCCATAATTCTGCTAGAAGTTGAGTTTTGATCTCAATGATACAGCAAGGGTCTTACTTAGGTAGGACTTGCAGCTTCAGCTCAGGACTTCGATCGCTGGTTGCTTCCTTATGTCAGACAACCTCGATGGATCGAGGCAGCTGAGGAGCGGACAGGGCGCATCCGGTGAGGGAGGGTGGGCCACAGCCGTAAGGGAGAATCAGGTACTGAAGGTGGGGATGGACAACATGAGGCTGCGTGTCTCGGAACTCGAGAAGGAATGCTCAAACATGAGACAGGAGATTGAGAAGCTGGGCCGGGTAAAGGGTTCGAGCACCTAGGGAAGCGTCTCGAAGAAACTGGGGTTTAGGGTAAAGTCTCAGATGTGTAGTGCTCAAGAAGGTTCGGTCAGCAACCAGAGTAAAGGTTCAGGCAAGACCGAGAAAGTTAAGGTCAAGGACAGACATGGCAAGCATGGGAAAAACTTGTCACCTGAGCGGTAAACAACCAAAACTCTTTTTAACTTTTCCTTGTTTTCCTTTTTATATTCGTTATTTTGTCGGTGATTTTCCTACATTACGTTTCAGATCAGCAACTGAAGATCCCATTTGTGTATGTACCATAGCTGCCAATTATTTGTAGCGTTCTCATCGTCTCAATGAACTGTGTAGTCGGACATTTTGTAGTTTCTTGAACTGGTAGTGAATGGTTTCCAGTACCCAACGAGGGCTGGATCTAACTAATAAAAATCTGTCTACCAATGTGGTGTTGCTTATTTCTGTGCATGTCCTGCATGAATTTGAAGTCTCTAGTGGAATTTACAGATTGCGAAAAAGCATATGAGATGCTGTTCTGCTTGAGCTTAAAACCAGCTCTGGAGCTTGGTAGAATTTCTAATTTCCATCAGAAATAAAGCGAACTGAAAGTTTGAAGTGTTGCCGGAAATAATGGCGTCATGCTTCTTTTCGGGATTTCGGGATTTCGATTCCTAAGGAGGAGTGGATGATATCAGATGCATCAATGTTCGGCATCGTCAGAGAGGAAATTAGGTAGGAGATGTCGGGATCAAAGCGGAACGGCTAAAGCGGAGATGCGCTGTTGATCCATTTGTTACTTCTAAAGTGTTCCTTTCTTCCTCTATTCCGGTTGAATGTGAGCCATTATAATTTACCCTTTTTTTTAAAAAAGTTTGTGGGATTTCAGTATAGAAAAAAATGGTTATCGAAAAAAAAAAAGCACGGAAAATTTTTCACACGAAACATTTCTAGGGATCTTGCGATCAACCACAGAAGCAGATACTTCTTCACTAAGACACTTGCCTGTCATCAAGGAATAGATCTAAAGCAAAGAATCAGACAATTTTCATCAGATTTGACCTGTTAGCATAAGTAATGAGAGCCATTTATAAACCTCAGTGGGGTTGACTTAACCATCGAACTATTTGCCCATCTTACACAAAATTTAGATTCAAATGGACATATATTCGTATTTTCATGAAATGCACTTGAGAGCATATATCTATGTGATTTCTAAGGAATTGATGCACGTCCGTGCTCACGTGCAAGAGTGAGGAAGCTACAACGTCTAGTGAATTTTAGTCAAGTAGTCAAAAATTCGAAGATTATAATTTAAGGGAGTAAAGATGTGAGTGTTTCCTAAAGCATCGAATGCTTAAAATATTATGGAAAAGTAAGTAAAATGGTGTGATGAAATGGCACAAGAAGCCTTCTGTAACAACCTCATTATTTAGAAAGGATAAAGGCCACCTGTAAGTCATTGATCGTGTTCGATCAATGTGTATTTCTTTTGTGCGATTTGAGGCTCCGAAGGGATACTTTTTCTTTCGAATTTTGTCCAACCGTGAAAATTATAAATTAATAAAAAATGATTTTGGGCCGTTGTATGTCGTAGAAAGTGCACATGTAATATTTCGTGACATCTTACTTAGCAAATAGATAAATGAAACGAATTCGAAAGTTTGGAAAAATAAAGATCTGAAAAGGAAAAGAAAAAACAAAAAGAAGAGGAGAAGAGGGAAATAATTAATTAAAGTAAATGAGTTCATGCCTCAAAGTATGATTTTATTCCTTTTTCATTTGTGCACAATAATTCCAACAATTATTTCATCACTCGGTTAATGGGATTGATTACTATTAAGGATTAACTTATAATTCTTAAAGGTTATGATTACTATTAATCACCGAAGGTAGCTTGCGTTGCGCCTTTCCGACGCCACTGTGCCGTTGGACTAATTCAAAGACCATGTTCGATATATAGAGACCTCCTGTTGTAACCCCAAAATCATCTCTTTCTTTCACTCGCTGTCTCTTCTCTCTCGCGAGCGCGCTCTCTCTCGCTTTCGCGCTCGCTCTCTACATCCTCTCTCGGTGTCGTCAGATCCAACTATTCGCGGGATCTGTGTCAACTATGAGGAGGAGTGATTCTCGTGAAAATGTGAGTTCTTCTTCTTATTATCAGTCTAAATTTTAAATCTAAATTTTGTCCTTTCAATTGTGACTAGCTGGACCGATTCATACCCAATCAGTTGGCCACGAACTTCGACTATGCCGACTACGTGTTGAGCGAAGCGAGGGAGGGGAAGAAGGAGCGACAGATTATTTCCGCCTCAATTGAGGCCTGCCGGAAGCAACTCGCCGAAGTTTTTGGGATGAACAAATCTCGCATCTTTTCGTTTAGGAACAAGCCCCCTGAAACCCACGTAGATTGGATCCTAACTCCTCCCAAGCCAAGGAAACCCGCCGCTTCATTCCTAAGGTAAGAATATGTAAATGTGTTTTTTTTTTCCTTTCTAAATGTTCGTCATTGTCTTTGTTATCTGTTTCTCATGAGCTGAGGTGACCCTTACGTGCTTAACTTGGTTGATCTCTTATTAACAGAACCCAGATAGGACATTGAAAGAACATTTCTGCTACCCCAATCTAATATGTTGAGGCCGTCACCCGATATCCTATCTAAGTTCTGTTAATAAAAAATCAACCAAGTTAAGCGCTTAAGGACCACCTCACCTCATGAGAAACAGATAACAAAGATGATAACGATCATTTAGAAAGAAAAAAAAAACACATTTAACATATTCTTACCTTAGGAATGAAGCGGCGGGGTTTTCTTGGCTTGGGAGGAGTCAAGATCCAATCTAAGCGGGTTTCAGGGGGCTTGGTCCTAAACGAAAAGATACGAGATTTGTTCACCCAAAAACTTCGACGAGTTGCTTCCGACAGGCCTCAGTTGAGACAGAAATAATCTGTCGCTCCTTCTTCCCCTCCCTCACTTCGTTCAACACGTAGTCGACACAGTCGAAGTTCATGGCCGACTGATTGGGTATGAATCGGTCCAGCTAGTCACAATTGAAAGGACAAAATTTAAATTTAACGATTTAGACTGATAATAAGAAGAAGAACTCACATTTTCACGAGAATCACTCCTCCTCATAGTTGACACAGATCCCGCGAATAGTTGGATCCAACGACATCGAGAGAGCAAGAGAGAGCGTCCCCGAGAGGATGCAGAGAGCGAGCGCGAAAGCGAGAGAGAGCGCGCTCGCGAGAAAGAGAAAGAGAGCGCGAGAGAGGAGACAGCGAGTGAAAGAAAGAGATGATTTTAGGGTTAGAACAGGAGGTCTCTATATATCGAACATGGTCTTTGAATTAGTCCAACGGCACAGTGGCGTCGGAAGGGCGCGACGTAAACTACCTTCGGTGATTAATAGTAATCATAAACTTTAATAATTATAAGTTAATCCTTAATAATAATCAATCCCACTAACCGAGTGATGAAATAATTGTTAGAATTATTGTGTACAAATGAAAAAGGAATAAAAGCATACTTTGAGGCATGAACTCATTTACTTTAATTAATTATTTCCCTCTTCTCCTCTTTCTTTTGTTCTTTCTTTTCCTTTTTAGATCTTTATTTTCCCAAACTTTCGAATTTGTTTCATTTATCTATTTGCTAAGTAAGATGTCACGAAATATTACATGTGAACTTACTATGACATTCAAAGGCCCAAAATCATTTTTTATTTATTTATAATTTTCACGGTTGGACAAAATTCGAAAGAAAAAGTATCTCTTTGTAGCCTCAAAACGCACAAAAGAAATACACATTGATCGAACACGATCAATGACTTACAGGTGTCCTTTATCCTTTCTAAATAATGAGATTGTTACAGAAGGCGTCTTGTGCCATTTCATCACACCATTTTACTTACTTTTCCACAATATTTTAAGCATTCGATGCTTTAGGAAACACTCACATCTTTACTCCCTTAAATTATAATCTTCGAATTTCTGATTTTTGACTATATGCCTAAAATTCACTGGACGTAGTAGCTTCCTCACTCTTGCACGTGAGCACGGATGCGCATCAATTCCGCATCATCAATTCCTTAGAAATCATATAGATCTATGCTCTCAAGTGCATTTCACGAAAATACGCATATATGTCCATTTGAACCTAAATTTTGTGTAAGATGGGCAAATAGTTCGACGGTTAAGTCAATCCACTGAGGTTTATAAATGGCTCTCATTGCTTATGCTAACAGGTCAAATCTGATGAAAATTGTCTTATTCTTTGCTTTAGATCTATTCCTTGATGACACAGGCAAGTGTCTTAGTGAAGAAGTATATGCTTCTGGGGTTTATCGCAGGATCCCTAAAAATGTTTCCCTAAAAATGTTTCGTGTGAAAAATCTTCCATGCTTTTTTTTTTATAACCATTTTTTTCTATACTGAAAACCAAAAACTTCCAAAAAATGGGTAAATTATAATGTCCACATTCAACCGGAAAAGAGAAAGAAAGGAACACTTTAGAAGTAACAAATGGATCAACAGAGCATCTCCTACCTAATTTCCTCTCTGACAATGCCCTCTCTGACAATGCCGAACATCAATGCATCTGATATCATCCACTCCTCTTTAGGAACCGAAATCCCGAAAAAAAAGCATTAAGACATTATTTCCGGCAACACTTCAAATTTTCGGTTCGCTTTATTTCTGATGGAAATTAGAAATTCTACCGAGCTCCAGAACTAGTTTTAAGCTCAAACAGAACAGCATCTCATATGCTTTTTCACAATCTGTAAATTCCACCACACTGAGACTTCAAATTCATTGAGTTTGTGAACTGGTAGTGAAAGCTGTGTCAACCAGAGACGCAATAGGGTCGGCGGTCAAAGCAAGGGCAGCAGGCAATGCTATTTGAGCTATCTCTCGACCAAGTTCATCAAATTTCAAAAAAAGTTTGCCCCGTGTAGAAAAGGGAAATAGGCTTAGTCTGGCTCATCATTGAGAAATCGGCAAAGAGAGAGAGAATGGTAATGGTTCTTTGTGTGAAGCGAAACAAGAACAATCAAGAAATTGGGCACAAACATCATGACCATTTTCCCCAACAATCAAGTACTCTAATCCGAGCGGATGCTCGCATCGCCCGATTAGGGCGGCCCTAGTCAAGATCAGCGAGGGGGAGGCTCACGTCGCTCGATTAGGGCGGCCATAGTCGAGAGTAGCGAGGGGAGGCTCAGCTTAGCCCAAGAGGGCGATCGCCCTCGCCGATCTGGCCAGAGCCGCGCTACTCGGGCTCGGGCGATGAGACGGCGAGGGTTGCCCTAAATCGGCTCAGGCGAGAAGACGAGGACAGAGGTCGGTCAAGCGAAACTCACCGGAGTCGTTCAACGAGAACCGCGGATGGCGGCAGGGAGCTGGCGGGTCACGGGAGCGGCGGAGGAAGGAGTGAACTGAGCCGCGGACGAGAGAATCTCACAAGAGCGTCGCAAGCTGAGTTCCTTCTGAGGGTCGAGCAAAGGGACGAAAGAAAACTGACTTTTTGCCCTAAATGAAGTTTTTGCGTCTTGGGAAGGAGATCATATGGAGGAAAAAGGAATAGCATGCAAACTTAAATGGCTTGGTTCAAAATTTCAAGTGATTGGGATTAAACTTGCTACTTAATTGGATCATCAGCTTTGAAAACTTTTGGTGTAGACGTGACAAAACAGGGACCAAAGATAGAAAATTTGGGGTGCCTTTATGACTGACACTTGACAAACGAATACCGTTTTACAAAAAGAAGGCTCAAACAACTTTTTTGCAAGAAAAGGTCCTAAATAATTTATCCGTTCCGAAAATACAAGTTCTACAAAACAGTAGAACATCGAAGTGGCGCCTTTCCCATATCTATGTTCTGGATGAGTCTTTTGTTGGAAAAATATGGAAAAAAGGAGTAACAATGTAATCGGACTTTGAGGCGTGTAATCATTTTCTTTTAGGATCAATTTGCCCCACGAAATTACAATAGGTTTCTGGCAAATTCCTTTCATGATACAACAAAGTCACTGCGAGAATACTGGATAGCAATTCCAGTAATTCTCCTAAAACTCTCTGCGAAACAATGAAAAAATAGCTGTCTCCCTTTTGAAGAAAAACGTAGAATGAAAGTTGATTATGAAAACTGAATAGAATTGTCTATTATATAGACTAATAAACACACATTTTGGCGTCTAAACTGTCCATGTACGAACGTATCTATTCATGTTCAAAACATCGCACCAGTTCGTGTTCAGAACATCACACCAATTCATGTCCGAAACATCGCACCAATTCATGTCGAAAAATTACAATTCTGACATGACCGTTCGTTGTGATAACAGTTATTCGGACACAATTATTCGTAAGTGACAACCGATGTTCGGACACAACTGTTCGTGTCCGAACAGTCACAATTTTAAAAATAAAATATAATATAATTATAAAATATTTTATTTCAAAATAATAATAATAAATAATTCAAAATTCGTCCGCGGCGCGCAAAGTGCGTCAAAATCACACAATCACACGCGGGTATGGTAAGGTCTATCCCACTTGCCCATTTCTTTTTTCTGAAAGGTTATAGCAGCTTTCTAATTAATAAATAGACTTTCTCTCTCCTTTCCATCCTATGTGGGATATAAAAAAGACATTATTTTGATTTGTTTTCCAAACAAATAACAACATCTTTGTGTCTAAGAATTTCTCAAAGCAAGTCAGACACCCAAATTGCAAGTCCAGGCAACGGAGACCAGGAGAGGTAAGTGATCACTGTGTTGACATTCTGACAACTGATTATATACAGTATTATTGCACCGTCTACTTGAACAAAATTGAAGCTGAACTATCTCTCATGCATCATAATCAACTCATCTTTTGGACTCAACTTTGGCACACTATCAAATGGTCAGCAGAAAATTGCAGCAGTTTTCATTGAACTCCAACACCAAGCTTTCGCCAGTGAATGCAGTTGGCTAGATGCTATCACAGCATAAGAAAATGCAGATGTTGCAAGTAATCGTATTGAGACTCAACAGAAATAAATGCTGACATTTCATTAGGTACTTTAAGAAATTTTTAAAGTTACTATATAATTAATTGATTTAAATAAAAAAAAATTGGGAAGAGAAAGTATTTTTGGGAACATAAATTTTTTACAGTTACCAAACGTGTTTCTGTTCATAAACAGAATCACAATGCAGTTATCAAACACGTTTTGATTCTCTAAAAACTCATTATAACCAGAATTAGTTTTTAGGAACATAATTGTTGCCATGCACACCCTTAACCCCCCCCCCCCCCCCCCTCCCTCTCTCTCTCTCTCTCTCTCTCTGTGCAAACAAAAAATCACCGCGCCTTCATGTTGGAACACGAGTTTGAGGTATTTTAGGGTGTTCTGGACTGATTCGTACCCAAACTATGGTTGTCTCGTGTCTGACGTTGGTATGTGGAGGGAAAACTCCCGAAACCTAGCATTAGCATTTCACTTACACGAGTCGGTTTTCCTGGGTCTGAGGTCAGAGGAATGTAAAACTATCACTTAGACCAGTAGATGAGATTAAAGGGAGAACAACTCCAGCCTTTGGTGTAACACGTACCCGCATGCCATACTCTTTCAATTTCTCTAAAGTTCGTGTTTCTCATTGCTATGTGGGTTTTAATTTCTTCTACCAACACTAGGGGAGAGTTTGGTAAAACATTGAGAAGAATTTTTCGAATTCGACAGTTTTTTGATAGAAAGTTTTAGCGTTTGCTTAATTACTCAAACTCTTTGTGCTCAAATCCTGCCTTTTTAAAGCTCAAGGTCCAAAACAGGTATCCAGTGGACTTCGTCTGAAGTCCAAAGCTGCATTACAAAATTTTACTACTCAACTTTATAAGTGGTACATTAAGGAATATCATCTTGAATATATCCTGTAAACATATTTATTACCACACATCTACCATGAACAATTAATTGAGCAAAAGCTTCTGGAGCTTTTGGACTGCTCGTTTTATTTCAGGGTCTCGATCTGATTTTTTTTTTTTTTTTTTGGTCAGGCGATCTATATTAACTTCTTTAAAGATTCATCTGTTTGTTTCAGCTATGATATTAGAACATGATTTGGATGATCTCTTGTAGGTATAATGCTCTCCCTACTGCCATCCTCCTCATGCATTAATCAGTGACTGTTGTACAATCAACTGAAAGCTGTCCTTTGTGGAACCGATACCTGATTAGAAGCTCCTGCAATGAGCTTATCTTAAATTTGGTTGATTGCAAGAAAGTATACTGCTTTCTGTGAACTTGTGAAAAAGAGAAAATACTTTCTTCACTGACTTGGTGGTTTTCTTTTTCTGTGCTATTATGGTGGATCTCATAATTTCAACATTGTCATCTCACATTTGTTCATCCTCAGGCATGCTAGGTTCTTTCTGATGTGGGGGTGGAATACTTACTGATTGTTCTAACTTTTGCCTTTTTCACTATTTTTTACAGTGCACTGGTTGGTCTCTTTTTTCCTGCTGTTACTGGAATTATGGCTGGTTCAAATCGATCAGCCTCCTTGAAGGATACGCAGCGGTCAATACTCGTTGGGACACTTGCTGCAACTCTTACAACTACTGCCCTATATCTGATTTCCGTTCTTTTTTTCGTGGCTCTGGCAACTAGAGAAAAGCTACTGACTGACTGGTAGATTTTGAACTTTTTTTTTCTTTGTCGTAAATAGTTTACATTAGACTGGAGGGTGAATTGTTAGTTATTTCTTCGTGCTTATTCCTGAACTTTTTAACCATGAATTTCTGCTTCTCTCCTTTTCCAAGGACTACTTTGCAGAATTTTCTTTTCAGCACCCATTACTTGTTATAATGCCTGTGGATTACCTTAGCCTTGGATTTTGGACATCCTTTAGTTAGATAGATGTAGCACAGTTGCAGTTGTTTCAGCTTTTATTTAATTTGTTTACTCGGGTTGCTCACAGCTATAATTGCTTGGCCTCTCCCTCCAATCGTGTACATTGGAATTATACTTTCGACTTTAGGTGCAGCTCTCCAGAGCCTCACAGGCGCACCTCGCCTTCTCGCAGCGATAGCAAATGACGATATCCTGCCTATTCTCATTTACTTCATGGTTGCAGAAGGGACTGAACCCCACATTGCTACACTTTTTACTGCATTCCTCTGTATAGGGTGTGTCATAATTGGGAATCTGGATCTGATCACACCAACTATAACCATGTTTTTCCTATTATGCTATGCGGGGGTGAACCTATCTTGCTTCCTCCTGGATCTTCTAGATGCACCCAGTTGGCGTCCACGGTGGAAGTTTCACCACTGGAGCCTCTCTTTGCTTGGAGCAGCAATCTGTATTGGTATGCCTCAGTTCCACTCAGAAGCTTTTTGGTTATTCAAATTCGTTTGAAATGCTCTTGAACTTACGCAGTCAACCGTCCTATTAAGAGCGCCTTTTCGGACACTGCATTCATCTTCTTCAACTTTTGTTGTTAGCTTTATCCAATTTTACCTCTCATTGTAGGACCCAATCCCCTCGTACTAAGCTGTACTAGAGCTTCAATTTATTGAGCTTCTTTTGGTTAAGCATTCACATATTTTCTACTGTTCTAACAGAAACTTTGATAAGAAATGGCAGAGAACAGGATATTCTGAACTTAAATCATTTCGTTAATGGATGATGTTGACCAGAAATGAGTCTCGTAGGACTATAAAAGCATCGTTTGCATTATTCTTCACGGGGCTTGCAATGCAGTTCACGGACCGCCGAGTAGCTGGGATTCTACACTCTCTGCCCTTGGGTTAAATAAACGGTAGTTGTAATGTTCATGCACAATTAGGATTCACCTCGTGCTTTGAGAAATGACATGCAAGAGCAGTAAATTGAAATGATGTGCCAAAATGCGTTGTTAGTTTATTAGTAATGAACACCACCACATTGGTGTTACTTATAGATTGTGAAAAAAAAAAACACAGGAGATACCGTTCTGCTTGAGCTTATTAGGGCCTGCATGGTAACCATTCTCATTCTGTAATTCTGGTTCTGGAACCAAAAAGAATGAGAATGGCGTTTGGTAACTCAAATAAAAGTGATTCTCATTCTGGATGAGAATCACTTTTAAAGCTAACAAAAAAAAGCAGAAAAAAGTAGCTTCTTGAAACTCATCCCACTTTTAACAAAGTCATTCTCTTCGCATAAAGAAAAACACAACAGACTCCTCGCTCGTTCTCGCTTCGTCGCAACTCCTTCGCTCCTGCCGCGTCTCCATCAAGCGCCCACCACGAGCTTCGTCACCTGCGGGCTTCGCAATAGCACGAGGAGGCCGCTGTGATGGTTAGACGTGTTGTCGACGGAAGAGAAACAGTTTTTAGAAACACAAACTTTATGCAGTTATCAAACGCGTTTCTCATCCAGGAACAGAAATGTTAAGCAGTTATCAAACGCATTTTCATTCTTTAAAACTCATTCAGGAACAGAATCAGAAAAACCATTTTAATCAGAATCAGAAATCAGAACCAGAATGGTTACCATGCGCAGCCTTAGTCGCTCCGGAGCTCGGTAGAACCTCTGTTTTCCGTCGGAAGTAACGCGAACTGAAGTTTGGAGCGTGGCTGGAAATTGGGGCATAATGGCTCTTTTCCCCATCTCGGTTCGTAAGAGGAGCGAACGACATCGGATGCATTGGTGTTCGGCATTGATCGGAGAGGAAATTAGGTAGGAGAAGTCGGCGTCGAAGCGAACGGCTAAAGCATAGATCTGCTAATTTGATCCCTTTGCTACTTCTAGTTCTAGAGTGGTCCTTTCTTCCTCTGTTCCGGTTCGATTTAATGATTTTGTGGTTCGATTGTTGAACAACGCAAGTTGATTGTTGTTACATGAATAGGTTTCAAATAGCCAATGGGAAGAAGCTATGTCAGACCAGATCGACACTAACCCAGTTTAAGCGAGGAGATTTTGGGTGGGGCGGCCCCATGCGCCCCACCAGTCACTCTCTCTCCTCTGACACATGAGAGAGAGAGAGGAGAGAGAGTGACTGGTGGGGCGCATAAGGCCGCCCCACCCAAAATATTTCCCAGTTTAAGCTATGTCGCACTTCAAGCTTTTATTTTGAACTTTCCCCAAAAGAATATATCTAAAGTAAAGAATTAGACAATTTCCATGTGATTTGACCTGCCAGCGCAAGCAATAAGAACCATTTATGAACCCCATGGTTGATTTGACCATCAAATTATTTATCTTTCTAATTCAAAATTTAGGTTCGAATCGCCGAATACGTGTATTTTCTTGGGATACAGTTGAGAGCATAAACCTGAACGATTTTTCAGGTACATCGATGCGCGCGAGAGAGAGAGAGGGAGCAACAACCACGTTCGGAGAAATTTAGTCACACACTCAAAAATCATAAAATTTAGAATTCTAATTTCTTCGTATTGAGTGCTTGTATATTATGAAAAATTATGTAGATGGTGTGACGAAACGGCATGAAAAGAGTTCTCTAACAACCTCATTATTGAGAAAGGGTAAAGGCAACCAGTAATTAATTCATAACGTTCGATCAATGGGCATTTCTTTTGTGCGATTGAGGCTTCCAAGGATATAGGTTTCCGTTCGAATTGGCCATTTCATTAAAATTATGAATGAAAATATCCACGTGGCCTTTTATTGTCGTAAAAATTTGACATATTACATTTCGCGACATCTTATATAGTAATTAGACACGCGGGAAAAAAAAATTGGTCTGGAAAAATAGCGACCTCAAAATAAAAAAGAAGGGGACCAAAAAAAAAGGAGAAGAGGGACACCGGCGGCACCAACAAGGGGCTGGCCTCCCTCCTCCGACTTCAACGAAGCCAGCCCCCGGGCACCATCGCCACCTTCACTATTCAGAAGGGAAATTAGAGTAAGAATTTGTGCATGTCATGACTCATGAGTGTGTTAGGTGAGGTCGACTGTCCTCTCAAACTCGTCGCCGAGGTCCGCCACAGCCTCAGCTTCAAACCAAGAGGGCACGCAACCCTCTTAACAAATCGGGCCGACGACAAACTTGGTGAGGGGGGTCCTTTGCCTGGATCGGTGGCGATTGATGGTGGCCAAGCGCATGCGTTAGAGAGGGGGAGGGGGCGTGCTGCAGCTTCCGTCGGAGAGGATCGCGAACCCTCGCAGCTATATCTCCGAGCATTATATTTTCCTATAAATTGAATTTTGCTAGTTTATAGTATGGGCAATGACCATAGTCTGGATCTAGAGTGCACTATTCCAAGCATACAAACAACGGTCGATCACGAGAAAAAAATCTTGTAAAAGTCAGAACAGATTGTTGAGAAAAGTCTCATATTATTTTCGATAAATTAAGAAAAATTCTCATTTATTATATGATTTTCGTGAATTTTATAACAAAAAGGAAAAAGAAAAAGAAATGAATAATGTCGATGTTAAAGACCGTCAACATGTAACCATCTCTCTCTATCTACGTTTCCTCTGCCGAACTCCAAAACTTCTCCTTTTCCGGCATTCGATCATTCCCATTCAAAGACGTCTCTCATAGCTCTTGCTTGTTCGTCATTTCATCGATTTCGCGTTGCGCTGGTGCGCTCTCCCGTGAATCCTCCCGGCTCCGATTCGATCAGATCTCCGCCGTGCCCAATTTTTGGGGGATCTTTCGTCCCTGGAATCAAGGCTCCCGGAAGGAGTCTCGAGATCCGGCGGGGTTTTAATTCGGTGCGAGATGGACAATGGCGACATCGAGAGCGGCGCGGAGGACGAGTTCCCCCAGCAGGGCCGGAGGAAGTACAGGCCCGTGGTGGCTCACGACCGGGCGGTACTCGAGATGTCGTCCATGGATCCTGGATCTTCTTCCTCCTCCTCGTCTCTTCCCCACCGCGACGTGCCTCTCAGGTTCTCTGCTCTGGCTTTCGCTTTCGCTCTGCAATCGAGTCGAGTGGGGAAAAGTAGGAACTGTGGTTGGATGTTGATTTCTCGTTTCGAGTGTCGTTTGTGTTGAGAAGTGAGCCTTAAAGTGCAGAAATTGGAAATGGGACGAGTGGCTTAGCTTCGTTTCGGTGCAGTGCATTGATTTGCTAAGCGAATTGGTGTTTGGTGGAATCTTCATTTTCGAATTTGGAGTTCAATGCGAGCACAGTATCTCCTGCTCTTTGTTGTCTGAATTTCACTCATGCACCGTATTTATAGTACAGAAGGGTGAGTTTATTCCTTTGCGAGGAAATGAGCCTTGGGAGTATGTAAGAGTAGAAGGAAAATTTGTTTTGCACAAAGGTTACTGTCCAGTTGGGTCAAAGCTTGACATGTTTCTGATGTATATTCTTGGACTTGTGGATCTGATCCAGAAGTACTTAAGATACTTCTTCACTGAGGAGCGGGCATGCAGAGGTTACTTTAAAAAGAATCACCCACGTTCTATCACTTTTCACTGGGTGTGCATCAAAAGAACATATCAATGCAATTAATAAACTAATTTGGTTTTTGAAGCTTCACATGGTATGACTGACTTGCTTTGAAAGTACAAAGTTGTTATGCAGTTATTCTATCTCTAGAGGGCAGCATCAGTACGGAAGTTGATGCTATCTTTACGCGATTATGATTTCGGATTAGATTTTAGTGCATTTTTCTGCTGTAAGAGAGAAAGGGGGTGGATATGCAGCAATTGCTCTTGCGCAATCCGCTTCCTGTTTTTTCCTCCCTTGAGGGGTGGAGATGGAGGTGTTTGAACTTTTTAGTAGCATTGTGGTGCCCAATGGTCTATAGTTTTGCCATACTTAGAATCCATGGCAAGGAAGGCCGTGCGGTTATGATGGTCTAAGAGAATGAAACTAAAACGTGGAATGTTTGATTGGTTGGTGGATGATCTTTTTGCACTGTCGTATCTGAGTTAATCGATGATTACATAAGTTCCAAAAAAACTTTGCATCTTGATGCAAGGTGTCAAACTTCAGTTTTAAAATATGGGAATGCTATGTTGCTGAACTTGCTTGGAAGGTTCTGTCTGTGAATAATCAAGTTAGGCATCTCGTATTGCGTTTGACATCCGGTGTCAAACCAATGCCATGTTTGTTGCTTAGTATTGGGAGAGATAGATCTAATAGCAATTTTTTTTTTCTGTGTTAATAGTAGATTCGGTAATTTTCCCTTAATATGGCAGGATCTGATAATTCATGTTCATGCTTCACTGTCATCACAGGAATATTAAAGTTAGCCAACAAGCAAATGTGGGTCCAGATGCAAAGGAAGAAGGATCATCTCCTAGACATGCAGATGTTAATGGCTCTCAGAAAGAGTCCAAGTTGGAACTGTTTGGTTTTGATTCCCTTGTTAATATTCTTGGTCTGAAGAGGTAAGCTGGTTTATTTGGTTTCTGTGTTCTTTTGGATCAGTGTTTAAAGACGTTTAACCTTTGTTTTATTCCTACGGTGTTTTCTATCTTTTATCTTCCAATGCTGTCTCTTAGTCCAGTCTCTTTGCTAGACAGTTTGAAATTGGAGCAGTTCTAATCAGTTTGCTGTTGTTGTTCTTTCTTACGTTTAGTCTAATCAAGCTGAATCCTTTATGCTATTGAGTTGTATTGATCTGTAGATGGCTTTAATTTGATTTGCTACTTCAGTATGACAGGGGAGCAAATTCCAGCACCTTCTAGTCCTAGAGATGGTGAAGATGCTTCCATCACTCTTGGCCATCAAAAGGTTGATATTCTCGATCTTGTTACAATCGTTTGCAATAGGCTTAGTTGCTATCGTCTTTTAATATGTGGTCTATCCAGGAGCAATTATAGAGCATGTAAACATGTTTTAGAATTCATTGATTGTGTATCATGTATGGAGGATGATCTTTTTCCAATTTTGATGCCAAGCCTTTATATCTAGACGTTATAAATTATTTAAGTGTATCCTCATGTTGGATTAAATATTTCTGTCTATTCTTAATGGTAACTGTTCCTATTTTTCTTTCTTGTAAATCTGATTTGGACGAAAACTGTCACTTGTTATTTGACCTTAAATGCAGAACTCTTTGATGATTCTGATGCCTTTTCATATTCTTTCTATGTACAAATATCATGCAGAATTCGGACCTCAAACTGGGTACAATGATGGGTGTATTTGTCCCGTGCTTGCAGAATATTCTTGGAATTATTTATTATATCCGTTTTTCTTGGTAATTTTCTTGTAATTCTTTCAATTTTGATTTCCATGAATTTCTTCGTTTCAACCAATGTGTGCTCAGTGCCTTTGTCAATGTGCTCTAGTGGATGGATTTAACATGCATTAATAACAGAGGAATTTTGTGAATAGGCTCTCATAGTTACTTCAACTAGCCACTCTTTTAGAGAGCCCTGCTATCCTCATTCAGGGTAAAATCGTCCGTGGTTAATAGGTGGGATTGGGCTGTAATCAGAATGCCATTCTCTTAGATGTCACCTACATTAGTTTTGTGTGCGTGTGCGTGTCTTTTGGGGACACGCCCAGGCGTATTATTGAAAATGGGTCCAAGTTTGGTACTGGTCATTGTTCAACTCAGTAATGATGTCAATCCTGACTTTGAGCTTCATGGCGCGAGACTGCTTGTCATTGTCATAGGTTTCATTTTATTGACTTAATTGTTGACTATTAGAAAGGTGGATAGCATTTTTCCGGGAGTTTCCTTGTATTATTTGATATTTCAGACATCATCTCATTTACTCAGATTTGATCTCTCTCTCTCTCTCTCTCTCTCTCTCTCATTTCAATACTTTTTAGTTTTCTTCTTGTCTGACTAGGAAAATGTTGCATATATTGTATGGAATTGAACAATTAGGAAACCCTTTATGTTGTTCCAAAGTTATACAAAAAATTACTTTTCAAATTTTCCACCTCTTTTTCTTATGAATGTTGAGAAGCCGGGAGGCTTTTGCTGTAGAACATAAGTGGTAGATCTTTCCCTGTTTTGAGTTATGGAGTTGTGACCTGCATGGTAAATCTTGACAGAAAATTTGTTCTTTCGTCTAGAGAACCATGCCTGTTGAAGTAATTTTCAATCCATTGTGAAGGCACTTTGTCCAAATTTTTGCTTTCTTTCACATATATCTTGGACGTTTTGCATTTGTTTTGCCATGGTAGTAATCTTTAACTAACGGTCATTTCCATATTCGTTGCAGGATTGTTGGTATGGGGGGCATAGCTGAGTCCATGTTGCTCGTATTCTTTTGTGGCTTGTGTACATTCTTGACTGCAATATCGCTGAGTGCTATTGCTACAAATGGTGCAATGAAGGTATGATATTACTCATTTATCATCCTTTGCTTTCTTATTTGCATTTCCTGCCTTGAAAGCATTGTCCTTCTTGTTCTGTTACACCAGCTTGCATTGTAAAGATTTAGTTGAAGACCAAATATTGGCTACTTGGATTTAAGATTTTTGGCTCTTTATCTGTTTCATATATGCTTTAGGATTTCTCCTGCTGCTGGGAGAATTTCGATGCGGGAACTGATGCTAATTATGATCATACATTTGCAGTCCACTGTCCACGTGTAGATGTTTCTCATTCATTCAGTGCTTATAGATAGGTGGACGAGATTGCTCATTTGCAGCAGTTTCTGTGTTCTTAATTTTCATTTGATCTGTTCCTTGTTCAGTAAGCCTTCCCAATAACTTCATCACTAGCTATTCTACGTTTTTGCGTCTGTGTTAAGTGTAAAAAGCTCTCTCAGTATAATCTCTCTTGCTTCTAGGGTGGGGGACCATACTATCTTATTGGTCGTGCTCTGGGTCCTGAAGTTGGAGTGAGTATTGGCCTATGCTTCTTCCTTGGGAATGCCGTTGCTGGATCTCTGTGAGTGTAATCTCTGGACTTTGTTTGGATAATAACTTGGTTTGAGCCCTGGAGGTCTATAATGAAATAATGGTATTCTGACGAAATGGTGTAGCTTAGAGTGATCTTAATTGCTGTATCTAATCATGTTAACATCCTCATTTTTCTTTTTACTCGTGGTCTCTAGATATGTATTAGGAGCTGTGGAAACTTTTTTAAAAGCCTTGCCAGCTGCTGGAATTTTTAGAGGTAAGTTATGATCTTTTCCACGGATATTCATCCTCATATGCTATACTTACATTGTCCTTGGCTTAAATTAATGAAAGCTAATAAACTAGCTGATCTTGAATAATTACTGTTTTGAACAAAATAATAATAATAATAATTACTGTTATGATACTATGTCTTCAATGGTTTGTAATGTCAATTGAAAAATGATTTTACATGCAGCAACCTCTATAAGGCGGTTCTTCATTAAATACTGTGCTGCTTCTTGTTTTTGAAACTTTAAAGTTTTGTCAATTTGAATTTTAGTTACTTCAAGGCTCCGAAATATCTGTCCTTGCTGTCTATGCCTCCTTGGCATACTGATTTATTCTTATTCGCGGCTCTTTGATTGAGCCTAACAGCTGTTACATCATGAAGTTTTAATCTTCTGATGTATATAAATGTTGTCTTCTTAATGGCATAATGATTGAAAACTTACTTTTTGCATCAGCGAAGTCACTTAACACCTTCATGTTGTTTGTGCAGAGACCATCACAAAAGTTAATGGCACAGCAGTTGCACAGCCAATCGAGAGTCCTAGCTCCCATGATCTGCAGATTTATGGGATTGTTGTCACCGTAGTCTTATGTTTTATCGTCTTTGGTGGTGTGAAAATGATCAACCGGGTTGCACCTGCATTTCTAATTCCTGTCTTACTGTCAATTTTCTGCATTTTTGTTGGGATCTTTCTGGCCAGGAAGGATGATCCCGCAGGTAAGTTACCACTTTTCTTGTATAGCAGTCTTTTGGCCTTCTCAAAATTAATCACTAGAACAAGGCACAGTGCTGCCAATTATGTACATTGGTTAAGTGCTTCAACCATAGTCATCTTGTTTGGCACATGGTATGTCCTGTACAAATTCTTGTAAGATATATGTTATACAATTGGGAAGTTATATTCTGCCATGGTGATGTTGATCAATGAAATATGTGTTGACACTGCTTCCACTCTCTTGTATTAGCTGTTGTAGTCATCGTTTTAGGAATTTTTTACTTGTCATCCAGGCAACTTGCAGTGAATGTTGTTTAATGGAGGAATGACATAAACTATACATTTTGGTATTCTTGGTATAGAGGGAATCACAGGATTGAGTTTGAGCACCTTTAGGGATAACTGGGGTCCTGAATATCTGAATACCAACAATGCTGGAATCCCTGATCCTGAAGGGAAAGTAAAATGGAGTTTCAAGTAAGTCAATTTGAGTACCTTATGAAATGTCAGCATTTATTTCTGTTGAGTCTCAATACGATTACTTGACAACATCTGCATTTTCTTATGCTGTGATAGCATCTAGCCAACTGCATTCACTGGCGAAAGCTTGGTGTTGGAGTTCAATGAAAACTGCTGCAATTTTCTGCTGACCATTTGATAGTGTGCTAAAGTTGAGTCCAAAAGATGAGTTGATTATGATGCATGAGATAGTTCAGCTTCAATTTTGTTCAAGTAGACGGTGCAATAATACTGTATATAATCAGTTATTAGAATGTCAACACAGTGATCACTTACCTCTCCTGGTCTCTGTTGCCTGGACTTGCAATTTGGGTGTCTGACTTGCTTTGAGAAATTCTTAGACACAAAGGCTCATCCAGAACATAGACATGGGAAAGGCGCCACTTCGTGCAGTTTATACATATGTTCTACTGTTTTGTAGAACTTGTATTTTCTGAACGGATAAATTATTTAGGACCTTTTCTTGCATAAAAGTTGTTTGAGCCTTCTTTTTGTAAAACGGTATTCGTTTGTCAAGTGTCAGTCATAAAGGCACCCCAAATTTTCTATTTTTGGTCCCTGTTTTGTCACGTTTACACCAAAGTTTTCAAAGCTGATGATCCAATTAAGTAGCAAGTTTAATCCATCCCAATCACTTGAAATTTTGAACCAAGCCATTTAATTTTGTACGTTATTCCTTTTTCCTCCATATGATCTTCTTTCCAAACTCGAGAGTTTAACCCCTCTCTCTCTCTCTCTCTCTCTCTCTCTGTGCAAACAAAAAATCACCACGCCTTCATGTTGGAACACGAGTTTGAGGTATTTTAGGGTGTTCTGCACAGATTCATACCCATACTATGGTTGTCTCGTGTCTGATGTTGGTATGTGGAGGGAAAACGCCTACAACCTAGTATTAGCATTTCACTTACACGAGTCGGTTTTCCTGGGTCTGAGGTCAGAGTAATGTAAAATTATCACTTAGACTAGTAGATGAGATTAGAGGGAGAACAACTCCAGCCTTTGGTGTGACACGTACTCCCATGCCATACTCTTTCAATTTCTCTAAAGTTCGAGTTTCTCATTGCTACGTGGGTTTTAATTTCTTCTACCAACACTAGGGGAGAGTTTGGTAAAACATTGAGAAGAATATTTAGAATTCGACAGTTTTTTGATAGAAAGTTTTAGCGTTTGCTTAATTACTCAAACTCTTTGTGCTCAAATCCTGCCTTTTTAAAGCTCGTAGTCCAAAACAGGTATCCAGTGGACTTCGTCTGAAGTCCAAAGCTGCTTTACAAAATTTTACTACTCAACTTTATAAGTGGTACATTAAGGAATATCATCTTGAATATATCCTGTAAACATATTTATTACCTCACATCTACCATGAACAATTAATTGAGCAAAATTTTCTGGAGCTTTTGGACTGCCCATTTTTTTCAGGGTCTCGATCTAATTTTTTTTTTTTTTTGGTCAGACGATCTAGATTAACTTCTTTAAAGATTCATCTGTTTGTTTCAGCTATGATATTAGAACATGATTTGGATGATCTCTTGTAGGTATAATGCTCTCCCTACTGCCATCCTCCTGCATTAATCAGTGACTGTTGTACAATCAACTGAAAGCTGTCCTTTGTGGAACCGATATCTGATTAGATGCTCCTGCAATGAGCTTATCTTAAATTTGGTTGATTGCAAGAAAATATACTGCTTTCTGTGAACTTGTGAAAAAGAGAAAATACGAGAAAATACTTTCTTCACTGACTTGGTGGTTTTCTTTTTCTGTGCTATTATGGTGGATCTCATAACTTCAACATTGTCATCTCACATTTGTTTATCCTCAGGCATGCTAGGTCATTTCTGATGTGGGGGTGGAATACTTACTGATTTTTCTAACTTTTGCCATTTTCGCTATTTTTTACAGTGCGCTGGTTGGTCTCTTTTTTCCTGCTGTTACTGGAATTATGGCTGGTTCAAATCGATCTGCCTCCTTGAAGGATACGCAGCGGTCAATACCCGTCGGGACACTTGCTGCAACTCTTACAACTACTGTCCTATATCTGATTTCCGTTCTTTTTTTCGGGGCTCTGGCAACTAGAGAAAAGCTACTGACTGACAGGTAGATTTTGAACTTTTTTTTTCTCTGTCGTAAATAGTTTACATTAGATTGGAGAGTGGATTATTAGTTATTTCTTCGTGCTTATTCCTGAACTTTTTAACCATGAATTTCTGCTTCTCTCCTTTTCCAAGGACTACTTTGCAGAATTTTCTTTTCAGCAGCCATTAGTTGTTATAATGCCTGTAGATTACCTTAGCCTTGGATTTTGGACATCCTTTAGTTAGAGATATGTGGCACAGTTGCAGTTGTTTCAGCTTTTATTTAATTTGTTTACTCAGGTTGCTCACAGCTACAATTGCTTGGCCTCTCCCTGCAATCGTGTACATTGGAATTATCCTTTCGACTTTAGGTGCAGCTCTCCAGAGCCTCACAGGCGCACCTCGCCTTCTCGCAGCGATAGCAAATGACGATATCCTGCCTGTTCTCAATTACTTCAAGGTTGCAGAAGGGACTGAACCCCACATTGCTACACTTTTTACTGCATTCCTCTGTATAGGGTGTGTCATAATTGGGAATCTGGATCTGATCACACCAACTATAACCATGTTTTTCCTATTATGCTATGCGGGGGTGAACCTATCTTGCTTCCTCCTGGATCTTCTAGATGCACCCAGTTGGCGTCCACGGTGGAAGTTTCACCACTGGAGCCTCTCTTTGCTTGGAGCATCACTCTGTATTGGTATGCCTCAGTTCCACTGAGGAGCTTTTTGGTTATTCAAATTCATTCAGTTTGTCTATTGGCCCATAGGCCAGAATCCTGGATGTCTTTTTAAATGTTTGTCTTATATGGCTTTTGAAGTGGGAATCATTAGATGCTTCTTAATGACCCCAATTGAAGGCGTTTCAGATTTTATGAAAGTTGACATTTTGGTTGGGAAGGATGCCCTCCTCTTGTTTCTTTTTTAGTCTCTTGGTTTTGCTTTTGCAATGTCTGATCTTATTGATCACATAGTGGATTACTATTACTATGTAGGGTTGCATTAGTTTGGTCTACCACATACTTGTTTACCTCTTCTTTGGTGCCTGTGTTTTGTTTGTGAGTCTTCCCACATTGTATTCATTTTGTTCTTTTGTTACCTGTGCAGTGATCATGTTCTTGATATCGTGGTCATTTACTGTTATTTCTCTGGCCCTTGCAAGCCTCATATATTACTACGTGAGCATTAAAGGAAAAGCTGGGGACTGGGGTGATGGTTTCAAAAGCGCCTATTTCCAACTTGCTCTCCGCAGTCTTCGATCATTGGGGGGTATGTAACATTATGCTAATAGAGAAGTTGTTTTTCTAGCTTACAGAAATTCCTTCATCAGTTTTATTATCGTCAGACTAGACCTTAAGCAATTGTATCATGCTTTGCCATTACAGCCTGGAATGATTTGCTCATAATCTTTTTGGATTTGATGTGGCATTCGTCAATGATCAAGATGTCAGATTGATATCATTGACAGTTCATCTTAGCATGTGACTCGGGTTTCACTTCTTCTAGGAGTCAGTGGGATCAATTTGCACTGGGTAGTCTTGTATGCATCAATTTGCACTGGGTAGTCTCGTATGCTGTTCATCAGTATCTGGAAAAGGGAGGTGGTTCTAGTTAGTTTTCTAAAATATACTCTGGTATAGTTAACATGTTCCATGCTTCTTCTATTATCCTTAAAGCTCTCATGATTTGCTGGAGCTAGACATTATCTATTTAAAAATATAGGTTCTGCACTGGTGTGAGTTGTAGAGAAAATCATCGCCTAGGTGAAAACCGAAAAACTTGTTCTGTAGTTAATAGGATTTCTTTAGTACGAGAATAATGGCATGTTTGAAGTGGCTGATAGCTTCACAAGAGTGCTGGCAATTTGTCAAATGTCGCTGTGAAGTTGCATTTGATTGTAATTAACAGAAAATTCACTTTCTGGGTTCTACTATGAGCAAGTTTTGTTGAAGAACTAAGACTTATAACAACCTTGTGATTCTCCCATACCTGCAAACTGATGACCTTTTTAAGTGCTAAAATAGAGTGAGCTACAAGATTACATTGGAACAGTTAAATTGAGAAACTGGTCAATGTATGCCCAATGTCCAACAATCTGTTTTTCACTTGCAGCACTTCTCATTCACAGTTTCATCGCTCATCTCTTTGTGCCTAGTAGCTATGTCTTGATTACATTTTGTTTACATTTTGTTGTCTTTGCAGCAAGCCAAGTACATCCGAAGAATTGGTACCCTATTCCCCTTATTTTCTGCCGGCCCTGGGGAAAGCTTCCAGAAAATGTACCCTGCCATCCAAAGCTGGCAGACTTTGCAAATTGCATGAAAAAGAAAGGTAGGGGAATGTCCATGTTTGTCTCGATTCTCGACGGAGATTACCATGAATGTGCTGAAGATGCTAAAGCTGCTTGCAAGCAGCTTGATACTTACATAAACTACAAAAACTGTGAGGGAGTAGCAGAGATTGTTGTTGCCCCAAGCATGTCTGAAGGTTTCCGTGGGATTGTCCAGACCATGGGCCTGGGCAATCTCAAGCCCAATATTGTGGTCATGCGATACCCGGAGATATGGCGTCGTGAGAACTTGACTGAAATACCTGCCACGTTTGTCGGCATAATAAATGATTGCATCGTGGCTAACAAGGCAGTTGTTATTGTGAAGGGCCTTGATGAATGGCCGAACGAGTATCAAAGGCAGTATGGTACGATTGACTTGTACTGGATCGTGAAGGATGGTGGCCTCATGCTCCTCCTCTCCCAGCTCCTCCTCACAAAGGAGAGCTTTGAGAGTTGCAAGATCCAGGTCTTTTGCATCGCGGAGGAGGATTCAGATGCCGAGGAGCTCAAGGCCGATGTGAAGAAGTTCCTTTATGATCTCCGGATGCAAGCAGAAGTCATTGTCGTCTCGATGAAATCATGGGACCTGAAGGTGGAGGGTGGGTCCCAGAACGACGAATCGCTGGAAGCGTTCACAGCAGCTCAAGGCCGAATCACCAACTATCTCAATGAGATGAAGGAGGCTGCTCAGAGGGATGGAACTTCTTTGATGGCCGACGGGAAGCCCGTGGTGGTCAACGAACAACAGGTGGAGAAGTTCCTTTACACTACCCTTAAGTTGAATTCAACTATACTCAGATACTCGAGGATGGCTGCGGTGGTGCTTGTGAGCCTACCGCCGCCTCCATTGAACCATCCAGCGTACTTCTACATGGAGTACATGGATCTTTTGGTGGAGAATGTTCCCAGGCTTTTGATGGTAAGAGGGTACCGAAGAGATGTCGTGACTTTGTTCACATAGTCGGTGGTGAATTCACTTTTTTCTTTTTTCCTTCTAGGTCGATAACTGTATTTTTAGGTGTATATCATTTTGTTACAAACCCCTTCCCCCCTTATTTTTCAGCAAATTTTGCAGGTTGAATGTAACATTCTTTTATTGAAACAGTTTAGTTTCTCAAAGAAAATGATCTAAATTAATTGGAGGCCATGACATGGCGGATGATTATGCTCCTTTCCCTAATGTTCGTATTATGAGCGCCGATTGATGGACTAGCGATCTTGAAAGCTTCAGATGACAAGGTCGCGAGGTGTCGTCTGCCAATGCGGCCCGGCCTTGTTTTTTTCCAAGTGAATTTGGAGGACATGTCTGCTGGATCCGACCTTTGTTTTGAATTGCCTGCGATTCTATTCGGCATTCGCTCAGTTGTCACGAGACGCCTCTGAATTTTTTGTTGCACAATCATTCGATGAGTGACGAGACAGACATATCTATGTTTAAAATTTCCTTTTCTTTTAAGGAAAATAGATATTTATATCCACAATCGAGCAAGTACAAAATTGAGGTGTGAATGTATGTATGCCTTACAGTCCTATGGAGAGCCAGGATTGTACCGAAAGAGACACAGGCCGAAGAGACCCGAGAGGATAGCAAGTCTGACGGCAATGCCGAGCAGGAGAGTGAAATTTCTAAGGTACAATAATGTTCCATACAATTACGATTGTTTACACTTGATTTCGACGACAACAGGATGTAACATTACACCGTGTTTTATGGTGTTCATGTATTTGGTCACTTTCAAAGTGCAGGCTAGAGAGCTGCCAATTTTGCATTCCCTCAATGTGGTGCGATTTTTGTCCTTTTCTAGTTTCGATTTTTTTTTTTTTACCTCGCGATGTAAAAACACAGTTTTACCCGAATAATCTATGAATAAGAGATGCAAGCAATTTTTATTACTTTGTAGCAGTCACAAGTATTGAATCCTCTGCGTTCGTGCGTGATGAAATGACTGACTGCAACTACTTAGCAACCAACGAATGCTTTGCCAATGGGAAGAAGAAAAGTCAAATAAAGGTGGGAAACTAACACAGTTGATGACTGCTAAGTTGGCTAGAATTTTGCATGGTTACCGTGGCGCTCCTTTGACCTGAGTTTCCATTTTCGCGAATTGATAATTAAAAAAAAAAAAAAACTAACACAGCCGATTGTGGGCTGATTCTTGCAAACAGATATATCAACTATGCCATAGATTGCATTTAGCAATACTTTGCCAAAGCCCTTTAGGGTTCTAGGCCTTGAGCCCAAGGCATGTTTGGAGGAATTTTGGACCTTGAGCATTTTGAAATGCTATTTGTTTGTTTGTTTGTTTGTTTTTTTTTTTCAACTTTGGCCTCGCTGGATTTTTATAATTCCGAAAATGCCCTCACGTTGGACGCGTGTCGGTATCGGACACCGACACGCGTCCGACACGCGAGTCGCAGAGGAGGACGTCTCGATCAGGGAAGAGAAAGAGAGAGAGACAAGGAAAAAGAAAGATGGAGGAGGAGGAGGAGCACAGAAGGGTTGGCGGATCCAAAAGAATCGGCGTCTAGAGGCAAAACTAGGGAGGACGAGTCGACGATGGCGACTTCCTGCTCCTCCTTTCTCGACAGCTTTCACCGGCGCGTGGTGACTGATCTTGTTTTCTCCAGGAGAAAAAAATTACAGCGAACACCACAGACGCTCGCGGAGAGGGATATGGATCGTCTGAGACAGGGTCGATGCCTCAGATTTGAAGAGAGAGAAAAAAAAAGTTTTTTTTTGTTTTTGTTTTTGAAATAGGGTTTCCCGCACGAAATTTGGGCAAATCCCACTCGGATGACGTGACGAAATCTCATCCGTCCGATGAGAACGGACGGCTGAGATCAACTGAAGGTTATGCCTAACCTTCCTCCCGAAGGTTTCCCTTGCGAGATTACAATTTACAAGGAGGGAAGAAGGGATCGGGATTCCATGACATACTTAAAGTATGTCATGGGTGACATACTTTCAATCTCAGCCGTCGGTTCGAATCCGACGGCTGAGATTTGGCCATGTCATCTGAAGAGGATTTGGCCCAAATTTGGGCGGCATTTCCTTAAAAAAAAATGCCTTTTTCGTTTTCAAAACACCCATTTTCTCTCTCTCTCTTTCCTCTCTCTCCGCCCGCCTCGATTCCCCTTAGATATGTTCTCTCCTTTGCTCTATTGCGCTCTGGGGTCTCCTGAATCGCGCACTGTCGGCGTCTTCTCGATTCTTCGCCAGAGCTGCGACTCGCCTTTCGTTGTCGCTCGCTGGGATTCGAGCTCTTTCCTTCTGTTTTGTCCTCCCGGAGAATTTCAGGATCGTCGAGGCATGGGAGAACATAGTAAAGGACAGAACTTGCGAGGAGGCGAACCGTAAACTCCCTCGGGGTCTGTTTACTGTGGGGTTGGGGGTTGGCGGTGGCGGTGGCGGTGGGAGATGGCCAAGAAGGCGGCTATTGTCGCGTGCGCCACCGTGGCGGCGGCGGGAGCAGCGGTTGTGGTAAGGAGGAGGAGGGGGAGAGGAGTGGAGGAAGGGTGGTCGGAGTCGGATGGGAAGTGGGAGAGGGCGGCGGAGATGGTGAAGGAGCTGGAGGAGAAGTGCGGGACCCCCGTCTGGAAGCTGAGGCGGGTGGCGGACGCGATGGTCGCCGAGATGCACGCCGGCCTCGCGTCCGACGGCGGCAGCAAGCTCAAGATGATCATTAGCTACGTCGATAGCCTCCCCACAGGGTAAACTGCGTTTCTTTTTCTTTTAGTTACTTCCCATCATTGGTTTTAGCGGCAGAACCAGCGATTTACTTCAGGAGCGACAGTAGATTTTTCCTGGGTCTTGTTGCGTAATGAACATTAGATTTTAAGGACTAATCCTACAGGTCACAAGTATAGTATTGACTTGTTGGAATTTAAGTAGTTATTAGCACCATTTAAATTTCACGACTGTTCTAACTCGATGCTTTTCATCTTACAGGAGCTTGGCCTTTGCAAGGCTAAAAAAAAGCTTCCATTTAATGCATTTGGGACAATGGCCATGGCCAGAGATGTAAGATTTACTAGCTTTTACATGGTTGTGCTCTATTGTTTGGTCATTTTGATAAAGTCCGATGGATTTCATTTTGATAATGTTTTTGACCTGCAAGTTTGTGTGGTCGACAATGGCCATATAGAGAATATATGCTGCAGCAGAGGATAAGTATATCAGCAAGTGGGGAAGTGGTAGCTGAAGTGGATAATTCTTCTTATGCTAAAAGAGGAGCCAAAGTAAGACTATAAAAGGACGAGGAGGCAGAACGTGAAGTGGGCTCTCTCTCGCTGACTCCAAGCCAAGAAAAGGAAAGAAAGAAAAGCAAAGAAAATGGTTATAGTTTCCTCTGTTATCGGTTTTAGACTTGGAATGAAACAGAACATTTTGGTATGGAACAGGCGCACCACAGTGGCTTTATTCCCACATGCACACTACCAGAAAACTTGTTTTGGGGAGCCTTCACCTGTGTCTTGTGAGTCACTAAATCCATGAGGTTAGTGTTGCTTTCAACGAATTCGAATTTATCAAGCTGAGATGAATTAAACAGGTTGAGTTCGGGAAATTTTAGTTGAAGTTGGGTGTGTGGTGAGACTTCTGTAACCTGTATGTTTGGTAATACGTGTCTGGGTCTGGTTTTTGCAGCACTTGAAAACTAGGAATTGTAATAAGCTGCTACAGTTTGTAAATGTGAAGTCAATTAGCACACATACACAAATAGCAAACGCCATCGATCACGGCAATGATGACGCATTCGCCGCTTCTATGCTCGTTCAATTGATGGGAGCACGCACGATAATCACAGTAGAGAGCGATCACGAAAGCTTCGAGAGGGAGATTCAGGTTGATTTGGTTTTTGTGGTGTTGTAGGTTTTGGTGGAGGAGAGGTCTTTTGTGAGAACACTGATACTAAATTGACCAAGCAACAGAATGCTGCTTCGCATTATATGGTATGTCTCTTATTTGGCTGCTGAGACTTTGCAGTTGGGTCGTCAAAAAGCATAAGCATCTGTAGCTCAATGTGCTAAGGACATAAATGCACATTGTTGTGAGCATCAGTTTGATGAACTCATTCATCGAGTTTAGGCTGTCATGCTGACATATTTGATGGAATTTTTCAGAGTTTAGCCTATGTTTTGTCCTCATTCTTCTTGGCCTTTTTGGAAAGAACTAGTTTAATTTATTTAATAGATTCTACCGAGTGCTGGTGCATCTAAATGAATTTTTGACCAGGAAGATTAAGCTGAGAGTGAGTAAATCCCCATACTCATTAGATAAATTCTTAGGTTTCTAATCAATATTATTTCACCCTTAGCTTTTCCTAATCCTCAACCACTAGGAGGACACGCTGGATCAATTGTGGTTTTATTTTATTGAGAATTGCCTTTCTTTAATTTGATTTTGACTTTTCAGGTTCACCAGGGAAGGCTTCCTGAAAATGAATCAAGACGGTTTTTTCAGCAGTTAATAGATGCAGTTGCCCATTGTCCCAGTAAGGGCGTCTATCATAGGGACCTAAAGGTGCTTAGCTTTGTGACTGAGGAGCAATTCTGAACCAAATCTCTTGTTGATTTTTTTTCTTCCTCCTCTCTCTTGAAACAGCCTGAAAATCTTCTTCTTGATAGTCATGGAAACTTAAAAGTCTCTGACTTTGGATTCAGTGCATTGCCCCTTCAGGTAAGCATGATGGCATGTGCATTTTTATGTTCAAAAGTTATTTGACCTATGAGGTTGATTTTCTTTGATTTTTGTAGGAGAAGGGTGATGGACTTCTTCATACGACTTGTGGAACCCCAAATTATGTTGCTCCTGAGGTACGGGCAAGTCCAAAATCCCAGCTTGCGTTTGGACGGTACCGCTATAAGCTTCTTCCCATATTTAGCAGTCTCTTAATCCATCAACACAAGTTGCCCAGATAAATCCACCAACTTTTTGGAGTAAGTGCTGTGCCTTGGCTTTTTCGGTACCCTTGATATTTTTGTTTTTGGTTTATTGGTAATTGCTGGTAATTTGTAGGAACAATATGTAGCTGAGCAGTCAGAATCCAAAGATGGGGGTCCTTTGGTAATGAATGCGACTGAAATGATCATATCATATGGAAGCCAATAGAGAGTAATGCCAAGCCTGATCTGCTTCGGACGATGAGCTGCAAATCATAGTTTGTTGATTTAATGCAAATCAATTAAGTAGACTGCGTAGAGGTGCAAACAACTTGCAAATCAAGGCAACAGCGTGCTGGAGCAGTCTTATACTGTATATAAAATTAGAATTTTGTGGATACATAGTGGCCAAATCATTACGCCGTGTTGTAATGTTTGTTTCTTGACCCGAGAATCATCATCTACAGTCTTATGGTCGTAGGCCTTGGGATTCAAATTTCAGATGAAACTATGTCGAATGAGCAATTCGAGACTTTCTCAAGCCGTAAGATATGTAGAGCCTTTTTTTTGTTACTCAATGGTGTGAGCGTATTCTGTTTTTGTACGAATTCAATTTTCCTGGCATGACCTAGAATTAGCCCAAGTTATGCAAATGTTTTTGTACGAATTCAATTTTCCTGGCATGACCTAGAATTAGCTCAAGTTATGAATTATTTGCAGGTCTGTCATCATAGCTTCGAGTCTAGAACATCTTCACTGAAAAAACTTGAATGCTGTTGGCATTCTATTCTCTTCAGTGGCAGAACTTGAATGGTTCGCTTAGCTAATTCTGTAGACATTGCTACGTTAGTTCGAACTGAGCCTTCAATTTCTTCAGGAGACAGTCATTCCACTTGCATTTTAAAAAAGTTCATGTTTCTAATCTTCTTGGCATTTTTCTGTGTCCGCTGTCTAGCTACATCCTCCATTTAGAGTTTGGTTTAAAAAAGTTCACGTTTCTAATCTACACAGGCAATACTTCGCGTCCACCGGGCACTTTACACAGAAGCCAGGGAAGGACAAAGAATGCGAAAATATGAACAGAAATGATCATCGCTTCATCAATCTCAGACTCAAAAAGAAAAATAGACACAGAAGCCAGGGAAGGACAAAGAATGCGAAAATATGGACAGAAATGATCATCGTTTCATCAATCTCAGACTCAAAAAGAAAAATAGACGACGACGTGTTGAGTACAAGAAATGCTTGACATAGCTAAAACATTGAGTAAGAACAACCAGCAGTACATGAACAAACCTTAGAATGTTAAGCACAATATATCCACAAAAAGAAAACATAACATCAGGACCTTGATGACTGACTTCTCCAGGAACAATGGCCACTAAAGAGGCGGCCTTCCGCAATTGGAAGGAAAACAGTTGCATCAAACCTTTCTCAGACAAGAAAGCTTGCAAAAAAAGAGGGTATAGGATTTGATCCAAGCCGACAGAACTCGTGCATAAAGATCACCACCAAAGAATTGATCTTCACCTATAAAACCAATTATAAACAAGTCTGATAAGTTAAATCTGGCCAAGTGTTCAAACATAAACCCGGTAACCCAACCTCCTGATTACGCAATCTAACACAGCAATAGCAAAAAATCCAGTTTCATCTTAAGACACAGAGCTACTTCTTAATTGTTAGCTTCAGCAGAAGATCAAATCACGAATTGATCTTTACATCTACCAACAAAAACAGAAAGAGAGTAACGATAAAAATAGATGAGATCTCATTTAATCAGAAGCAAATACATCTTAAACTATGAGTCATCAAGTTGATCTTCTCTCGACCAAAAAAAAAAGTATTGATCTTCAACTTCTACGAAATCCACAACGCAAAAGACCAGTACTCAGTCCTCATACTTTATGTGCTGCCAGAAACCAAACACGCCCAAATTCAACACCCAGATCAAGAAACAAAATGAAACTGCGAGAGAACTCCCCAGCATTTCTTCAACAAGAGAACCCAGTAACCAAACAAACACAACCCAGAAAACGTTCCACTCCATCTCAAGAGCCAAAAAAAAAAGCGAGAAGCTTTTGCCTCCATAATTGACTGAGAGTCGGCATGGCTGATCCCCAAAAGAAGAAGCTTTATCGAGGGCGACAAACCCAGCGGTCCTGAGCTGCGCGAGGAAGAAGGGGTAATGCTTGAGAGGCACCAGGGCCAGCTTGTACAACGCTGTTCCGCACGACCAGCACCACCGTCGCTGCCGCAGCCACCGCCGCCTCCATCTTTCTCCTTTCCACACCCAGCACCATCGTCGCGAGCGAGAGGGCAAGCTCAGATGAAGCGATTCCTACCGGAGTGGGGAGCCGCGACCTGTCGAGGGGAGGCGACGGACGATGCGAGGGAGCCCGACAGTCGCGAGGCTGCAAGCGGGGAAGACAGAGGAATGTCGCGACCGAGAGAGCGAAAGTGAGAGCTGAGGAAGGGGAATTGAGGAGAGAGAGGGACCCCGGTTTCAAAATGTGCCGCCCAATTTTTTCCTCCCCTGAGAACAGAGGATATCCCGGCAGAGGAGGAAACGGGTTTGAGGAGGCCGATGAAGGACGCCGTCGCAGCTCCGGCAAAGAATCGAGAAGAGGCCGACAGTCCACGATTCAGGCGACCCCAGAGCGCTGAGAGCAGAGGAGAGAACAGATCTGAGGGGAATCGAGGCGGGCGGAGAGAGAGGAAAGAGAGAGAGAGAAAATGGGTGTTTTGAAAACGAAAAAGGCAATTTTTTTTTAAAGGAAATGCCGCTCAAATTTGGGCCAAATCCTCTTCGGATGATGTGGCCAAATCTCATCCGTCGGATTCGAACCGACGGCTGAGATTGAAAGTATGTCACCCATGACATACTTTAAGTATGTCATGGAATCCCGATCCGGGAAGAAGACGATGTGACTGAGAGAGAGAGTATTTATGAAGCGCAGTGATGGAGGAGGAAGACTACGAAATATTTTCTCAGGGAGGACTGCGCCAAGATTGGGACATATCTTGTAGATTATTGGGCCCACCTATATTTATTTTTCAAAACCAATTATGTCAACACATCATTCTTTTTGGACCAAAAAAAAAAACACATCATTCTTTATTATTTGTTTCTTTTACGATGCCAGCTTTGAAATCAAATTTACGGAAGTGTTTCTTTTTTATTGCAAAAGTTTTGTTTACAAATTATCTATTTTTTATATAAAAAAATATTATACAAATGATAATTTATCATACACGTCCTCCTAATGTGTCGGAATTCGCTAATTTTTCAAATTGACGTGTCGGCGTGTCGCGTATCTGTGTTCATGCTACTTAGGATGTGACTCACTTTTAACATATAAATAAAAATGACTAATCATTTTTAGTTAATTACACAATAATTTTTGAGTAATATTATTTTAATAGTATATTTTGAGCCACAAAAAATAAATAATAATCACTCAAAAATTATTGTGAGGCTTCTATTTTAAATTTGTAGCTCACATCATATTATTATTCTCATGGTCGTTTAAAAATTATTATGACAGCGCAAGTCTTTTTTTTTTTTTTTTAAGATCTTGACCATTCTTAAGGCCACATGAATCCTATGACTCCGTGAAGTCAATCCTACCGTTCATGACATACCGTCAAAAAGTCAGCATCATCCTACGCTGCAGGATGGAGACATCTTAAGTATCTGCGGACCAAAACGACACAGAGAAGGATGCTTAAACTTACAAATGAAAATGAAAAATCGTCTTCAGTTATGACATTTCGAAATTAAAAAAAAAAAAAAAACATCGACATCGGCAATGGCACGGCGCAAGCACGGCCCGGCACGAGAAACATTGAACAAGTAGGTCACTTCCTGGCACATCCATTTCATAATTGAAATGGATTATGTGCACATCCAAATATAAAAATGCATCCGTCCCGAGCCTAAGAAGAGTTTATTGTTTTGTTTCTGGTTTTGAATATTTTTATGATGAGCAAGCTTCTTCTTCCAGGATGAATGATCAATTTAATAGGATTCTAAACAGCATTAAAAAAAGAATATTTCAAACGTTCATCTTTGAGAGAATAAGCACGTATGCATGTGTGGCCCTGTAATATTTATACATTACCAAGAAGATTTAATGGATGGTAGAGATGTAATTAATTCGTTCCGAGGGGCAATGTTATAAGGAAGGGCACCAGTAGTTCTGGGCAAAAAAAAAAAAAAAAAAAGGAAGGAAGGAAGGGTATCAGTAGTCTGAGAAATATGGACACTATCTGGAGACCTCCGTGTCATGTCGGACGCCAACACGCGTCCGACACTCTTTGACACGCGACCAACATATTGTCAACATGTGTTAGATATCCGACACGTGGTCAGGGCTCCGATCACGCCCGCGACACGCTAGTCCAACATGCCAAAACACCATTCCAACACCCATAGGATCAATTTTAAATATTTTTAATAAAATAAAGGTCGAAAGGTAAATCTATAAAAAAAAATACACATATACTTATGCCATATACCCAATTACCCCAAAATTAGTATACCTAGCCAGCTAAAAAAAAAGAAAGAAATTTAATCGTGAATCCCTAACAGAAGAAGAAGAAGAAAAGCACCGTTGGTATTTTTATATATACATGATAATTTTTCATGTATATACAATAATATACATCTTGTCGAAATTTTCTATTTTTTTTTTCTAAAATAACATATCGTCGTGTCGTGTCGTATCGTGTCGTATCACATGTTTGTGCTACTTAGCTAGTAGTATGTCAGGAAAACGAAAGTACAAATTGGAAAAAATACGACAAATATCACTCTCTTCTTACTCAATAGCCACTCACATACCTTTATTTTTGCCCGTACTATTCGCGTAACCTCTAAACAAGATCTCACGTTGAAAAGACAAGTTATCTCCTCCTTATAATCTTATTTCAACATATTACTTAGAATATGGGTGGTTTGGTCTGCTTGTTGGTTTCGAGCGATATGTGTGGATGTGAGAAATTTAGGATTTAGGGATGAGCATCTTTTTATTTATTTTTTTGGGTGTTTTTTTTAAGGAATGACGTTTTCGTAAATACGAACACAAGGACGATTGATGTTAAAGGTACGAAATGATGTCCAAATCTAGAACTCGTGTGTATTTGTTATTTTTAAAAGTATAGGTATTAAAGTGCTTATTGGGTGAGATATGGGTCATGTATTTGTTATTTTCCTATAAAATTTACATGAGATGCTAGTTAAAGATCAATTAAAAAAAAAATGAAGTACGAGGAATTTAAGCAGGGACAAAATGTTATGTCAATATGTCATTAGATTATGAAAATCGTGCTCATATGTCATGCACAAACTAAGTGGAGAAACTATATAAGTATAGCCACGATCAATTGCGAAGAAAATGGCATGATAGAGATTAAGTAATGTAACCTCATCAATAAGATAATAAAAAAACGTGAGAGATGAACCGCTCTAACGTACGACATGTTCTGATTCTTAGGGCAAATGTACTTAAAGTCCAAGTAATGAAATAACTACATTAGGAGTAAGACCATGTTCAAAATATTTCTTAATAGTTATAAGATATGCAGCCATGGAAAACATTAAAGAAGGAAAAACTAAGCGAGGACAAAAAAGAAAAGTGTAAGAAGAATAAGTAATTGAGTCCCGGCCTCTTCTATTTTTACCATTTATTTGGCCTAATACTCTTAAAAAAAAAACTCTTCAACTTTAGATTCAATCCCAATAATGTCCCGAACTTCTTCTTTTTTTTTTGTCCAACCAACTTTCAGTCTAGTTCAAATCTGCCCCACTTAATTTCAACGATCGTCAGTACTGGTTTCTTGAAAATTATCAATATCGGGAGGCTGCTGTTGGTTTATACTAATGTGACGGTCTTGATGAAGACGCAAGTTCTGATGATGAACATCTAACTGGCCTATTGATGTTGATAATTGTGAAGAAACTACTTGTGATTGTTGGACGCTGAGGCAAATTTAGGACTCTAGTGAAAATTTTTATGATATTTTTTAGAAAGAAAATGCTCGTACCGGATACAACAATTTTCTCTTCTTCATTGAAGCATCGATGGCATCGGATTTGAGGTGAGCATCCATAGATCTAGAGAGGGTTAGGGGGATGGCAATGATGGCCGTTGACCTTCCCTTTTGGATGTTGGGGTGTCTTGGCAGCGGCCGCGGCGGCTGCGGCTTTTCAGGTTGCATGTGGTGATGGAGTTGACGGTGGCGGCGGATTACAGCAACTGGTGTGGCCAAGTCCTTGATGTGCTTTTGTTTGTGGAGAGAGAGAGACCGTGGATGCACAAATTGACGGCATGGGGTCGGTGTCCATATCATTTAATGTCAATTCGGTTTTTTTTTTTAACGAAGAATTACATTGAGTGAAGTTCGGAAAATTAAAAAAAAATTGAAAAAAAAAACTAGTTTAAGGATGGCATTAAATATCGAGCAACTAGCCATGACATTAACCCTTAAATTATATTTACATGAGTGTCTCGTTGGACTTCATTTTTATAAAAAGTCACGTCTAATTAAATTATTTGAAAAACATTAATCCACGGGATTCTCTTGCGAGCTAAGTCATTGAAGACACTCAATGAACCTTTATGTAAAATTTTTTAAGATGATAGTCTGTAAAGTTGTGATACTAAGTACATCATGCAATTTAATGGTTATTGTGCTATGTAAGATGAATGGCATAAGGTAACCAGTAGTTTCATTTTTCCTCGACTTACTCATCCATATTTTTTCTAGAAATTGAGAGGACGTTGTTCTATCGAACCGTAAAGTTCTTGACGACGAAAAAGACCATTTCAGATAGAGAAACTTTATACAAATATGTCATCAATCTCATGAATTTGATAAGAAGCGAGTTAAGACTCAGAACGATACAAATATCGAACTTTCGCATTTGATGGCGTGAGAACTTGAACTGATGTAAATGCTGTCTGGTTTTCACACAAACTGGCTCGGCAGTCACCAATCTAACCAATGTGCTCAAGGAACTACAAAATTCTAGGGCCACAAACTCGTTGATCGCGACTGTTGCCAAGCTTAAAGTCCAAGAAGAAGAGCGAATTCGTTGACGGTTGTCGTTACGTGGAATCAACCCAAGTGGAAACGTAAGAACTCGAAATGTAGAGCCCACCTCATATGAATGGTGGCTTTTCACCAACAAAAAATAAAATAACATTTGTTTCGATTTGTCTTGTCTGGATCTTATCAGTCCCTGAATGCGGCTTCAAATTGAAGATTAGAGTTTGTGGACAAACGATGTACCTCGCACGGGTCCCTGGTTCAAATCTCTCATCTCGCATTCCGTGACTTAAGTGGGGTCGCGATTGATGGTTGTCGTGCTAGTCCTCCCGAGGAATAGTCGATGTGCGCGTAAGCTGGCCCAAACACCTCGATCATCAAAAAAAAAAATAATGTCCCTCGCATAAAAATACCTCGTGACCCATCTCGAATTATTATTCATTTTGACGGGTGAGATTTACTCTCGTTTGATCTAACGATCATCATCGTTTTGAAGATGATAATAAATTCTCCATGACCCATCTCATCATCATCATCATCATCATCATCATCATAATCATCATCATAATCATCATATTCACATTCTTTAGTGAAGAAATTTATTTGCACAAGCAATGTCTATCATTGAAAGAGTCAACGCGGTCCAAAAGTTTTGATTTTTCAACTGGACGATGGAGTAGTGATGTTCATCTTGGTCTTGAGCCTATCGCCATTCGATCGTGGGTCCATGCCCATTGGAGCAGCAATCTCCAGCTCATTGGAGTCAAAGTCAACGCCCATAAATTCAAATCACTAGGTTATCATGGGGTTGGATCGTCCTAAAATCTCACTCGTCGAAAAGGGTAGGAAAATTTTAAGAAAAAAGATAATTGAAAATAAACAAGAAATTAATGACGCTGACCTCAATTATACATCACATATCTTGTAATGAAAACAATAACAATCTAGTGAATTTTTTTTTTAAAATGTGCGCGCGAGATGCGAGGAGGGAAATAGGCGATCAAGCCGCCAAATGAGATGCCGGCGTGGCTAAGTTCAAAGGCGGCGAACGAAAGCACAGTACTTATTAGCATATAAAAGCCATAAGATGGATCATGTACATATTAGGCTTTTTACACCACCTTTATCAGAGGAATGACGTGTTTGATTAAATGATTAAGCAAGATCATTAAACGCGAATTAAAATACCTAATTTAAACGTCGCCGTTTCGAGTTGCAGAAATAATAGAAATGCTCGAGTTGACTTTTCATTCCCATGATGGGTTCTCCAAGGAATATGCGTGAATGGACCGGCGTTGGGTGCGGGAATTAGGGGTGTCAACGGGACGGTTCGGTTCGGTTTTTTTAAATAACCGAACCGAACCGAAAATTTATGGTGAATGCATGAACCGAACTAAATGGCGTCCCGAACGAGTACATACCGAACCGTACCGAACCGAAAATTCGGTTCGGTACGGTTCGGTTTCCCGGTTTTCCTGATTGTCTCTTTTATTCGGTTTTCCATATTGTTTCTCTTTTTCTTTTTTTCTTTTTTTAATAAATTAGCTTACCCTTTAAAACAAGAAAATAACTCTGTTTTATATAATTTTCGAATCGCCGGACCTTATTTTTCTCCAAAAAATGATAATAAACAAAATATAATCAATTCTAACTTTTAACTGGAAATAAACTGAGGATCCAAACTAAATATCTTAAAGGGGATGACCAGTCAAAGGGACATTAAAAGCACATTTCAAAGCACCTACCACTACTAGGACAGGAAGAAGCAACAACAGATTAAGTTTAAAAGTCAGAGAAAATAGCAGAAACGCCAATAACATAACTCCCTCCGATACAAGCAAACCAAAAGAAAGACACTAGACATATTCAGCTCCATTAGGAGGGACAGAAATACGCAGAATAGAAACACCAGCTGAGACTGAATACCAATCCAAATGAACCGCCTCAATTGTCACCATCATTAGACTAATCCAGGGCATCGCCATCTTCATCGCTGCCATAGTCTTCATCAAAGGGCTTCTTGCTTATAGGAAATTCCAAGTCTCCCCTGTCTCCCACCTACTTCCCTAGAAATGGTAATGTTTAAAAGTCAAGGTGAAACCCATGAGAACAGAACCTCCAAAGCAAAAAGAAAAATACATGACATAGGATAAGTTGGTACTTTCCAGTATAATGAAGTCTTCAACCAATCTTAGCAGAACTTTTGAAAGGAACTTAGCAAACAATAAATTAACGTCTTCGACGATAAAAATTTACAAATTCTGCTATCATATATGTAAAGAGCAAATATAAAAACTCAAGCTACAAGTAAACTGAAAAGCGGAACAGCAGGGGTTGATTTACAACAAAGGAGCTCATTCACAAACAGATCAAGTGCTTCACATTCTGGTTCATCGAAAGGATACAGGCATTCACCGCACTAAAAACAGGACGCTACTATCATATTAACAGTTAAAAAAACATACCATAACCGACTCTAAACATTCTGACTTAACGTCAAATATGAAGAGCGAGTTCTTGGATCTACTTCACATACATAAATAGCTTATGAGTACCCTAGAAGAGTAGAAGACTCAATAAAGAGCTGCCTCCCCTCTCAATGATTTCGGACCGGAGGCAGTTGGATAGTGGTAAATGGGTAGACAAATTTCTAAAACCAAAGCCCCTCATCCTGCACTACAGTTTCACACTCCTGACAGAGTGCACAACTAGTTTGCCTCATTCACTCATAGAAACAAAAACCAGTGTTTCCAGGAGATACTGCCAAACTGATCATTATCCCGTTCACACAAAGTTCAAATGCCCAGGCACTTTAATGGCATTTCTCTCTGAACCAAAAAGAAGAGACAATTACTTCTAAGAAATTCTTCAATACTTTGCACTAACCTAAAGACAAGTTGTAGATACGAGAACCAGATGTAGATATAGTTATAGCATGAAGACATCTTTCCTTGACCTTGAAATCAGTAATTAACTCGCATATAAGCGGCAATAATTAACTTAATACATCTCTAGTCATTTCTTATGGCTTCACTACTGGTGCCAGAGGAATAAACCTCATCAAGATACAAAAGTCGGGCAAAAGAGGATCCTATGAATTATGTTTCGTCACTATTATTCAAAGGCCATAAGCAATTTCATAACTTAGTGTTTCTGGTTCATCATCATACAGTTATACGAAAAGAAAACTTCAGCAGCCTTTTGATCAAAATTCAAAAATTCTCACATGTAGATAATGACTCTTCTCTATTAAAACCTTCGATTCTTCATTCAAATGTCCATAAAGATGATTATATCTCGATTCAACAGAAGAGCCACTTCAGTGATATTGAAAGAACATAATCGAACAACTAACCGATTCTCCACAGAAGTTCATGTAAGTCTGAGGCTTCGCTAACAGAACTGGTACTTCTCCAATGGAACCTGCAATTATCACGCGAGAAGATCGACCTATTACTGGACGCATAGACTGAAATGAGCCCTAATCCCCTTTCCACTAATGAAACAAGAAGCAAGGAAAAAACAGTGCGTTATCAAAGTCGAGGAGTACCTATGAGCCAATCAAACATTCTCACTGTACTATTTGCAATTGCAGACACCACTAGAGTGATTTAACTAATTCCAGAACTATAGTGATCAGTACACACAGTTTTTCTGGTAAAGCCTTCAGTAACTACCTGCAACGTACAGGAGCTCCCTGCGCTATACAGAAGTGTGAAATGAACGAAAATGCTACGATAACTTCGCTGACTATAGGTAGACTTGGTCCTCCTGTTCCACATCTATTTATGTCCTGCCTATACATGAAAGTGTGATTTTCTTTTCCCAGCTCGTCTTATACATGAAATGCAATAGAAACAATAAAAGCACTAACCTGAGCTTCAGTTGAAACTATAAATTTGACCAATCTCCAACTTCATCAATCATCAACAGAGAGCAATATCGAGTTCGGGTCCATGATCGTACTTGACAACTCTGCATCAAATTCACAATGAAGATGAGAATTGATGTATCTATTGTGAAATTGAAAGATGTACTTCATAGTAGTGTTTTCTCACCTGACTCAAAATTTTGGAGTTCTTCTAAGTCCTCCTCAATCGAAGCTGAAAGTGGTCCGGATCGTATCCAATCTTGAGCACATATGAGAGCCTCTGCCATGCTGGGGGTCAAGGAGCTTCGAAACATGTCAAGTACACGACCTCCTGTGCTGAATGCTGCCTCTGATGCTACAGTTGAGATGGGCACAGCCAAAATATCTCGTGCAATGGAAGACAGGATAGGATATCTTGAAGAATTGACTTTCCACCAATTTAAGATATCAAAGTTGGGGCTATATCGTTCACATCCTTCTTCCAAATACTTATCTAATTCAGATTTTTCTTCTAAATATGCTTGTCCCGTTTGGCTAAGATACGTTTCAGTCAAAACGTCCGCACCAACCACAGGAGACATCGAGATGCTCATTGTCCTTGTACCCTTGAACCTAAAGTTGCCTTGAGGGCATACACCGGTGCGATATTGCTCAAACAATAACATCAGAGATGTTGTTACTTTATCTCGTAATGTTTCCGCTTGTGTGCTTTCATAGACATGATTAATCATCCATGTCACATACTCCAACTTATGTCGAGGGTCAAATATGCAGGCAATGAACAATGTTAGATTGATGTTGTTCACATTACCAAAATACTTATTGAATTTAATCTTCATTCTCTTGGCCATATTCTGTAAACTCTTGTCCTTATTCTCACAATATCTTTGAATCATCGTATAAACACCAAAGACATCTTTTGCCATATCATTACTAGTAACATAAGAAGATCCCGACACTTTTAAAGTTGTATCATAGAACAACTTCAAGAAAGGAAGAAATAGGCGAGCATATTCCCAATCATCATTAGTAGGCAATCCTCTCATCTTGGAAAGCTCTGCAACAAATTTGCTATCACCAATTCCTAATGAGATAAAAGCTTTTTGAAACTTCAAAGCCGCTTCCAACATCATGTATGTCGAATTCCAACGAGTCTCTACATCCAAACATACAAGACTCTTGGATTCGATATTCTCTATCTCAATGCACTTTTTAAACCTTTGCATCCTCGAAGGAGACGATCTCACGTAACGCACAGCCGAGCGTATTCTAACAATCGAGTCATTTATGTCCTTCAACCCCTCTCTCACGATCAAACTTAGTATATGAGCACAACATCTCATATGAAGCAACTCACCTGCCAATACCAAAGACTTCCAATAGTTAAGTCTCTTTTTTAAATATTGAACTCCCAGGTCGTTTGAGCTTGCATTATCCACAGTGATAGAAAAAATGCTTTTAATCCCCCAACTAATCAAGCAACTCTCAACTGCTTTTCCTATAATCTCACCAGAATGTCCCGAGATTTGACAAAAATTCAAAATTTTCTTTTGTAACTTCCAATCAGCATCTACAAAATGAGCGGTGAGACACATGTAACTTAAATTTTGACAAGATGTCCACGTGTCTGTTGTGAGAGAAACTCTTGGAGACATATCAGAGAAATATTTCTTCAATTTGCCTCTTTCCTCCAAGTATAGCTTATAACAGTCTTCCCTCAATGTGTTTCTTGAGGGGATTAAAAACTTCGGCTGGATTCTACACACAAATCGCCGAAATCCTTCATTTTCTACAAATTTGAAAGGTAATTCACCAATAATGAACATGGCAGCTAGATCCTTCCGACCAGCATCTTGATCAAGTTTCCATGGTCCAGATAAACCAGAACTGACCCCAACAATCTGACCCGATGAATTTTTTTGCCTTTTTTCCATGTTTGCATATGGATATTCCTTGCATCTAGCTAAATGATTATGCATCCCACTAGTTCCTTGTCTACTAGAACAACCAATGAGAGCCCCACAATATATACATTCAGCTTTGTCTTGATTATCATTTGCCCTTTTAAAGTGATCCCACACAGTAGATCTTGTCCTCTTTCTGTTTGTGCCAATAGGTTCATTCCTTGAAAACATCTATAAACCAGTAGCAATTTCAATACCATGATTAGCAGACATTTTTTTATTAAATAGAGCGGAATAAGAAAACGCAGTTCTCAAACAAAACAAGAAAACACAAATTGATTTCAGTACCCTAGTCAGAATTTTAACAGAAACCTTAAAGCAGGGAGCCCTAAGACCCTTCTTTTTTCAAAAGAACATCAGCCAAAAGTAGCAAAAGAGAGATACCCATTTCAGATTCTGCCCTGCTCTTGTCGATCTCTCCTCCATTTTCCAAAAATCTTTTCACAGAACAATCCATCAAATTCGAGCTTTTCGCCACTAAAAAACCCTTAAACCCTAGTCGTTCGTTGGGTACAAATTACATATGGGTGCAAACAAAAAATCTCTTATGAACTTTCTAACGAAAAAAAAAAAAACTTATGTAGAGCACAAGAATGGTGCTCGCACAGGCTCCCCCCTCTCTCCCAAAAAGATAGATTCCTTTAAAATCGTTTCCCACTGGTTGGAATCAACAACATATGTTTGGATGCCACAGCAAAACTCAGGCAAAATACAAAGAAAAATGAAGAAGAAAATAGGAAAGGAAAAATCCAGATCAGGGCATGGAATGGCAAACAAAAAGCTATAGACTAGAAATGTGATTATTGAGATGGGACTCACAGTGTCTTTTGTTTGGGTGCGAACTTGCGTTGAATGAGCCGAAGCAGTCGACGCAGTCGCAGAGTCGGCCATTGAGCGGATGGCGAGGCAAGGAGCCGAAGCAGTCTGGTGCAATCAAGGAGGAGATAGCTCGAAGTGGGGTGCGTCGGAGGATGAGCCGTCCCGTAATAATACCGCCAACTTGCTCCGGATCTTGCCGTGAGGCCGACCAGACAGTCGGATGAGCTCGTACGTTCGGATCTGGTCCTTATCTTGTGGGTCGAGCAAATCCTTGAGGTGGATCAAGAGGGAACCAACAAGGTTTTGGGGGTCTCGGAGCGTTTAGAGTAAGGACGAAATCAGGGAGGCGGAAGGCGGGAGGGATTGCGAACTGTTGGTTCCACACAGGTGGGGTCGAGCCGTAATCATCGGATTTGGTGGTGAGGCGGCGACAGAGATAGATCCAGAAGATGGCGTAGGGCTTGAGGTTGTCGTTCTTCCAGTTGGCGTGCTTGAGGTGCTCGACGTTGACGATGGTGAGGTCGAGCTCGAGGTGCTTCAACGACAGGAAGAGAGAGAGGCTGATTAGGGTTCCACGATTTTTTGAGGGGTGCAAAAGAAGAGAAGCGTATCAGTGGATAGTGGCCACAGGCCAGTGGGCCTTCAAGAGATGGGCCTTTTTTTTTAGTTCGGTTAACCGTGTACCAAACCGAATAAGCCAAAATATCCCGAACCAAAAACAAAAGAATGACTTTTGTTTCATTATCTGAACCGAAAACCGTACCGAACCGAAATGCATCAAATTTTCGGTTCGGTTCGGTTCGGTTAACGGTTCGGTTCGGTTTTTCGGTTTTATTTTGACACCCCTAGCGGGAATGCATCATTTTCGGGGGGCGAATATTCCTTTGGATAATATTAGAGAAGACAATTTGTTAGTAAAACAAGCAAACAATTTCAAATATAAACGACAAAATTGTCTACCTTACTATTCTTATAACGGGATGTTAGGGCCTCTTTGAGTACCGGTCGAATCTTCGTCGACGGGAACGGCGGTTCATGCGTCCGACGCACTACGAGGCCTCGAGAGAATGCGCGGTTGTGATGATTTGAACCCAGGCTTTAAGCGAGGAGGACAAACGCGCTTATCACTTGCCTGTCTTACCATGTTTATATGAATGTTTGTCAAGCAACGCCATTGTAATGGATTGCATTGGTCTATTATGGAGCTTTATGGAGTTATTTTGAAGATACCCCCGTTTATAAATTTGCTAAGGTAGGTTGAAACTATTTTAAACAATCTCAAAGTTACATCTTTTTTTTTGCAATGAATCAAGCCATGCACTTTTTTTGGAATAAAGTAAATGCTATATTATGTAAAGTTTAATGCATAAATTGACGGAATATTGTTAGGTCTACGACCGGTATGAAAAATTACTAACATGCCTAACGTTGCATATCTGACGTGTTGTTTGGAAAAATTATTCGTGCAGATTGGTATTCACTTGAAACTGGAAGGTAAAAATAGTGGATGCTCATTTTGTGCATGTAACATTTACTTTGGACAGCACAATTATTTCTTCAATCTTTGGCCGGAAGGATTACATTGATAAATCTTCAAAATCTTTAGGACTTCATTGGTTTAAGTAAAAAGTTAAGAATAATTCTGAGTTAGAGTCACATTCCCGTACCAAAAGGCCTTAACTTAACATGTTCATCAAGTTTGTGACATCTCTAGATTCTCGGATCCTGAACCTTGATTTAGGAAAAATTTCAGATAATGATTTGAAGCGCCCTCATTTTACTCAAATGGGATGAAATGATTATTGTTTTAAATAAGGGCCTGAAGTGGCATGATTGTTTCAAATAAGGAACTAACATAACCGACCAAACCTAATTTTTAGTTTAATTGAATTAAAAAGATTTAAAAACTAAAAGTTACAAAAAAAAGAAATATAGGCGAGAGGATGACAATGATGGCCGTTGACCCCGTTGACTAGATGCGAGGGCCTCTAGACTTCGCCAGAGCCGGGAGAAAATGATGAAAATGCCCTTGCTGTAGCCAGCGACCCGCCGATCAGAGGCAAGGGCCAGCAGGCCTCCCGCTTGTGGTTCTTTTCTTTTTTAATTTCTAGTTTTTTTTAAAAAAAATTAAAAATATAAAAACGAAAAAAGGACAAAAATAAAAAGTAAATGACGAAAATTCCCCTAACCAACCGGCGAGTCAGACCATTTATATTAGATTGATATGGTCACTTCGGACTCTTATTTAAAAATAATATCAGTTTCAAGCTCTTATTTGAAAAAAATGAGGGCACTTAGAGTTTGATTTCGCATTTGGAAATTTGTTTCCCCCCGGTTTATAAAGAAGAAGGAAAGGAGAGACACGTGTCCAATTTCGAAAACCTTAAAAATTCCACATTTTCTTCTTTTATCATCTTCCCTATTTTCACTTACCGCCGCCGCACGTTGAAAAAAAGAAAAGAAAAGAAAAGAAAAGAAAAGAAACATCACCCCCCTAGTCCCAGTCATCGAATTCCATCCCCTTGAGTTGTGTGGCAAAGGATCATGCAGGGTGTCAATCCATCAAACCTGCCGCGTCCTGCGGGTCCAATCGTAGCCGTCCAACAGAAGGCTCCCCCCCAACATGCAGTGAACCAAGCAAAACTCGCCACGTGTCGGATTCGCTCAATCGGTTTCCTTAAAAAAAAAAAACTTGCAAAATATTTGCGTACTAAAATGAGTAATTCAAAAAAAAAAATTCTAAATGAATATTTCCTTTAAAATAATCAGACAATGCAAATTATTTCCGTTACCGTAGTCGTAACTCGTAAGCGATGCAAAACCATTATTATTATTTTTTTTAAAAAAAAATGTTTCTTAATTTATTCCCAACCAAACGCAATTTAAATATTATTAATCAAAGATTCATTTCGCATCCACAAACTGTAGTAGTAAGCAAGAACTAGAAGGCAGCTGTCGCCTCAGGAATCTACTTTACGGCACAATGCATCGCCAGTTGTTGATTCGATTAGTCCCATGGATCCCCTCACATAATATCAAGGGGATCCATAGCATCCCCACCCTCCATAGAGGGGGGAAATTCAAATGAACGGTGGGGATGGGTGTATGTCACGTGACATACATGTAAGAAATCGGGTGGGGGCAAAAGCAGGTGACTTAGGGCCTGCATGGTAACCATTCTCATTCTGTAATTCTGGTTCTGGAACCAAAAAGAATGAGAATGGCGTTTGGTAACGCAAATAAAAGTGATTCTCATTCTGGATGAGAATCACTTTTAAAGCTAACAAAAAAAAGCAGAAAAAAGTAGCTTCTTGAAACTCATCACACTTTTAACAAAGTCATTCTCTTCGCATAAAGAAAAACACAACAGACTCCTCGCTCGTTCTCGCTTCGTCGCAACTCCTTCGCTCCTACCGCGTCTCCACCAAGCGCCCACCATGAGCTTCGTCACCTGCGGGCTTCGCAACAGCACAAGGAGGCCGCTGTGGTGGTCAGACGTGTTGTCGACGGAAGAGAAACAGTTTTTAGAAATAGAAACTTTATGCAGTTATCAAACGCGTTTCTCATCCAGGAACAGAAAAGTTAAGCAATTATCAAACGCATTTTCATTCTCTAAAACTCATTCAGGAACAGAATCAGAAAAATCATTTTAATCAGAATCAGAAATCAAAACCAGAATGGTTACCATGCGCAGCCTTACCCATTCTCATCCTTGATATGGGGTTGGGTCTCTTATATCAAGGGTGGGATCTCCTGCCTTAAAAAAAAGAAAAAAAAGAAAAAAAAGCAGGGGATCCGGGTCACCCCTCAAGTCAAACCTCTTCTCCCATCTCTACCGTCGCTCGGTTTCACTTCGTTTTAAGTTGCTCTCAAGTCTCGTCTCTTTCCTGATTCTGCTCGATAATTCTCGATCATCACGTAAGTTCCATGATGGGTTTTAATTCCTTATCAACTGCTGGGCTTTCCACATCTTGATCTTGTTTGCATCTGCATTTCTTCCTTTGTCGTCCTCGTCGCCGTCGTCGTCCAGCTTTTGTTTAGATGGCGAGTTGTAGCCGGACCCAGGAAATGAAGCCGGCTTTGTCTGAATCACATCCTTGTTCGCTAATGCATTGTCGCATGTCATAGCTAGTATCTGCTGTATTAGACAAAATACATGTACAAATAGCTTGCCTTGTGTGTCTGCACGCTGTGCCGAAGCCCGGTATTGATCTTGCTTCTCTCTTTTAGCTCGAGCCCCGATTCGAGATCGGCTCCAACTGAGCTCCGCGAATTGTAATAAAAAAAGTTTCGTTTTTTTCTTGCAGATCGGTCATGGGAGGAGCCAGTGATGCAGGCGGCGGAGGAGGAACGATGCGGAGGAGGGTGTGCTCGTGCTCCAAGGACGACTTCCTCCCCGAGGAATCCTTCAGGAGCTGGGGAAACTACTGGGGCGCCCTCAAGGACACGCCGGCGCGGCTGCGGGACCGGGTCCTGACCCGGTCCCTCGAGGCGGCGGAGCTCCACGAGGTCAGGGCCCAGAGCCAGCACGAGATGAAGCGGACGCTGACGTGGTGGGATCTGATCTGGTTCGGGATCGGGGCCGTCATCGGCGCCGGCATCTTCGTGCTCACGGGGATTGAGACGAGCGACGAGGCCGGCCCCGCCGTGGTGCTCTCCTTCGTGGTCTCGGGCATATCGGCTATGCTCTCCGTCTTCTGTTACACCGAGTTTGCAGTGGAAATACCAGTGGCAGGTCAGTTCTTGAAACTTTTTTTTTTTTTTTTTGTGTTTTCATTCGTTCAATCTATGCCAATTCTTATGAACTTCGATATGATTCATGCCGAAGAAATTTGAAGGGTGTTGAGTTTGGTTGATTAAATTCCACGTGCGTGAGAAAATTTCTCTAAAGCAATCTCGATTCAAGTTAGATCTTGGAGGTTGGACACCCCAAAAAAATAAAAAAATAAAATTGGACATCTTTCTTGTCAATGGAAACGCGTTGACCGTAGATTTTCCCCTTTTCTAATGTAATTTTCCGACGCCTTGACCTTTCCGTCATACAATTTAGCGTTCAGACCGGCCACTGCAGACTTTGATTCTGAGATCGTCCTGTTTGAAAAGTCCCAGGCTGAAGTTTAATTCACAGAGGAGAACAAAAAAACATAGGATTGAAAAAGTAAGGCACTAATGGGGGAGACTCTGACCTAAAAAAAAAAAAGTGTCGATACCATTTTAAACATCTTTTTCATTTTCATTTTATTTTATTTCTTTTTCTTTTTCAACTCTCTTCTTCCTCTGGCCGACCGACCAATGGTGAGGTCAGCCTTGCTGGGCTAGCGAGGTCACCCTTGCCATGGCTAGTCGTCACGTCTAGCTGCTCCAGCGGTGACTTTTGGCTTGAGGAAGAAGAGGGTTGAAAAAAAAATAAAGATATTATGTTGCCTAACAGCTGGTTAAAATTGACACAATTTTAAAAAGTTTAAGATTGAATCGACAAAAAAAAAGTAATTTTTGACTGAATTGACACAATTACAGTAGGTTTAGAACTTTTTTGGCAATTTTTCAAATGAATCGGACCAATTGGTAACTCAAATATTTTATGGGACCTGCCGGGTTGCTAATGTGAATCCACTTCGTGTCACCATTTTACAATAGAGTCGAGGGGTTCATGTTTAGATCCCAAAGTAATTTTAGGTTTGTTGAGAAAAATGTTCAACATGGTAGCTTGAATGGACAATGTGCACGCAAATCTCCTATTCTCTGGTCAAATGCTTCAAGAGAATTCATAGAGTTTGATAAAAAGAATGTCCGAATTCTAAAACTCAAAACTCGCGTCTTTCCATAGGTGGATCATTTGCCTACTTAAGAGTGGAGCTTGGGGATTTCGTGGCCTTCATCGCGGCGGGCAACATCCTGCTCGAGTACGTGATCGGCGGCGCGGCTGTCGCGCGCTCCTGGACATCCTACTTCGCCACCCTCCTCAACCGTGACCCCCAGGACTTCGTCATCAAGGCCCACGGCCTGACCAACGGCTACAACGAGCTAGACCCCATCGCCGTGGGCATCTGCGGCATCATCTGCATCTTTGCGGTCCTCAGCACCAAGGGATCGTCCCGCCTGAACTACATCGCCTCGATCGTGCACGTCCTGGTGATCGTCTTCATCATCGTGGCCGGACTCACAAAGGCCAACACGAACAATTACACCCCATTCGCACCATTCGGGGCTCGCGGCATCTTCAAGGCCTCAGCCGTGCTGTTCTTCGCATATGTTGGGTTCGATGCCGTGTCCACCATGGCCGAGGAGACCAAAAACCCAGCGCGGGACATCCCCATCGGCCTGGTTGGGTCCATGCTTGTGACTACCATTGCATATTGCTCGTTGGTCATCACACTTTGCCTGATGCAACCATACTACCAGATCAATAAAGATGCCCCGTTCTCGGTCGCGTTCAAGGCAGTCGGGATGGATTGGGCCAAGTACATCGTCGCCTTTGGGGCGCTCAAGGGCATGACCACGGTGCTGCTCGTCGGGGCCGTGGGGCAGGCCCGGTACCTCACGCACATCGCCAGGACGCACATGATGCCACCCTGGTTCGCCAAGGTCAACGAGAAGACCGGGACGCCTGTGAATGCAACTGTCGTCATGCTCGCGGCGACGGCAGTCATTGCCTTCTTCACGAAGCTCAACATCCTGTCCAACCTCCTCTCCATCTCCACATTGTTCATCTTCATGCTCGTGGCGGTCGCCCTCCTAGTGCGCCGGTACTACGTCAGTGGGGTCACCAAGCCTGCCGACCGCAACAAGCTCATCGTATGCATCTTGCTCATAGTCGGGTCTTCGATCGCGACCGCCACTTATTGGGGTCTCAGCAAGCATGGTTGGGTCGGGTATGTGATCACGGTGCCAATCTGGCTCATAGCAACAGTGGCATTGAGGGTGTTTGTCCCGCACGCCCGGAAACCAAAACTATGGGGCGTGCCGCTGGTCCCGTGGCTGCCGTCAGCCTCGATCGCCATCAACATATTCCTGCTCGGGTCGATAGACAGGGCGTCATTCGGGCGATTCGGGATGTGGAGCGGGTTCTTGCTGTTGTACTACTTCTTCTTCGGGCTACATGCTTCATATGACACAGCCAAGGAGAGTGGAAAGACCAAGGAGTGGAAGAAGATTGAGGAAGGGAATGTGAGCTCCGCAACCAATGCAGGCCCTGAAGGTGAAGGTGGTGTAAACAACGGCAGTGAAGCTTCTGCTATTCCTAGTACTTAAGACAACAACGGTGCCTTGTAAACTGATGTCATTGCACACACCTGCTGTTTGATGTGTTCATAATACTAGCGACCCAAGAAAGTGATTTCTCTCGAGACGAGTTATTTCTCCAATCTCTCTCGAGACGAGTTATTTCTCCATTCGATAGTCATGATCGCTGGGCGATACCTCTCACACCAAACGACGAATAGCAAAACTTAGGTCACAATCCGTGTGCTCTAGAATCGATATAACAAGGTCCATATATGTAGAACTGCTGGAACTTTGATCTCAAAGTTCCATAAGAAGTTGAATGAGAAATGAAGAGTTATTTCGGTTTGTAACGCTTAATCGACGTAATCGTACGACTCCATAACGTTTCATCGAAACTGTACAATTTCGTGACGTTTCATCGAATCTCCTTTCGACGAAATCGTGTCTTTTCGTCGAAGAACCATTTCGATGAAGCCATGTATGTTCATGACTCTTCGCTCCACTCTCTATAAATAAAGCATTGACTATCGCATTAGAAACAAGTATCGGACACGAGCATTAGATACAATAACTGCTGTGTTCGTCATTCATTCTTGATCGTCATCATTTTTGTGCGATTATTCTGTGAAGTTGTGTTCAAAGGTTTCCTCTGAAACAAGTATCACTTTCGAGGAAAGACGACTCGTTCTATCCTGAGAGGCAACCCGTTCTATCCTGAGAGGCAATTGTCCAAGAACCTTAAGTACCGGTTGATGGGACAAATTTGTCTTAAAGACACAACATGAATTTGTTGGGTTCGGATAATTCATTTGCATTCAAATTACTCGTTTGCAATTGGTCTCGGGTTTGCCTATCAACCTAATTTTCTATACCAACATCAAATTCCGCTTATAAGCGACAACAATCTTAATACACGAACTTCTACCCTCTTAGAGGACAACAAGAACGCTCCTATTCAACCTCATCTCCCTCTGCTGTACTATGGCTGGTTTCGTACAGTCGACCGAGTTATTACACGTTTCTGCTGTTTCTCACGAGGTCTCTATCTTTGCTCTCTTTATTTGAATTTTCTCTGTATGTTTGTTAACTTTTAATGTAAGTTGGCATCAAGATCGACTCGATTCATTCGTCTCTTTCCTAACTCTGCCGCAACATTCTCAATTATTATGCAGGTTCCATGATTGGGTTTAATTACCAGCTTACTTATCTTGAATTCGGTGATCTCGAATAAACAAATTGAGCTTTCGACAACTTGATTTTGTTTGCATCTGCATTTTCTTCGTCGAGCTTTTTGTACGTTAGCAACGCGGAGCTGGACCAAGGAAATGAAGATGGCTTTCTATAAAAATCACGTGCTAGTTTGCTAATGCATGGAAGCAAACACAGGAACAGAATTTGCCTTGTGGTCCAAAATGCCTTGTGGTCCAAAACGTGTCGAGCCCCCGTACTGATCTTGCTACTCTCTTGTTCCTCGAGCCGCTCGAACTGATTTTCGTCTCGTAGAATTTTTTTTTTCTCTTGAAGTTGCAGATCAGTCATGGAAGGAGCCAGTGATGCAGGCGGTGAAGGAACTGTGAGGAGGAGGGTGTGCTGTTGCTCAAAGGATGACTTCCTCCCTGACGAGTCCTTCAGGAGCTGGAAAAATTACTGGGGCGCCCTCAAGGACACACCGGCCCGGCTGCGGGACAGGGTCCTGACCCGGTCCCTCGAGACGAGGGAGCTCAGCGAGGTCAAGGCCCGGAGCCAGCACGACATGAAGCGGACGCTGTCGTGGTGGGACCTGATCTGGTTCGGGATCGGCGTGGTGATAGGGGCCGGCATCTTCGTGCTCACTGGCCTCCAGACGAAGGAACACGCCGGCCCTGCCGTCGTGCTCTCCTTCGTGGTCTCCGGCATATCGGCTATGCTCTCCGTATTCTGCTACACCGAGTTCGCGGTAGAAATACCGGTAGCAGGTTAGCTCTTTCTCAAGTTTAGAGATCTTTCTCAGTGGAAACACGTTGACCCGCTTTGCTTGGATACATCGAATCTTCACGTATATTCGTTTCCTAGAATTGTCGACTTGATTCCTGTTTAATTTTAGCAAGGAAAGTCTAAATTCTAAAATCAAAACTCTCATGTCCTTCAATAGGAGGATCATTTGCCTACTTAAGAGTGGAGCTTGGGGACTTCACGGCCTTCATCGCGGCCGGCAACATCATACTCGAGTACATGATCGGTGGTGCGGCCGTCGCGCGATCCTGGACGTCCTACTTTGCCACCCTCCTCAACCGTAAACCCGAGGACTTCCTCATCAAGGCTCATGGCCTGGCCAACGGCTACGACCAACTCGACCCCATCGCTGTGTGCATCTGCGGCGTTGTCTGCGTCTTTGCAGTCCTCAGCACCAAGGGATCGTCCCGCCTGAACTACGTCGCCTCGATCGTGCACCTCCTGGTGATCGTCTTCATCATTGTGGCAGGCCTCACGAAGGCCGACGCAGCCAATTACACCCCATTCACGCCCTTCAAGGCCCACGGCATCTTCAAGGCCTCAGCCGTGCTGTTCTTCGCGTATGTCGGGTTCGACGCTGTGTCCACATTGGCGGAGGAGACCAAGAACCCAGCGAGGGACATACCGATCGGCCTGGTTGGGTCCATGGTTGTGACTACAATTGCCTATTGCTTATTGGTCATCACATTGTGCCTGATGCAGCCGTACTACCAGATCGATACATATGCCCCGTTCTCGGTCGCGTTCGAGGCAGTTGGGATGGAGTGGGCCAAGTACATTGTTGCCTTCGGGGCGCTCGAGGGCATGACAACGGCGCTGCTCACTGGGGCCGTGGGGCTGGCCCGGTACGTCACGCACATCGCCAGGACGCACATGATGCCACCCTGGTTCGCCAAGGTCAACGAGAAGACCGGGACGCCGGTGAACGCCACCATCGTGATGCTCTCATCAACTGCGGTCATCGCCTTCTTCACGAAGCTCAACATCTTGGCTGACCTCCTCTCCATCTCCACATTGTTCATCTTCACGCTCGTGGCAGTCGCCCTCCTAGTGCGCCGGTACTACGTCAGCGGGATCACGAAGCCTGCCGACCGCAACAAGCTCATCGTCTGCATCTTGCTCATAGTCGGCTCTTCGATTGCGACTGCCTCTTATTGGGGTCTCAGCGAGAATGGCTGGGTAGGGTATGTGATCACGATGCCAATCTGGCTCCTAGCGACTGTGGCATTGAGGGTGCTTGTCCCGCAGGCCCGGAAGCCAAAACTATGGGGCGTGCCGCTGGTCCCTTGGCTGCCGTCGGCCTCTATTGCCATCAACATATTCCTGCTCGGTTCTATAGACCGGGCGTCATTCGAGCGGTTCGGGATATGGACCGGGTTCTTGCTGTTATACTACTACTTCTTTGGGCTACATGCTTCATATGACATAGCCAAGGAGAGCGGAGAGACCACGGGCAAGGATGGCTTGGAGTGGAAGAAGATTGAGGAAGGGGATGTGAGCTCCACAACAAATGCAGCCCCTGGAGGTGTAAATAACAACCGCGAAACTTCAGCGATTCCTAGTACTTAATAAAACAGAAGTGCCTAGTAAAATGCTGTCATTGCTGACGGCTGATGTTTAAAGTGTTCATGATACGTTGTGACATGTGACCCGAGAAGTGGGCGTTCATAACCAGACCTTGTTTTGAAGACTTTCATACTCCCTTGAGACTAGTTGTTCTCCGATTGATCATTATGATCATCGCAAACTTTAAGGTTAAGCATAACGTGATCAACTAAAAGCCGATTTGGTGGCAGTTAAATGGAGTGAGGCCGGTTGATCGCAGAGCCTGACTCGCCGCGTACGTACTCACGGCTTTCCACCTCAACGAGTGTATATACTCTGAGTCACACTTGGTTTATAAATAAATTTAAATACAAGAGGTCGCGACACTTTATACATGGAATATGGTTCGTGTCTCTAACTTCCAGGAACTTATTAGACATCTCATCTATCCTAAAACTAAATACATCTTGTTGTTAAACACAACACTCCAAACGACTTCTGATAGCTGTGCTTTTCGGTTTTCGGACATCGGGCCACACATTTTGGACGCCCAAAATCGAGCGTCAAAAGTCCAGTCCCTTCTATGCGCTAGCTCACGTCCGGTTCAAATCACGAACAACTCGGTCATCCACCCATTGAACCGAATCACCGAAATAGTAAAATGACTTGATTAGATAAATTAAAAGCACAAGAACTTGATTCAAAAAAGCGTGGACGGAGTCAAATGATTAGAATCTTTCGTTATACAATCTAGATTATAATCTAGATTAATGAGAATGCCTTCGATCAACAGATGCTCATGCGATTCATAGTTAACCATTTTGTACACAAGGATATAACACCTTCATTGATTATTTATTTTAGCACTACAATAATGTTACTTTATTATGTAAATCAGGTGTTACATTTGCACAATGAACCGATTCAAATTTGTCTATCAAACATATCTGATTTTATGAAATTTGCTTGGTAACACAGAGCACAAGTTTGATTCTCTATGCCATCAAGAGCAAATGATTCTACAATGAACCATCCAGTTTAGCTGATGTCTCACCTGGTCCATAAAATTAGTGTAATATTCCATGGTCCTACGACATACATATACCTCCCTAAAATGAGCTTTCTCATCATAAAAGTTAAAATTATTGCAATCCAGATTACACCATTTGATTCCGGACCTTATGAGGATTGACATCAGTTGGAGTAATGATTAAATTTCTTTTGTTTTGTCATTGGATTTAGAGATCATTGAAAAATAAGGAAACTTCAACAAATAAATCAACAAGATTACAAAAACTAAGAAAAACCTAAAAGATGCAAAATTCAAGTAACGTGCCAAATATGGAAGGCAAATATCACAAAAAGTTACATTTGAACAGAAGTGATGTAAACCAATGTCCTCATCAGAGGATAATGAGTTTGCCCATCAACCCAACTATGCCATGCTGCACTAAAGTGTTGAAGCTCAACTTACAAAAGCTGCATGAGCCTCAATGACCACAGAAGGAGAATATTATCTTCCTAAATCCAAGGTTTGATGGAAACTGGGAAGGCAATGCCAGGAATACAGCTGATAAGTTCCAGTATCTACTCCATTGACCCACACGTCGCCGAATATCCAGCTTCATATAAAAGAGAAGGTAGCTCAGGATCGGCTAAGAAGTCAGGACATGAGTTTTCCTTAGTTTTGCAGCAATAAAGTTACACCAATGAGTACAAACACATGAAAAGAATATGACTCATTGCCACTATCCCATTAAAAAACAAGCAGGTCATATATAAGCATGGCACTTCTCATCAATTAAACACTACTTGCTTTTAGAAGTTGGCATTTGACTTCCAAATGGAGCAATATAAGTGTCAAAGCAAGAACAAGATAATCTGTCTTACCTAATCAAATACACGAGGACCTTTTACAGCTAAAGAATTTGACGTCTAAATCTCTGGCTGTCTAAAGGATTCCCCGTTCATGTAGAATCACGGATTAAAATGGTCTTCGCAATATGTTCCATTGGATACTCTTCCCAAACCCTTTTGTTCTTAATTAAGTATTTAAGAAATCTCCAGAGGCCAAAAGCATATAAGACCAGTAACTTCAACATGGCAGATAAACATATTTGTACACTGGTTCTGTAATAGGACTGTAATAGAATACTAAATGCAAAAGGTACCCAACTCCGTGTATTGGCAATCAGGGATATTAAGTAACACACACAAATGAGCAAAAAGAAAAATCTTTCCTTACCTGTATTTGCAAACCACACTAGTATATCTCATCATCGGGAATATCTGGTGTCAAAAATTTCCTAGGGTCCTTACTGATCTCCTCATAATTCAATCTGGACTTCACCCTTTCAGGCACAGGCATCAAAGGAATAATAGTATCTCTATCAATTACCCCGTCAATGATTCCATACTCAACAGCTTCAATTGGAGACATGTACCGATCTCTGTCAATATCTTTTTCAACCTGTTCGAATGGACGCCCAGTGAAAGAAGAAATAATCTTGGTGACATTAGTTTTGTTATGCATAACTTCTCGGGCTTGAATTTCCACATCTATAGCTTGCCCACTTGCACCGCCAAGAGGTTGATGAATCATTATGCGTGTATTTGGCATTGCAAGACGCTTCCCTTTAGTGCCTCCACCAAGTATTATGGAAGCCGTTGAAGCTGAAATGCCAAGAGCCACAGTTGAAACATCAGCCCGGACAAGCTGTACGACATCATATATTGCCATTGTAGCACTGACATGAGAAAATAAGAGAGAAATCCATCAGAAAATTGAGATAAAACCTGCAGGTGTGAAAACATGAGGCCAACAGCATAAGAAACACACTCAATGATAACATTCTACATCGGATTGCGCCAAAGAGTCCATCATGCGGAAGAGACACGTATTGTGGCCTCAATAGAATGATGTATCACAACTGAACTTCGGAAGGTTAACAGGGACAGGTATTCCAATAAAATCTTGAAATGCTAGATGAGTAACAGGATAAAGCACTTTGGTTCCTAGCAGCAAGAATAAAGATGAAATCTAAAATTGTGTCCACTCGGAGTTATCTGGACTTATAGAACTCTAGCACAGAGTAAATGAGTGCAGGTTGATGCAAGACACCCATATTGGATATGGGCGGTTTGTGCCATAAAGATCAACTACGGAGACAATCTACTCATCACAAATTTTCGTGGAAAGGTAAAAGGATCCACATGTAGTTTTCATCAATTTCGAGAAACACGTGTCCAATTCTGACATTGAAAAGTAATAGTTCAGATTAAGAGCTCCAATAAGTAAGAACCCTTTTGTGGCATCAATTTTGATCAATACTCTCACAAGTTCTAGTCTCTTAATTCTTAAGGAATCAGTTAGGTCAAAAGTGTGTAATGAAGTCAAAATGCATTACAAGCAAATCAAAAGCAGTCTATTTCTCTCAAATAAATTGGAAGCCCTCCCAACAATAGATCACCAACACAAAAGGTTTTGGGCAGTCTCTTATGCCTGCACTGGGCATTCTTGAGGAGGATCTAGTGGACAAGAATTATGCACTTGACAAGGTCCTAAGTTCTACAAAACAGATCCAATAACTTTTACTGTCTTTCGGTTGAATTGGAAAGAGCGAAACAAGAGAGCTTTCGACAAGAAGGGGACGCCTATCCTTGCAATTACTGAAAGTTGGTTATTACTTGTAGATATAAATGCTAAAGTCGACACTATAGATGATTTATCTTGTTATTGAGCTCTTTCTCTATATAAGTTTGCACCCCTTTCATGCTCTATTTTGGTTATGGTCCAAAAAGCACCTACTTAGTCCCTTTCTTTTTCCTTAGCCACCGGTGACAATGAAAAGACATTTCAACGGAGCAAAATGGAACATATAACTATAATTTCATTTGGCAATTTATCGGGAACATACCTCGCAAGCTCAACTCTAACCCTCTCAAACTATCTAATCTTCTATTTCCACGAGAAACCCCTGACTGGCATTTCTTCAAACAACTCGTAAGCAGACCGAAAGAAATTACAAGAATTTCAATCTCAACACCTCCAAAACACCCAAAATCAGAGCAAACTCAGAAGACAACCAAGAACCACAACTCCGAACCGGACTTACCTAAGCGACCCACCGGGAGAATTAACGAAGAGCCGAATGTCCTTAGTGTGGTCCTGAGCGTCGAGCAAGAGCAACTGGCTGATAACCGCGTCCGCGACGAAATCGTCGATTCCGCTCCCCAGGAAGACGATGCGCTCCCTGAGCAGGAGCCCCATGGCGTCGGCCTCAGCGCCCCTCATGGCGGTGGCGGGCGTCTGAGGGGCCGACGAGACGGTGGGGTCGAAGGCCAGGGCGGAGGCGGAGGCGGCGGCTGCCCGGCGGGGTTTGAGGGAGGGAGCGAGATGGGTTTTGAGGGAGGAGAGAGGAGGAGGTGGCGCGTGGGGTCTGAGGGAGAGAGAAGGGGGTGATTTGGGGACATGGAGGGAGGGTTTGAGAGGAAGGAAGTGAGGTGAGGATGGAGCGGAGAGAGAGAGGAGGTCCATCCCTAGAGAGAGAGAGAGAGAGGTGGGTAAGGAAGAAGGTGAAAAGGAGAAGATAGTGAAGACTGAAGAGAGGAGGAGAGAACGGTGGTCAAATCTGATTTCAACGAGGGCAAAGCTCAGCTTGAACAAGTGATTTGTTGCAGAAACATTCACTGTCAACAAGATGAAGTATTCGACCAAAAAAAAAAAGATGAAGTAATTTTTAGACCAAAAAAAAAAAAATGAAGTAATTTGACAATTACATTGTTAGAATCAAGGTTGCAACTTTTGTTACATGGTCAGATTAAGGTTAGTGCGGTCAGGCTGCAAAGGTTATCCTTAAAATAACCCTATCTTTTTTTTTCACTCACTCTATTCAGCCCAATTCTCTTTAAAATATGTATATCCATTTTAACTCGGATCCCAATTCTGAGTCTGACCACTATTTAATAATAAAAAAAACTTTTTAAAAAAGGGTATTGTGTTTATGCAAGAGACCCTAATTATGAGCTCGAGCTCTAACCTCACATGGGTCACGACCGTGCAAATTCATACTCGCAAATGCTATGGCCACTCGAGCTTATGGCTATGATAGCCAGATTTTTTTGAATCGCGAAACTCGAGATCACCATGATTGCTCGAGCTTTGGACTCGCGGCTGTCATGACTGCTTGAGTTTTAAGCGACGAAGCTTGAGCATCCATGGCTGCCATGAGCGCGAAGCTGGCGTAGCCATAGCCTATGGTCACCAATCTCGTGACTATGGCCACGAGTTCAAATCTACCAGCCATTGTCAATGCGACCTTGAAGCTGAGTAAGCATGACCTTGAGCTTTATGAATTGAAATTCAAGCAACCGTGGGGCGCAATAAGCTCGATGCTTATGCACCCATATCACATGCTCGAAGCTTGAGTTGCCATGGCAACCTTGAGATTCATCACTCGAAAAGATCTCACGACAATGGCCGAGCTTCTCGACCATGGGTGGCCATGAAGACCTTGAGTATGAGATTGACCAATCATGATCACCGCGAGCTTAGAGCTTGAACTCGCAGCTGTGGAGAATTTGATAGACCTAATTGCCATGACAGTAGATGCAATGAAGGTAATGCACATGTGACATGGCACATCATATACTTAACAACATCTTTTGATTGACACTTGACAGGAGCTAAACAGAGTACCAACTGAAAATCAGTGCTTTGTTTTGAAATGAATAAAAGTTGAGGCCATAATTGACACTCGAGCTAAAACTGGTATTTTTTAAGGAAAGTAGATCTGCCTAATCTGGAAAGCCCGCAACATCATGTTATTCAAAGCTCAAACCACGAACCTCGAGCACATAGTCGATTTTTTTTTTGTCAGAGCACATAGTCGAATTAGCATTGGCCATGGGAGACAATTTCAGCAGTTGGTCAGATCTACCTCAGGTCTGGTCGCCTCCTCCTCCATGTGTTCTGAAGGCATATGTCGATGGGTCTTTGTCCAAGAAATAGGGGAGGGAGCTATCGCATGTGTGTGCCGAGACAGCCACGGGCGGTTGATGGACGGCTTCACCCGTCCTGTGAGAGTTGCATCGACGATTCAGGTGGAGGCAACATCCATTCTGGAACCCTTCAGATTTTTCAAGACAAAGTCACAATCGAAGCTGGAACCGGAGAGTAACCGAACTGATCTGGTAAGAGAGATAAGTGAAGGAACATATCAAGGAAGCCAGGAAGCGCACGGAATTATTGCTGTAGCCCAAGCTTGGGCCAAGCTTTTCCCACACTTCAAGATGGCCCATTGCAGGAGAGAGTGCAATAAGGTCATCAAAGCCCACCACAACAAAACCGTGCCTTCTAATTTAACCGCCCATCCCCCTACTTGTCTTCTAGAAGGGGAAGAGCAATTCTCCAGGTTCCGTATAGGTTTTAGGTACCTGGAACCTACCCGTATATATAGGTTCTTCATTTTTTGGAACCTAGAACTTACCATGCATATCTTGGAACCAAGAACTTACCATATCCTAGGCTCTAGGGTCGGGTCCAGGTTCCACCCAAGTTCCACATATATTCTTAGTTGAATGATTACTATGACTAATTACATTGACCACTATCTACTACTAAAATTTGCTAACCACAACTCATATTTAGACACATGAAAAGTATGAAACAATGACAAAGTAAAAGTTTTAATGATAAAGTGGTTCAGGATTACATACTCACATCGTCCTTATGAAATATTACAAGATGACGCGAAGACATATACTAAGAAAAAAAATATAAAAACTTATTTCAGGTTCCGGTTCCACCTACCTAGAACTTGCAACCTGCCTGTCAAAACAGGTTCCCTAATTTTTGGAACCTGGAACCTACCCTCTATATCCTGAAACCTAAAACCGATCAGTTTCTAATGTTCCAATTCTACAGGTTTCAGGTTCTACCTTGGAACCATGCTCACCCCTACTCTGAAGCTTTTATTTCGTCTCCTAAGACTTTTTCTTAATGAGAATGCATAATATGTTTTTCGATAAAAAAAAAAGGAAATTAGATCTGCTCTATCGGTAGACAACTAATTACAATTGAAATTTGTGATAATTAAACATCCGTATTTTATTTTGAGTCAATCAAATATTATGAGGTTAATGAGTAAAATATTAACTGATAAGTAAATAATTCATGTGATAATATTTGATGTTATCATGATATTGCATAATTACTTATCATATATTAGAAGTTATTCACAATATGGCAATTAGTAAATTGTAATCTAATTTATGATTTTCTAAATTATATCTATAAAAAAATAATACTCAAATTATTTTGTTATTATTAATCCTGTCATACTGTTAACCACGTAACAATAATATTTATAAACACCTTTTCATTGGAGGAGTCGCAGCCTTAGCCGGACAAGACAGGGCCAGCTAACACAATTACATATTAAAAGATATACATCTAAATATTAATAATAATTTACTAACTAAAAATATATGAAAAATCAAATATTGCACTTATTGAAGTGATAATTATTAAAGTTGTAATATACACACATTGTATGCGTCTAACTTTTATTCCAACATGCATAAATTATCAAATAAAAATTTTGGTAAGTTTATATCTAATGCTTTACATGGTTGCGAAATTCATGAATAATGACCGACTGTTAGACTCTGTTTAGTTCACAAAAAATGGATGATTTTGGCATCTTCCTAAAAACGATCGCTTGTTTTGTTTGAAATAATTAGTTATGCCTAATTATTTAACCAAAAAAAAATGGAAGATATATTTTTATTGTTGACAACAAGTTATGCCTGAAAATTTTCATGGACGATGAGCATATTATTCGTCCATTCATTTTTGTAAGTGATATTGGCTATTATTTTAGAAAATTATTTTTCAAATCATTCATTTTCTGCGAAACAAACAGATCCTTAAAGTGATAAATATTACATAACTATAATTCTGATTTTTCAAATCATTCATTTTCCGAAAATTCTTTTGCTTTCCTCGCCTTCTTACGTATTTTATAATGAAACCATACAATACGATAGGTATTACATTACTTAAACCATTGCATTCTAGCTTTATTCTACTATTGAAACCAAAAAAGTGCTATATCTTTGTTAGGAGGAATCAACTGGGAAAAAAAGGGTTTGCATGTATCTACGATAATTTATAAAAGGGCTTTAGTGCCATTAAACATTATTTTCTTTTTCGTGTTTTCTCACTAGACATCTAAACAACATTGAAATTTAATCTCACAAATTTTTTCCTGTCTTCTTTCTCTCATAATTAGTTTTAATTCATTTTCCTTCCTAACAATATAACAACCACCAAGGATACCGAAATGAAAGTCTAAGGGCCTGTTACTAAGCGGATTCGGATCGCCTAACATTTCCTCAGAAGGTTAGATACCTAAACTTGTAATTCGGGCAATTCATTTTTGGACAAACGGCCCAGATCTCCTGTTTTTAGAGAGCAATTTTTTAAATTTTTTATATATATTTTTGTTATTAATAATTTGGGCTGTCCATTCATAACACGGACGGCCTGGATTGCAAGGTTATGGCCTAACCTTCTAAGGAAAGGTTAAACGATCCCTTTCCGTTACTAAGCTGGCTTTCGTACATTTACAAGTTTGCCCCCGATGGATTGACCTATTACCCTCTTAGGTAGGCAGTGGACGTTTGCAGGACAAAAGGGTCCGCATTTGTTTTCTGAAGCTATTAACTGTAAACGGTTTCAATCAGTTATTTGTAGATGAAAATCATTGAAAATAATCAAATGTAATTAGTTCGATATCTGATAAAATGGATTGATGAAGCTGTTATGTGACATATCAATTTGCAAATCGTAATTGTTATCTCTTAGTAAAGTTGCTCTCATTTCCCCTCTCTCTCTCTCTCTTCCAATCTTGCCAACCTTCTCCGTTTCTTCTTCTTGGGTTTCGTCGTGTATCGAGGTTAAAGAAGCGAGGTAGAGGGAGAAAGAACAGCCAGGAAGATGACGGGGAATGGCACAATGATGGTCTCGTCTGGAGATGAACAAGAGAAGGCCGTTCCGCTGTGGTTGAGGCCGATCGCGAGGGCCAAGCTCTTCAGCTCGTGTGAGACTCATCTCTCCGAAGATCGCAATTTCTACTGTAGAGCTTGCATGGTCGCTCTCTGCGAAAAGTGCAAGAAGCAACACGATCTTTCTAAACACGAGATGATACAGGTACTAACTTCTATTTCGAATCGTATTCGCGTCTGTAATCATATTAGCATTTTGTTCTGTCAATGTGTCGTGAAAATGTGCAGCATATGATTCGTATCTTTGCATGATCAAGAAAATGGGAAATTTGGATTTCTTTTTCCTCATTAGAATATTTGCCCCACCTTAGTTCTTTTTTCCTTTTTTTTTTTCAGGCGTATAAAGTGGGAAGACACGTGTCGTTCAGAATGGAGGACTTGCAGTCGCTCTGGGATATTTCCGATATATGTCCATACACTTCCAATAAGCGGCTCGTCGCGTACATATGCAAAAGAGGAGATGGGATCGCTTCCTCCAGTAGTCAGAGGAGCGTTGCGGAGTGCGAATCTTGCCAATATCAGCTCAAGTCGCCGGACGCCAAGTATTGCTCCGTGGAATGCAAGGTAACGAAACGATCGAGCGCCCATTGGCGGATGAATCGGGTTTCGAGCCGCCCGCGTCGCGCGTTAATTTTGAATGTTTCATGATGTCAAGAACGTTTTCTCGCACGCCGAGTCACTCCTTCTTGCTTTTCCTCGGTAGGTTGAAACCGTGATGAAGAAGAACGGGAGTGGAAGTATGAAGAGCGAAGCAAAGAGGGAGGAAAAGACCGTCTCAGAGGAGAGTCCTAGCAATGTCAAGTCATTCAGAAAACGGCCAAGGAAGCAGAAAAACCCGCAGAGAGCTCCACTTTATTAGGCGAGAAGATTGGAAATTGGTACTCACTGAAACTTGTACGACGACCTTTGTTATTTTTTCTCCCTTTTGTGTAAGGGGTTATAGAGTGTTATTAGCACACGCATGATGATCCTCCATGTGTCTTGCAAAATAAACGCTATTTCACTTGCTGCAATGGCCACTGATTCTCCAAGAAGGGAACGGACTACTTGAGAAGCTTGTTTGATCTTAGGCCTTTGCTAGCCTGACCATGTATTGTCATTTGGTAATGGACGGTCAAATAAATGCCAGCCACAAACTTGTTTTTGATCTTTGATATGTTTTTTTTTTTCCATCTGTGCAAATATCCGTTTCATCTATTGTCAAAGCCGCGCGAATTAAGCCCCATCCTTTGAACCGATGCGCAGACCGGCAGCGATAAGAAATTAGGTACGTAACATCAATCGAAATAGACGTGAGTAGACATAAAATTCTGAGAAATGCTCATCTATTGTCAAGGGAGCTACGATCGCTGTGAGATATTTCCGATATTTGTCCGTGTACTTTCAACGAGTGTCTCGTTGCTTACATGCACAAAAGGAGAGCTGAGATCGCTCGCTCTCGCCATCAGAGCGGCATTAAGGAATGTGAATCTTGCCAGTAGGGGCTCAAGTTGCCGGACACACCAACTAGGGGTGTCAAAATTGAACCGAAAACTGAACTGAGCCGAACCAAATCGGAATTGCATGCTTTTTTTTAGTTCGGTTCACTTTTTGATTCGGATAATTGAAAGAACTACGTTTCTTCTGACCAGTTTGGGATTTTTTTTTTTTAATTTTTTAATTTTTTTTTTCAGTTCAGTTCAACGGTTAACCGAACTGAACTGTGCAGGTCTCTTCTTTGTTCTTGTACCCACAGATCTGGAAAATGATATTGAGCTCGAAACCCTAAATCCCTCCATCGGCATCCACAACCCCCCAAAAAAATAATAATAATAATCACTAAATCCTCTTCGTCGTCTCTCTCAATCGACCCGAGCCAGATGAAACCCTAGATTAGGCAATCGCAGAGAGCTCGAACCCCAGAGGCACCAGCCTAAATCCTCTTTGTCGTCTCTCTCTCGATCTTGTCTTTTGAGCAATTTCACTATCAGAAATGAAGAAAAAGAAAGCAGACCCATTTCCAGAAACGCCCGAAGAAAGTTTCAGAACACACGACAAGAACAGAACACATACCGATGGAGGGAACAAAATTCTGATCATTATTACACCTTCAAGGAATGGGCTTGCTTCTATCTCGGATTACCCTCCCCGTGTTCTTCGTCGTCCTCCTCCTCTTGCTCACGCCCATCAGCCCTCTTCTGACTTCGCCGACCTGGTCTTTCATGGGCTTTATTAGAGGAATATCAAAGGAAAATTAAATCATACATAATCAAAATAGATATAGAAAATCATAGCAAATATCCTAAAAATCTCTAGAAGATATCCAAAATATCTGAAACATGCACTCTCAAACTCATGGTGACTAGTGAGCTTGAGTTTAAATCAATGTCAAACAGTGCTCGGACACGCTGCGTGGCATCAGGCTTGGTGGATCCGCAGCGAGGCCATGTGTGAGATCGCGTTTACCAGATCTGATTTGTTTGATGGAAGCGAGTTTGGTAATAGTGTTGGCTTCTTGAAACGAGTCGTGAAAGATTGAGAACCGGAGACATGACTTTGCTATTGGGACAATAATTTAACAAACACGGCCAACATGGCTGACTTAGCTACATCGAGTGGAATGAGCCGGGCACTGTTGAGCAAAGGATATTGTGTGAAGACGCGTCTACCTCCATGGAAAAGAAAAGAACAACTTGGCAAAGTATCGCTGACATCGTAACACGATCACCGTGATGCTAAACACTACCAGAGAATGCCCAGAACGTAGAACATCGCACTGCACCTCGTGCATAGTGGTTGCCTCAAGAAAGGAGGCTTTGATACTAAATAAGATTAGAGCTATAGCGGAAGAAAATTTGTGAAATTTTGGTGTATTTCGATGTTATATAAAAGAGAATAGAAAAACTTTATTACAAGACAATTAAATGAAACAAAATCAGATATACACAATCAAAATAGATATAGAAAATCACAGGAAATATTCTAAACATCTCTAGAAGATATCTAAAATATGTCAATCGTCCTCCTCAAACTCATGGTGGCAAGTCATCTAAAGTTTGAATTAATGTTGAATAGTGCTCTAACATGTTGCGTGGCATCACGCTTGTTGGATCCACAATGAGGCAGTGTGTGAGACTACGTCTACTAGTTCTGGTTCATTTGAGGGTAGCTAGTCTAGCAGTGGTGTCGACTTCTTGAAACGAGTAGTGAAAACTCGAGAACCGAAGACATGGCTTTGCTGTCTGGACAATTACTTAACAAACACAATCAATATGGGCAAGCGGAATAAGCCAGGCACTGCTGAGTGAAGTTTATTGTGAGAAGATGCATCTACCTTCATGGAAAAGAAAAGCTAGACTTGGTGGCGCATCGCTAATGTTGTAACATGATTACCGTGATGCTGAACATTGCCAAAGAATGCTTGATGCTTAGAGCACCACATCGCATTTGTGCGTAGCAGTTGCCTTAGGAAAGGAACTGATATCAAATTAAGATTAGAGCTAGAGTGGAAAAGATAATTTGGTGAAATTTGTGTATTTCGATGTTACATAAAAGAGTACATATAAACTTTATTATAGGACTATCAAAGGAAATCAAATTAGACATACACAATCAAATAGATTTAGAAAATCACAAGAAATATCGTAAATATCTCTAGAAGATATCTAAAATATCTAAAACATCTTCCCTCAAGCTCTAGTCACCTTGAGTTTGAATCAATGTCGAATAATGCTCCATCACATTGCATGGCATCGGCCGTGGTGGATTCGCAACAAGGCAGTGTATGAGACCGCATCTACCAGATCTGATTCGTTTGAGGGCAGTGAGTTTGGTAGTGGAATCGGCTTCTTGAAATGACCAATGACAAATCGAGAACTAGAGACATGACTTTGCTGTCGGGACAATAATTTAACAAACGCTGTAGCCACAGCAAGCGAAATAAGCCAGGTACTGTTGAGCAAAGGTTATTACGTGAAGACGCATCTACCTCAATGGAAAAGAAAAGCTCAACTTGGCGATGCGTCGCTGATGCCATAACACGATCACCGAGACGCTGAACACTGCGAGATAATGCCTAATGCATAGAGCATCGAACCGCATCTCATGCATAGCAGTTGCTGCAGCAAAGGAGGCTCTGATACCAAATTAAGATTAGAGCTAGAGCATAAAAGGAAATTTTTTAAATTTTTGTGTATTTCAATTTTATAGAAAAGAAATTTATTACATGATTATCAAAAGAAATCAAATCAGATATACATAATCAAAATAAATATACTAAATATTTCTAGAAGATATCTAAAATATCTCAAACATCATCCCTCAAACCCATGGTGACTAGTCATCTTGAGTTTGAATCAATGTTGAACATTGCTACAATACAGTGCGTGGCATCAGGCTTAGGGGATCTGCAGCGAGACGACGTGTGATACTGTATCTATCAGATGTGGTTCGTTTGAGGGCAATGATTTTGGTATTAATGTCAGTCTCTTAAAACAAGCAGTGAAAAGTTGAGAACCGAAGACCTGACTTTGCTATCAGGATAATAACTTGATAAACGCGGCCAATATAGTTGGCGTAGCTACATCAAGTGGAATAAGCCGGGCACTACTGAGCGACGATCATTGTGCGAAGATGTGTCTAACTCCATAGAAAGGAAAAGCTTGACTTGGCGATGCGTCGCTGACGTCGTAACATGATCACTGTGACACTGAACACTATTAGAGAACGCCAGATGTGTAGAGCGCCACAATGCACCGTCACCTTGAGTTTGAATCAATGTCGAGCAATGCTCCAACACGTTGCACGGCATCAGGCATGGTGGATCTGCAGCAAGGCAGTGTGAGACTACATCTACCAGATTTGGTTCATTTGAGGGCAGCGAGTCCAGTAGTGGTGTCAGCTTCTTGAAACGAGTAGTGAAAAGTCGAGACTGGGACATGACTTTGTTGTCGTAATAATAACTTAAGAAACATAGGCGATACGGCTGGCGTAGCTACTGCAAGCTGAATAAGCCATTGCATTGCTGAACCAAAGTCATTGTGCGATCTACCTCCATGGAAAAGAAAAGTTTGACTTTGTGACTAGTCGGTAATGTCATAACCCGATCACCGTGATGCTGAACACAACTAGAGAATGCCCGGTGCGTAGAGCGCCGCATCGCACCCCATGCATAGCGGTTGCCTCAGGAAAGAAGGCTCCAATACCAAATTAAGATTAGAGCTAGAGCGGAAAAGAGTATTTGTGAAATTTCTGTGTATATCTTTGTTATAGAAAATAGTACATAGAAACTTTATTACTGGACTATGAATCAAATAAGATATACACAAAAAATAGATATAGGAAATCGTAGGAAGTATCCTAAATATCTCTAATGTAAAATATCTCAAACATCCTCCCTCAAACTCAAAGTGACTAGACATCTTGAGTTGAATCAATGTCGAATAGTGTTCAAACATATTGCGTGGCATGTAGATCCACATTGAGGCAATGTGGGAGACTGTGCCTACCATATCTGGTTCATTTCAGGGCAACGACTCTGGAAGTAGTGTCAGCTTCGTAAAACGAGTTGTGAAAAGTCGAGAACCGGAGAAGGTTATTGTGGGACACTGTGCCTACTAAACAAACGCGACCGATACTGCTGGCATAGCTACAACAAGCAAAATAAGCCAGGCATTGCCGAGCGAAGGTTATTGTGTGAAGACGCATCTACCTCCATGGAAAAGAAGAGCGCAAAGGTTATTGTTCGAAGACCTGTCTACCTCCATGGAAAAGAAAAGATTGACTTGATGATGTGTTGTTGATGTCGTAACACGATCACCGTGTCGCTGAACACTATCAAGAAATACTTGGTGCGTAGAGCGCCACATGATGCGCACCCCGCGCATAGCGGTTGCCTTAGGAAAGGAGGCTATCATATCAAATTAAGATTATAGCAAGGGCGGAAAAGACAACTTGTGAAATGTCTGTGTACTTCGATGTTATAGAAATAGTACAAAGAAACTTTTTTACAAGACTATAAAAATAATCAAATCAAATATACATAGTCAAAATAGATAAAGTAAATCATAGGAAATATCTTAAATATTTCTAGAAGATATCTAAAATATATCAAGCGTTCTCCCTCAAACTCATGGCCACTAGTCACCTAGAGTTGGAATCAATGTCGAACAGTGCTCCAACATGTTGCGTGGCATTAGGCTTGGTGGATTCACAACGAGGCGCTGTGTGATACCACGTTTACCATATCTAGTTTATTTGAGGGCAGCAAGTTTGGTGGTTGTGTCGGATTCTTGAAACGAGCATTGAAAAGTCGAGAATCGGAGACATTTGAGTGGAAGAGCATGCGTCCTTTGCGAGCCGAAGAGGATGCGTTCTTTGCTATCAAGACAATAAATTAACAAATGCGTCGGTTATGGTTGGCGTAGCTAGAGCAAGCGGAATAAGGAGGCACTGCTGAGCGAAGATTATTGTGCGATGATACATCTACCTTTATAGAAAAGAAAAGCTCGACTTCGCGACACGAAGCTCGCATTGTAACACGATTTGCTCACCACATGCGCTAAGGCTACCTCAGGCAAGAAGGCTCTGATACCAAATTAAGATTAAATGTGGAGCGAAAAATAAAATTTATGAAATTTCTGTGTATTTCGATATCATAGAAAAGAGTACATAGAAAGCCTATCTAGAGACTTTATTGGATGACTTTAAAAGGAAATCAAATCAGATATAAATAATCAAAATAGATATAGAAAATCACAAAAAATATCCTACAATTTTTTTACATATAAAATATCTCAAACGATTGACATTTACAATTAGCCATTATAAGTGTCATACCATTTCCAATTATTTATACCAAGTAAAATTAATTCTATTTTTTTTTTTCGGAAAATAGAATAGAATAAGGAAGCTTGAGAAGAGTGATGTGGACGGTGGACCATCGTCCAGCACCGCGCACGTTCACTTTAATGCTAATTATGCAGTCTCCATCGAGGGCAAACATGTAAATACCGGAAAGCCAGCGGGTTAAGGCGTGATGTAATCTAAAAATATGCCCAATTCTTTTCCAATCAACTCCTTGATCTTTTCTTTTGACCAAAAAAAAAAAAAAAAGCTCCTCAATTTTTAAATTTGTCTAATTAAGTTATTGAATTTGCATAACTTGTAAGAACATCTCCTAACGACTTTTGAATTCGGTAGATCGGGATAGACATGTACGCTGAAATGGACAATAATATAGTTTAATCATTCTTATATCAGACTATCTCTCAACATGTGAAATTAAGAATTGCAAAATGAAAATTACAGCCAAACCCTAAGAATGAGATTTCTTAGCATGAACGTTGTACTTGGAGTTTTCCATGTCGAACTTTTATCGGCTCTAAGAGCCACATAAAACCCTATTAAGTATTTTGACCAAAAAAAAAAAACCCCCAATTAAGTATTAACTAGGTTTAGAGCTGGAGAGATTGATAATTTTTTTTTTTATGTAGTTCACATTATTGGTTAGACAAATTAAAAGTGCAAGAACTTGATCGATAAACATCTCCAAATTAAATACGGAAATTTATACCTTCACAAAAGATGTATCGAACATAAGAATTACTAGCTTTCGAGCTATGATAAGGGAGTTTCCTCATCTTTTGTGATTTTGGGTTTAGGCCTTGTTGGATGATTGTAATAATAATATTATGAATGCATTAGAGACTGTTGTGACGAAACGCGGAAAACAAACTCAGAACAACAAGGATTTACGTGGTTCGATCAAGGTGATCTACGTCCACGGGCGAGGCAAAACGAGATTCCACTATAATCAAGGAGAATGCAGATTACAAAAGTCGTTCTTAGCGACTGACAAAAGCTCACAGCTCACAGCTCACAAATCTCTCAGATGACGAAAAAATCGCCGTACTACAAAATAAACCCTAGCCGCAGTAGTAAATAGGGCCCAAAAAATTTTTCTCGGGGGCGTTGCCCCCGAACCCTCATTGCGATCTGTCGCACCGCTATAGAGATTTGTTCGTTTACTCCGAGTTGGGCCTATCGGCCCAACTCTCCGCGTCACGAACCAAATCTCAATTTTCTCTCCAATTTTGGGTCGCACAAAAAATATGTCGGGTCGGGTAATTAACTAGGCCGAGTACATAAAATTCAAGACATATTTAACAGAGACAATGCGTTGAAGTGCACCCTTAAGGTCGCTCAAAGAGGTAGACTAGTTAAGATGCTTGAAAATTGACCTGAAAAGTGAAAACCACATGCCCAATCAATGAACTAAAAAAGATGAATTTCATTAATTGCCTTATGAATTCTTCTACAAGTGCGAGCTCGATCCTCATTTCGTCCTCACTGTGTATGCTCGGAGCCGGAGCTTGAGCGTCCATGGGTGGCCTTGAGATTCATGGCTCGGAAAAATCTCGCGACCATAGTTGCCGTCAGCTTCGCGGCTTAGTAAGCTCTCGCGGTCAGGCCTTATTGGGAAGATACTGGAATGGAAGTCTTAACATTTACAAGTTTGCTTCCAGACATTTACAGTTTTGCCCCCCGATGGAGCTATTGCCCTCTTAGGTTGTGAACGGTTTCAATGAGTTATAATTGGTAAATGAAAATCATAAAAAAAATAATCACATACAATTTGTTCAATATTTGATAAAATGGATTGGTGAAGCTGCTAGGTGATATATCAAATTGACATTATCAACATCAATCGTTATTCATTTTTTTTATATATAATCTCGAGAAAAGGGTGGATCGTAACTATTTTATTAATAGATAAAAACCAAAAAAAAAAAATCATCACAATATTTGCAAATGAAAACCGCAGAAAACAATCAAATACAATTATACGGTTTCCGTTGTGTGATGTGTTAATACAAATAGTAGCTAATTTTTAATCCAAGGACTCAAATGAATCGTAATTAACCTATCTATAGACCAAAATCAAATAACAAAATTACATCGTAACTTGCATACCTTTGCAAATGACGGGGAAGGATGCAACAACTTCTCATCTGGAGATGATCAAAAGAAGGACATTCCACTATGGTTGAGGGCGATCGCAAGCGCCAAGTTCTATAGCTCATGTGAGACTCATCTATTCGAGTAGTGCAATTTCTACTGTAGAGTCTCCATGATAGCTCTCTGCAAAGAGTGCAAGAAGCGACATGATCTTTCCAAGCATAACATGATATAGGTACTAACTTGCATTTCAAATCATCCTCGTGTTGGTAATCTTAACAACATTTATATCATCGGTCTGTCGTGAAAATGCACAGCATACTACTCTTTTGTTTGCATGATCAAGAGAAGGGAAAATTCGGATTTCTTTCCTTATTTCAAATTCTTTGCCCTTTTTTGAGTTTTTTATTTGGGTTTTATTCTTTTCAAGCGTATGAAGTTGGCAAGATGCCTCGTTCAATTTGGAGGACCTGAAGTTGCTGTGGGATAGTTTCGATATAGGTCCGTACACTTCCAATGAATTGCTCATCGCTTTCATATACCAAAGAGGAGATGGGATTGCTCGCTCCCGCAGTCCAAGCGATGTTGTGGAGTGTAAATCTTACTAGTACTGGCTCAAGTCGCTGGGCTCCAAGTACTGCTCCGTGGAATGAGATATGACAATACAGTCGAGCTCAATCCACCCATGTCTTGCATTAAGTTTGAATGTTCCGAGAAGTCGAACTTTCTCTCACATATGGGTCATTCTTTCTTTTTTTCCCTTGGCAGGTTGAAGCCATGACGAAGATGAATGGAAGTGGAAGTACGAAGAATGAAGCAAAGAGGAAGGTAGAGACCATATCCGAGGAGAGTGCTAACAATGTATAGTCATTCAGGAAAGAACCAAGAAAGCAAAAAACCACCTGCGGAGAGCTCCACTTCATTAGTCGAAGATTGGAAATCGCTACATATGTTTAATCTTCTGGTACATTTTTGACAGGGCTTATTGAAACCACTACGATCTTTGTTATTTGTCTGCCTTTTCTATAAGTGATAGAGAGTGTTATAGAAATGCTTTCCTAACAGTACAATGGTACAATCTTAATTGTAGATCTCATTGATTGGGAGACCGTGTAGTCAGAAATAACTAGCAGTGCTGTCAAACTGACAGGCTAGCAATGTCCGGAGTGTTATTAGCACACGCCTGATCCGCTATGTATCTAGTGAAATAAACGCATTTTTTCTTTGCTCCAATACGAAGTATATTTGTCTTCTCTTCTAAGTATATCAGTTATATTAGCTTCTCGTAGTTTGAGTTCTGGTGCTGCACTACCACTAATATTTCAAGAAGGAAACGGGCTGCTTGAGAAGCGTCTATCAGCAAAAATGGCCGAAAAATATTACTATTAATTTTATTGTCGTCATTGTTACTGCTATTAATCACAAAAAGCCATCAAATTTTTTCCAAAAGCCAGTTATGGTTTTGGGGCAACTCGCTAAATCTTGTACCTAAAATATCTCTCGAGTTCTGTAAGTTTTTCACTCTTGTTGGGGTCAATTCTTTTCCAATCAACTCCTTGATCTTTAAATTTGTGTAATTAATTTCATTGAATTTTGCATAACGTTTCAGATCATGTCCCTATAACTTTGAATTCGGTTTATTAGAATAGACATGTACGTTGGGATGAATAAGAATATAATGTTAAAAATTCATTACGGACTATCAATCAATATGTGGGATCAAAGAAATTCAAGATGAAATCACGGCCTAGCCCTGATACTGAGGTTTCTCAGCATGAATGTTGTCCTCAGAGGTTTCCATGTCAAATTCATATCGGCTCTTTATTGGCCACGTCAAACCCAATTATGTGTTAACTAGGTTTCGAGCTAAAGAGATTGATAGAATGATTATGTAAGTTAAAGTACTTGGTTAGACAAATTAAAAGTGCAAGAACCTAATTGATAAATATCCCCAAATGACAAAAATAGACTTTCACAAAATGAAAAATCCGACAAAAGAATTACATATTAGCTTTCGCGCTAATATGTAATAATGATAAGGGAGTTTACTCATCTTTTGATGGTTTTTGGGTTTATGCTTTATTGGGATGACTGTAATAATGATATTATAAATCCCTTAAGATCGCTAAAAAAGGGTAGACTAATCAAGATGCATGAAAGTTGACCTGAAAACCACATGCCTAATCACCAAACTAAAAATGATGCATTTCATTGCCTTTAGAATTTCTCTGCGTGTATGAGCTCGATACTCATGTGCTCCTCCCTGTGTGCTTGGAGCTTGAGCGTCCATGGAAGCCTTGAGGATCACGGCTTGATAAGGTGTTGCTGCCACGGCCACGAGCTGGAGTAGCCACCGCGGCCGCAACCATGAGTTTGAGTTCTCTCACACACACACACACACACATACACACATGTTGTCTTATTTGTTACCTAATTGATGCCATATAGGTAATGGTATGCCACGTTGGATCTTTAACAGTATCACTTGACGGAAATTTGATAGGGGTTGAAAGTTGGTGCTTTATTATTTAAAAGAAATTGAGTTCAGAATTGAGACCTGAACTAAAGTTAATGTTTTATCAGGAAATTAGGCCCATTTTATAGGTAGACTAATATTTAAAATTAAAATTTGCCTTAATCATATCTGATATTTTTTTTGGGTGTATATAATGATGTCACATATCATAAGATTATTGAATAGAATATTAGGTGATAGGTAAATAAATGATGTAATAATATTTATGTTATCGTGATAATGCACAAGATATTAATTAGCATATTATTTGTGGCTCTCTATTAAATACAATATACAAAATATTATACTGTAGAATGGCTTTCTCAATGATTGTTATTTAAACTAATGCTTAGATTTTTATTGCTATTATTCCTATCGTACTTTTAACTATGTACTAAGTAATATGCAATTCATCATAATTACATAAAATATGATGAAATGTAAGTACGGATAATAAAATTAGTTACTAGATAATGTCATTATAAACTGTTTTTCTTTCTTTTTTTCTCGATAGCATCCAAACAACAGTATAATTAGAAGCACATAAAAATGATATAATCTCGGATCGAAGATGTGTTTTTATGGGAGTATGACTGAGCTGGCTTTTAGACGTTTACCCTGATGGAGCTATTACCCTATTAGTTTAATAGGGTAACTGTAAACGGTTTGTTTTATCAAGTTACTAACCGTAAATGGTTTCGATTAGCTATTTGCTTATCAAACACAATTTGTTTAATATCTTTCTCCTTTAGTCGTTCACCCTCAGTTGCACTAGCGCTTTAGCAAAGTCTCTTTCATTTCCTCTCTCAATCTCAATTACATAAACATTTTCGCAGCCTGCTCTCTTTCTTCTTCCTGGGTTCCATTCTTTATCAGATTAAAGAAGCGAGGGAGAGGGAAAAGAAAAGCCACGAGAATGACCGGGAAGGATACAATGATGGTTTCATTTGGAGATGATCGAAAGAGCGTCGTTCCATCGTGGTTGAGGCCGATTGCACGCATCAAGCTCTATGACTTGTGTGAGACTCATTCCTCCAAAGAGTGCAACTTTTATTGTAGAGTCTGTATGGTCGCTTTGTGCAAAGAGTGCAAGAAGCAACACGATCTTTCCGAGCATGAAATCATAAAGGTACTAGTTTCTATTTCGAATCGTCTTCACGAAAATGCGCAAGTTTACTACTACTCTGTATATTTTCATGATCAAGAAAATGGAAACTGGGGTGGCTTCTCCTCATTTCGAATTCTGTGCCCCTTTATATTTTTTTCTTTCTGGGTTTTAATCTTTTCAGGCGTATAAAGTTGCTAGAGTGTCATCGTTCAGAATGGAGGACTTGGAGCCTTTGTGGGATATTTCCGATATCTGTCGGTACAATCAAAACGGGTGGCTCGTTGTGGTCATATATAAAAAAGGAAATGGGATTTCTCGCTCGCAACTAGAACGATGCTGCGGAGTGCGAATTTTGCCAATACCTGCTCAAGTGGTCGAGCGCTAAATACTGCTCAGTGCAATGCAAGGTGACAATTATGCACATCTTCTTTAACGAAACGGGTTCCAACTGTAATTCGTTCTTATTTTTCCATTATAGGTTGAAGCCGTGATGAGGGATGAATGAAAGTGAAAGTATCAAGAACGAAGCAAAGAGGAAGGTGGAGACCATATCACTGGGGAGTGCTAGCAACGTGGAATCATTTAGAAAATGATCAAGAAAGCAGAAAACCCTCAGAGAGCACCATTTTATTAGCCAACGATTGGTCACTAGCAAACTTGGTGAAAATCGGGGTTGGCTACTTGGTTTTGGTACATAATGGTTGATTTTTCTTTCAATTTTTTTGCCACATTCTTGATAGGATTGTTGTTCTGTTTTTGGTGTTGGATCCACGAGGAATGTAGGGAAATAAGCTCTATTTTGCTTTACTCTGATACGAAGAGATGTCACAATAATCTTTCTTTCAGTTCTACGAGCGAACATGACCACCAAGTATCTTCTACTATCCAACAGCAAGCTCAGTTCCATTCCCATTTCGGCATACTGAGTCGGAGTTTGATGGGACCTCTATTCAACTCCTTGAAATTCAACTCTATCTAATTAAGTCATTGAATTTTCATTTCTTATCTAACGATGTCCCTATAACTCCGAATTCGGCTAATTGGAGTGGATATATTCATTGGGATTGGGAAGGACGAGAATATGACGTGAAAAAAACTTTTTTCCATTACGGACTATCAACCGATGCATGAGGTTAAAAACTTCGAAATGGAAATTACAACTAGGCTCCAATAATCAAATTTTGCAATGTGAGCGCGGACATTCGCATTGCAAAATTTGATTACTAGAGCTCGCATTATTGATGGCAAATTCTCATAGACATATTGAATCCAATTGAGAATTAGCTAGATTTATAGCTAGAAAGTTATGATTAGAAAAATTATTCAAGTTCAATTACTTGATTAGGCAAATTAACTAGTTTGCCCCTGATGGTGCTATTACCCTCTTTTGCAGGACAAAAGAGTTCCCATTTGTTTTCTCAATTAACTAACTAACTATAAACCGTTTAAATAAGTGATTTGTAAATGAAAAAAAAAAGATAATCAAATACAATTTGCTCGACATCTGATAAAATGGATTGATGAAGCTGTTATGTGATATATCAACAATAAATTGTAATTATAATTTTTTATAATCTCGAGACGAGGGTGGGTCGTAACTATTTTATTACTAGATAAAAACCAAAACCTAAAAAAATTATCACAATATTTGCAAATGAAAACCATGGAAAACAAGTCTAATACAATTCTAATGGTGCTGTTGTGTGATATATTAACCTACTTATAGCCCAAAACCAAATGGTAAAATTACATTTCGCTCATTCTACACTGATTTTCTTTATTTTTTTTTCGCCGCTAGCATCCCAACAACAGCAGAATTAATTCCCTTCATACCATTCCTCTTTTCTCTTATACTTATTTAAATTCTTTTTCTTTCATAATTACTACTTCTAAGCTAAAATACAAATCAAATAATCTCCGATCGTATGTATGGATATGGGAGTATGATTGAAGTGGCTTTTTTCTCTAACGTGGGCGATGTGCGCGGTTTGTTTTCTCTAGTTACAAATAACTGAACAAACTGTCGACGCTTTCAATTATTTATTTGTAAATGAAAATCGTAGAACATCACCAAATACAAATTGTTTAATGGACTAATCGAACTGCAATATAATATGTTAATGCAAATCATAGCTTTGATGACTATTGCCAACATGGCGTAATGACTAATGAGGATTATATTAGGTCCGTTTCTATTTGACAAAAGAAATTTTGGAAAAAATTGTTCTCCATTTTCCGTCTTTTTCGTTTATACCCATCAATTTCCGAGAAATATAAACTTTAAACCCCCAAGTTTAATTTGTTTCCCCTTTTTTCCTCTCTTTTTCTTTTATTTTTTGCTAGATCTTTTTTTTTTTTTTTTTTTTTTTTTACACTCTATAAACTAAAACCCGATCGGTTCTATCATTCACCCTCAGTCACTGTAGCGCTTTAGCAAAGTATCCCTCGTTTCCTCTCTCTCAATCTCAACTTCATAAACGTCTTCGCAGCCTGCTCTCTTTCTTCTTCTTGGGTTTCATTCTTTATCAGATTAAAGAAGCGAGGGAGAGGGAAAAGAAAAAGCCACGAGAATGGCCGGGAAGGATAAAATGGTGGTCTCGTCTGGAGACGACCAAAAGGACATTGTTCCGCCGTGGTTGCGGCCGATCGCGAGCATCAAGCTCTATGACCTATGCGCGACTCATTCCTCCAAGAAGTGCAATTTCTACTGTCGAGTCTGCATGGTCGCTCTGTGCAAAGAGTGCAAGAAGCAACATGAACTTTCTGAGCATGAGATCATAAAGGTACTAGTTTTCATTTCGGATCGCCTTCGCGAGTGTAATCACAATGGCATTTGTTTTATCGGTGTGCCGTGAAAATGTGTAGTATACTGCTATTCTTCATCTTTTCATGATCAAGAAATACGGGGTCTTCTTTCCTTATTTTGAGTTCTTTGCCTCTTGTTAGCTTTTATTTTTGGGTTTCAATATTTCCAGGCCTATAAAGTAGCCACAGTGGTGTCGTTCAGAGTGAAGGATTTGAAGCCACTGTGGGACATTTCTGATATATGTCCGTATAATCAAAAGGGGTGGCCTGTTGTGGTCATATATAAAGAGGGAGATAGGATCTCTCGTTCTCGCTACCAGAGAGATGCCGTGGAGTGCAAATCTTGCCAATACCAGCTCAAGTCGCCAGGCAAAAAATACTGCTCCTTGGAATGCAAGGTGACGATAGAGCGCATTTTTTTTTTTAAACGAATCAGGTTTCGACCGCCAACGTCGTGCATCGTTTTGAATGTGATGCGGATTTGAACAACATTTTATCAATTGTGGTAATGCTTTATTATTTTTATTTTCATTGTAGGTTGAAGCCGTGATGAAGATGAATGAAAGTGAAAGTATCAAGAGCGAAGAAGAGAGGAAGGTAGAAACCATATCAAAGGGGAGTGCTAGCAGTGCGCAGTCATTCAGGAAACGACCAAGAAAGCAGAAAAACCCCCAGAGAGCTCCATTATTTTAGCCTAAGATTGGTAACTGGCAAAGTTGGTGAAAATCGGGGTGGGATTCTTGGTTTCGGTACATAATGGTTAATTTGTCTTTTAATGGTTTCGGAGCATTCTTGGTAAAGTTCAGCGAAACTGTTATTTTTCTGTTTTTGTTGTTGGATCCACCACGAATGCGGGGGAATAAGCTAGATTTTGCTTTACTCTGATACGAAGCATATTGATGCAACGATAATCTCTCTTTAAGTTCTAGCGAATACGACGGCAAAGTATTGTGATTATTATTGTTGTTGTTGTTATAATTAGTATTATTACTGGCATTTTCGGATCTCATAAACTCAATTTATGCAATGATAAATAGACAATTTTATTCTCCACTGTTTCCACAATTTTCTATAGAGAGTTACTAGCCTAACAATTTAACAGTACTGTAAGTTATTTCTGACCACACGATCGTTCAATTAATGAGTTCTTTATGATAAAGGTTAATACCATGAAAAATCCTAAACTGGTACACCCGTGATAAATGTACTCCAAACTATTTTTTTTTACCACGAAAAACCATAAATCGGTACATCTGTGACAATTTACCCTCAAACTTATTTTTTTAACCATAAAAACACTAAACTGGTACATCTATGATAAATTTATCCTAAATTAATTTTTTGACCTCGAAAAACCCTAAACTTGCACACTTGTGACAAATCTACCATTCGGTTAATATCACAAAAAATTTCAAATTGATACAACTGTAACAAATAGAGGGTAAAAACCTTAAACTAGTACACCCATGAACTTCCTCGTGCTATGTAACTCAGCAATTTGATAGTTAAATTTAACGAGGGTAAATTTGTCTCAGGTGTACTGGTTTGGGTGTACCAATTTGAAATTTTTTGTGGTAAAAAAAATAATTTGGTGTAAATTTGTCACAAATGTACTAATTTGGAGTTTTTCGTGGTATTAACCCTGTTGAAGGTAGTGAAGTATTTAAAAGGGTGTCCAAGACTTGGAATACTTTTATCTAGTGATTTTGATATAAGACGATGACAGGCTATTGCGATACAGATTATGCTACTTGTTTGGAAAATTACCAAAAAAGTCCTAAACCTATTGTACTTTTGCTGATTCAGTCCTAAACCTTTTAATTTTGCCGATTCAGTCCTAAACCATTTCATATGTTGCCGGTTCAGTCCTTGTTAACACCTGATTTTTGACCAAGTCTTTTTTACTTTTATTTTTGAAAAATCACAAAAAATTCATGAAAAGTCAACAAATTACAAAATCAACTTTGGTGGCCTTGGCTAAGCCCAAGGAACCATTCTTGACCAAAAAATAATTTTCCATATTTTTTACATTTTTTAGTATTTTTAGAAAATAGGAAAATACTCAAAAATTCAAGAAAAATAGAATTTGAGGTCACAAAAATATAGGAAAATAGTCAATATTTTTATTTTAAATCCCTTGTCATTTTGACCTCATCAAGAGTCGAAATTAAAGTTTAATTTTGTGTGTTTCTTTGTAACACACATGGTTAAATTTGACAAAAAAAAATGTTCTGAGTCTTTTTATTTGCAATATTTTGCATTTCCCGAATCTTGACATTCAGCTTTATTACCCGATATTTCAATTTGGTTCAATTGTGCACTAATTTGATCAATTTTGGCCTTAGGGACCTAATTGCATAAAAAATCTTTTCATTTTAGTCCCTACTATGCCAATTCCGAAATTAAACTTTTCTGAGGGACACCCATAGAATCCCAATGCTTCCTCCCAATAGTATTCGACCCCCCGAATCTAATGGTGGGCTCAATTGGGGTCGATTCGTCCATTAGGAACCTCAATTTGACGAAAATCGATTTCGGATCCTGTCTTAAATTTGGGGCTTTCACACAAATTAAAACTAATTTAGCCATAATTTACATCTTTCAGGTGGAATTTGTGTCATAGAGTCCGATTTCATGATCAATTTTGTGATTCATGCTCATTTTGGCATTGAATTTAGGGAAAATATCGAACTGGGTCAACTGGATCGGGTTGACCCGAACCAGTCAACCCAGTCAACCAAGCAGAACACCCTCTGCTTGCTCTGCTTCTTCTTCTACGCGCACGCACAGGGGAAAAGGAAAACAACGAAAACAGAATGGAGAAGGCAGTTGAGAGGAAGGGATGATCAGTTGAGAGGGGATTCGGTTGGCAGAGATCGATAACAGACGGGCGAACAAAAGAAAAACAAACAAGAAAAGAAGGGGGGGGGGAACAACGAGCAAAAAGAAAAAAAACGTCCAGAGGACGGGCGAGCAAGAGAAGACAGAGAACTCGCGCAGGAGGAGCTCGCGGAGTGAGAGAGAGCGAGCACGAGCGAGTTAGAGGTTGCTACCGTCGCTTCCCCGTCCCCTCGACAAACTCAGGTCAGTCCTTCATTGCCGATCATGCTCTGTTTTTCTGCCCAAACCTGCGTTTGACTTGAACAGCAGGATTTAGAGCTTGTTCTTGTGTTTTTATTGACCGAATCACATATAGAACAACCTCTAATATTCGTCCATATGTTTATTTGCATCGATTTGGTTTAATCCGCCATGGATGAACTTCTCAAACTTCGAGTCTGATCATGGATTTGCGACAATGATCGAATGGTTTTTCAAAGCTCACGCAAAAGCAGGTAAGTCTCCTGGAACGTTGTTCTAGTTATTTGATTGCTTAGGTTGAAGCTTAAACGTAAAAAAAAGCAAAACTGAACGGAGAACTAGTTCGCCGGAAAAGATCCTGTGTAGGATCAGATGAGGTGGTTCCGGTAGGTTTCTTAGTGAAACTCTGATATATGTTGATGAGTAGTTGATGAGGACTAGATTCGCGTAAAGATCGCCGGGGTTCGTAAGTATTTTCACGCCATTTTTTTTAGCTCACCGGAAGTTGTAGGTTTGGCCGGACTGTGGTGGTCGAGTTAGCATAGTTGGGGCTCGTTCTTTCGATTAAGCTCACCATATGTTAGTATAGATGAAGTGTGCATTTGTTTGATGGAAGAATCGTGCCGCTTCTCGGCCATTTTGGCATAGGAAATCAAGTTCCGGCGAGGCGCCGGCGAAGAATGCTGGCGCCGATCGTCTTCCCCGGCGAGTCCGTTGACCGGTCAACGCCTACGTGGAGCTGACGTGGCGCCCACGTGGCAGCCATGTCAGCCGTTCGCTATAACTGAATATAAAACAAATAATCATCGGACGGTGGATGGTTGGCCACGTGTCGCGATCTCGCTTTTTTCGGAAATTAAAAATGATTTTCAGAAATTAAAAATCCCTTAGATCGGACGGCTGTAGTTCGATCAAGCATTTCATTATGGACCGTCAGTTTCCAGCCTTAGATCAGGCCGTCCATCAGTCGACACGTGGCGCAATCTAGGCCGTAGGTTCAAATTTGAGCGGGAATTGAAATTCGAGCGGGAGGAGGCCGAAGCGACGTCGTTTTGAGCCCGGGTCGCGCGGGCCCGGATCCGAATAACATTTTTTAAAATAAAAAAAATCGAAAATTGATTTTAAAAATAAAAAAAATCAGAAAAATCCTAGGAAATCAAAAAATGCTAGAAAATTCCAGAAAATTCCAAAAAAATGTGAAAAAATTGTGGAAAAATCCTAGACACTCTAGAAATCCCAAAAATCAAGGATTGACCACAGACAACTGGTCAACCCTATTTTTGGGGTTTCTTATTCGATCTTCCGAGACTTGACGACATTACCCTTTAAGGGTAAGTCGCCTTTGCTGTGTATGCAAGATAAGACCGATAATGCCAAGGTAAGAATTAGGGTCGGGTAGGCGATCAATTCTTAGGTTTGGGTTTTCGAGTCCCGCCTTTTTTCTCAAAATGACAATTTTGCCATTCAATGGGAAAATTGTCTTTCTTGTCTCAATCGAGTTCTGAAAATTGCTTAAAGTTAGGGTTTGGGTCAAGTGGACGACCAACCCTAATATTTGAGATTTTCAGTTCTCTTCTTTGTCCAAATGACGACTTTACCCCTCCAAGGGTAAAATCACTTGAAAATTCCAGAAAATCTTGGAAATTCCCGAAAAATAGGAAATGGATTGGATTGATGGCCAATTCTATTTCCTCTGTCTTTTGACTTCCTAATTCATCTAAAATGACAGATTTACCCTTTTGGGGTGAATTTTTCCGAATTGCTCAAAATTACGATTTTGCTCCTCATGGGCAAATCATGCCAAAATCATTCCTAAGCCTTGATTGATATTTCTCTAGGCTAATAGGGCCTCATTAGGGATGCCATGCTGCTTTCATGTGTTTTATCCGCACGTATTATATCCTTGATTTGCGCACTTATTTCCCTTGGTTGTGAGTGATAGGGTAGTAATTCCCATCTGCATGAACTCCTAGATTTAAGATCTGTACCCCACTCGTCTGTATGAAATCCTAGGATCAGATAAACCATTCAGCTTAGGTACCGAAAGGGCGTCAACTCTGACAGTTGGCGTAACTAAGTCCCCGAACCCACTTCTTTGGTTTCCGCAGAATCGAATAGACCACTCCCAACTATTCGATAGGGTTTCCGATCGTACCCTCCATGAAACGATGGGTGGCGACTCCTTGGCATGTACACTCATCACATGTCACTAGACCACACTGAAGGTCGACCACGTATATCCAGCAGTTGCGATTTGGGTAATGGACCTTGGGGGAGGCCCGTGTCCGATCACACAACATCGGACGGCCCATTAACCCTCGCTAGCCCGATGGCGCTCGAGAGGGTCGCGACAGACTGGCGACTCCGCTGGGGACTTATTCTAAACCAGAATCTCTGGTTACGAATTCCAGAGGACTTGAGCCGATTAAAAAAATGCTTGGTTTATCTGACATTATTTTCTGCAGATGCTCTCGAAGGTGAGGTACGTATGCTAACCATTGTGATAGATGTTTTTGCAGATTGGAGAAATAAGGGGTGGAGTGATTGTTGACATTTTTTCCTACAGGTTGGAGTTGGGAATGTATGTTTATTTTTATGCACATACTGAAGCGGTGTTTTGATACAAACTGCTGTGCATGACTTTGCATTGTGATGATCACGACACATTGCACACACTGGCGGTCAAACCCCGACTGCAACCACCTCTAGGTTACCTTAGATAGGGAAGGAATACGAAAAGAATCTTGTGTTTGATGGCACTTGAGACTTTCGTATTCATTCCCGCCTACCATCTGCATTGGCGATATCTAGCCCTCTTGGGTAGGTACCTTTGGGGAGGAATCTGCCTCGTGTGGATCGTAGGAGCCTGAGCCATAGGTTCCTCACCTGATTTTTGATTTCTTAGAGTATACCCACTTGTCTCATGCGCATGACTATGGATGGTTGGTATACCTAAAATCGCCCATTGATAAGAGGGGGACATTCCACATTCCCCCAGGTATGGTTGGTAAGGCATTTATTTCCGATGTACTTTATTACTCACTGCTCCATAATATGACTCATACATTACATACATTCATATGCATTCACATCATGTAAATCGCTCAAGTGACTAATTGAAACAGCAATGGTAATAGGGTAGAATGTCGCTGTTCCCTAAGAGCTCGGCAGAATTGGTGACCTTCGAATACCTGAGGAAAGTCACTCGCCCCGGACCAAACACAAGGCTACACTTCACTAGATTCGTGCATGGTCGGGAACTGACTGGACGTAAGTTAGGATACGCCGAAGATTGCCAAACCCGCTACTACGTCGATAACCTCAGATTTAAGCGAGAGTCAGATGAGATGTTCAAGAATTATCTGGAGATGAAGAGGCAGCGTCGCAACCAGTTGGCCAGAGAGGCATATGCCCGTCGGAAGGCTGAACTACTGGCCAGAGAAAGTGTGCCCATGGTCACTTTCTGGGGAAGAAAGAGGCGCCCCGCGACCAAGACAAAACCGAAGCGTATCACGCTCAAGAAGGCGAAACCCGAGAAGGCTCCTAAAGTCGTCGTACCATGGACCAGAGAATGGCCAGAGGAACTACAGCCTCTCGACCAAAACACTGAAGACGACTCCCTTACACTTGATTAGAGGAAAACTCCCAACCAACTGTCATTTGGATAGACCTCTGGGAAAAGAGTGATTTGGATCCTCACATTCCAACGGTCTTTTACAGCTTTCTTGTTTGAAAGATCTCTCTTTACCTTTCTTCCATTAGGCATCTTGATTGTAATAAAAGTTCACTCCACTTTGTTCTTTTGATGTATTGACCAATGGAATGTGACGTTTCTATTTCCCTTAGTCACTGAGTAAACCTGACTAAATTGCATAATTCACTTCCTTGAAATTCAAATTAGGCTTTGAGTCAGGCTTTCAAGACCTGAAAAAGGTCTTAATTTCCATTTCTTCAATTGAACTATGCAATCGAGTTAGCTCATGCATACCTCATGACATCTGCATGTTCATACGTTTAAAGTAATTTCTGACGATTAATTTTTCAAAATCATTTGCATATTTTAGACTTGATGGGAAAGAATGATATTCAAGTATTCAAAATCCCCCGGGCCGAACTCCAATCATGGTGGGACAGCATGGGCGAAGCCAGCCAAAAGTATGCTGAATCACGACTAGGATACTGTCGCGACCCATCCGGAAGCGGACGCGGCTAATGGATTACCGATCACGGGTCTTGGATCGGTGCGAGCCCTCCCAGGCCCATACCAAATCGCGGCGGGAGTATTTTTCAGGAGGATTCAACGATAAGAGTCGATCGCTTTCGACCTTAGTGTGGTCGTGGTGGCATGTGCAACTTGTGCATGCATTTGGAGTCGCCACCGGTCTTTCTTGGAGGGTAGACCGGAAACCTTACCGATCGATTGGGAGAGATCGATCAGTTCTACGGAACCAGAGATTTTGGGTTCGGGGACTTGGTTACGCTGGTGTCGTTACCAACGCCCTTTCGGTACCTAATGCGAGTGATTTTCCTAACTAGGATTTCATGCAGGCACAATTTTGGGTGAGGTAAGTCTGACTTTGCACATTAACCAGTTTAACATGCTCACGTAATCATAATAAATAAATAGATGTCAATCACATAAATATCTATCCTACGTGGTGATCATGGAATTATGATTTAATGGGTCTCGAGCCAATGAGACCACATATAATCATTTTAATATTTTAATAACGGAGAGCCGCTCTTCGCTTCTTCTTGGTTTCTTGAACTCTTCAAGAATTGGGCCCCAAAGAGCTCGCCGACTTAAAAGGCTCCTCCACGTAATCCTCGTAGCATTTACATCAACAATTGACTATGCTAAAAATAAAGATTACATGAAAAATAAAAGGAGTACGCAGCCTCCATTTAATAATTACAACCCCAAATATATAAATAATCATCATACATTCATATATACATCAATCACATTGATTAGGGATTTTTCCATGATCACCACCCTTTCACGTAAGTAATAAATTCACAATTTAAAACTTAGGAAGGCACAATAAAAATTCTACGTTGAATCATATTCAGAATTTTTACGTAAAATAAGATAGCCATAAATTTTCGATTCAAAATTGATTTAGTCTCAATTTTTGCTACGTTGATTAATTTATCATATAAAATAATCAATCTCCATTAGCCATGTAAGACGAACAATTCGTTAATACATATTGGCCATAGTATTGCAAAAATTGCAAAAAATCAATTAAATGCACGAAAACACCTAAGGATTGGCTCTGATACCACTGTTGGGATCCACGTAACACGTAGCGGAAATAAATAACAACCCACACATGTATCTCCAGAGGCGTACTTCGTGCATTTCAATCGAAAAAAATCACAAAGTCTCAAAGGGAGTAAATAGATTACCTCTCGTAGCGTGCTTGAACGGAGGTGTCGGTTCGATGTTCTTCGATCTCAGCCTCCACAAGTGTTAGGCATCTAGTTCGGACGCACCACCAATTGACGAACGGGGAGACGACTAATAACTCCACAACAATTGTGCTAGCAATATGCGGAATCAATATTCCGAACTTAGTATATTTTGCTCGCTCAAGATTATGAGAATATAGAGAGTGTTTGTGTTCTTCTCTCTAAGCTCTCAAAAATTTGCACACTCTACAAAATGTCTCTCCCCTTCAACCTCAAAACTCTTGCCATCCTTTTATAGCCAAAAATACCTTCCAATAAATTGTATTTAAAAATAGCACTAACAATTATAAATTCTATCTAAAAATAGCACTCACAAATAAATGACATTTAAAAATAGCACTAACAATAGCACTCACAATTTATAATACAAAAATTCTATTTAAAAATAGCACTAACAATTATAAATTCTATCTAATAATAGCACTCACAAATAAATGACATTTAAAAATAGCACTAACAATAGCACTCACAATTTATAATACAAAAATGCTATTTAAAAATAGCACTAACAATAGCACTCACAATTTATAATACAAAAATTCTATTTAAAAATAGCACTAACAATTATAAATTCTATCTAATAATAGCACTCACAATTTATGATAAATAAATGCCATTTAAAAATAGCACTAACAATAGCACTCACAATTTATGATAAATAAATGTCATTTTAAAAATAGCACTAACAATAGCACTCACAATTTATAATACAAAAAATGCTATTTAAAAATAGCACTCACAATACAAAAATGCTAAAAAAGGCACTAACAAAGGTGTTAAAAATAATAACCATTATTATTATTACAAGAGTTAAAGAGGTTACCAAACAATACAAATATGCATAACGTATAAATACGTATGATGTATAAATACGTAGAGCATACGTATACATCCGTGAAACCGGTGACTAATTGAAAGAAAAATGTGCAATTAAGCCCTTTTGGTAAAAATTGATTAAATTGGAGGGCAAATTGACCTAATTGCACTTTAAGACTTTAGAATCCAATGTCATAGCTTATAAAAAGTGAGAATTGAAAACTAAAAGACTCGAAAATGATTTTTTTTTAGGCTCGGTTCGGGTTTATGTTTGTGAAGGAACATAGTGACCCGAGCCGAATTTTTGAGATTTAAAGTGACACACTTGAAGAGGAAATTAAAACAAAATTATCGAATATTTTTGGGTATTTTTCTGACCACGAATGGTATTTTTCTGATTTTTTGGGTATTTTTATAATTAAATAAACTCGAAAAATATTAAAAATACTGAAAAATATTTTTTGTTCAAAATTGGTTCCTAAGGTTAAACCAAGGCTTCCAAAGTTGATTTTGTGATTTTATGACCTTTTTTGATATTTTTAATTAATTTTAAAGAATAAAAATCACAATAATAAATGGTAAAAAAAAATCAGGTGTCAACAGCTGCCCCTCTTTGAAAGGAATCTCGTTAGAGGTTTCTCTCAAAGATAAGGTGGCACCTGATTCCTAACCGACTCAACTGGGAAAATAAGAGAAGAAATGTTATGACATCGGATCCTTAAGCCTATTAATAAAAGCTCAAATCAATCTCCGGTTTGCTCTAACAATTTGAACATGGGCCGAAGTGAGAGAGGCTTACCTGAAGCTCACCTGTCGGATGCTGCCGGTTGCGACGACTTTCAAGAAGATGCCTAGGACTCGTCATTCAGAATATCCCAGGGAGATTAAGCTCTGACCTGTATGGTAGGTCATACCATGATGGGATTCCTAACTTGTAGGAACCTAAGGAAGGCGCATCCCACGCTTTGGGATTTGCCAAGAATTTTGATCCGTATGGTGGATCATACCTTTGTGTTGATCCTTACTGCGATATTTATCAATGAGTGGACCCTTATGCGGTTTCTACCATATGTGACCCTTCAGGCGGTTTCTACCATTAATGTGATCCCTCAGGCGGTTTCTACCTTGGTTTGACCATTCAGGCGGTTTCTACCTTGAGTTGACCCTTCAGGCGGTTTCTACCTTTGATTTGACCCTTCAGGCGGTTTCTACCTTGTGTTGACCCTTCAGGCGGTATCTACCATGTGTTGACCCTTCAGGCGGTATCTACCTTGTGTTGACCCTTCAAGCGGTATCTACCTTTGATTTTGACCATTCAGGCGGTATCTACCTTTGATTTGACCCTTCAGGCGGTATCTACCATGAGTTGACCCTTCAGGCGGTTTCTACCATGAGTTGACCCTTCAGGCGGTTTCTACCTTGTGTTGACCCTTCAGGCGGTATCTACCATGTTTGAAAAGGGGTCTCATGACGAGGGTTCTCCACGTCCGATGAGACTGTTTGATATTTTGAAAATGGGTCCTGGAACGAGGGTTCTCCACGTCTGATAGGACTTTTTCTTTTAAAAGGATTTTTCTTCCCCTTTTTTTTGAGACCCCGAAGTTTGTCGGGAATTCAGTTTTTTGAAGCAGTGAAAGATTTTATTTTGACAAAACTTCACTTGAGTCTGTTGAGGCGACATTTTGGGAGTTGGGTTCTCCAAGTATCCTGCATAAGTTTGAGCCTGAAAGATTTTTCTTCACCAAGAAAACGTTAGTAATCTTTGGGAAGACCACGGCTGTCCATTTTGACAAAACCGTATGATTTAAGTTTTAATCATGAAATGTGCATTTTGATGCTGGGGGTTATCCAAAGCATTCTTGCAACATGCAAATGTGATCACAAATCCCTTGCACGGAAAATCTGGATCAACAGTTTGAAAATTCCAAAAAGAGTTTGTTCAAAACATCAATTGGAATATTTCTCGACAATGAGGTCTTCTCACCTGTTTTGCGATCGTGTTTTTTTATAGGGGATACACTCGATTCCCTACTAACCCGTGCCTAGGTTTTAGGCTCATTCGCAGCGCATACATTTTGATCGGTCGGGAGGTCTTCCACGGGACCGTAATGTTGGGCTTGGATATTGGTCTTCAAGGGGGACTCACTTTTGAGTCAAGGTCATTGAATGAAAGTTTTCACCATCTGTTCCGGGTTTACAAGTCAAGAACCCTGCAAAATGAGAAAGAAATAGTCTTGCTCGTACTTCTTCGAGCTGAGCTGTATGTTAACCCAAGTGTCTTAGTCAGAGAAGACTGTTTCAGGGTTATGATGTTGGTAGGATTGGGGACCGAAAAAGGCTTGTTTTTGGCCCAGAATTCATGACGAGTTTGACATTGGTGATCATTGCTGATTTACCTCATGTCTTTTCCTTTCTGCATCTTTAGTTTTTGAGGTGTACAACCGATTTTGAGGTGTGCACCAGCTCTTTAGAGAGCGTCCCTTGTTGCATTCAGAGACCGACTCTCTCCATGTCTTTGTTCTGTGCTTGGCAGCATTTGGGGAGCAGCTTTTTTTATTTGACTCCTTTAAGAATTTTTTTTTTCATCCAAGTTTCACTGGGGATCAAGCAAACAGCTTTCATGAGCATCGGCCTTGCTTTTACCAGGCACTTTGCTTTTTCTCGATGCCGTGGATTTTTCTCATTCATTTTTGAAATTCCACTTTTTCTCATCTTCATAGGATCGCGTTAGACCTATGATCAAAGGTCTAACAAGGTTAAACATTAACTTAGGAATTCTTTTGCAAACCCTAAGTCTTGAACTTCTTCGTTTCTGAAGTGATGCTGCATCCGTCTTGGAATGTGCAATGATCACCAACGGGTTTATGAAATGATTCTGCAGGCTCAACTTGGCTATGCAAAGGATTCGGTGTGTGGGATAGAGAAATGAATGCTTCTCATCATCCTATGGCACTTGGATTACCATATAAACAACACACAAAGATTAATGTTAGTCCGAGCAAGAAAATTTCTAACCATTTTCTCCTGATGCTGCTGGACTCACCTCCATTTTGCCCCGATGTGGGGTGGTTCTTGACAGGGTTAAGAATGAAAACCGCCGTTCAAAGGGGTTATCAACGGTCACCTGTAGTGTTTGGGGGATATGAAACGAATGCCTCCGTCGTCCCAACCCATGTAATCGCTGCGAATGGTCCCTACTTCCGTAGGTCCAGATTCTGCTGTCTTATCCGCTCCATTTCTCTCTTAAGTGTGTATAGGACGTGTTTGGACTAGGCTTTGCCTCTCGTCTTTTGAGAAAACGTCCTTTTGAAAGTTTTGAACAACTTTTGATTGGAAAAATCTCTTTCGTTTTCTCCAAAAATTTTACCCGTCAATGGGATTTTATGATGCCCAATGCATGTTCAGATAACCTCATGTTTCAAAACATGAATGCCAATGAAGTTAGAATCCTATGTCTTTTCTAGACATCAGATTCTAAAAGCTTTTCTTTTCTTCTCTATTTTTTATTCAACATTTTCAATGGATTGGGGAAAGGGATACTTACCTGTCCCCCGCGGCTGGAGATCCCTGAAAATGCGGAAGAAACATGTTATTGTTCGTTCATGAATTTTTCAAAAAATTAGAACGATACATCTTACCCTCGGTCGTGTGCCCCTGCGAGTGCACACAGGTTGTCAAAATTTGTCCTCCTTGATGGTGAGTCCCTATCAAGGATAAATAGCAAGTGTTAACTCATATTCCCAAATTGAAGACAAATTGGGACAATACAACTTTACTCTTGGTTCTCATCCCGTTCTGACGTCGCGTATTGATATGAACCACGTCTATCAAATCCGCTTATCCATGCTTGGAATATTTGCAATATCAATGGTTCAGCTGCCCCCGGTTGGGCAACGTCTGTTTTGTTATTTGAACAGATGGCTCCTTGGGTGATTTATCCACGTTTAACACCTGAGAAGGGAAAGAAATGAGACATTACTTTGGTATTCGGTTGAAGATCGTTTAGGAACGATACATCGTTTTACCAAATGGGAGGCTTCGTGACCAAACGTATTTCGTGCTGAATGGGGGTAGATCCCATTATGCTCCGCGGGTGATAGTCATCGTTCATGGAATTTGCTCCACGGATTAAGTGATTAATCCATGGCCCTTGGCTCGAAGACGTTCAAAGGGTAATGTTGACACTCAGAGCGGTTAGTTTTCAGCGTTAATTACAATGTTCCCGCGGGAACTTTACAACGAAATCCGTAACACATTCATTCGATGTATTCACCTCTCACTCTCCTGAGCCTTCTAATGATTTAGCACACGAGCTTCGAACCAGATGTCCGGTCGCCGGTACCGGTCACGACTGCGAAGATGCACTTGTTCCAAAATGCTTGACCCATAGGCTGAGTTGCTCATTCAGGAGATCGTCCGACCGCTCGAGTCGTCCAAGTTGAGCATCCTTAATTGCTGGTGACGGACTTCTCCCATTTTCGGCATGAACAACCTGGTTTCTCGGTTTATGCGTGATCCACACGCCGAGTTGCTCACTGAGGGACTCGCTTGAAATTTCAAGCCATTGACGCCCAAGTCGGGCATCCTCAACCGTTGGCGATGGGTTCCTCACACTACTTTCGTCATGAACAACCTCACTTCTCGAGTTGGTATTTTCATCGTTGTCCAGTAGGTTTGTACCCGATGTTGGATTCGCCGTAGGAATAACACTAACGATCGGTTGGTGCTCAAATTGGGGAGTCCATACCTGCTGAAATTGTTGTACATACTCTTGGGGAGTACCAGGGTAACTCAGGGGGGAATTCAGCCGATCGAACCAAGAATAGATGTTTTCAAGGAGATCGTCTGAACCATCGAGCGACTGACACTCAGGTTGAGTATTGTCGACTACTGGAGAAGGAATCTTTTTGCCATTTTCGTCATGGACCACCTGATTCTTCGAGCCGGAATCTCCGTAATCGTCTCGCAAGATTGTATGTGCATCTCCTGCCAGTGTTAGATCCGCTGTAGGACTAGTATTAACGGCCAGTCGGTGCTCAGACTGGGGAGTCCCGATTTGCTGAAATTGCGGTACATACTCCTGAGGAGTACTGGGATAACCCATGGGAGTACTTTGATTGATGCCTGAACAATCGACCGTGTAATTGTCAGTCCCATCGGTGTTAAGAGGTGATTGGATGCTTCCTGCTTCATGAGGATTGCGATCACAGCCATGCTCATCGTTTAAACTTGAACTGCCTCTCTCTTGGTCTAGCGCCACTCGTCCATCTCTCAGTAGTCTTTTGTAGCACCAAAGGTGGTTCCTGACTTTATTTCTATCCAATTCCGGCATGTTCATGATCTTGAGTATGCGCGATGGGCGAGCCAAACTGATCCCTAACTGTTGAACTGCATCAACAAATTTGCTATGAAGCTCCGAGGTCCAATAAAACCTTGTTTTCTTGCTAGCCGAAGTAGGGTTGGCAACTCGGCGGCTACTCTTTGTGGAATCTGGTCGTGTTGAACCGCCTCTATCTTGGTCTAGCGACGCTCGTCCATCTCTCAGTAGTTTCTTGTAGCGCCAAAGGTGATTCTTGACCATATTTTTAGTCAGTCCCGGCACGTTCATGATTTCGAGTATGCGCAATGGGCAAGCAAAACTGATCCCCAACTGTTGAACTGCATCAACAAATTTGCTATGAAACTCCGGGGTCCAACGAAATCTTATTTTCTTGCTAGCCGAAGTGGTGTCAGCAACTTGGCGGTTACTCTTCTCGGAATCTGGTCGTGTTGGAGGTTGCTCTGGAGGGGATTTAGTGGTCTCAGATCGGCTGGTCATGATGGTGAGTTCATCATCGAGCGGACCCGACTTGTCATGACGCATGTTCCATTCCACAATGGGCGTCGACTTTGACCTTATAGCACTAGTTTCCTCTTGTAGATCCTCGGCGGTACCCGCCTGTTCCGAAAGATGTTGCGAAGGGCATTGCAACAAATGAGCAGTATAAACCCCCAAATCTGGCTCTTCAGTGAATACTCCGTCCGTGGGAACAGGGTTACCGCACTCCAGGCAAATAGCGATGCTTAGAGCTTTTTTGTACTGAGTGTTTTTTATTCGAAGCTTTTCATTTTCCTCCCTTACAACCGCTAACTCGTGCCGATCGCGTTGCTGCTTCAGCCGGGTTCGTTTGTTTTCAAACCAGCACTTGACCTTCCGAGGCTCCCACCCTATCTCTTGGCCCATTTTGATTTTCTGTTCCATGTCCGGATAGGGGTATTCCCTGAAAAACAATTCGAGTTTATGGACTTGACCTGAAGTGTTGCGTTTGAGATATTCCCCTTTCTGACGCTGATAACCGTCGCGGGTACTGTTCTCGTTAACCAAGCCGCGGGTTTCATCATTAGAAGGATCGGTCTCCATGGCCCTCGTGTCAGGTTCGGTCCTGAGATCTTCAAACTCTTCCAGCAGCTCAAGCTCGGAGACCTCCAAGTCTGGCGCTTCCAGTAAATGACAGAATCCCTTGAACATTTTGACCGGGATATCACTGTTTGATTTTCCGTTAACTCAGCTTTCTTTGTTCCTCCTTGGATCTTCACTTTCTCTGCAAATTCTGAGAGGTTAAAGGAGCCGGATCACCGTTCTTCGATCAAAGGTGATGGCTACCCGACGAGCGCTCTTCTCAATGTTTCGAGATTCCCACTTCGTCCTTTTGTGATGGCTACTTGACGAGCGTTTTTCTCAAGGCTTCGTAATTCCCACTTTGTCCTTTTTTGCTCTTTTCTACGTGAACGGAGCCTGAAGATCTCTTGCGTTGATTTCGCTTTGTCGAGCACTACGCTTGTCCCCCTGGCCCAGTCTCTAGAGTAACAAGCCTGCCCACCTTTCGGCGCCATTATGTTTCGTAAAACCCGAGATCACAGGACGGTGGTGGATTCGTGACTCATCGGGGATGCATTAACGAAACCCGCTTGGCTCTACTGCACATAAAATATTATTACCACTTCTCCCTGTACTCGAGCATTTATAAGGTGATAGATTGATGTCAAGAAGATTAACACTTTAGCCTTATCAGACTCAGCCTCTCAAACACTCTTCACATTCTCACTCTCTTCTCCGTCATTCCATCGCATATGGATTCCTCCTCTATGCCTGTTGCCTTACCTGAAGCTTCGACCCAATGGGAGAGATTTTACCACCTCTTGGGTAGGGGTTATGGCTACATAAACAATCATCCTGAAGCTGAGGTTGAAGTTCGTACTCTGATTCCGGCCCTGGATACTGCGTGTATTGAAGGTACGAAACTGCAAAGGGAGTTTGTGATCTTCCCAACTCTCTTTAACAATTTCATGCAGGCTTACGAAGTTGCTAGCCGGGAGGTCACTTTGGCTGGTATCGTGCGAGCCCGTTATCAGGACCGAACTGAGTCCCTGATGTTGGCCATGCTGACGGCCGATAACCATAAAAGGGCTGTTGAATACGCCCACGCCCAGGTTTCGATGCTGGTCCGTGAGAGGGACAACTTGGTGGAGCGTCTGGCTCTTTTTGACACCGCCTTTGAGCAAGACCAGCACAACTTCGTGCTGAGGTTCCAGTGTGCCTGGTTGGAGGAAAGGCTTGAAGACCTGAGCATGGATATAGCTCGCGGGAGGGTGCTGGCTCATGACTTAGAGCTTGAGTTCGAGTACTATGACACCAAGGTGAACGAACTTAAGGAGAAATGTCGTCTCCTTTTCTTCAAGCTTGTAGACCTCGATTCCCGGAGTGTGGGTTGTAAGCAAGGCATGGATAGCATGGAGAGTCAGTTAAGCTTTTTTGTGATGCTTGTCAGAACTCATTTTGGGTTTACTGCTCCCCCTCAGTGATCCACTTGTAAACTTTCCTGCTGAATGAAATAAATGCGAGTTTGTTTATATATGCTCTTTCATTCTGCATTGTTGACTAGCCAAGAAAGGTTTTTGCTTTCGGATCTACGCGACTCCTTTTTCGCCTGTGTCAACAGATTGACTACGCATCATTCTCACAGCCCGACGCTTTATATTTGATTGACCTGAATGCCTCGTGAGAAATAGATTTGTAGTTGCTCGAAACTTAAAGATTGCCCCTGATTTTGCGGTCATTGCGTTTGGGGCCGCTAGTAATCTTTCACTTTCGAGCTCGATCACATTCTGCTAGTAACTCATGCTATCAATTCTGCCTTCACGCGTCGGGGCTGATTTTACCTTGAACTTAATAACAAGGAATTACCGTATACACACGAGATGACGTTTGCGAAAAACATTATGCAGAATCAACTCTAGCTATTGAAGAAACAAACGCATGCACCGATGAGAACTTTACAATAGGAGATACATCCTTCTCGCGTACATCCCCTTCTTTCTTGGGGCATGTCCAATGACTAACCTGTCTGGCCTCAGCTTAGGTGTGCCATTACCAAGTGCAGATCATGGTTGCCAACCTTTAATAGCTTCCAACTGATCGAACCAGGTATCAAGTCCTTCATCGAAGAAATCACCCGACCCCTCGAACGATTGATGTGTAGGTTGAGCTGCATCGCCCGACGGGTTCTTCGAACTGGAACCTCCATCTTTGTCTGGGATTATAAGAGGAGATTTGATCGATTGACTACCACAAGCATCTCCCACTTGGGGATTAGGGAAATAAGAGTGCTCCAAGCTTTCTCCCATTAGATCATCTGAAGCCATATGCTCTGATTGGGCAAACCCTTGAGCACTGGGCGTGGTGGGCTGATCTGCGACAGGATGAACACTAACTAGCTGCTGCTCGGACGGAGGAGTGCTTACTCGTTGCACTTGTGATGCGTGTTCTTGAGGAATATTGAAATGACTCGCGAGGATATCCTGATCAAATCCCCAATAGTCGTCCAGATTCGACCGGGCCTCATTTGTCATAAGGGTGCTGGGTTCGCAGCCGAGTCTATTGCTCGGATTCAGTTCTGCATAACGCTGTCCTAACGCCCTTCTGTAGCAACCAAGGTGATTCGCGACTAATTGCTTGGTAAGTCCCGGTACGTTCATGACCCTAAGTATGCTTGTCGGACCTATGAAGTCGAGTCCTATCTGTCGAACTGCGTCCAAGAACTTGAGATGAAGCTCCGGGGGCCAAGTGAATTTCTTCTTCTCGTCGTCCAGAGTGGCGTAGATAGCCTGCCGACTAACCTCTAACTCCTCTTGAACCGTATCTGATCTTACCGGAAGCTGTTGTGGAGGAGATTCATGGGCTTCGATGAGGTGACTCCGATCATAACGACACGTATCTTCTTCCTCCGAAGACACTGGTATAATTTCTGTAGGATCGATCTGCTCATGCGCGCCATTAGCAGGATCTGATTGTACCGGAGATGGCTCAAGGGAGCAGGGGGATAAATGAGCACCTTCCATCTTCGTAGAAGGCTTACTGGGGAACAATTTACTGAGGGTGGTAGGGCCACCGCAGTCAGGGCAGGTAATAGTACTGAGAATTTTCTCATACCACATGTTTTCCATTTGAAGGTTTTGGTTCTGCTCTTTTAGGGCCGTGATCTCCTTACGCCTGTGTTGGACACCTAGTCTGAAACGTCTATTCTGAAACCAAAAATGGATTCTCATAGGATTCATTCCCAGCTTCTGGCCCAATTCAATCTTTTGTTCCTCGTTTGGGCAAGGGCATTCATCGAAGAAAGCTTCAAGCTCCTGGATTTCTTTCCGAGCGTAGCGCTGGCGACTTTTTCTTTTCCGGGGTTGAGCGTCGTGGCCACTGCCGTCGTCACCACTGCGATCTTGATGTTCGTCACCGGCGATGTTGAGTTCCATGGCTTCGATGTCGAATCTGATTCTAGAGAATTTGAGGTCTTTCAACGAACTCGTCACTCGGGGTTCTCTGTTCTCTTTTGTATACTCGCTCTTTCGATTTGTTGCCTCCTTTTCCTCGAAAGCTAGGTCTGTTCAGCGTTCTGTTTTTGAAACGACGGAACTGTTTACCTCCTGCTCAGCTTTCCGACACGAAGGGGTAACCAAATCCTCCCGCGGCTTCTTCGATAGTAGCGCTCGCCTTTCACTTTTCCTCGATAGTCATGCCTGTTCAGCACTGTCTTCTCTTTTTAAGTGGCAGAGCTGTTCACTCGCCGCCCAGCTTTATGCGTGATGGAACAACACAATCCTTTCGCGGCTTCTTCGATAGTTGCGCTCGCCTTTCACTTTTCCTCAATAGTCATGCCTGTTCAGCACTGTCTTCTCTTTTTAAGTGGCAGAGCTGTTCACTCGCCGCCCAGCTTCATGCGTGATGGAACAACACAATCCTTTCGCGGCTTCTTCGATAGTTGCGCTCGCCTTTCACTTTTCCTCAATAGTCATGCCTGTTCAGCACTGTCTTCTCTTTTTAAGTGGCAGAGCTGTTCACTCGCCGCCCAGCTTCATGCGTGATGGAACAACACAATCCTTTCGCGGCTTCTTCGATAGTTGCGCTCGCCTCCCTCCCAGCTTTAATAATGGCGAGACCGAATTTGTCAGGCCTGAAATTGCGGATCAGGACATGTCTGATGATTCACGGGAGGAGCAGCCCTTGCTTTACATTAATTAACCCGGCTCCACAAGCATTATTGCTGCAACTTTTCTCCACTCTCGAGACGCTATAAAATGCGGAGTTGGTGTTTGGGAGATTAACGCTCTCATATAATTTGCTTCCATCCTCTAATCGCTCCACTACACACATCTCCGCCGAAAATGGCTTCTTCCCAAGTTCACACTTTCTCAGTCGAAGCTTTGACTCGATGGAAAGAGTTCTATAACCTCTTGGGTCGAGGCTACGCTCACATAGCCGATCATCCCGAAACCGAGGATGAGATCAGAGTCATGTTCGGGGACCTGGACATCACCTCCCTCGAGGGTACCGCGTTGGGGAGGGAATACAATATTTTTCCAACGCTCTTTACGAACTCCTTGGAGGTCTACCGCGCTGCTCATCGGGGAGTTACCGTGGCTCGTGTCTTGCGAGCCCGTTATGAGGATCAGTCCGACCGCCTAGCGTTGGCTGACTACCTGGCCGATAGTCACAAAAAGGCTGTTGAGTTCGCCAAAGAGCGGGTTTCGACATTGCTACGTGAGAGGAGGAATCTGGTGGAGGACTTAGCTCTATCTCTGGCTACCTATGAGCGCGATCGACGTAATGCCCTGCTAAGGAATCGGAGCGAGTGGCTGGAAGAAAGGCTCAACGGCATAAACGAGGATATAACTCGTGAGAATGGACTTGTTCGGGACTTGGAAGCAGTCGCCGAAGATCACGAGACTCAGGTTGTTGCAGTCAATGATGAACGCAAACGCCTCCACCTCAGGCTTGCGGACCATGATACGCGGAGTGGTGCGTATAAACAAAGCATCCATAACCTGGAGGGCCAGCTGGGCTCCTTTGTGTCGTTGATTAGGGCTCACTTCTGCTTTACTTTTCCACCCCAATGAATTGTATGATCTGGTTTGGGCAAGAATGAATGAAAGCCCCTGTGTTTGTTTTAGCTTTTATATGATCCATTTCTTCGAGCATCCGGACATCTTAGACTTGGATGAGCCGATCCATAATAAGTCGAGTAGATGTGTTCTGATTTTCTAACTCACTCATGGTCAGATGAAAGAATAGCCTCAGACTTATCCAAGAAAAGATTTCTTTATGCTACTTGTTTTTCACCTGCAAATGAAAAGACCGAGTCAAAAGGAATAATCTGAAAAAGAAAGCATAGACCCCTTTCAATCTTATGCTTGCTCGTAATTAATAATGACAAGAACTTTTACAAGGGTTTTAATCTTGTGCGAAAAGTTTTTATCAATATTCCTCGAAAGAAAGCATACTATTGAAAGGAATGTAATTCACGATAATTGCTTTTGACCAATATTCAGAAGAGCGAATTAGTCAAAAATGCAAGGCATAACGACGTGTTTTTAAATTTAATTGAAGATACAGCATCCAAATCAAGGCCGTTTTGTTAAGAACGAGAGCAATTTGGACATCTATCTCGTCATTAAATTCGAAATAACGTCAATACTCTTGATCAATTATCGTGGATTACTTAGTGACGTATGACATGCATGGACCAATTCAAGTGTATAATTCCTTCTAGCGAAATTGGGGTTGGATTACCCTGTACGACCAAAAAGGTCGTGTAAGATTTTCAACTTTAGTTTCCTCTAAAGGAATTATAAACTTGACTTGGGAGTATTCGGATGATTAGAGAAAATGCCACTATCACATTCCCATGACCCGTCAAAAGAAATACAACCGAGTTCCATCTGAATGTATACACCAATAGATCCCTAATACAATCACTCTAAGGGGTGAGATAGAGAAAGCCTCGATAAAAATAAACCCTATACAAGAGGACTAGTAATGGAAAATGAAACCAAGGAATGTGATCCTAACGTTTAAGGATGCCCCAAGTTCGATCTGTGACTTCCGGATCACTTGCCCCAACTCGTTATCTTCATTGGACGATATCTCAATAATGTCCATAGTAGGCTCCTTTGTTGCTCACTCGGTGTTCGCCATGGGATATCATCCTCCTCGTCTTCTATCAAGGACGTTTGGGAAAAACACATGCATCTATCCTTGAAATGGCATTTAATCTAATCACCAGAATGCAATGAATGAAATGCCTATATTTATATGAACTGTAATAGTTTTGAGGGATAGAGAGTCTTACCAACCCAACTCGTCGACTTATGTGCGATTTTAGGTGTACCAACCGCCCAAAGACATGCGCATGAGACAAGTGATGGTGAACTTCTAAAAATCAGAGGGTTTGGCACCTAAGGTTAAGGTTCCCACCTCGAGTTCTAGAAAGAGCCGATTCCATTGCACAACTATCGTTGCATTGGGACTCAATCCATAGTTCGAAGCGAGCGAAATTGAGAAGTGGATTACCCCGTGTTTTTCCTCACGGAGATTCCATTTTCAATTCCTTCTATTGTGTTCCTAAAGGCGGCGCCTGGGGTTTTAGGCGCGGTTGTGTGTGTCCATGTGTCGTGATCATCACAATGCAAGTCATGCACAACAATTTATCAATCAGCACTTCAAATCATCCACACAACATACATTCCTACGCCACACCTGCGTAAAATAAAGTTAATCACAGACTACACCCCTTATTACTCCAATCTGCAAAAACATATAACACCTATCGTGAGCGGACTTACCTCACCTTCAAGAGCGCCTGTAGGGTTAGAAAAATCACTCAATTTTTATTACGGCCTAAGTCCACTTGAGGTCTAGAACCATAGTTTCTAGAACAAGTCCCCAGTGGAGTCGCCAGCTGTCGCGACCCATCCGGAAGCGGACGCGGCTAATGGATTACCGATCACGGGTCTTGGATCGGTGCGAGCCCTCCCAGGCCCATACCAAATCGCGGCGGGAGTATTTTTCAGGAGGATTCAACGATAAGAGTCGATCGCTTTCGACCTTAGTGTGGTCGTGGTGGCATGTGCAACTTGTGCATGCATTTGGAGTCGCCACCGGTCTTTCTTGGAGGGTAGACCGGAAACCTTACCGATCGATTGGGAGAGATCGATCAGTTCTACGGAACCAGAGATTTTGGGTTCGGGGACTTGGTTACGCTGGTGTCGTTACCAACGCCCTTTCGGTACCTAATGCGAGTGATTTTCCTAACTAGGATTTCATGCAGGCACAATTTTGGGTGAGGTAAGTCTGACTTTGCACATTAACCAGTTTAACATGCTCACGTAATCATAATAAATAAATAGATGTCAATCACATAAATATCTATCCTACGTGGTGATCATGGAATTATGATTTAATGGGTCTCGAGCCAATGAGACCACATATAATCATTTTAATATTTTAATAACGGAGAGCCGCTCTTCGCTTCTTCTTGGTTTCTTGAACTCTTCAAGAATTGGGCCCCAAAGAGCTCGTCGACTTAAAAGGCTCCTCCACGTAATCCTCGTAGCATTTACATCAACAATTGACTATGCTAAAAATAAAGATTACATGAAAAATAAAAGGAGTACGCAGCCTCCATTTAATAATTACAACCCCAAATATATAAATAATCATCATACATTCATATATACATCAATCACATTGATTAGGGATTTTTCCATGATCACCACCCTTTCACGTAAGTAATAAATTCACAATTTAAAACTTAGGAAGGCACAATAAAAATTCTACGTTGAATCATATTCAGAATTTTTACGTAAAATAAGATAGCCATAAATTTTCGATTCAAAATTGATTTAGTCTCAATTTTTGCTACGTTGATTAATTTATCATATAAAATAATCAATCTCCATTAGCCATGTAAGACGAACAATTCGTTAATACATATTGGCCATAGTATTGCAAAAATTGCAAAAAATCAATTAAATGCACGAAAACACCTAAGGATTGGCTCTGATACCACTGTTGGGATCCACGTAACACGTAGCGGAAATAAATAACAACCCACACATGTATCTCCAGAGGCGTACTTCGTGCATTTCAATCGAAAAAAATCACAAAGTCTCAAAGGGAGTAAATAGATTACCTCTCGTAGCGTGCTTGAACGGAGGTGTCGGTTCGATGTTCTTCGATCTCAGCCTCCACAAGTGTTAGGCATCTAGTTCGGACGCACCACCAATTGACGAACGGGGAGACGACTAATAACTCCACAACAATTGTGCTAGCAATATGCGGAATCAATATTCCGAACTTAGTATATTTTGCTCGCTCAAGATTATGAGAATATAGAGAGTGTTTGTGTTCTTCTCTCTAAGCTCTCAAAAATTTGCACACTCTACAAAATGTCTCTCCCCTTCAACCTCAAAACTCTTGCCATCCTTTTATAGCCAAAAATACCTTCCAATAAATTGTATTTAAAAATAGCACTAACAATTATAAATTCTATCTAAAAATAGCACTCACAAATAAATGACATTTAAAAATAGCACTAACAATAGCACTCACAATTTATAATACAAAAATTCTATTTAAAAATAGCACTAACAATTATAAATTCTATCTAATAATAGCACTCACAAATAAATGACATTTAAAAATAGCACTAACAATAGCACTCACAATTTATAATACAAAAATGCTATTTAAAAATAGCACTAACAATAGCACTCACAATTTATAATACAAAAATTCTATTTAAAAATAGCACTAACAATTATAAATTCTATCTAATAATAGCACTCACAATTTATGATAAATAAATGCCATTTAAAAATAGCACTAACAATAGCACTCACAATTTATGATAAATAAATGTCATTTTAAAAATAGCACTAACAATAGCACTCACAATTTATAATACAAAAAATGCTATTTAAAAATAGCACTCACAATACAAAAATGCTAAAAAAGGCACTAACAAAGGTGTTAAAAATAATAACCATTATTATTATTACAAGAGTTAAAGAGGTTACCAAACAATACAAATATGCATAACGTATAAATACGTATGATGTATAAATACGTAGAGCATACGTATACATCCGTGAAACCGGTGACTAATTGAAAGAAAAATGTGCAATTAAGCCCTTTTGGTAAAAATTGATTAAATTGGAGGGCAAATTGACCTAATTGCACTTTAAGACTTTAGAATCCAATGTCATAGCTTATAAAAAGTGAGAATTGAAAACTAAAAGACTCGAAAATGATTTTTTTTTAGGCTCGGTTCGGGTTTATGTTTGTGAAGGAACATAGTGACCCGAGCCGAATTTTTGAGATTTAAAGTGACACACTTGAAGAGGAAATTAAAACAAAATTATCGAATATTTTTGGGTATTTTTCTGACCACGAATGGTATTTTTCTGATTTTTTGGGTATTTTTATAATTAAATAAACTCGAAAAATATTAAAAATACCGAAAAATATTTTTTGTTCAAAATTGGTTCCTAAGGTTAAACCAAGGCTTCCAAAGTTGATTTTGTGATTTTATGACCTTTTTTGATATTTTTAATTAATTTTAAAGAATAAAAATCACAATAATAAATGGTAAAAAAAAATCAGGTGTCAACAGATACCTACTGGACCTGCTGAAGATTGAGTGTCCACCTGCCTTTATTCAAGCCATGGCGCTCTACTGGGATCCTACCACCGCTACATTTTGCATGGAAGGACTAGAGATTACTCCCACTATCGAGGAATACAGCGTCGTCATCGGAGTTGAGTTCACTTCTACGCTCGTCCGACCTCCTATAGGATTTGAACCCCTGAGTCAGGTGGCTGAATTCCTTGACACAGGCCTGAATGAAGTCAAAGCAGATGCAAAAAGCAATTCTGGACGAGTCTCCTTATCTTTCCTTATAGACCGATTTTCCCGCCTCCTTGCTGCTAAAGGAACCAAATCTGGTAGAGCCTTTGTCTTGGCATTCTTTAGCTTTGTACTATTCCCGATCTCATCTGTCACCTTTGACCCTATCATGGCTGTAGTAGCTAGACAAGTCTGTTGTGGGTGGAATTACTCAAACATCCTCCTTGCCGAGACATTCCTTTCCTTAAATCGCTTCAGGAAAAGTAAAAATGGAATCTTTAGAGCCTCTAGTGATCTTCTGTATCTGTGGTTCACTTCCCATATCAGACAATTTCACATTCGCATGGGTTTCACTGAAATCAGCCCCGATGCGCACCCACTTAAAACCTTTGTCATAACCCATACACGTGTTCCTAAGTTCAACTTCATAGAGTGGAAAAACTTCCTTAAAATCCTAAAACCCGAACAACTCCGATGGCGGCTAAGGTTACCAACGCTGAGCAAAGTCAGATTGGCCTGCGATGACGGGGGTCCAGTCCCTTTGCTAGGATTCACAGGCGCTACCGCATACTATCCAAGGAGCGTGATTCGACAGTTTGGAGCTCTACAGGAGATCCCTTCTCCAACGCAACCTGGTATCTTTTCCTTTGACTTACTAAGCCAGACCCTCACAGAGGAGGAGAAGAGACAGTTTGAAGCCAAGGTGGCATCCATCATACGCTCTTTGAAGAATTCTCAGGCTGAAGAAATAAATTGGCCAGAAAACATGACTGTCGCGACCCGTCCGAAGGCGGACGCGGCTAATGGATTACCGATCGCGGGTCTTGGATCAGCGCGAGCCCTTCCAGGCCCATACCAAATCGCGGCGGGGGTATTTTTTTTAAAGGATTCGACGATAAGAGTCGATCTCTTTCGACCTTCAGTGTGGTCGTGGTGGCATGTGCAAATTGTGTATGCATTTGGAGTCGCCACCGGTCTTTCTTGGAGGGTAGACCGGAAACCTTACTGATCGATTGGGAGAGATCGATCAGTTCTGCAGAACCAGAGATTTTGGGTTCGGGGACTTGGTTACGCCGGTGTCATTACCAACGCCCTTTCGGTACCTAACGCGAGTGATTTTCCTAGCTAAGAGTTCATGCAGGCGCAATTTTAGGTGAGGTGGGCTTAATTCAGGGTTTCACGCAGATTGGAAGACTGTTCCTATCAATCACAATCAATTTTAAATGAAAGCGCTATAAAATACATAAATAAATCACACTAATGCACATCAATTCAAATCAACGGTTTCCCAGTACAGCCACAAGGGCTTAGATGAGGAATGATTTGGAACCAGGGGTAAAATGGGAAGATTTGGGGGACGATTAGCCCGAAGGGCAAAATTATCATTTTTGGAAGATTTGGATTTCGAATTACCCAAAATATTCCATGGCCAGTTGTTTGTGGCCATTTCCCATTTTTTGGGATTTTCCTGAATTTTTTTAGAATTTTTTTTGGAAGACGGTTTGCCGGAAGGGCAAAACCGTCATTTCTGGAAAGATCGGGGGTCGAAAGACCCGGGACAGGTCATGACCAGTTGAATGTGGCCATTTCCTATTTTTTGAAATTTTTTTAGAATTTTTCTGAATTTTTCGAATTTTTTTGAATTTTTTTATGATTTGCCATTTTTTATTGAATTATTGAATTTTTTTATTATTTTTTATTATTTTCTATTTTTTATTATATTTAAAATTATTTTCCGGGCCGGGTCAGACCCGGTCCACGAACCGGACCCGCGACCCAGGCCCGGCCCGCCCCCCTCCACGGCCAAAACGACGCCGTTTCATGAATCGGGAAGGAACGCCCCAGATCGAGCCACGTGGCAACTCCTGAGCCGTCGGATTTTTTTATTTTTTTATTTTTATTCACGGCCGGGGCCCACCAGCGCTGACGTGGCTGCCGACGTGGCATGCCACGTCAGCGTTGACCGTTGACCGTCGCCTGAGGTTGCCGTAGAAGACGATCGGAGCAGCGAAATTCCGGCGAAACCGCCGAAATTCTCGCCGGAAATTCGAGACCGGGACCAAACCTTAATATTTTTCATTCTTTTCTTCGACGTTCGACTCTCTAAGACTCCGGCATCATCCTACGACTGAAAACAAAGCCATGCACGCGTCAAAAAACAGACGTACCGGACCTCCACAGCTCCGTTTCCGGCGAGGTATCCACCGAGATTTTTTTCTTTCAAAGCTTGCTCTAATCAATTACATGGCATTCTGACAGGGTGTAGAAGCTTACCTGAGCTTCCTCAGACTTCGGTGACCGCCGGCTTCGCCGGTGCGAGCTCTCGGTCCTAGCATGGTTCGGGGAGCTCCGGCACACCGTTTTCAATACGATTTGATGCAAAATAAACGTTAAGCCGGGGTCAGGGATAGTTCTAGGGAATGTTCGAAGCTAAAATCACGCGGAAAAGGACCGGGGACGGCACGGCCGAGAGTCGCAAAATGAAATGTTCTCTAAGGCATTTTGTCGAACACCTAGTATGCACAGATAAAAAATGGAGGTTGGAGAGACACCGACCTGTCCGAGGGTCGCCGGCGATGGTGTAGGCTTCAGAGATGCTCCCACGAGTTCTCTGGAGCTCTGTCGACGTCCCTTGTCGCCCGAACTCGCCCTGCAAAAATCCCCCTCACCCTTGGCCGAGCTCGGCTTTTCCACCATTTCCATGGCTGACCGGCGCACTTTTTTTTTTTACCAATTCCCAAAACGCGAATATGGACCACTCTTTTCTGTCTCCCACGTCTCATTGTCCCTTCTTTTTGTAAAAAACAATTGCCGCGGCGCGCTGTCCCCATCTCCCCTGTCCTCGGTGCTTTCGGCCGTGTGGGTCTGCAACTAAGTTGCAGACCCGGTCGGACCGGGTCGGGTCGGGTCTGACCCGACCTGCCCGGTTTGATCAAATCGGCCCAATTAGGCCCCAAATTGACCTATTGTCATGAAATTGATGGCAAAATCGGACTCATTGACATGTTTACTATCAAATATGGGTATTTTCGTGAATCCATTGATTGTAATTTAGTGAAAACCCCAAATTGTCCCTAGGATCCGAAAATGATTTTTGCTTAATCGAGGGCCTAAACGATCAAATTAGTCAAAATTGAGGCCACCAATGGATTCATCATGATGAAAAACATAGGGTAGAGATGTTTAATTTCAATGGGTACGCCCGTATGAAATTTAATTTCAAGAATTGCGAAACCGGGGACTAAATTGAAAGATTTTTATGCAATTAAGCCATTTTGGTTAAAATTGATCAAATTGGAGGGCCAATTGACCTAATTGCACTTCTAGACTTTAGAATCCAATGTCATAGCTTATAAAAAGTGATAATTGAAAATTGAAAGACTCGAAAAGGATTTTTTATGCCCGATTCGGGTTTATGTTTGTGAAGGAACATAGTGACCCAAGCCGAATTTTCAATATTTAAGGTGACACACTTGAAGAGGAAATTAAAAAAAAAATTATTAAATATTTTTGTGTATTTTTCCGACCACGAATGGTATTTTTCTGATTTTTTGGGTATTTTTATAATTAAATAAATTCGAAAAATATTATAAAATACCAAAAAATATTTTTTGTTCAAAATTGGTCCCCGAGGCTAGGCCAAGGCTTGCAAAGTTGATTTTGTGATTTTATGACCTTTTTTGATATTTTTAATTAATTTTAAAGAATAAAAATCACAATAATAAATGGTAAAAAATCAGGTGTCAACAGCTGCCCCTCTTTGAGAGTGAGTTCGTCAGAGGTTGCTTTCAAAGACAAAATGACACCTGGATCTTGACTGACTCGACTGGGGAAAAGAAATGCTATGACATTGGAACCTTAAGCCTTTTGATGAATGTTCAAATTAATCTTCGGTTTGCTCTCGCAATTTGAACTTGGGCTGGAGTGAGAGGCTTACTTGAAGCTCACCTATCGGATGCTGCCGGTTGCGACAACTTTCAAGCAGATACCTAGGACTCATCATTGAGGATATCCTATGGAAATTAAGCTCTGACCTGTATGGTAGGTCACACCATCATGGGATTCCTAATTGGTAGGAACCTAAGGAGGGCACATCCCACGCTTTGGGATTTGCCAAGGATTTTGATCCGTATGGTGGATCGGACCTTTGTGTTGATCCTTATGGCGGTATTTACCAATGAGCTGACCCTTATGGCGGTTTCTACCTGGATTTGACCATTTAAGCGGTTTCTACCTTTGGTTTGACCCTTTAGGCGGTTTCTACCATTGTTTGACCCTTTAGGCGGTTTCTACCTTTGGTTGACCCTTCAGGCGGTTTCTACCTTGGTTTTGACCCTTCAGGCGGTATCTATCTTTGTTTTGAAAAGGGGTCTCATGACGAGGGTTCTCCACGTTCGATGAGACTGCTTGATTTTTGAAAAGGGATCTCATGACGAGGGTTCTCCACGTCCGATGAGACTGCCTGATTTTTGAAAAGGGGTCCAAAGACGAGGGTTCTCCACGTCATACTAGGACCGCTTGATTTTTGAAAAGGGGTCCAAAGACGAGGGTTTTCCACGTATCCTGCAGAAAATTCAAACCTGTGTGCTCCACTCCATGGAACAAATATTTTTCTAGGATTCGGGGCTTCCAAGAATCCTGCTGAAGTTTGAGCTTGAAAGATTTTTCTTCACCAAGAAAACGTTAGTAATCTTTGGGAAGACCACGGCTGTCCATTTGACAAAAACCGTATGACTTAAGTTTTAATTGTGAAATGTGCATTTTGATGCTGGAGGTTATCCCAAAGCATTCTTGCAACATGCAAATGTGATCACAAATCCCTTGGGCGGCAAATCTGGATCAAACAATTTGAAATTTCCAAAAAGAATTTTGTTCAAAACATCTATTAGAGAATTTCTCATTCAAGAGGGCTCCTCACCGCTCTGTGATAATGGTCTTTTGTAAGGAATGCGTTCAACTTCCTACTAACCTGTGCCTAGGTTTTAGGATCATTCGCAGCGCATACATTCTGATCGATCGGGAGGTTTTCCACGGGACCGTAATGTTAGGCTTGGATATTAGCTTTCAAGGGGGACTCGCTTTGGAGTCGAGGCCATTGAATGAAAGTCTTCACCATCTGCTCCGGGTTTACAAGTCAAGAACCCTGCAAAATGAGAAAGAAATAGTCTTGCTCGTACCTCTTCGAGCTAAGCTATATGTTAACCCAAGTGTCTTAGTCAGAGAAGACTCCTTCGGGGTCGTAACATTGGTAGGATTGGGGACAGAAAAGGCTTGTTTTTGGCCCAAAATTCTTGGAGAGTTTGACATTGGTGATCATTGCAGATTTGCTACCTGTCCTTTCTCTTTTGCGCCTTTATTCCGTGCTTGACACCATTTGGCGAGCAGCCTTTTTGGAATTTGGCTCCTTCGGGGATTTCCTCTTTTCCCATCTAGACTTTATTGTTGGTCAATCAAACAGCTTGCACGGGCATCAGCCTTGCTTTTACCAGGCACTTTGCTTTTTCTTGATGCCGGGATTTTTTCTCATTTTCATCTTTTTTTCTTTTTTTTTTATTTTTTTTTATTTCTCTTTTGAAATCCCATTTTTCTCATCTTCAGGAGATCACTTTAGACATATGATCGAAAGTCTAAACATGCTTTTACCATAAACCCAGGAATTTCTTTGTAATCCCTTAGTCTTGAGCTCTTCCGTTTCTAAAGTGATGCTGCATCCATCTTGAAATGTGCAATGATCACCAACGGGTTCATGAAATGATTTTGCAGGCTCAACTTGGCTATGCAAAGGATTCGGTGTGTGGGATAGAGAAATGAATGCTTCTCATCATCCTATGGCACTTGGATTACCATATAAACAACACACGAAGATTAATGTTAGTTCGAGCAACAAAATTTCTAACCATTTCTCCTGATGCTGTTGGACTTACTTCTATTCTGCCCGGATGTGGGGTGGTTCTCGACAGGGCTGATAATGAAAACCTCCGTTCAAAGGGGTTATCAATGGTCACCTGTAGTATTTGAGAATATGAAATGAACGCCTCCGTCGTCCCAATCCATGTAATCGCTGCGAATGGTCCATACCTCCGTAGGTACAGATTTTGCTATCCGATTCACTTCCCTCGTCTCTCAAGTGTATGTAGGATGAGTTTGGACCGGGCTCGCCTCTCTTTTGAGTAAACTTCCTTTTGAATGATTTGACAAATAATCATATTTGGAAAAATTCATTTCTTTCTTTCCCAAAATTTATCCATCGAGGGGATTTTGTGATGTATCGTGCATGTTTTATTCATGCTTTGGGCAACCTCCCGATTTAAATCATGAACATTGATGCATTGGATAATTTTCATGACGGCTGAAAGGATTTTAACTTTTTTTTATCTCCAGCTAACTGGGAAAGGGATACTTACCTACTTGTCGCGGCTGCGGACCCCTGAAAATGTAAAAGAAGCATATCATTGTAGGTTCATGAATTTTTCAAAAATCGAAACGATACATCCTACCCTTGGTCATGTACTCTAACGAGTAGTACACGGGATGTAAAAACTTGTTCCTCTGCAAGGCGACTCCCCTGTCAAGGATAAACAATAAGTGTCAATTCATATTCCCAAATTCGAGACAAGTTGGGACGATACAACTTTACTCTTGATTTTCATCACATTCTGATGTTGCGTATTGATATGAACAACATCTATCAAATCCGCCTATCCATTCTTGGAGTGTTTGCAACATCGATGGTTCATCTGCCCCCAGTTAGGCAGCGTCTGTTCTGCTATTCGAACGCATGGCTCCTTGAGTGCTTTATCCATGTTTATCATCTGAGAAGGAAAAGAAAGGAGACATTACTTCGGTGTTTGATTGAAGATCGTTTAGGAACGATACATCATTTTACCAAATAGGTGGCTTCGCGGCCAAACGTATTACGTATTGAAGGGGTAGATCCCATTACGCTCTGCGGGTGATAGTCATTGCTCGGGGAACTTGCTCCACGGATTAAGCGATTAATCCACGGCCCTCGGCTTGAAGATGCTCAAAGGGTGATGTTGACACTCACGCGCAATTAGTTCTAGATATTAATGAAAGATGTTCCCATGGGAACCTTACAGTGCGATCAACAACATATTCAATAGGAGTGTTCCACCCCTTTCGTCTAAGCATTTTTCATCGAGTAACCATGCCTTGCATCAGATGCTTGATCACCGGCCTTGCGTCACCACTGCGATGGTCCTCCGGCTCCAAATTGATCGAGCCAAAGATTGAACTCATCGCCAAGGAAATTGCTCGAGTCTTCGAGCCATTGATGTTCAAGTTGGGTATCAACGATTGGCGGGGGCAGGTTTCTTTCATTGCCTTCGTTGTGAGGGATTGGAGTCTTTGAGCTGGAACCTTCATCATTGCCCTGTTGGGGTTGAGACATACATTCCTGAAGAGTATTGATCCAAGTGTCCAGCTCATCGTCAAGGAAATCGCCTGCTCTTTCTAGCCCTTGGTGCCCAGATTGGGTGTCGTCGACTGCAGGTGAGGGATTCCTCTCTTTGCTCTCGCCGTGAGCAATTTGACCCCTCGAATTGGAACTTCCTCCAATGACCGGCATGTTTATATGTGCACTCTCTACCAATGCCAGATCCGCTTCAGGGACAGCATTAATGACCGATTCGCGTTCAAACTGAGGAATCCCTATGTGCTGGAACTGTGGTATATACTCTTGAGGAGTATTGAGATAGTTCGGCGGAGCACTCTGATTTGGGTTAGAGGAGTCGCTGACACGATTGCTGGTCCCGTCATTGCTGAAACACGGTTGGGTGCTCTTGGCTCTCCAATCATCGTGGTTTTGACTCTGCCCAGCACTTGAGCTCCAACCGGCTTTATGATGGTTTAACGCTATCCTTCCATCCTTTAGCAATCTCCTATAGTACTTAAGGTGAGACTCAACGTTAATTCTAGAGAGCCCCGACACGTTCATAATCTCAAGTACACGTAGTGGGCTAGCCGAATCAACTCCCAGCTCTCGAATTGCATCAACAAATTTGGTGTGAAGTTCATAGGTCCAGTAAAACCTTGTTCTCTTATCACCCAAAATATCGTCAATACTTCGGTAGCTGTTCTCTACGGGATCTAGTCGTTTCAAAAGTTGTCTAGAGAGGGACTCACCGACTTTGGATTGGCTGGCTGCGACAGCGGGTTCGTCATTGAGAGAACTCCACCTGTGATGATTCATGTCCCATTTCTCAGAGGATGTTGGTGTTGACTCTATGGTGGTGACTTGCTCATGCAGATCTTCGACGGTATCTGGCTGTGTCGGAAAATGCTGTGGAGAATACGGTAACAGCTGAGCGTTATTCGTCAACAGGGATGGTTCATCGAGGAACACCTCGTCGAGGACAACAGGATTACCACAATTAAGGCAGGCGGCCTTGGTCAGAGCTTCCTTATATCTCGCGCTTTCAGCTCGAAACTTCTCATTCTCCTCCTTCAGGGCCAATAACTCATGATCTGCGTGTTGCTTGTTGGCGAACCAAAACTTGACCTTTGAAAGCTCCAATCCTAACTTTCGGCTCAACTCAATTTTCTGTTGTGTGCTTGGGGTGGAGCATTCATTGAAGAAAGCTTCGAGTTCTCGGATTTGGCCTGGAGTGTGGCGTTGCAGTTGCTTCCTTTTCCGACTCCGGTCATCATTGTATACTCCTTCTTCGTAGCTGAAGCCTAGAATTTCATCACTGGAGGAGTCAGTCTCCATGGCCTTCGGGCAGGATTCAGCTCCAAGATCTTCAAAGTCTTCCAGCAGTTCGTGTTCAGAGATGTCCAGGTCGGGCGTTTCTAGCAGATGGGAATAGCTTTTAAACATGATGGATCGGAGTATCTCGGGCTGATCTAGTTCACTCAGCTTTCTCTATTCGCTCTTATGTGTTTGTTCACTCTAGAAATTTTCTCGAGTGATTGTGCGTGTCCTAGAACCATCCTTCAGGCTGCATATGAAGACCAGCAAGCAAGCGCTCCTCCCGAGACCCTGCAATTACTCCTCGTCTGTCTTCCCCTTTCTTTTCCCTCGTGACAGGATCACAAACTCTCTTGCATTGATTCGGTTTCATCGAGTATTGCGCTCGTCCCCTAGTTCAGTCTTCAAAGTGGTGGGTCTATAATCTTTTGGCGCCTTTTATGATTTGCTAGGCCCGAGAATGTGGGGAGCAACGGCGGACCCGCAATTAATGACTCCGTTTAATTCATTTAGCTCCATGGGAATTAACGCTATGACCTTCTCTCAACCCCTTTTCATCGTTCAAACGAAAGTGGCATTTTCCCTGTGCATGCTGTTACTCTTCATTTCAACATCCTGGGCGCTTGGTGAGGAATGAGTTCGTGGCCACTCAAAATTTAAAGACCGTCCCTAGTTTCAGACTTAATCTAACAGGGGATCATCGCAACTGAGCATGACGATGTTCGTCGATAGCGTTGGTTTTCATACATAATTAACTATAGTCATTAAAGAAAAATGTTCCCATAGGAACTTTACAATGGATAAAATGAGTGATCCACTCGTGAACATGTTCTTCTTTCTATGGGTGTTCGTAGTGACCGACCCATCGTGCCCCGAGTCAGGTGCTAGATCATGGCAGTCCAAGCATGCCAGCTTCCCACTGATTGAACAAGGCATCGAGCCCCTCATCAAAGAAATCGTCTGTTGTGGGTTGACCAGCGGCAGGCAGAGCACCAGCCGACTGCTGCTCGAATGGAGGAGTGCGCACTCGCTGTACTTGTGACATGTGCTCTTGAAAAGTGTTGAAATGGCCCAGAAGGACATTCTGATCATCTTTCAGTTCGCCGGTGGTCGGGTTGCTAGCTTGATTGATGCTTAGATTTGGCCGGGTATCTCTTGATACCTGAGCATTACAATGGCGGTCGCCCCTAGTTTTTGAGCTCGAGACGGATTCCTCCCGGTTTAGCTCCGCTCGATGCTATTTTAATAGCCTTCTGTAGGCACCAAGGTGATTCCTGACCAGTTCCTTACTAAGCCCCGGTACATTCATGGCCTTAAATATGCGCGTCGGATTTGCTGAATCGATCCCCATTTGGTGAACCACGTCTAGGAATCTGAAATGCAGTTCAGGGGGCCAAGCGAACCTCCTCTTATCGTGGCCCAAGATTGCATCGATGGCTTGACGACTGATTAACTCATCTCCAGCAGGACCCGACCCTATCGAAAATTGTTGTGCAGAAGGCTGATGTGCTTTGAGCTGGTCGGCGGTAACATCCAGCTCCTTGAAACTGTAACTCCAATCAAAGCGATGCATATCCCATCCTCCAGGAGGCATTTGTATCGTCTTCGTAGGATCATCCTGCTCATGCGTGACTCCGGCAAAATCTGGTTGAGCAGGAGGTGCCCCGAGGGAGTAGGGTGGTAAATGAACGTCTTCAATCATCGCGTGAGGCTTATCGGGGAATATCTTACCGAGGGCGATGGGGTTATCGCAATGAGGGCAAACGGTAATATTGAGAGCTTCTTCATACCTCATGTTTTTTGTTCGCAGCTTTTGGTTTTCTTCCTTTAAAATCTCGACCACCTGACGTTTGCGTTGAGCCTTCGATTTGGATCTCCTATTTTGAAACCAAAACTGGATCCTCGACTGATTAATCCCCAACTCCCGGCTCAATTCAAGTCTCCACTTCTTTTTCATGTAATGGCTTTTACTGAAGAGGGTTTCCAACATTTGGGTTTCCTCCTGAGAGTATTGGTGAGGACGTCTTCTTTTCCCGAGTTGAGCATCGTGGATGTCGTTGTCGTCGTCGCCGTGATTTTGATTTCCGTTGCCAGAAGTGTTGGGCTCCATGGTTTTGGCGTTAGACTTGATCTTGGAATCTTCGAGATCCCTCTGTGGTTCAATTTCTGAGATTTTTGAGTCAGTCGCCTCTAGCAGCTGACAGTAACCTCTTAAATATGTTGGATTGAGAAATGTTTGATTGGTTCTTGCCCACTCAGAGTTCTCCACTCTCTCATATATGCTCACTCCTTATAAAGTTTTCTTCGAGTGACTTTGTATGTTCAGGAGACGCTCTTCAAGCATCATTAGGCAAACGTTCCCCCTCAAGACCTTGAATTTCTCGCTTAGCTTTTCAACGTGATGAGACTGCCAAATCCTGTTAGGGCTCTCTTCGATAGTTGCGCTTACCTCCCACCTAACTCTAATAATGGTGATCTCGACAAATCTTTTACATCTTTTAATTGATGAGCCGGAAATCGCGGACCGAAACGAATCCAATGGTTCTCGTAAGGGGACCTCCTGCTTTACCCCCTAACTGGGCTCCACCAGCATTATTACTGAGACCCTTCATCATCCTCGAGTTGCTATAAAATGAGGAATTAACGTATGGCAGGTTAGCGTTCTCGTATAATCAGCTTCTTCCTTCTAATCTCTCTATTAGACTCGTCTTATTCTCAAGCCAACCCAACGCAAATGGCCTCCTCTCCCGTACGTACTTTTTGAACTGATGTCTTGGCCCAGTGGGAAAAGCTTTATAACCTACTGGGTCGCGGTTACGCGCACATAACCGATCATTCTGCAACCGAGGATGCAATCTGTGTCTTGCTCGAGGACCTTGATACCACTTCTCTCAAAGGTACTACACTGGGGAGGGAATATAGAATTTTCCCGACTCTCTTTGCACACTCCTTAGAGGCCTATCGTGTTGCTAATCGGGAGGTTCTCGTGGCTCGCGTCTTGCGAGCTCGTTATGAGGATCGATCTGATCATTTGGTGCTGACCAACTATCTGGTTGATAGTTACAAAAAAGCCGTCGAGTTTGCTAATGAGCGGGTCGCGACGTTGCTTCGCGAGAGGAGAAATCTGGTGGATCAATTGGCCATATCCCTGACCACCGGCGAGCATGACCGCCGCAATGTCCTGTTGAGGCTTCAGAACGACTGGCAGGAAGAACGGTTCGACAAGATAACCGCGGACATAGCTCGCGGGAATGGACTGGTTCGGGACCTGGAAATAGTCACCGAAGAACACGAGGCCAAGGTCGCCGAAGTTAAGGGAGAATGCAGAAGTCTTCTCCTCAGGCTTGCCGACCATGACATGCGGAGTTGGGAGTATGAGCAGAGCATTAATAACATGGAGGGTCAGTTGGGATCCTTTGTGTCGTTAATTAGGGCTCACTTTGGCTTTACTTTTCCACCCCGAATTGTATGACCTGCTTCTGAAAACCCTCCGCCGAGCAAAATAAATGAAAGTTCTCGTGTGTGTGTTTTAACTTCTGTATGGTTCATTTCTTCGAGCATCCAAACATCTTCAACTTGGGTGAGCCGAACCATAATATCAATAAGCCGAGCAAATACGTCCTGATTTTATAACTCGCTCATGATCAGATGGAAGAATAGTTGCAGATTTGTCCAAGAAAAGATTTCTCTATACTACTTGTTTTTCACCTGCAAATGAAAAGACCGAGTCAGAAGGAATAATCTGAAAAAGAAAGCATAGACCCCTTTCAATCTTATGCTTGCTCGTGATTAATAAGGACAAGAACTTTTACAAGGGTTTTAATCTTGTGCGAAAAATTTTTATCAATATTCCTCGAAAGAAAGCATACTATTGAAAGGAATGTAATTCACGATAATCGCTTTTGATTAATTTCGAGAGGAATGAATAACTCAAAAGTGCAAGACATAATAACGTGTTTTAAATTCAATTGAAGATATGGCATCCAAATTAAGGTCGTTCGCTAAGAACAAAAGTAGTTTGGACATCTATCTCGTCATTAAATTTGAAACTACGCTGATATTCTTGATCAATTATCGTGAATTACCAGTGGTGTACAACATGCATGAACCAATTCAAGTGTGTAGTTCCTTCTAGCGAAATTGGGGTTGGATTACCTGTCGCGACCCGTCCGAAAGCGGACGCGGCTAATGGATTACCGATCGCGGGTCTTGGATCAGCGCGGGCCCTCCCAGGCCCATACCAAATCGCGGCGGGAGTATTTTTCAGAAGGATTCGACGATAAGAGTCGATCGCTTTTGACCTTAGTGTGGTCGTGGTGGCATGTGCAACTTGTGTATGCATTTGGAGTCGCCACCGGTCTTTCTTGGAGGGTAGACCGGAAACCTTATTGACCGATTGGGAGAGATCGATCAATTCTGCGGAACCAGAGATTTTGGGTTCGGGGACTTGGTTACGCTGGTGTCATTACCAACGCCCTTTCGGTACCTAACGCGAGTGATTTCCTAGCTAAGAATTCATGCAGGCGCAATTTTAGGTGGGGTAGGTTTGATTCAGGGTTTCATGCAGATGGGAAGACTATTCCTATCAATCACAATCAATTTAAATGAAAGCGCAATCAAGTGCATAAATAAATTTCATCGATGCACATCAATTCAAGTCAATAGCTTCCTAGCATAACCATAAAGGCTTAAGGAAGGTCTGACTTCGGACCAGGGGTAAAATGGGAAGATTTGGAGGCGATTAGCCCGAAGGGCACAATCGTCAATTTTTGGAAGGTTTGGATACCGAATTACCCAAAATATTCCATGGCCAGTTGTTTGTGGCCATTTCCCATTTTTGAGAATTTTTTGGAATTTCTTGATTTTTCTTCAATTTTTGGAAGACGATTCGCCCAAAGGGTGAAATCGTCATTTTAAGAAGAGTCGGGGTTCAAAACACCCGAAATGAGTCTTGGCCAGTTGTTTGTGGCCATTTCCTATTTTTTGGGATTTTCCTGAATTTTTTAGAATTTTTTTGGAAGACGGTATGCCGGAAGAGCAAAACCATCATTTTTGAAAAGACCGAGGTCCGAAAGACCCGAAACAGGTTGTGGCCAGTTGAATATGGCCATTTCCTATTTTCTGGAATTTTTTTAGAAATTTTCTGAATTTTTCGAATTTTTTTTTGAAATTTTTTATGATTTTTCATTTTTTTATTGAATTTTTAAGTTTATTATTATTATTATTCTAAACATTTCGAAAATAATGTTCTGGACTGGGCTGCAAGGCCCAACCCTTCTAAAGTCACGAGCTAAGAAAAACCATGAAGCCCAAATAAGAATCTAAAGGATAATGGCCCAAATTTCCTTCTAAAGCCCACTCCGAAAATTCAATGAATGGCCCAAAATTATTTCTAAAACCCATTGTCCAACTTATTTTCGGACCACACCAAGCCCAGCTCACACTCTCCTCAAATAAAACAAAATAAGCCCAAATCATCCAAACAGACCCACGCCACGCACGTTTAATTTGCAGCTCCACGTTTTTTTTTTTGTTTGCTTCTTTTTGTTCCTTTTCTTTAATAATTCTTTTTTATGATTTTCTTTATTCTAGCCCCCCACGAACAGCCGAGGGAGATGAACCTGCAACCACTATTCAATCTTCTTTTTCGTGCGACATCCCTTCATTCGCAGCACTGAGGCAGAGAATGGATGCCTCCGGTCAGGACGTCGGCATCGGCCGTCGGCTTCGTCGGCCGCAGGGTTTCAACTCCGCTTCGATCCGGTCTCGTCAACTGTACTATGTTTCTACACTCGTCGCATTGCCATCCTGATCGCCACGTCGGACTGCCACCATGACGCGCTTGCCAGATATACTGTAAGCCGATCCGATCTACTCAGCCGCCAGGTTATACCCCGCTAGGCCATAAGGCGATCGACGTCGTGGTTTGCTAATCGGTAAGTCACCTCGTGTGACCACCGTCACCTAAACTCGAGTCTCTTCCTCAATTATCCTCCCTCAACGTATCTTGATTCTACGTTAGAAAATAGCTTTGGATATACTTAGGATAATATCAACTGAACAACCATATCCGGCGAGAATCATCCAAGCGATTCCTATGACGAAACTGGTGGTACAATCCATTCACGATCATTTCAAGAGGGGGAGAGAACTTACCTGATTCTTGCACAGGCTTATAGATGTCCACGTTGAGCTACGGAACTCGAGATGGGTTGAGATGGTTCTGGATCGACTCTTTTCCCAACGAAGAGATGATGTTCGATCGAGTACGAGCTCTTCCTTTGGATTGCAGGAGGCTCTCGAGACTTATTTCGCGAATCACCTCTCTCGCGGCGTCGCTATCTCAGCTTCGAAACTTCTGCTCCTTCCTTGGCGGCGGCGAATGGTTGGTTCACAGTGATGGCCAGCTTCATGGAGCCTGCGAAAACAATAGCAAAAGTAACATCGATAGTTAGTCACGGCAGTGGTGAAACACCTGCAAGACTGCTTGACAGCGCCATCCTGAAGGCTTCTGGACTTAGTGTTGTTTTATGGCGATGATGGTCATTGCAGATGATGGGGGGAAAGGCTGAAGATGATGGTCCGTCCGGGGCAAACGTGAGAGAGAGGGAGCTGTCAGCGAGAGAAAAATGAAAAACTGCCAGAGTGATCATGAGCTGGTGTCCCCGGAGTGCTCGCGAGAATTCAAGAGAAAAAAGAAATCCCAGGGAGCAGGGAATCCGAAAAAAAAATGAGAAAAACTGAGAGAGAGCGGTGGTGAATTGAGAGAGTTCGCGAGAGAGAATAGAATAACCAAAAAAGAAGAAGCTTTCGTCCAGAAACTAAAAGAATTGCCATGGAAAGCAATGTCAGTCCAAGAGATTCGGTAGAGAGAGAGAGCTAATTGAGAGTGGGCTTTTTGTTTTTTTATCAATGAGAGAGAGAGAGAGAGAGTTAATGGAGAGTGGGCTTTTTGTTTTTTTTTTTAATGAGAGAGAGAGAGGATTAATGGATAGTGGGAGCATCAGAATCTGGGGGCGTGAGAAAAAAAATGAGAGCAGAAGAATGAGAGGGAATAAGTCATAATTTTTTTTGGGCTTCTTAGAGAGAGAAAAATGTATGTTGGCAAATGGGGTATGGGCAAAGGAGAGAGAGGTCTTCGTGGTTAACACATGGGAAGCGTCTGTCCCAAAAAAATTCGTCGTCCGGATGTGTGTGGAGTCCAGGGCGAATGTCAAAGAGAGAGAAAGAGATGCCAGCCTGAAGGAGAAGATGGGAACATGTGGCAGGAAAAAGATTTTTTTTTGTAATGTAATTTTTCAAAAATATATTAAAAAAAATGAAAATTATGAAAATTATTTTTTTGGTCAAAATGGTTCATTTAGCTTGGCTAAGGTCACCAAAATTGATTTTTCAAATTTTCAACTTTTTATGGATTTTCTATGAATTTTCAAAAAAAAATAAAAATAAAAAAATTGATCAAAATTTAGGTGTCAACATTACCTCACACGACCAAAAGGTCGTGCAAGACTTCCAATTTTAATTTCCTCTAAAGGAATTATAAACTTGACTTGGGAGTATTCGGATGATTAGAAAAAATGCCACTATCACATTCCAATGACCCGTTAAAAGAAATACAACCAAGTTCCATCTGAATGTATACACCAATAGATCCCTAATACAATCGCTCTAAGGGGTGAGATAGAGAAAACCTCAGTAAAAATAAACCATATACAAGAGGACTAGTAATGGAAAATGAAATAAAGGAATGTGATCCTAACGTTTAAGGATGCCCCAGTTTTGATCTGTGCCTTCAGGATCACTTGCCCCAACTCGTCATCTTCATTGGATGATACCTCAATAATGTCCATAATATGCTCCTTTATCGCACACTCGGTGTTCGTCGTGGGATATCACCCTCCTCGTCTTCTATCAAGGACGTTAGGGACAAACACACATATCTATCATCGAAATGGCATTTAATCTAATCACTAGAATGCAATGAATGAAATGCCTATATTTATATGAACAGTGATAGATTTGGGGGGATAGAGAGTCTTACCAACCCAACTCGTCGACTTATGTGCGGTTTTAGGTGTACCAACCGCCCAAAGACATGCGCATGAAACAAGTGATGGTAAACTTCTAAAAATCAGAGGGTTTGGCACCGAAGGTTAAGGTTCTCACCTCGAGTTCTAGAAAGAGCCGATTCCATTGCACAGCTATCGTTGCATTGGGACTCGATCCATAGTTCGAAGCGAGCGAAATTGAAAAGTGGATTACCCCGTGTCTTTCCTCACGGAGATTCCATTTTCAATTCCTTCTATTGTGTTCCTAAAGGCGGCGCCCGGGGTTTTAGGCGCGGTTGTGTGTGTCCATGTGTCGTGATCATCACGATGCAAGTCATGCACAACAGTTTATCAATCAGCGCTTCAAATCATCCACACAACATACATTCCTACGCCAACCTGCATAAGACAACGTTAATCACGGACTACACCCCTTATTTCTCCAATCTGCAAAACATATAACACCTATCGTAAGCGGACTTACCTCACCTTCAAGAGCGCCTGCATGGTTAGAAAAATCACACAACGTTCTAATTACGGCCTAAGTCCACTTGAGGTCTAGAACCATAGGTTCTAGAACAAAGGAGTCCCCAGCGGAGTCGCCAGCTGTCGCGACCCGTCCGAAGGCGGACGCGGCTAATGGATTGCCGATCGCGGGTCTTGGATCGGCGCGAGCCCTCCCAGGCCCATACCAAATCGCGGCGGGGGGTATTTTTTTTAAAGGATTCGACGATAAGAGTCGATCGCTTTCGACCTTCAGTGTGGTCGTGGTGGCATGTGCAAATTGTGTATGCATTTGGAGTCGCCATCGGTCTTTCTTGGAGGGTAGACCGGAAACCTTACTGATCGATTGGGAGAGATCGATCAGTTCTGCAGAACCAGAGATTTTGGGTTCGGGAACTTGGTTACGCCGGTGTCATTACCAACGCCCTTTCGGTACCTAACGCGAGTGATTTTCCTAGTTAAGAGTTCATGCAGGCGCAATTTTAGGTGAGGTGGGCTTAATTCAGGGTTTCACGCAGATTGGAAGACTGTTCCTATCAATCACAATCAATTTTTAATGAAAGCGCTATAAAATACATAAATAAATCACACTAATGCACATCAATTCAAATCAATGGTTTCCCAATACAGCCACAAGGGCTTAGATGAGGAATGATTTGGAACCAGGGGTAAAATGAGAAGATTTGGGGGACGATTAGCCCGAAGGGCAAAATCATCATTTTTGAAAGATTTGGATTCCGAATTACCCAAAATATTCCATGGCCAGTTGTTTGTGGCCATTTCCCATTTTTTGGGATTTTCCTCAATTTTTTTAGAATTTCTTTTTGGAAGACGATTTGCCGGAAGGGCAAAACCGTCATTTCTGGAAAGATCGGGGGTCGAAAGACCCGGGACAGGTCATGACCAGTTGAATGTGGCCATTTTCTATTTTCTGGAATTTTTTTAGAATTTTTCTGAATTTTCCGAATTTTTTTGAATTTGTTTTATGATTTTCCATTTTTTTTATTGAATTTTTGAATTTTTTATTATTTTTTATTATTTTCTATTTTTTATTATATTTAAAATTATTTTCCGGGCCGGGTTAGACCCGGCCCACGAACCGGACCCGCGACCCAGGCCCGACCCGCCCCCTCCACGGCCAAAACGACGCCGTTTCATGAATCGGGAAGGAACGCCCCAGATCGAGCCACGTGGCAACTCCTGAGCCGTCGGATTTTTTTATTTTTTTATTTTTATTCACGACCGGGGCCCACCAACGCTGACGTGGCTGCCGACGTGGCATGCCACGTCAGGGTTGACCGTTGACCGTCGCCTGAGGTTGCCGTAGAAGACGACCGGAACAGCGAAATTCCGGCGAAACCGCCGAAATTCTCGCCGGAAATTTGAGACCGGGACCAAACCTTAATATTTTTCATTCTTTTCTTCGGCGTTCGACTCTCTAAGACTCCGGCATCATCCTACGACTGAAAACAAAGCCATGCACGCGTCAAAAAACCGACGTACCGGACCTCCACAGCTCCGTTTCCGGCGAGGTATCCACCGAGATTTTTTTCTTTCAAAGCTTGCTCTAATCAATTACATGGCATTCTGACAGGGTGTAGAAGCTTACCTGAGCTTCCTCAGACTTCGGTGACCGCCGGCTTCGCCGGTGCGAGCTCTCGGTCCTAGCATGGTTCGGGGAGCTCCGGCACACCGTTTTCAATACGGTTTGATGCAAAATAAACGTTAAGCCGGGGTCAGGGATAGTTCTAGGGAATGTTCGAAGCTAAAATCACGCGGAAAAGGACCGGGGACGGCACGGCCGAGAGTCGCAAAATGAAATGTTCTCTAAGGCATTTTGTCGAACACCTAGTATGCACAGATAAAAAATGGAGGTTGGAGAGACACCGACCTGTCCGAGGGTCGCCGGCGATGGTGTAGGCTTCGGAGATGCTCCCACGAGTTCTCTGGAGCTCTGTCGACGTCCCTTGTCGCCCGAACTCGCCCTGCAAAAATCCCCCTCACCCCTGGCCGAGCTCGGCTTTTCCACCATTTCCATGGCCGACCGGCGCACCTTTTTTTTTTTTACCAATTCCCAAAACGCGAATATGGACCACTCCTTTTTGTCTCCCACGTCTCATTGTCCCTTCTTTTTGTAAAAAAAATTGCCGCGGCGCGCTGTCCCCATCTCCCCTGTCCTCGGTGCTTTCGGCCGTGTGGGTCTGCAACTAAGTTGCAGACCCGGTCGGACCGGGTCGGGTCGGGTCGGGTCTGACCCGACCTGCCCGGTTTGATCAAATCGGCCCAATTAGGCCCCAAATTGACCTATTGTCATGAAATTGATGGAAAAATCGGACTCATTGACATGTTTACTATCAAATATGGGTATTTTCGTGAATCCATTGATTGTAATTTAGTGAAAACCCCAAATTGTCCCTAGGATCCGAAAATGATTTTTGCTTAATCGAGGGCCTAAACGATCAAATTAGTCAAAATTGAGGCCACCAATGGATTCATCATGATGAAAAACATAGGGTAGAGATGTTTAATTTCAATGGGTACGCCCGTATGAAATTTAATTTCAAGAATTGCGAAACCGGGGACTAAATTGAATGATTTTTATGCAATTAAGCCATTTTGATTAAAATTGATCAAATTGGAGGGCCAATTGACCTAATTGCACTTCTAGACTTTAGAATCCAATGTCATAGCTTATAAAAAGTGATAATTGAAAATTGAAAGACTCGAAAAGGATTTTTTATGCCCGATTCGGGTTTATGTTTGTGAAGGAACATAGTGACCCAAGCCGAATTTTCAGTATTTAAGGTGACACACTTGAAGAGAAAATTAAAAAAAAGTATTAAATATTTTTGTGTATTTTTCCGACCACGAATGGTATTTTTCTGATTTTTTGGGTATTTTTATAATTAAATAAATTCGAAAAATATTATAAAATACCAAAAAATATTTTTTGTTCAAAATTGGTCCCCGAGGCTAGGCCAAGGCTTGCAAAGTTGATTTTGTGATTTTATGACCTTTTTTGATATTTTTAATTAATTTTAAAGAATAAAAATCACAATAATAAATAGTCAAAAATCAGGTGTCAACAATGACTCGTGAAGAAAATATTCATAGAGCCACCGCAGAATACATTCAACACTTCAAAGCGACCCGACGAAGCCTTGTCGAGCCCTACATACCCGAATACATCGTGCCGTACGTACCTGGAATAGAGCCGTACATACCCAAAGACATGGGACCGCTGTCATATTCAGAAGACGAAGAGTCCCAGACTGAAGAAGGGAATCCATACTGGGATGATGAGGATACCTTAGGCCCCAAATGTCCTAGACTTGAATAGGCTATTCTGTCAAGTGTAAAATAAGCAAACATTGTGATATCTTCTCATACATTCTCATTTCTGTTGGATACTATCTTGGACACATGAGCATGAATATGAACATGTTTTGCGAATGCATGAAAACTATCATCAGAAATTACGTTTCTTTTAATTTCATGAATTCTTATCAGAAAATGATTAAAAGAACTATTTACATGAGGCTAAGGCTCACGAGGTAGTCCTTTTTCTTATCTACTGGTAAGAAGCATGCAACTAAAAGGATTAGCTGCTTCCTTTTGTCAAAAACAAAAGAAATACTCACTGGGAATCCTTCTGAAACAGGTACTCTCTCATCACGGAACTACCAACACATCGTTTCCGTACCCGCTTTAAGACAAGAATGGAGCAACAAGAATTGACTCCGCGTGTGGGCATGTTGGAATCTCAGATGACCGCCTTAGCAACTATGATGGCCGACATCAAGGCCATGCTGGAGGCCACCCAAGCTAAACAAACCACAGCCCATAACCAGAACAACTCAGGCCCTTCTTCGGTACCTGATGTAACAGATAGAGAGGTAACAATGGATACCCAACATATAGAGGATGATGTCCATGAACCAAACAGCCGATCACAACCAAAGGTCTCGCCTGTTGTTATCAACCTCGAGAAGGAGGAGAAGGGGAAGCAGACCATGAAAACTGAAGCGGAGGCTAAAAGGTTGGCCAAAATCGAGAAGTGCTTGAGCAGTCAAGGTTACGAGTTAGCCCGCTTCGACAAGATATCCCCTTTCACTAAAGTAGAGACTCCTCCTGACTATAAGGAGCCGGAGTTTGTAAGAAAATACAATGGGACAGGTTGTCCCCGAGCACACCTCAAGTATTACCTGCGCAAGATGGCGCACTATTCAGATTATATTCCGCTACTAATGAACACGTTCCAAGAGAGTTTGGCTGGCGCCGCTCTGGCCTGGTTCATTGAGCTAGACCTAGAAGATTACGATGGGTGGGAGGATCTTGCAGAGGACTTCCTCAGACAGTACAAATTCAACACGGCTACGGCCCCTACAAGAGAAGACCTTCTGCGAACTTCGAATGCAAGAGGTGAACTAATCAGGACATATGCCCAGAGGTGGCGAGCCTTGGCCACCCAAGTAAAGCCATCAATCCCAAAAGAGGAGCTGATTGACTTATTCCTGAAAGCACTCCCCTACGAGTACTTTGACAGGCTAAACACTTCCGGGTGTCAAACATTCGCACACTTGATTAAGGTTGCCGAAAGACTAGAATGGGCCTTGAGGGAAAGAAGGCCTCATGAAGCTCCTACTAGGAAGTAGTATCCCTTGAAAAAGGAGAGAGAAGCCGGACTGGACATAGCGTTTATACCGGATCCCCACAAGCTCAAGCCGTTTGGCAATTCCAATCAGACCAAAGGAGGATCGTCTTGGTCAACACCGAAAGTACAAGAGCCCAGAAGAAGGCAACCCCAGAAGCAATTTTCTCAGCTCCCGAGGCCTTTGTCCAAGCTACTCCCGATGTTGCTAGAACAACATTTGGTGGCAAAGGAACCACCTAGGGCAAATCCAGTTAAGTATCCTGATTTTGACAAGAGCCAGACTTGTGTCTACCATATAGGCGAAATGGGACATAATGTGGATGACTGCTATATCCTTTAGCTGGAGGTACTAGCTCAGATTGACAAGTTAGATTCTGAAATTTGACAACGTGGCTCCAAACGTACAAAAAAACCCGCTCCCTGATCATCAAGCAATTGGGGCAATATTCACTAAAGATGAGGAAAACCACCTCCAGCTGAAGGTGGACATGTCTAAGCTGACCGACCTTCTGGCGACCGCTTCATCATACCCAAAAGCAGGAGAGATCTCTGCTGACCTAAAGAAGCTATGTATCGCTAAGATGATGAGCTTGGGGATAATGTCCGATATTACCGATGAAGAATTCGAAGGAGTCGAAGCTTCTCTATCTTTGGAAGGAAGCCACTTCGTGATCAAAACTAAGCAGGGTAGCACCTGGGACATCCCGTACGAGAATCTAGTAGACAGTCTTGGGCCGGTCATTCAGTCAGAAGAAGAATTCGAAGAGGACGAACTGAAAGCCAAGAGGTGAAGTCTAGCAGATCGCAGATTCATGGCTAACGTACCTGAAATAGGTGAAATTGTAGACAACCTGGGTCAGGACTTTGGATGGTACAACTTTAAAGTGAAGTACTCTGCTCCTCCTAGCTTCTATCAGATAATGGAAGATATCATATCAGACGGATAGGGATGCATGGATGATCCCGTTCAACCTGAAAAAGCCTTTTTCAAAAGAACCTGAGTCATCCTTGACCAAGTGAGGGTTACTAAGCTTGACATAAAGCAATACGCCGAAACAAAGAGATCAAAGAATCAACAGCAGGGTTTAGTTGAAAGAGAATACCCGAGATCTGCCACATCCGCAGTATTAGGTGACGATGACCGACATTGTCGACAGAGAGACGAAATCTCCTCAAGGGACCTTGACAACACTATGTCAATGATTGAAACCACTACGATTGTGGTAATTAAACTGGAAGAGCTTGACAGCTTGAATAAGGTAGAAGATTGCCTAGTCAAGCCTATTTTTGATTCGATTGCCGGAAGAGGAAGAAGACGGCACAGCTGAACCAGGGACGTCTTATCAGACGACAGTAACTATAAAGTCCATCCGATAGAAAAGTACGATCCTAAAGCGGTCCACTAGGACTATGGGACAGATGAAGAAGACGATGATGAAGGTTATGCGTCTATCTGCAGGGAATGGAATGCCTTTGAGGAATCAACGCCTCCTACTTCGGAAGAGCCGGTTACTGTTAGTTTGGGGGATACTGAAAATATCAAAGATGTCAAGATCGGTGGACATTTATCCCGAGATGAAAGACTCAGGTTCACAGAATTACTGAGAATGTCGCTAAGATGTCATGCAGCAAATTCCAAAGATGTCGAGCTACCAAGAGGTAGATAAAAGTGATCAAAGATCCAGATGGTTGAGATAAATAACCAGAACCGGCAAAGAATGTTCATTAGGGAAAACCCCTCCTTTCCTGTCGAAAGACCAAGCTGGGGGCAAGATGCTCGTGTGCCACCAAGATAGCATATTGGAGCAAGTTATCAAGCCCAAAGACGACAAGCATCAAGACATGCCCTACTGGGACAAAGCAGCCGAAAGAGACGATTTTCTTGATCAACGAAAATGCAATACCTCAAAGGGAGTAGTATCACGTTCCTTGGTGATTTATATAAAGTTAAACATGAATGAATACTCATTGCTTCATGTACAAGTACAAAGACCTCTTCAAATAGGATTGAAAATCGTCAAATGATATGAAAAATGCTAAGGCATTTGGCCAAGGTAAACGTCGCCCAACTAGGGCAAATGGATTGTTGATGTTGTCAACACATTCAAGCGTGGATGGAGGGATTCGACGAATGTTGTCCATATCAGCATACAATATTGGAATGGACTCAATCAAGAGAGAAATGTCAACAATTAACAAAAGAAGGGTAGTTGAGTGTCGTATCCAATTTACTCATTTTTCTTGCATTTGCTAAATGCAGAACCATTTCTTTCTGTGGCAGAATACGCCATTAGGACATTATCATGGGTCCAACAAAGTGGAAAACATCAAAAGGACGGTCACAAGTGACAAGATACATGAAGCAAACGGTTTTCTCAAGCATTGGAGGGACGACACTTCAAAGGTGAAAAGTAAAGTGAAGATCCAAGTAAGAGATAATCCAAACTGGATAAGGGATCGCATGAAAATGCAAAAATGAATAGAACCATTTGACTGGGGCAAGCATTACCTAGCCATGACAAGTCATGCCTAACTGGGGCAAGCGAATCATCTACGCGACTAGATGCAAAAGTGGCATTTCATTCCCAGCAAAATCAATAAATGTGATAGAAGAGTCGTTCACATCAAAGTCAAACCTCAAGATACAAACTTGAGTGAAGGACTTAGAGGGAAAGAACTCGCCGACTCAAATTCAAGGCGAAATGATCTCGGGAGATAACAGCTTCAGAAGTCAAGCATTCAAGAAATGATCTTTGTCTATAAGATCGAGTGGAGGGTAAAAAGTATCGCTTCCACACTGCATACTTTGACATACATTTTGATAAGAATTCATTTTCCCTTGAATAAGGAACTTCGAAGAGTGGCATGGAAGACGTTCAAAAGATGAATGAAGCCATCGAGCATGATTCATTGCCCCAATCAGACGAAGAGATCATCGCCATAGGTCGAAATGGCCGTTTTCTATAATCTACATATTGGCGTTCAGATTGGAATGCATGATCAAGAGGACTTACTGTCGTGGTGACCAGGTACATGTCCTTTTTCTCCAAAGACTGGGAATTTCAAGAAATTTCAGAACAACTTAACCATATTATGTTGTTAAGAAAAATGCAGATTTTCACGAATCTATCCACTCCCATTGGAGTGCATGATCAAGGGTAAGGTGTATCGTTCTAATTTTCTAAAATTCGAGAGCATACACCGACATATTCCTTTTATGTTTTTCAGGGATCCCTAGCCACGCTGGGCAGGTAAGTATTCATTTCCCAATCTCTTAGGTTTTAAGACTGTCAGAATCCTTATTGCTAGAATTTGAAGGCTTCTTGGAATCTAGCATACATTCAAATCTCATATCTAGAAAGACGCAAAATTCTCACAGTCATGTCATTGGCATTCATGTTTAAACTTGGAGGTTATCTGAACATGATTGAAATATGCATTGTGCATCATAAATCCCCTTGAGAGTAAGTTTTGGAGAAAGCGAAATGAACTTTTCCAACAAGAGTTGTTTAGAACTGTTTAAAAGGATGTTTCCTCAGACAAGAGGCAAGTTGGATCCAAACACGTCCTATACACACTTGAGAGATGAGTGGAGTGGTAAGGACAGCGAGACCTTGACTTACGGAAGTAGGGGTTATTCGCAGTGATTACATGGATTGGGATGACGGAGGCATTCGTTTCTCTATCATAAACACTACAGGTGACCATTGATAACCCTTTGAACGGCGGTTGCATTCTTTACCCCTGTCAAGAACCACCCCACAGTGGGGCAAACTGGAGGTACGTCCAGCGGTATCCGGAGGTAAATGGTTAGAAGTTCTCTTGCTCAGACTTGCATCAATCTTCGTGTGTTGCTTGTCATTTTAACTTCTATGGTAGTTCAAGTGCTTTAAGATGACGAAAAACATTTGTTTCTCTATCCTATACACTTTTACCCTTTGCACAGCCCAGTTGAGCCTGTACTTCGTTTCGCAAACCCGTTGGTGATCATTGCATATTCCAAGACGGAAGCGACGTCACTTCAAGAGCGGAAAAAGTTCGAAAGATATGATTTGTAAAAATTCCTGGACTAATGTTTGAGTGCTGAGATTCAAGTTGTACATCTAGCACACTCATTTGAAAATTATGGTCCCCAAAAGAAAAGAAAAGGTGGGATTTCGACAAAAGATGAGAAAAAGAAAAAAAAAAAGAGAAAAATCCGATCCTGGGCATCAAGAAAAAGCAAAGTGCCTGGTAAAAGCAAGGCCAATGCCCGTCCAAATACTTGTACACTTGCGAATCATGTGTTTGATCTTGTAAATGCCAAAAGATGGCATGATACCTTTGTATAGGCCACTAGTGAGATCTGGTTGTAAAAGAAAATCCCAAAGGAGCTGGACTGCAAAAGATACTCCCAGATCATGTCACACTCAGATGATGAAAGCGTAGACAAGATGTTGACGCCGTCTCAACATGAAACAGATATTCTCTAAAGACAAATGTGCGCTTCGAAGACTCACGATGCTCTTCAAAGACTATCAATGCACTTCAAAGACTGAAGACGCTCTTTAAACCAGAAGGGACAAGATCGGCGGCAAACTTGCAATGATCACCAATGTTAAACCCTTCGCGTATTCTGAGCCAAAAACCAGCCTTTTTCGGTCTCCAATCCTACCTATGTTACAACCCTGAAAAGCCTTTTCTGATTAAGGCACTTGGATTGACATAGGGTTTAATGTCTAAGCTTAGCTCGAAGAAGTTCGAGCAAGATTATTTCTTTCTCATTTTGCAGGTTTCTTGACTTGTAAACCTGGAGCAGACATTGAAGACTTCTCTTCGAAAGCCTTGACTTGCACGCAAGTCCCCCTTTGAAAACCGTTGACCAAGCCCAACATTACGGTCCCTTGGAAATCCTCCTGATCGATCGAGGTGTATTCACTGCGATTGATCCTGAACCCTAGGCGCAGGTTTGATGAGAAATTCGAGTGCATTCTTGGTAAAAGACCATTATCTCAAAACGGTGAGAAGTCCTCTTTGATGAGAATACTCCGTTGGACATTTTAACCAAACTCTTTTGGTAATTTCAGATTGTTTGATTCAAACTTTCCTCACAAAGAATTTTTGATCACTTCCGTATATTGCAAGGTGTTTTGGATAACCTCCAGCATTGTAATGCATTCCTTGAAATTTTTCATGACTATGATATAAGTCATAAAGTGCTGTCAGTTTGACAAATAGATATCACTTAAAGACCATTGATGTGCCTTTAGTAAGAAAATTCTCAGATTGGAGCTTCTGTAAGATTCTTGATGACTTCGGCTCCTAAAATGGCTTGTATCACTCTTGGTGAGAAACGATTCCCATGTCTAAGCTTCTGCAGAATTCCTAGCAAGCCCAGATCTCAGAAGAATACAACCTCTCTTGGTAAGAAAGAGTTTACATGTTCAAGCTTCTGTAGGACCCCTGGTATCCCCAGACCTCAGAATGCTACTTCTTTTGTGAAGAATAACTTTCAAGTTTAAGCTTCTGCAGAATTCTTGGCAAGCCCAGATCTCAGAAGAACACAACCTCTCTTGGTAAGAAAGAGTTTACATGTTCAAGCTTCTGTAGGACCCCTGGTATCCCCAGACCTCAGAATGCCACTTCTTTTGTGAAGAATAACTTTCAAGTTCAAAGCTTATGTAGGATTCCTGGTAACCCCAAATCCCAGAAGAACACAACCTCTCTTGGTAAGAAAGAGTTTACATGTTCAAGCTTCTGTAGGACCCCTGGTATCCCCAGACCTCAGAATGCTACTTCTTTTGTGAAGAATAACTTTCAAGTTCAAGCTTCTGCAGGATTCCTGGTAATCCCAGATCTCAGAAGAACACAACCTCTCTTGGACTTGTGGTAACCCTAGGTCCCAGAATGACACATTTCTCTGAGAAGAAGAGTTTATATGACTAAGCTTCTGACGGATTCCTGGTAACCCCAGATCCCAGAAAGCTATCTTTCTTGGTTTAAACATCTGCAAGACTCGTGGCAACCCCAGGACTCGTGGCAGGCCCAAGTCCCAGAATGATACCTTTCTCTGAGAAGAAACGTTTATATGATTAAGCTTCTGACGGATTCCTAGTAACCCCGGATCTCAGAATGCTATTGTTCTTGGTTAAATTTCTATAGGAACCATGGTAACCCCAGATTCTAGAAGGATGCCTTGCTCTGTGAAGAAGAGCTTTCAAGTTTATTTTCCTACAAGATCCCTAGTAATTCCATATCTCAGGAAAACACATTCTTATGAACAGTTTTGTAGGTCTGAACTTTCTGCAGGATACCTGGAGTCCCCAGATCCCAGAATGTCACCTCTAATGTCAAAAGGACAATGTTTGAAATTATCTCCCTGTGTGAGATTCTAGTGTTACAGGTTTGATCTTTCTACAGGATATCTGGAGTACCCAGATCCCAGAATGTCACCTCCCATGTCAAAAGGACAATGTTTGAAATTATCTCCCTGTGTGAGATTCCAGTATTACAGGTTTGATCTTTCTGCAGGATGTCTGGAGTACCCAAGTCCCAGAATGTCACCTCCCATGACAAGAAGACAATCTTCAGAAATCATCTCTCCATGAGATCCCAGTATTACAGGTTTGATCTTTTTGCAAGATGTCTGGAATACCCAGATCCCAGAATGTCACCTCCCATGTCAAGAAGACAATATTTAGAAATCATCTCTCCATGAGATCCCAGTGTTATAAGTTGGAACTTTCTGCAGGATACCTGGAGCTCCCAGATCCCAGAATGTCACATTCAATGTCGAAAGGACAATATTCAAGATAGTCTTTCTACGAGATCTCAGGTAGCCCCTAGATCCCAGAAGAATCTTATCAAAGTTTTTGCAGGTTTAAGTTTTCTGCAGGATACTTGGAATCCCCAAATCTCAGAATAACGCCTTGCATGTCGAAAGGATAATTTTCAAGATCAGCTTTCTGTGAGGTTCTAGATAACCCCTAAACCCAGAATAGCCCATTTGGTGATGCCTAAAGGTTAGGTGCACCTCACTTGTATGAATCCTAGTTAATTCCTTAGAATACAAGATCAAAAACTTTTGACAGAATCAGCTTTCTCTGAGGTTTTAGGTAACCCTTAAACCCAGAATAGCTCATGTGATAAAGCCTCAAGGTTAGGCACACCTCACATGTATAAATCCTAGTTAATTCCTTAGAATATAAGATCAAAATGTTCGACAATCCCTAAGAGACTGGGTGCGTCATCCATAGGTTCCTAGCAGAAAGGAGTCTTATTCATAGTCTGATCCACCATACGGATCAAAACCTCGACAATCCCTAAAAGACTGGGTGCGTCGTCCATAGGTCCCTAGCAGAAAGGAGTCCTATTCATGGCCTGATCCACCATACGGATCAAAACCCCGACAATCCCTAAAAGACTGGGTGCGTCGTCCATAGGTCCCTAGCAGAAAGGAGTCCTATTCATGGCCTGATCCACCATACGGATCAAAACCCCGACAATCCCTAAGAGACTGGGTGCGTCATTCACAGATTCCTGTCAAGAATAGGAATCCCATTCTGGTATGGCCTACCGTACAGGCTAGAGTTTAACCGCCCTAGGATACTCAAAAAGACGAGTCCCTAGGTATTCACTTGAACCCGCTATACACCGCGCATGCCGCACGAGCATCAGGCAGGTGATCAACAGGTAAATAGCAGGTGGGTCTCTCTACTTTCTCTCTCACTTCAGCAAAAGAACGAAGAGCAGAGCATTCACCGGTAGGACAAGAAAGATTGAGTGTCAAGATTCGTCTTTCTTTTCCCCAGTCGAGTCGGTCTAGACTCAGGTGTCACCTGTCTTTGAGCGAAACCTCTCACGAGATTCCTCTCAAAGAGGGGCAGCTGTTAACACCTGATTTTTGACCAAGTCTTTTTTAGTTTTATTTTTGAAAAATCACAAAAAATTCATAAAAAGTCAAAACAATTACAAAATCAACTTTGGTGGCCTTGGCTAAGCCCAAGGAACCATTCTTGATAAAAAAAAATAATTTTCCATATTTTTTACTTTTTTAGTATTTTTAGAAAATAGGAAAATACTCAAAAAAATCAAGAAAAATAGAATTTGAGGTCACAAACATATAGGAAAATAGTCAATATTTTTATTTTAAATCCCTTGTCATTTTGACCTCATCAAGAGTCGAAATTCAAGTTTAATTTTGTGTGTTTCTTTGTAACACACAGGGTTAAATTTGTCAAAAAAATGTTCTGAGTCTTTTTATTTGCAATATTTTGCATTTCCCGAATCTTGACATTCAGCTTGATTACCCGACATTTCAATTTGGTTCAATTGTGCACTGATTTGATCAATTTTGGCCTTAGGGACCTAATTGCATAAAAATCTTTTCATTTTAATCCCTACTATGCCAATTCCGAAATTAAACTTTTCTGAGGGACACCCATAGAATCCCAATGCTTCCTCCCTATAGTATTCGACCCCCCGAATATAATGGTGGGCTCAATTGGGGTCGATCCGTCCATTAGGAACCTCAATTTGACGAAAATCGATTTCGAATCCTGCCTTAAATTTGGGGCTTTCACACAAATTAAAACCAATTTAGCCATAATTTACATCTTTCAGATGGAATTTGTGTCATAGAGTCCGATTTCATGATCAATTTTGTGATTCATGCTCATTTTGGCATTGAATTTAGGGAAAATATCGAACTGGGTCAACTGGATCGGGTTGACCCGAACCAGTCAACCCAGTCAACCAAGCAGAACACCCTCTGCTTGCTCTGCTTCTTCTTCTACGTGCACGCACAGGGGTAAAGGAAAACAACGAAAACAGAACGGAGAAGGCAGTTGAGAGGAAGGGATGATCAGTTGAGAGGGGATTCGGTTGGCAGAGATCGATAATAGACGGGCGAACAAAAGAAAAACAAACAAGAAAAGAAAGGGGGGGGGGAAACGACGAGCAAAAAGAAAAAAACGTCCAGAGGACGAGCGAGCAAGAGAAGAGAGAGAACTCGCGCAGGAGGAGCTCGCGGAGTGAGAGAGAGCGAGCACGAGCGAGTTAGAGGTTGCTACCGTCGCTTCCCCGTCCCCTCGACAAACTCAGGTCAGTCCTTCATTGCCGATCATGCTCTGTTTTTCTGCCCAAACCTGCGTTTGACTTGAACAGCAGGATTTAGAGCTTGTTCTTGTGTTTTTATTGATCGAATCACATATAGAACAACCTCTAATATTCGTCCATATGTTTATTTGCATCGATTTGGTTTAATCCGCCATGGATGAACTTCTCAAACTTCGAGTCTGATCATGGATTTGCGACAATGATCGAATGGTTTTTCAAAGCTCACGTAAAAGCAGGTAAGTCTACTGGAACGTTGTTCTAGTTTTTTGATTGCTTAGCTTGAAGCTTAAACGTAAAAAAAAGCAAAACCGAACGGAGAACTAGTTCGCCGGAAAAGATCTTGTGTAGGATCAGATGAGGTGGTTCCGGTAGGTTTCTTAGTGAAACTCTGATATATGTTGATGAGTAGTTGATGAGGACTAGATTCGCGTAAAGATCACCGGGGTTCGTAAGTATTTTCACGCCATTTTTTTTAGCTCACCGGAAGTTGCAGGTTTGGCCGGACTGTGGTGGTCGAGTTAGCATAGTTAGGGCTCGTTCTTTCGATTAAGCTCACCATATGTTAGTATAGATGAAGTGTGCATTTGTTGATGGAAGAATCGTGCCGCTTCTCGGCCATTTTGGCGTAGGAAATCAAGTTCCGGCGAGGCGCCGGCGAAGAATGCCGGCGCCGATCGTCTTCCCCGGCGAGTCCGTTGACCGGGTCAACGCCTACGTGGAGCTGACGTGGCGCCCACATGGCAGCCACGTCAGCCGTTTGCTATAACTGAATATAAAACAAATAATCATCGGACGGTGGATGGTTGGCCACGTGTCGCGATCTCGCTTTTTTCGGAAATTAAAAATGATTTTCAGAAATTAAAAATCCCTTAGATCGGACGGCTGTAGTTCGATCAAGCATTTCAATCTGGACCGTCAGTTTCCAGCCTTAGATCAGGCCGTCCATCAGTCGACACATGGCATAATCTAGGCCGTAGGTTTGAATTTGAGCGGGAATTGAAATTCGAGCGGGGGGAGGCCGAAGCGCCGTCGTTTTGAGCGCGGGTCACGCGGGCCCGGATCCGGGCCGGGCCGGTCGCCCGTGGGTCGTAGGCTGGGTCACCCGACCCGGCCTGAATAACATTTTTTAAAATAAAAAAAAATCGGAAATTGATTTTAAAAATAAAAAAAATCAGAAAAATCCTAGAAAATCAAAAAATGCTAGAAAATTTCAGAAAATTCCAAAAAAATGTGAAAAAATTGTGGAAAAATCTTAGACACTCTAGAAATCCCAAAAATTGAGGGTTGACCACAGACAACTGGTCAACCCTATTTTTGGGGTTTCTTATCCGATCTTCCGAGACTTGACGACATTACCCTTTAAGGGTAAGTCGCCTTTGCTGTGTATGCAAGATAAAATCGATAATTCCAAGGTAAGAATTAGGGTCGGGTAGGCGACCAATTCTTAGGTTTGGGTTTTCGAGTCCCGCCTCTTTTCTCAAAATGACAATTTTGCCCTTCAATGGGAAAATTATCTTTCTTGTCTCAATCGAGTTCTGAAAATTGCTTAAAGTTAGGGTTTGGGTCAGGTGGACGACCAACCCTAATATTTGTGATTTTTAGTTCTCGTCTTTGTCCAAATGACGACTTTACCCCTCCAAGGGTAAAATCACTTGAAAATTCCAGAAAAATCCTAGAAATTCTCGAAAAATAGGAAATGGATTGGATTGATGGCTAATCCTATTTCCTCTGTCTTTTGACTTCCCAATTCATCTAAAATGACAGATTTACCCTTTCGAGGTGAATTTTCCCGAATTGCTCAAAATTACAATTTTGCCCCTCATGGACAAATCATGCCAAAATCATTCCTAAGCCTTTATTGGTATTTCTCTAGGCTAATAGGGCCTCATTAGGGATGACATGCTGCTTTCATGTGTTTTATCCGCATGTATTGGATCCTTGATTTGCGCACTTATTTCCCTTGGTTGTGAGTGATAGGGTAGTAATTCCCATCTGCATGAACTCCTAGATTTAAGATCTGTACCCCACTCGTCTGTATGAAATCCTAGGATCAGATAAACCATTCAGCTTAGGTACCGAAAGGGCGTCAACTCTGACAGTTGGCGTAACTAAGTCCCCGAACCCACTTCTCTGGTTTCCGCAGAATCGAATAGACCACTCCCAACTATTCGATAGGGTTTCCGATCGTACCCTCCATGAAACGATTGGTGGCGACTCCTTGGCATGTACACTCATCACATGTCACTAGACCACACTGAAGGTCGACCACGTATATCCAGCAATTGCGATTTGGGTAATGGACCTTGGGAGAGGCCCGTGTCCGATCATACAACATCGGACGGCCCATTAACCTTCGCTAGCCCGATGGCGCTCGAGAGGGTCGCGATAGTCCTAAACCATTTAATTTTGTCAATTCAGTCCCAAACCTTTTTACTTTTTTCTAATTCGATCTTCCGGTCAATTTAACTCCCGGAAAATCCTCACGTGGACTCCTAGTCAGCACCGGTCATCCTACGTGGCCGGTCCGGCGCTGACATGTACTCCGACAAGTAAAAACGTCATCGGATTTTTTTTTTCTGGGCAAATTTCCCTAAAACCACACCACCCAAAAGCAGAATCCCACGAGCATAACACTAAAATTTCTCGCGTCCCTAAAACCACGCCACCCAAAATTAGAATCCCACGAGCCGAACCCTAAATTGCTCACCACTCTCATTCGTCACTCCTCGACGACGAATGACGGCCGTCAACCGCAGTCGGCCATTGGATGTGCGGCCCAGCCTTCTCCCCTTCACGTGACCCAGATCTACTTCTCGAGGACGAACGACAGTCGACGATTCTGATGATGGGTGAAGGCCTACGATTCTGACGAACGCTCGCGACGCAGCAAAGGATTTAAGCTTGCGACGCAGCGAGGGATTTTCGCAAACAGCTCATGGTCGATGACTCTTTAGGACGAGGTCTGAATTCTCGCCGTGTGGCCGATTTGATTATTAATTGAGCAATGGTTCTTGTTTCTGGGAAAACTGTCGGCTAGGATGTATATCATGCGACATGTGGTTGCTTGTGCGTATCTTTTTCTGTGTAGAGGAAGTAGTGCAGTTCTTGCTTTGTCTATGCTTTTGCTTCTTTTTTAGGGCCAAATTTGCAAAAATTGGTATCTTTTTTCATCTCTAAGTGAAACTTGTGTCAGTTCTCTCTGCCCGTTCCAATTAGTAGTACCTGCTATAGAGAGATGTTGTTGTTTTCTCATGCTTTCTTCAATCTCAAAGATTTCTTATATATCCGAGAGATTTGAATATTTGACCATAAAAACATGTTTAATTTTGGACGTAACAGAGTCTTTAACTATACTATTAGTACAATATTTTTTTGGTAAATTATCTTCACGCATGTCATTATGTTGACCCTCCATTAATATACATTCTCTTTTTGTATCGGGTCAATATGAGCAGGAAGTCAGCATTGGTTTGCCTTTATCATGGTGGAAAATTTGTCCGACGCCTAATGCTCGAGTATGTCAGGGGGAAAATGGATCTAATATACGTAGATATCAACTCAATGAGTTATGAAAGGTTCGTCAAGGACATCGAGGATGGCGCAAATGGTAAATTTGAAAAGCTTTACTTTAAGTATCCTGAGAAGTCTTTGAAAGATGGTTTGAGATTTATATTTGATGATAACACTCTTGTCGATCTACTTTTTCATTATTTTGCATCGGGAGTGTTTGGAGGTTTATGGAGAATATTTTTATGAAGAGGTAGGTGAAGGTGCTGGTCATGGTGAGGGCATTAGTGAGGGTGATGATCAGGGTGAAGAAATTGATTTAGATAGCGAACACTCACACTTTTTAGTTGATGCAAATTTCTTGACTGATGATGAGGATAAGGATGATGAGGACCTTGTAGAAGGTAGGAACAACATTAGGGAATTTCACAAGAGGGCCACAAAGGGTTGGATTCAAGTAGAACCACTCTCGGAAGTTGTACCATCCAGACAATATATAAGAGAATCATCTATTTCCCAACGATCTGATGAGGTTATTGCTGAAGGCGGTTACCAAACAGACTATTATGAAATAGATGGAGATGAGAGTTTGGAATCTAATATAGGGCAAAAGTACACTTTTAGTGCCAAAAGTTGTGTACGGAGATCACTTTGGTGCCAAAAATTTCAATCGGAACACTTTAGTGCCAAAAGTTATAAAAATGATCAGTTTGGTGCCAACTCCGATTTGCTCCGCCGAAAATCTGATGTGACACTTTTTTATTAATATTTTCAGCTGACATGGCTCACCGGTAGTCCACGTGGCATCATTTTTTAAAATTTGAATTTTTTATTTAACATAATTTAATAAATAAACTGAAAATTAAAAAAACAAAAAAAAAGATAGTCGGCGACGCCGCCGCCCCACATTGTCGGCAATGGCCGGCGAGGATTCGAGCATGGCCGACGGGGGTCGCCGACCCTCGGCAAGGGGACGGCGACCCTCGCCGACATCAAACGAGGGCCTGCAGACCCTCGCCTAGATTTGGACGAGGGTCGCGGCCCTCAGCCAGATCGAGCGAGGGTCGCCGGCCCTCGCCCAGGTCTGGCGGAAGATCGCCACCAGCGGGGGTCAGCCACTCGTGGCGGCCCTCTGCCAGACTTGGGCGAGGGTTGGCGACCGTCGCCCTATCTGGCTAAGGGCCGCGACCCTCGCCAGATCTGGGCGAGGGTTTGCAGGCCCTCGCCTGAGGCCGGCGGGGGTCGTTGGCCCCTGGCCGGGGGTCGGTGACCCCCGCCAGCCATGCCCCCACCCTCGCAGGCTATTGCCAGCGATGGGCGGCGGCGAGGGTTCCAGTACCCCTCGCCCTTTTTTTTCAAAGTCTAATTTTGTAAATTTTAAATAAAGTTTTTATTTTTAAAAAAATTATGTTAATTTTTTATTTTTATTTTATTTTTATGAATTTTGAAGTCCACGTGGAACCCACGTAGACTTCTTTTCCTTAAAAAAAATACCAATTAAAATTTAAAAAATAATTTAAAATGCCACGTGGCAATTTTGGCCGGAGGCACCAAAGTGATCAATTTTTATAACTTTTGACACTAAAGTGATCCGATTGAAGCTTTTGGCACCAAAGTTGCCGTATACAACTTTTGGCACTAAAAGTGTACTTTTTCCCAAATATAGAGGAAGAAGATGTTGACGTGAAAAGAAGGAAAAGAAAGTTTCTAAGTTATGATCCTGACTGTGCAGCCTCTTTTTTTGCTACGTCTATGAAGTTTGATGATGGTAAGCAATTTAAAGATGCTCTCAAAAAGTATTCTGTGGTCGAGCGTAGAGAGATAAAGTTTATTAAGAATTAAAGCAAATTTGTTAGAGCTAAATGTGCTGATGAGAATTGTCCTTGGAAGATTTCTGCATCTTTTGATGCTAGAAGTGGATCATTCCATGTGAAGACCTACCACGAAGAACATACATATAGCATTAGCTTTAATAATAAGAGGGTCACTAGTTCTTGGTTGGCAAAGCACTATCTAGGTCCAATTCGAGCAATGCCACCTATGAAAACTGCTGCTTTCAGGGATCTTATCAAGGATCAATTGGGCTTACATGTTAGTATGAATCAGTGTACTAAGGCTAAGCTACTTGCCTTTGAAGTTTTGATGGGAAACTATAAAAATTAATATGCAAAGCTGTGGGATTATGCAGAGGAGCTTAGGGCTACAAATCCTGGGAGCATGGTTACATTGAAGGTCGAAAAGCCCAACATAGACTCGAAGGCATTGTTTGAGAGAATGTATATATGTTTTGCTGCATTCAAAAAAGGCTTCCTTGATGGATGTAGAAAAGTTGTTGGGTTGGATGGTTGCTTCTTAAAAGGAATTTGTAATGGGGAGATCTTATGTGCCATTGGAAGAGATGCAAACGATCAGATGTTCCCAATTGCATGGGCAATTGTAAGAGTTGAGAGTGGAGATACGTAGAGTTGGTTCTTGACAAATTTAATGTGGGAACTCAACATAAACAGCACCTATGGAAAAGGTTGGGTCATAATTAGTGACAAGCAAAAGGTAAATTTCTTTTTTTAAATTGTTATGTCTCTTAAACGATCGCACTTGTAGTATGTTTTACTAATTGGAATAATATTTTGTAGGGCCTTCTACAAGCTGTGCCTGAGTTGTTACCTGCAGCTGAGCGTAGAATGTGTGCTAGACATATCTATGCCAAATGGGGCAAGAAGTATAAGGGAATACAGATGCAAAGATTGTTTTGGCGATGTGCCAGGAGTAGTACTATGGTAGAGTATGATGAACATGCTCAAGCATTGAAAAAGATTAGTCCTGCCGCGTATCATGACTTAGTTCAAACTGAGCCAAGACATTGGTCCAGGGCTTTCTTCACCACTGAGGTCAAGTGTGACATAGTTGATAACAACTTATGCGAGGCATTCAATGAAAGAATCATAGATGCTAGGTATAAGTCCATTTACAGTATGTTGGAGGAGATAAGAATAATGATAATGACAAGGATGCATACACAGAGGGATGCATGTGCTCCATGGAGGAGAGATTGTGGTCCAAGGATAGTAAAAAAGTTAGAAGAAAATAGACGTGATGCGACTTACTGCCGAGTGCTATGGAATGGTGATGATGGACATGAGGTGCTGGATAAGAGTGTGATGTACGTGGTTGATGTGCCCACTAGAGAGTGTACTTGTAGGAGATGGCAATTTACTGGCATCCCTTGTCCCCATGCCATTTCTGCTTTGAATCATAAGAAGAAGGATGCATACGATTATATAGATGAGTGTTACAAGAAAGAGAAATTCTTAGCTGCATATCAGAACATGTTGAAGCCAGTTCGAGGAGAAAGGTTTTGGAAAAAAACTAATAGGGAGGCACCTGAACCGTTTCCAGTAAGGATGAAGCCCGGTAGATGTCGACAAAAAAGATTAAGGGAGGAAGGTGAGGTGTGAAGTGGAACTAGAATGTTGAGAAGAGGAATGAAAATGACCTATCGAACTTGCAGAAAGACGAGACACAATAGTTTGACATGTCCTGTTAAGAATTCTCAAGGAAAAAAACATTCGGTAAGTACTTTTATTTGCATGGAATTATGCTTGCTTCATGGAACTAACTTTAAATTTATATTATTCTTATCTAGGTCTAGAGACGTACAAGTGAAGATGCGAATGGTAATTTTAGTGGGACACCAGTTGCTAGCTATGTAGCACCGATACGACACGAACATGGGGACACGATACGACACGACACGCCAACACGGCAGCTTCCAAAAAACAAAGAATTTCAACACGGCGGGACACCGCGTATATATATATATATATATATATATATATATTAAATGACAATTATTGGACAATTCTTGAGACATCGGTCATATTAGATTAGGTTGTGAAAAGCTTAGTCGGCGCGTCCGTTCAGCACGCCAAATACTCAATCAGTCCTAAATTACCAAAAGTCTTATTTGCCCTTCAATCATACATAAAAAACGAAATTTGAATGGTGAGTTGACCAAGTGGGCCCCACAAGTTAAAATCCTCCCTAGCCTGCCCTATCACTTCTTCTTTTTGACTCAACCACCCCCTGTCAACATCTCTCTCTCCTTTTCTCTATTATGCTTCTGCGTGGACTCCGCCCCCTCCTCTCTCACGCCTTCCAGGCTTCTACCCGAACATCCTCCTCCTCCCTTGTTTTTGCGCGGCACCACCACTGACCGGTGACCACCACCTCACGCCATCACCGTCACTTCCCTACCACGCCGTCCCCGTACGACCATCGCGCGCCTCCACATAGCCCGAACTAGCCCCCTCTTTCCCCCTCCCTAATCTGTTTCGCTGCAACCCTTGCCCAGCTTCGGTTTGCAGCAGCCCGACGCCCTTCGACCATCACCAGCCACCACGTCCTCCTCCTCCGTCCGCCTCAAAACCTCGCGCCACCTCTCCGACAGCCCTGAAGCCGCGAAACAGCCCATTTTCCCTCGGACACGACTGTTTTTCATTTTTCTCCATCCAAACATGCGGTCAGTCGTGTCTCGCCGTGTCGGACACGTCGCCGTGTCTGACACGCAAAAATTGTGTGTGCCGGCGTGTCCGTGCTACATAGGTTGCTAGTGCTGCTCCTTTGACTCAAGTACATGGGACCGTGAGTTCCTTTTTTTTCAGTAGTTCAGATTTGTTAACAAAATTTTTGTGAGCTAATGAAATCTAAAAATGTCAGGTTGAGAGTACAAGTGCCAGATAGGACATGAGATGACAAGTTCATAGGAAGTGTTGTTGTGGATGTATTTTTGCTGCTGATGGTTTCAATGAAGTAGCATTGCAGCCCATATTTTTGTTTGTCGAACGAAATGTTTATGGTTCACTGGTAATGCACCATTTAAGGAGGAAGACTTCAAGGAAGAAGGCTGTGTAGATGATGATTAGTCAAGTCCTTACCCCAAGTTGGTTCTTCAATCAATTTTATCCTTCAATACTATGTCGGTTGGTCATTTTTTATTCTGGAACGCAGCTGATATTTCAAGTGCCCTAAAAAATGTGTTGCTATTGGATGAGGAAATGTATTGATGTTATCTGATACTATATTTTTGTGCACAACTGATATTTTAAGTTATTTGATGCTATGTTCTAATTGGGATTTTTTTTTTGCTCATGCTAGCCGAGATGCTTTTTGTTCAGTGCGCATTAGGATGTTTTTGCTCATGCCAACTAAGTGATTCTAGATCTACACAAGGGCTACAATGATTTTTGGCATAATATGGATGCAAATGTTTTTGCTCGCGAAGAATGTGGGAAATTTACAGTGGGACCTCTCTGTTTTTCTGGGTTCATGTTTTTTTTTCTAGATGAATCTATATGTAATGGCGCAATGTGGATGCAAATGTTTAAAGAAAGATTCGAATCCATCAGCAAAAATAATGTTATGCAATTATTCTCTATACACCACCTTTGACCCTTTCATGGTACAGGTTTTTTCAAATTATTTATGGTTGTATTTGGTGCTCTACTTATTTTATTTCAACACCAGAAAATTGATAGCATATGTATGAAAATTGGCAGCATAAGAGTAACAGAGGTATCATAGATGCTTCTGTCTTTCTCTGGGACCGGAGGGAGATTCCTAGATGCTATTGTCTTTTTCTTTGCATCAAACAAAAAGACTAGTAACAGAGGTATCATAGGAGCACGTATGAGGGCCACAACAATCTGAACACTCATGTCGTGATATCCTTGGAAAGAACATATGAAAAGGTTTCATTAGAGGTCTGGTGATTAACAAGTCAAGGATGTGGAAAGTGGCGGATTTACAGGAGAGAATAGGAAGATTCGAATGTGCGCACCATTCCAATCATTGCACTAAAGATGAAGACCTTTTGTCATTTCACCATCCCCAGCTGAACACTCATGACACCATACTTGCTTCTTGAATAGAATTTGAAACAGAGTGGAAGAGAAGAGATCATGGGCATGTGCTCGGGAAAGATCAAACAATAGAGAGCACATTCACTTCAAGCACACTTCGTATAGAACAAAGACTAGCAGAGGGTGAGAGAGATCAAACATCATTCACTTCATTCATTCCACTAACAAAGAACACATACATACAAAATATGTTCCTGATCATTTACTCTACGGAAAAATCATAAATTGTGTTATTACTATAAACAACAACAATACAACCACAATTATCTTCAATTTGGAATTTTCTTTCTTCAGGTACGCCGATTCTTGTTTCACTTGTTTCAGTTGTGCCTTGAGAGCTTTGACTTTAGCGACTATTGAACAACCATCATCCTCATCATGGGTTGATGTTGGTTCTTGTTTAACATTGCTTCGCTGAAAACTTTTGGACACACTCCTTGATATTTGACTGATTTCCTCATCAACCCAAATGAAAAAACTACAACTTTCCCCTTTATTATTGTGGTCGTATCTTGGGCAGCCACGGTATCGTTTTCCCCAGTTTTCCTTTGTCCTTGCTATTAGCAAAGGAGCTTTGAGGCCACAATAGCAAACACAGACGTATCATTGCTGATTGGAGGAATCGACGTCTTCGATTGTGCCATATGCAAGGGAAAAGTGAGAATAGCATGAAATTCTTCAAAATGTTTAAGCATAAGCAAAACTAACCTATCTTAAGCTGTGGAAGGGGAAAGTCACTACTACGCCAAGCTCTTGCTCCCAAGACCCTAGTTTGAACTACTACGAATACTCCGACTTTTCGTAGAAGAGGCTACTACAATCTGCTTTGATGATGTAATCCAAAACTCCTGCACTCAGCTCATTTCACAAGGTCAATGCTTGAGAAAACAAAAGCAGTAACTTCAAACCAGTTTTTACAAATTTAGCCCAAAAAGAAGCAAAAGCATAGACAAAGCAAGAGCTGCACTACTTCCTCTACACAGCCAAAGATATGCACAAGCAACCACGTCGCAAGATATACATCCTAGCCGACAGTTTTCCCAGAAACAAGAACCATCGCTCAATTTATAATCAATTCGGCCACACGGCGAGACTTCAAACTTCATCCTAAAGAGTCGTCGACCATGAGCTGCTTATGAAAATCCCCCCTGCGTCATGAGCGTAAATCCGTTGCTGCGTCGCGAGCGTTCGTCAGAATCGTCGGCCTTCACCCATCATCAGAATCGTCGACTGTCGTTCGTCCTCGAGGAGTAGATCAAGGTCTCGTGAAGGGGAAAAGGCGGGGCCGCACATCCAATGGCCGATTGCGGCCGTCGTCCGTCGTCCGTCATCGAGGAGTGACAGACAAGAGTGTTGAGCAATTTAGGGTTCGGCTGGTGGGATTCTAATTTTGCGTGGTGTGGTTTTAGGGACGTGAGAAATTTTAGTGTTCTGCTCGTGGTGGGTGGTGTGGTTTTAGGGCAACTGGCCCAGAAAAAAAAAAAAACAACGTCGACGTTTATTTGTCGGCGTCCACGTCAGCGCCGTACCGACCACGTAGCACGGCCGGCGCTGACTATGAGTCCACGTGAGGTTTTTCGGGATTTAAATTGATCGGAAGATCGAATTAGCAAAAAGTAAAAAGGTTTAGGACTGAATCGACAAAATCAAAATGTTTAGGACTGAATCGAAAAAAGTACAATAGGTTTAAGACTTTTTGGGTAATTTTCCCACTACTTGTCTAATGACCTGAGGATCCACCACTGGTTTTTACATTAAATTGGGAAGATTTTTTTTTTTTGGTAAAGTAAGTAAGTATATAACTTTCCAAAGTGCCAACGTACAAGAGGAAGCCAAACACAAAAACCTTGCACCAATTAGGACACGACTACATGTCCCCAAAGGTGCAAAGATGATGCGGCAAAACAGTGAAGATCAACAGTAAAGAGAACAAGGAAAATTCCAAACAAGCGGCCAAATACCCTACAAAATGCACAGCCTAAACAGCAGCAAAGAGAAACAACGGGCCAAACAAGCGGCCGAAAGGAAGAAAGAAAGAAAGAAAGAAAGAGATCACTAGGAGCCGAGGCGGTCTTCAAAGATCGAGGAAGAGATATCTCAATTCCTTTGCAAACGCCTATTCCGAGGATTATCTTCAATGCGACCAAGCGTAAGAGCTTTATTTTTGACCACTTTAATGAGATGCTTTACAATTCTCGACACAAAAAAAAAAGCTTACCTCTAAAGAGAATGTGGTTTCTCTCGGTCTAAATAATATGGTATAGGACACCAAAAAAGAACCTAGCTAAAAGATGAGGAAAGGATTGGCCACCAAGATGTTGCATAGCCCACCGTAATTGATCATGACATGGATGGTTGTGCCATAACATATTACATTTCAAAGTCCAAATTAAAGTTATACTACCCGTGATAGAACAACAAAAAAATAAATGATCAACTGAATCCGGTGTACAACGACAAAAGGCACAAACTCCATCCTCTATCCTTCGGTTTTGAAGCAAAAGAACTTGAGTAGGAATGCGTTTTAGAGTCACTAACCACATAAGGAAGGAATCTCGAGGAGCAATAACACGATCCCAAATAAAAGAATGCCAATACAAAACCGGCCTCCTGTTTCTGATGAAGTCCCAAGTAGAGGAAACCGAGAAAACACCGGATGAATGAGGTTGCCAAGTAAGCTTATCCGACCTATCTTCGATAAAGAGAGGGGCCGGCTCATGCCAAGCCATAATGATGTCCAGAACATCCGATGACTGCCAATCCGAATCATAAAAGGACCTAACCGAAATATCACGAGGAATTCTGGAGCGGTAGATATCCCCGGGTTCAAACAACTTAAAGAGGGGGCCTTTGTCATGCCAACAATCAAACCAAAAAGAAGTCGAATACCCATTGTCAATCCTCCATTTAAATTGCAAAAAGAAGTTCGAACGAAGGTCCAAAATCTTTTTCCATGCCCAAGAACAGAAAGTAGGTTTGGTGGCTACCTAGAAGAAACAGTCGACCGTTTCATTATCATCAGCTGAATCAAAATATCGAGCTATGGCAAAAACCGTTTGTGAAATAATCTGGTTACATGGTTTACTTTTTGACCTCGGTGTACGAATCGATGGACCAAGCATATTGTTCTGTGACAATGATGCGTCACTTAAACTAGCAGCGAATCCAATTTTTCATGAAAAAACAAAACATATAGAGATTGATTGTCATTTTACTCGAGATACAATCCAAGAAGGAATTGTTACTGTTAGACATGTATAGCCTTATAGCTTCTCTTACACTTCTTCTTTCTCTTTAGTCCCACATAGGAAGAGCACTAAGCTCTTTACCTCTTCTAAGCCTATATAAGGGCTTCTCATGTACATTGTTTGACACACCATTATTAGAGAACAATACCATTCTCTCTTAATCATTCTTTCTTATCATGGTATCAGAGCCAAGATCATTGTCTTGAAAAGTATGCTCTGCGGTTGCCATAAATTGGATCTTCCGCATCAGAAATTAAGACAATGAGCTCATTGTTTTTAAAGTATGCTCTGCGGTTGCCATAAATTGGATCTTCCGCATCAGAAATTAAGACAGTGAGTTTAGGGCTATTGTGCTATCTTCCTTGCTTGCTTTAGTCAAGCTTCCCTATATTTGTCTTTCTTTCTAGAGGTTTTGTTCGCGCCTCAAATCAGTGCTTCTCAATCTTTTCGATCAGTTTATGCACCTCAACTCACACTTCTAGCTTCGCCAACGATTTTTCTGTCTTCATGGGCGATTCTAGTGATCACATCGATGTTTTCGATCGGTTTATCTTGACCGCTCCACCACGTGCTCCACCTACACGTGGCTCTCGGCATCTTTCATCTACTTGTTGTCACCATCTTGGACATGAAGAGTCGCATTGTTGGGAAAAGAATAAGGATGCTCCACGCCTTTCTGTGACACCGCGTCCTATTCCACACTCTCGACATATTACTCTGGTTTCTTCTTCTACTGATGATCGTATTGCTGCTCTGGAAGCCCAGCTTGCTCGGTTGAGTCCTTCTCTGCTTGGGTCTTTTCCTGATTCCGGCACTACTACACATTCTTCCTCTACAGAAAGAAATGCTGCAGCCACTCCATTTTCATGTGGCACTTCTACTACCTGGATACTTGACTCAGGAGCTGCTAGACATATGTCTAGTTCCGCTGCTTGTCTCACTCAGCTCTCTGAGCTCAAGCATCCAGCACATTTCTTTACTGCTGATGGCTCTCCTCTCTTGGCTACCCGGCGGGGTACTCTCACTGTCTCTCGAGATTTCAATGTCCCTGATGTATTACATGTTCCTTCTTTGGCTCTCAACTTATTATCTGTTGGACAACTTACTGATGCTGGATGTACTGTGAGCTTTACAGATAGCTCTTGCTTTGTGCATGATCGTTTGAGTGGTCGGATGATTGGGAAGGGCAGTAGGCAGGACGGGCTCTATATTATGCAACATTTACATCTTCCAACTTCTTCTGATCCTTCTCCTGTGTTGGCTACCATGGATCTTGCCCGATGGCATCAGCGTCTCGGACATATTCCTTCTTCTCGTCTCACCGTTCTTCATCAACGAGGTGCTTTGGGTCATGTTTCTTCTGGTAATCTTCCTCCTTGTTCTATATGTCCTTTGGCCAAGCAATCTGCTAAGCCTTTTCCTATCAGTAACTCAAGATCTAGTGCAATTTTTGATCTTATTCATTCTGATGTATGGGGTCCTGCACCGCTTTCTTCCAAGAGTGGCTTCAAATATTATGTCTCTTTTATTGATGATTATTCTCGTTATACATGGGTTTATCTTATGCGTCAACGCAGTGATTTCTTTTCCGTCTATCAATCTTTTACAGCCATGATTTCCACTCAATTTAATAAAAAAATCAAAATTTTTCGTTCAGACTCGGGAGGAGAATATCTCTCTGCTGTTTTTCGTTCCCTCTTGGCCAATGATGGTACACTTCCTCAACTATCTTGTCCTGGGGTTCCGGCTCAGAATGGGGTTGCTGAACGCAAGCACCGTCATATTCTAGAAACCACTCGCGCTCTCTTACTTGGAACATCTGTTCCTACTGAGTTTTGGGCTGAGGCCCTTCTCACAGCTGTTCATCTAATTAACCGTCTACCCCCATCTGTTCTTCATCAAGACACCCCTTTCCAGCGTCTCTATTCTCGATCTCCTAGCTATAATCATCTTCGAGTTTTTGGGTGTACTTGTTTTGTCATTCTTCCCCCCACTGAACGTACGAAGCTCACCGCTCGCTCTGTCTCATGTGCATTTTTGGGTTACAGCGCCCAGCACAAGGGTTATCGATGTTATGACCCAAATGCGCGACGCATACGTATTTCTCGCAATGTTACTTTTCATGAACACGTTCCTTTCTTCCCTACCAATGCCACACCTCATGTGTCGTCTCCTGTTCCATTTATGGATTTCCCTGTTGATCCTTTTTCCTGATCCTCCTTGTCCTGTTTCCACCTTGGATCAAGATATATCGCCACCATCCCCATCTTCGCCTTTCCCTTCTACTGCACCTCCTGCTCCACCTGCCCTTGATGATTCTGTACCTCTAGAGCCACGCCGTAATCCTCCTCGAGATCGGCGTCTGCCAGTCCGGTATGTTGCTTCTACTTCTTATTCTACTGAGTTTAGCTCTTTTTTGGCTGCTGTCCATGCTGTACAAGAACCCACCAGTTATCGTGAGGCAGTTCAGCATGCTGAGTGGCGTCAGGCTATGTCTGAGGAGCTCTCGGTGTTGGAAAGTACTGGTACTTGGGAGCTAGTGCCTCTTCCTCTAGGTCGCTCCTTAGTATCCTGCCGATGGATATACAAGATTAAGACCCGTTCTGATGGCAGTATTGAGCGCTACAAGGCACGTCTAGTTGCCAGAGGTTTCTCCCAGGAGTATGGTATTGATTATGAAGAGACCTTTGCTCCCGTAGCAAAGATGACATCTGTCCGAGCTTTACTAGCTATGGCTTCAATTCGTAATTGGCCTCTCTTTCAGCTTGATGTCAAGAATGCTTTTCTTCATGGGGATCTTCAGGAGGATATCTTCATGCAGCCTCCGCCTGGTCTTGCTCATATCTCTGGACAAGTCTGCCGCTTGCGACGGGCTATTTATGGTCTTAAACAGGCTCCTCGTGCTTGGTTTGAGAAGTTCAGTGATGCTATTCGATCTGCTGGTTTTACTCAAAGCGAGGCTGATCATGCTATGTTTGTTCATACCTCTTCTGCTGGTTGCACTATTCTTCTTCTTTATGTTGATGATATGATTATCACTGGAGATAATAACGACCATATTGAACATACCAAGCGGCACCTTCAGCAACATTTTTCCATGAAGGATCTCGGACCACTACGCTACTTTCTGGGGCTTGAGATTACTCGCAGTTCGCGTGGTATCCTTATTTCTCAGCAAAAATATACTGCCGATATTCTCTCTAGGGCTGCTCTCTCGGATTCACGCACTGCTGCTACTCCTATTGAGATGAATCAGAAGTTCTGCCCGGATGATGGGGAGCCTCTTTCTGATGTGACACGCTATCGGACTTTGGTTGGCAGCCTTGTATATCTTACAATCTCCCAACCCGACATCGCTTATGCTGTTCATGTTGTTAGTCAGTTTGTTGCTGCTCCTCGCACGGTTCATTATACTGCTGTTCTGAGGATCTTGCGCTATCTCCGAGGCACTTTATCGCGTTCCTTATTTCTGCCATCTTCTTCTGCGCTCAAGTTGCGTGCCTATTCTGATGCTGATTGGGCTTCTAATGTGACTGATCGCAAATCTATCACTGGCTATTGCATTTTTCTTGGCGATTCTCTCATTTCTTGGCGTGCCAAGAAACAACAAATTGTCTCACGCTCCTCTACAGAGTCCGAGTATCGTGCTATGGCTGCCACTACCGTTGAGATTGTTTGGCTTCGCCGCTTACTTGCTGACATGGGTGTTTCACTTCCGGATCCCACTCCTCTACATTGTGACAACAAGAGTGCCATCCATATTGGTGCAAATCCAGTCTTTCATGAGCGTACAAAACATATTGAGATCGATTGTCATCTGACTCGTCATCATCTTCAAGCTCGCACTATTTCTCTTCCTTTTGTTGGAACTGAGAATCAGCTTGCAGATTGTTTTACGAAGGCTCTTACATCACAACGCTTTAAATTTCTTCTTTCCAAACTCTCGTTGTTTGATCCACCTTGAGTTTGAGGGGGGGTGTTAGACATGTATAGCCTTATAGCTTCTCTTACACTTCTTCTTTCTCTTTAGTCCCACATAGGAAGAGCACTAAGCTCTTTACCTCTTCTAAGCCTATATAAGGGCTTCTCATGTACATTGTTTGACACACCATTATTAGAGAACAATACCATTCTCTCTTAATCATTCTTTCTTATCAGTTACAACAAGAGGAATTGCAACTGTTGAACAGCCTGCAAATATCTTTACCAAGCCGTTAAGTCAAAAACAACATACGTATCTATTAGGCAAGCTGGGTGTCATCAATATTTACAAGCTACCAGCTTGAGGGGGAGTGTTAAAGATATGATCTGATCATGTGTATCATAGATTGTTTGATTCAATATATCTTAGATTGATTCACCAAATATTTGATGAATCAGTAAAAGATGGAAAAGAATCATCTTGTTTCCTATTTTTATTTCTTCTTCTTGTAATATATACGTTCATGTATGTGTAAGAAAGAATCAACTAAACACAATTATTCTTTACTCCCCCAAAAGTTAAAATTTTTAGAGTAGTTGGGAAGTGGTCCAATCAAATCTTTCATGGTATTAGAGTTGTTGATTGATAAGTCGGATTCTTGGTTCATTAGTCGAAAACGTGTAGAGTGGGTTGCCAGGCTTGGGATGGCCGCCGATGATAGAGACGGCATATGGGATATAGCCAGGTTGAATAAACGGGTAGGGATTTGTCCCTGAACCCGTGGGGATTGATTCAGGTCGTTGACTTGGAAACGACCAACCTGGCGCACCTCCATTCGACTGTGCTCCAAAGGGGTTCTTCTCCAAATGTGCTTGCTTAAGCCCAAAATTGATTAGGTCCTTGAGTAGGAAACCAATGAACGGGTGGTCATTGGGTCTGGGTCGGTTGCGTCTGAACGAGACTGGTGGCCAATGGACCTGTGGCCATTGGATCAATTTGGTATGGAGCCAAATTCTGGGGTGAGTTATTGGAGGTTTCTTTCACCGTAGGTGTGATTTGGTCATTGATTTCTTCAGGAAAAAAATTGATTCCGACCCGGAATACTAATTTTGTTTTGCAAGTTTCTGTACAACAAGATCAGAAAAAATAACGGGCGGTAATCGAAGGAACTCGCGGAAGCAAGGTTAGAAACGGAGGCTCTAATACTATTTAGAAAGTCCAACCCAAAAACTTAAGCTTTTAGAAGAATGTGCGGTTTAATATTTATATATTCTAATAAACCCTTATAATAAACATGTGATGATGATGTGCGGATATATGATTAAAATTATACCGTTCCTTAAAGTAGTGTCACGTAAGCATTCATATATATGTGGTTAAAATTATACCGTTTCTCAAAGCAGTGTCAGGTAAGCATATGTATACACACCATCTTATTGCCAACTCCGTCAAGGGAAAACATGTAAATATCCAACAGCCATCTCAGATTCTCTGCTATAATACTAACGCGGAAACTATCAGGATCTTGCAAATACGTCAATGCGCAAGCCCAGAGAAAATAACGAGGAACAATAAAGGACACCAGACATAACGTGGTTTGGTCCGAATGTCGGTACCTATATCCACGGGGAGAGCCAGCAAGAACAATCCACCATAATCGAAGAATCGGATTTACAATCACTCAATACTCTCGTGTTTCCCACACCTAAATTATACCCAAACCCAAATGTTTACAATAAAACAACTCTATTGGATAAACAAAAATAAATAACTCACAAGCACAAATCAGCGTCTTGAAAGCTCTCCGCACGCGATTCGAAGAAAGAAGCCACATCGTTCTTTCTCGCCTTCCTTGGCGTCGTCGTCTTCTGGAGTCTCTCGGTGAGCAGCTTTTCTTTTTGTGCGGCTCTGTCAGAGAAGAAGGGAAGCCACGAAGACCTATCTTTATTTTAATATATGGCTTCTGCAGCTTGCACGAAAAGGGGGAAAGCAAAACCTCCCTTTGTTTTCTTAAGATGTTTGGGGCCCACATAATATACCTTTTATATTCAAGAAGTTCTCAGCACATATATTTTCAAATCTTGGTCAAGATCAAACGTGGATGTTACTCTTTTCCCTTTCAACAGAATATAAATCCATAAGTAATTTAAACTCGAGACATATTTAACAATTCTCTACCTTGACTCGATGTTTGAAACTAAGTCAATAATGTTCATCATTCATGCTGATCTCCCATCGCCCCGAAAGGCGATCACTCTCCACAGATACCAATAGTGCTCAAGCAGAGCTTGAGCTTCGCTAAAGGAACAAGCTTAGTCATCATGTCCGTCGGGTTCTCTGCTGTCGTTATCTTCTTCACAACAACCTTACCCTTTGCTAATATATCTCGGATGGAGTGGTATCTGATATTGATATGTTTCGTCCGCTCGTGATAAACTGGATTATACGCCAGAAATATCGCACCTTGGTTGTCACAGTAGATGTCCTTATGACTTCGAATTCAGTTAATTGGTGTAGATATGTACGTTGGGATGGGAAGGACAAAAATATGAAGTGCGACCACGCCTTCCACCTTGACTGCTTTGGCGGGTGGCTCGCTTCCCACGCCACCTGTCCCATCTGTTGCTCCAACCTTGCGTCGCAGCTGGCCGGCGACTCGGAAAATCAACAAGCTGAGTCAGGCACCGAGTCGCCACGGGTGGAGGTGACTCAAACGGATGTAGGCACGCCACAGAGGAGCCATCGAGAAGGAGAACAAGACGGAATCCAGCCACTAGATCTTTGGGACAAGATCAAGAGCGGCAGCTTCAATAAACGCGAAGGTACACGTGGCTCGAGCAAGATACGAAGGTTTCCTCGCTCGCATTCGACCGGGCACTTGCTGATCCGATCTGGCGGGGACACTGGACATTTCACGCTAACGCTGCCGGCTGAGGTTAGGAAGTAGTTGATGGACCTTCCCAGGCTAGTCCTATGCCATGAAGGTTGCTCGAGGGGAAGGCACCGGTGCGGAGGCGAAAGAAGCAGCCGATGGAGTTACTACACGGGGCCAGATCGGCTGGACCGGGCGGCTAAGTTGGACATGCGAGTTTTCAATAGGATGCCTGTTGGCGTGAGCTGTATTTCCGTTAAATTAGGCAGTTTTTCCCTGTATTATAGTCTTTCCTGATTTATTGATATGCTAGGGTTAGCACATATATTGTATATAAGATCGATTGTAATGCTGTAAAGATTCATATTGAATATAGAGGAAAATATATTTCTTCAATGCCGTCGTCTGTTGTCGGCCCTCTCGCCTAGAGTGGCTGCCGAAGGATGGGAAAAATGTTAAGTTTTAATTAAAAAATGCTTCGACAGTAAGATGGAAATGTCAATTCTCTGTGGAGCAGCTATAAAATTTAGTAGGGTAAGGATATGGAAAGCAAGAAGTTATATCAATATCTGCATCTATTTGCTTATTCGAGATTAGACTATCTAAGTATCTATATTAGTTAAGCATTTCAAATTAGGTCAATTAAATTTCCATGTATCTTTCGCAAATTTTGGACTTTGGATAATAAAATGTACCAAAATAATAATATCCCATCCCGAAAGATATTTAATAGCAAATCTTTTTAGAATGTGCAAATTCCTTTTTACTCGCAGAATCATTGTCCAGTTGTTTGATGTATCTATTCCCGAATTGCATACAGTGCTCACTCGTGCCGGTCCCATCAACCAACTTCAGGAAAAAAAATTTGTCACATGATTTATTGTACATAAGGACACTTCAAGTGTCAATATTTATTTACGACGCCCACTTTAGTGCCAAAGGAAGGAAAAAACAAAATTAAATCCTCAATATTGGCGTGCCCATTCGTGGGATAACTCCAGCAATTCTAATCCTCAATATTGACGCTCTAAACATGGTATGTATGTGGCACGACACTTAAGTTTGTATAATCAATACATGCAATATCATAGCGTTACCCGGTTTTAGCACTTTTTGTCACTGATACTAAATTGGTACTACAATTATCGCCACACCTGCAATAGTTGTCTAGCCAACATTTCTCGATCCCATTATCCAAAACTGGGAATAAGTATAAACACTTAGTTACAGTACTTGTATTTATAGGCCAGTTTTTAAATCCAATTTCGAGGGGCAGCCGCCATAAAAGGAATAATTACCCATTTTATTAGTCTCTCCCATGATCAATATGATTATTCAATACTTGGACTGATCGGGTCCAGGATGGGTAGATTTCAGATCTGGAACCTTAATTAATAAAAAAATCAATAAATATATTAACATATTACAAAAAATTATCAACGTCAGTGCCGGCTATACCATATAGGATGGCCAGCATCAACGTCAGCGATTTACGGCCCATAAGATTGAATTAGCAAAAAGTGAAAAGGTTTAAGACTTAATTGAAAAATTTAAAAGATTTATGACTGAATTAGTAAAAATGCAATACAGTTAGGACTTTTTTGATAATTTTCTCCCACACATACATACTAATCAATGAGGAAATCGCGTGAGAGATCCTAGAACTGGATGTGGATATTTGACTAAAATAGCAATAAACGGCACAAATAAGCAGGAATCGGATATTCGAGTTGAGATGAAGGTGGGGATGGGAGATTCAAGTTGAGATATTGGCGGGCTGCCGTTGACATTTATCTACGGGTAAAGGATCTCCATCCATACGAATGCATTTGCTAGAAATAGAGCGTATATGCAAAAAAAAAATGAAAAAAGAAGAAGACTAAGATTACCATGGAGATTCATAGACCATGCATTAATTTATTGGTTACCACACCTCATTACATCCATTACGCTTTCCACCCCAAAAAAATGCATAATATCAATTCCTATGACGCTCAATTGATAAATCTCATCATTAGGCTTTGTCAAAGGTGGAGCCATGCCTTTCTTCTGCGATACTTGAGTGTCGCACAAATCTTCGCTAGTTCCAACTGAAGATACCCAAATACCCACATATGACTTATGAGTAATCCCTTCGCCATGTAATCCGGAGCCAAGTTTTAGCCTTCAAATGGGGCATAAAGATTCGGATCCGGATCACTTGACATTGAGATTTTCGTGACATGCATAACATTACTCAAATCAGGCCATCTAAATGAAAATGAACGACGAAGAATAGGCCACGCCATTTGTTGAGAGGGACGGAAAAAAAAAATTGGACGGGAATTTTTTTTAGATTTGAAAAATTTTGAATCCCAACCATCTCTCAAATCAAGTCATCCATTTTTATTTGGTCGCCCTGATTTGAGTAATGTTATGCATGTCACGGAAACCCCAATACCAAGTTATCCAAATCGTAAAGATTCAAGCAATATGACCGGCTGCTAACGAGGGTTTTGCGGTCCTCGTCCGCAAGGTGAGGATCGGTCAGCAACCCTCACCGAACTTCGTAGGAAAGAAAAAGTAAAAAAAAAGTAAATTTAAATTAAATTGAAAAAAATCAGAAATTACTGATAAATTATAAATACAAAAATTATTCAAGAGCATGATATCTCATGAATGAGTTGACTCAACTAATAAACTTTATAAGCTAAAAAAATTCTCAGAAATGCTAATCAAACAATCTTATTATTCGTTTTTTTTCGACAATATTTTTGATTGGTTTTTTTTTTAATTATCATTCTCAAACCATTTACAAGTATTTATGGCAAAAAAGAAATTATTTTCTCAAAAGTAAAAGAAAACAAAGATGCTTGAGAAGATAACATGTGGGCCCTTGCATGTCCTGCACCGCACACGTCCCCTCCAATCCTAAATAGGGTAGTACTCCATCAAGGATAAACATGTAAATGTTCTAATCAGGTCCTAGATCTCTAAAATACGTCTAATTAACTCATTGAATTTGCTTTACTTTACGGAGAATGTGGAAAAACTTTTTCTATTGCGGATATCAATGATCAACTCATGAGATTAAAAACTTCAAAATGAAAATCACAACCAAGCTCTAAAAACGATTCTAAGAAAGAACGCTGTGCTTGGAGTTTTCCATGTCAAATTCTTATCGGTTCCAATAGATACGTCGGATACAATTAATTATAAGCATCATCCACAAATGTTTAGAGCTAGAGAGATTTGATAGAATCATTATGTTAGTTCTAGTACTTGATTAGAAAAATTAAGAGGGGAAGTGCTTAATTGACAAACATCCACAAATTGAATACAAAGATGGACTTTCGCAAAAATATAAAAAAATCAACAAAAGAATTGACCAAATAGAAGTAAGCACCGACTAGTTATCTTATGGGTCATGACCAGAGAGTTTGCTCAACTTCAGTGGTGTTGGGTTCAAGTCTCATTGGGAGAATTGCGGTAATAAAATTCTGAATGCCTTAAGTAATAAGTAATATGCAAAAGTGCAAGATAAGTGAAATTCATGACTCGAAAAGATCTCACAAGCATGGCTGCCACGAGCTTCGCAGCTCAATAAGGTCATGGCCATGGCGACCGCAAATATTCGAGTGGCCATGGCCACCATGAGCTTAGAGCTTGAGCCAAGACAACATTCGTCTGGGAAGGTTTGATTTTTTTGGTAGAGCGAAACTCGACCTCTTACATTTGTACTCACCTTAGCCAAAATAATATGGAAGTCAATTGACTTGTTATGAAACCTTCTCATATTGCGCTCCATCCAAATGCAATATATGATTGCTTGGAAGGATTACTTGAGAAGTCTGGTCGTCAAGCCCTTGCCCTTTGTTGCCCTAATCATCCACTGGAGTTCCTCATTCTATCCTCCTAAAAGGATCCTTATCTCATGTTGTGCTAGGATATGGCGCCATATGCTAATTGTCCACTCACACTAGAAGAAAAAATGTAGATAGCCATTATGCGACGATCTAAACTGTCGGTAATCTATCTCTACATACTAGCCAACCAATAAAACTGTGTTTGTCGATGTCATTGGTCCAAATTAAGTTATACCAATTCACTGGGGGTCTCACTTGTTTGAGCTCATCATATATCTCTTGGCAACATTACATTGAGCTAATGATAACCGAGGATAGAGGAGGTCGCAATTTAAGGAGACGTCGCCAACTCCAAGCCATACTGCCCTTAATGTCAAGCTGCATAAATGGGGTCCTCTGTAATTGGTGTTGTGAACCCATATACTCCAAAGGGAAGAGGATGGACGATTGATGAGGTTCCACAGCATGCAGCCTGATAATATATATTTTTTCATATGTTCAAATCGGGCAATTCTAATCTTCCTTCCCTTTGAGGTGAGCAAACTACTTGTCTTATTTGATATCTAATTCCAAGTCAGTAGACGCCATAAACGTAATACACATGTGGAATAATATATTGAAACTTTAGCAGCATCATTTGATGAAAACTGGATGGTGGCCAAATTTGAGTACAGACTGAAAGCGTGTACTTTATTAAGAGAAAAAAAAGTGGAGACCAGAATTGTGTTCAAGACCTAAAATTGATTCTTTTTAAAGGGAAATAGACCTACTCTATTGGTAGACTATTAATTACAATTGAAATTTGTATAAATCATAACTAATTTTACGAATTACATCCTACTTTAAGTTGTGCTTGAAAATTAAGGTGCGTTTGTTTTGGGGAAAGTATTTTCAAGGAAAGTGTTTTCTAGACTTTCGTCTGTTTGGTTCGCGAAAAATGATTTGGTCAACGGAAAATACTTTCCAATCAATAAAGATTTTATTCATAAAAATAGGAAAGTGAATTCCCCAAAATAAAAAAGTGAAAACACTTTCCCAAATTTGAGTTTATTACTTTCTTTGAAAACGAGACTGAGGCTGAGCCCGGCGACCCGGGCGGGAATCGGGGACTGGGACCGGGGCAGAGGACCGACACCCGGGATCGGGACCGGGAATCGGGGATCGGGGCCGCGACCGGGACCGGCGCAGGGGACCAGGAACCCGGGGCCAGGGCAGGGGACCGAGGACTGGGGCCGGGGACCGAGATCGAAACCGAGACCGAGACCGAGACCGGGGCAGGGGACCGAGACCCGGGACCGGGGTCGGGAACCGAGGACCGGGGCCGGGACCGCGATCGAGGCCGGGCCGGGATCGGGGCTGAGCGGTGACTGGGACCGGGACCAGGACTAGGATCGGGATCGGGATCGAGACCGGGACCGGGGCTAGGGGCAGAGGACCGGGGTCGAGGCCAGGACCGGGATCGGGAACCAGGGACCGGGGCTGGGAACCGGGGACCGGGGTCGCGCCGGGACCGGGGCCGCTATCGAGGCCGGGTCAGGATCGGGACCGGGATCTGGACCAGGACCGGGACCGGGACTGGGACCGAGACCGTGACTGAGACCGAGATCGGGGTAGGGGACCGGGGACCTAGGGCCGGGGGTCGGGACCGGGGGTCGGGACCGGGGCCGAGGCTGGGGCCGGGGCCGGGACCGGGGCCGAGGATAGGGGCCGGGAACCAAGGCCGGGGCCGGGGCTGCGACAGGGGCCGGGACCGGGGCAGTGCGGTGACCGGTACCAAGACCGGGACCGGGACCGAGGCAGGGACCGGGGCCGGGACCGGGGGCCGGGGCCGGGACAGGGACAGGGACAGAGACAGAGACTGGGGCCGGGAATCGGGACAGAGGCCGCGCAAGGACCGGGACCGGGGACCGAGGCCGGGAGGGAACCTGGGCCGGGGCTGAGAACTGGGGACCGAGGCCGGGAACTGAGGACCGAGGCCGAGATCGGGAAGAGTGACCGGGGTCGCGCAGGGACCGGGACCGGAACCGGGGACGCGAGTCGAGGCCTAGGCTGGGACCGGGGCTGGGGATCGGGGCAGGGTCCGAGGACCCGGGTCGAGGCCCGGGCCAGGACCGGGGCCGGGACTGAGGCTGGGCTAGGGATCGGGGCCAGGCCGGGGACTAGGGATCGGGGCTTGGAACCGGGGACCGGGGACAGGGGCTGGGATCGAGGCCTGGCCGAGTTAGTTCACGTCAGCTCTCTCGACCATCTGCTTCTTCTCAGTATCAAATACAGTCCCTTTGATGAGATTGAAATCATTTTCCAAATGAGAACCAAACACCGAAAAATATTTTCGGTAACATATTAGCAAACAAAGGAAAACAAATCGTTTTTCGAGAAAGTGGTTTTCAGGAAACCACTTTCCAGAAAACGAATTCCTCAAAACCACTTTCCTTGAAACAAACACACCCAGTTGCGTAAAGCTAGAAATCTAAAGGAATTCCAAAGTGCAAGACCAGAGATTAAAGATAATTAAAGTAATGTTAGAATAATGCTCAAGTGGCACGACGTAACCATTTCATCGAGCATGCGCTCTCCCATGGCAGGCTTAAAACATTCAAATGCCGATAACCGTTCCTACCTTTTTGGCTAAGTCAATCGTGACCCCTTTCTTTCGTGTGGACTTTCTTAATGCGAACTAGACGTGCTGGGGTGAGCCCTTAGTTATCTTACTTAGGTCAAGCTACTTTTCTAATACACATAATGATAACACCAACTGTCATGCCGCCCCTTGTGGAGTAGATAGATCCCGCTTTGGTTATCAAACTGATGATTACTCTATGTTATTTTACTCTAATCACGTGTTATGTGGCTTAACTTTTCATTATAACATACACAAATCATCCAAATTTTGCGAAATATATGATAAGTTACATATCTAATTGGTTATTAGACTTATGAATCCTGATTGTCTATTAAAAAGATAATCATTGAATTCCTCAAATTCTGATTTTTAGCGAATTTTGAAAATTCTGATGCTACACTCCCCTTGTTACATATGTCTTAAACGAAACCAAACAATACGATAGGTATTACATTACTAGTTAATAAGGAAAACACCACAAAAAATCCTAAATTATGACCACTGTGACACTGTAGACTTTTTCTTATCACACCAAAAGTCCCAAATTTGTATCCGTGTGACACATTTACTCTACCATTTACCCAAATTATCTTTTGTCATTTTATGACATAAAAAACCCCAAACTTATAGGCATGTGACACATTTAGCCTAAATATTGAGGTAAATGTGTCACACGGATATAAGTTTACGATTTTTTTGCCCGTTTGGGGGTAAATATGTCACATTGGTATAAGTTTGGGATAAATGTGTCACATGGATAAAAGTTTGAGGCTTTATAGGTCACAAAAAGAAGTTTAGGGTCAGAATGAGCATAGTTTAGAGCTTTTAGTGGTTTTTTTCCTAGTTAAAAAAACCTTACAGTCTTATTCCATTATTGTAACCAAACGGGTTGTATGTTGTTAGGAGGCATAAGGTGGAAAAGGGTCCTTTAGATGAAAGGCAAGAGACGGAGAGAAAGGATTATGCTGGATTATGAGATATTATGAAGAAGTTCGAAGGAATTTGGAGGGATTTGTGTATTAATAAACATGTTTATTCTTCTTTCTCACTTGCACCCTTATTATACACGTATTTGAAAATGTAGATACAGACATTAATGTCATTATACACTGTTTTTCTATCTCTTTCCTCGCCAGCATTCAAACAAAATTATAATCACTTCTTTTATCTTTTATGATTACTTTAAATTCTCTTTTTCCTTCTTAATCACTTCTCCCAAAATTAAAAGGAAAAAAAAAAGGATATATCTCTGATCGAAGATATGGAAATGGGAGTCTGACTTAGCCGGCTTTTACATAGTTACACGTTTGCTCCTGATGGTTGATGTGTGTGATGGCAAGATAAAAAGGATCAAATCTGTTTTCTCAAGCAACTAACCGTAAACGGTTTCAGTTACTTTTTGGTAAATGATAACCATAAGAAATAATCAAATACAATTTGTTCAATATATGGTATACTGGGGTAATCGAACTGTTATATGAGTTATTAATTCAAATCATAGTTATTTTTTTATAATCTAAAGGAACGAAAAAAACATAATTGTCGTGTTTATAGATCGCAACCAAATATTAAACTATTGTTACAACTTGCATAACTTTGGTGATTACTGTCCACATCGCGTAATAAGTTACATACAGGTTTCGTTATACTCGACAAACGAAATTATCGAAAAAATAGTTCTCCATTTTTAGGGAAGGAGTGTCAAAAAAGTCCTAAATCTATTATATTAATGTCAATTTAGTTCTAAACCTTTTTTTGTGCCAATTCAGTTCTAAATCTTTTCCATTGGTGCCAATTAAATTCTAAACCTTTTAATTGGAGCTAATTTAATCCTAAAAATTTTGCAATGGTGTGAATTTAGTCCTAAATCTTTTGTGTTTACGCCAATCGATTTAATCCGGTTAATTTTGGCCAAAAATCACTGACGTGGATGTCAATTATCCTACGTGGCACGACTGGCGTTGACTTGCATATTTTTTTAATATTATTCTAATATTTGTAATAATTTTTTAGCTATTTTTTTTTGGTAAAGTAAGTGAGTATATAACTAATCAACACGCCAAGTACAAAAGAAATGCCAGACACAAAAACCACGATCCCATCACGACAGTTGAATGTGTCCTAAGGGGAAAGAAGGCGTAAGGCATTGCAAGATACATCAATGGCTAAGCCAAAAAGATGATAAAAGGCTGAACAATGCCCAGACACCTTGGAACCAAGCCAACGGGATAGAAACGGAGACAAACTCCATCTATATAATTTTTTAGCTATTTTTTTGGTTTTTTTCAAAAATACTTTTAAAAATTATCTAAAATATCAAAAAAATATCCACAGTAGCGCCAGCCATGCCACGTAGGACAATTGACGTCCACGCCACCGATTTCTGGCCAAAATTGATCGAATTGACTCAATTAGCATAAATACAGAAGATTTAGGACTAAATTGACACTAATGCAAAATGTTTACGATTGAATTGGCACCAATAAAAAGTTTATGACTGAATCGGCACTAGTGTAAAAGGTTTAGGACTGAAGCATAAAAAAAGTTTAGGACTGAATTGGCACTAATGCAACAGGTTTAGGACTTTTTTGACACTTTTCCTCCATTTTTCGTGTTTTCCCGGTTGTTTAGAGAGGCGTAGATTAGTGAACACATAATTGTCACAAATCTTTTGTTTACATGCATCATTTTTCGAGAAATATAAACTTAAACCGGATGTCTACTTTGATTCCTTTTTTTCCTCTCTTTTTCCTTTATTTTTTGCTTAGATTTTTTTTTTTCATTATATAAACTTAAACCCAGCCGGTTCATTCATTCACCCTCAATTATTTTAGCGTTTTGGTAAGAGTATCTCTCATTTCCTCTCGCAACCTCAATTTCATAAACATCTTCTCAGCCTGCTCTCTTCATTCTTCTTCGGTTCCATTCCCTATCAGATTAAAGAAGCGAGGGAGAAGGAAAAGAAAATCCACGAAAATGACACCGAAGGTCTCGTCTGGAGACGATCAAAAGAACGCCCTTCCGCCGTGGTTGAGGCCGATTATGAGAATCTAGCTCTATGGCTTGTGCGAGACTCATTCCTCCGAGGAGTGCAATTTTTACTATAGAGTCTGCACGTTCGCTCTATGCAAAGAGTGCAAGAAGCAACACGATATTTTCGAGCACGAGATCATAGCTTCATAAGGGTACATATAGTTTCCATTTCGGGCTGTAAAGACTTTCATTTTATCGGCGTGTCACGAAAATGCGCAATTTACTGCTACTCTTTTTCTCTTCATGATCAAGAAAACGGAAAAATCAGGATTTCTTTTCCTCATTTTGAAATATTTGCCCCTTTTTAGGTTTTCTTTTTGGGTCTTAAATCTTTTTAGGCATACGAAATTAATGAAGTGGCGTCGTTCAGAATGGAGGATTTGGAGCCGCTATGAGATATTTCCGATATCTGTCCATACAAAGAAAACATGAGGCTCGTTGCGGTTATATAAAAAAGGGGAGATCGGATCGCCTGCAGCCGCGGTCAGAGCGACGCTGCGGAGTGCGAATCTTGCCAAATACCGGCTCAAGTCTCCGAGCGCCAAATACTGCTCCATCCAATGCAACGTGACGATCAGGCATATTTCTTTGAACAAACCAGGTGCCGCGATTTCGAACGACATTTTCTCAGATGTGAGTCATTCTTTCCCGCTTTTCCTTTGTAGGTGGAGGCCGTGATGAAGATGAATGAAAGTGAAAGTATGAAGAACGAAGCAAAGAGGAAGGTAGAGACATCCACCGCGAATGTTAAGCTCTACTTTTCTTTACTCCGTCATGAAGTATATTGTTGCAACAATTCTCTTTTTCAGATCTACGAGCAAATATGACCGGGGAGTATTATGATTGTTAATATTGCTATTTGTGGCATTTTTGGGATCGTATACGCTCATCGTAAATTTTTCCAATGGTAATTAAACAATACTAATTCCATCAAGGGTAAACATGTAAATATCCGGCAGCCAACTCAGTCGCGCACCCACTTCGGCCTACTGAGTCGGACGTATCTTTAATTTTCGGGTATTTTAAGTCACTGAATTTGCATAGCTTTTTGAACCGTGTCCCTATGACTTTTAAGTTTGGTGTATTTGGAAATTTGGAATAGATATGTGCGCCGAGATGGACAAGAATATAACGAGAAATAACTTTTTCTGTTACGGACTGTCAATAGAGGCGAGGTCATAAACTTCGAAATTAATTGCGTAATTTATCATAAAAAAAATAATTACTAGATAATACATATATATTTACACTCATAGAAGGTTATCAAAGTGGTATTTACTTTATATTATTGTAGTATAATCGCGTCCTATATATATATTTAACTTTTCTTATAACATACATAAATCATCAAAATATTGCTAAGTATTCATAAATCACATATTTGATCAGTTATTAAACCTATGATTCATGATTAAAGTGATAAGTACTATATTCCCTATAATTCTGATTTTAGGGTACTCTGAGAATTTTAATGCTATCGATCCTTCCCGGATTACATACGTCATAAATGAAATTAAACAACATAATATGTACGACATTACTCAAACCAAATAGCATGCTAGCTATTATATTACAGTCTTGCTCTATTATCGCCGTACGTTTGTAAGGAGGAATTAGGTGGGAAAACGTTGTACAAATATAATCGTGTTAGGATGAAGGGAAAAAGACAGAAATAGGATTATGCCGGATTATAAGAGATTAAGAAGAACTTTTTTTCCTTTTTTGATCGGCCTTTAAGAGATTGAGAAGAAAGTGCCCGGTCAATTTTATAGGCAATTTTAAATCATTCCAAATCTCTCAAAATGCGAAGGAATTTGGACAGACTTGTGTACTAATAAACATGTACAACGTTTTTCTGTATATGTGTGTGTGCATCCGTAAGTATGAGAACGGATATTAATGTCATTATATACTGTTTCTCCTCTCTCTTTTTTCCTCGCTAGCATCCAACATAGTATAATTAATTCTCTTCAGACCATTTTCCTTTTCTCTTATACTTATTTAAATAATGGCTCAATTCCATTAAAAAACCGACCTCAATTTTGAGTCTAGTCCCAATTATATTTCCAACTTTTTTTGTCTCAAGAAAAATCCTCAACTTCAATTTAGTCCGGAATCTATCCCCAATTGACTCCCTATCCAAACCACATAAGAAATAAATCTACATCTCTGCTGACTTGGATTGAAGTACTGTTCATCATCCCTATACTCACAACCCTCATCCAACTCTGTTTTTTTTTCTCTCTCTCTCTCTCTCTCTCTCTCTGTTTCCTTCTTTTCCTCCTTCTGCCCTGCAAAGCGTGGCCGTTGGAGACATTTGGAGGTTCAAATCCACAACTCAAGAACTCGTTTTTATTACTCTCTTTTACAAATCCCTCCGCAAGCAAGGACTGTGTGTGCAATCATTAAGAAAGGCAGAGTCTTTCTCGTTGGAGCGTGAACCCAAATCGACCCTCTTCGCGATTCCCTTGTAACCGAGCTTGACCTTGCCACCATCTCTTCACCGACGAATGGCGTCGAGACCTCCTTAGCCTATAGACGAGGTATACGGAGAAGGAGGTGGAGTGGATCTTCTCGTGCCAGCGGGAGAGGAGGTAGTAGAGGACGGTGACGAAGATGAAGATGACGGAGGCGTTAACAAAGTAGAGGGAGGGCAGGACTCTTTGTCATCTTGTTTAGCTTCGGTGATGTTTCTGCTGTGAAGGGATTGTTTGCCCTTTCCTCAGAAGGGCATGCCCTGCCCTTGGAATCCGAGCCGTTCGTGTTACGAATGGACGTCCCAAATTGTTACTAAAAATCCAAAAATCCAAAAAGTTGCCCCCTAAAATAGGATATCTGGGCCGTCCGTCTAAAAACGGACGGTCCGGATCCCAAGGGCAGGCACTTGCCCTTCTAAGGGAAGGGTAGACGATCCGGATCTGTTTCTGCTCTGGTCCGAGTTCTGGCCACGCTTTGATAGAAGCAAATAAAAATGATACAAATAAATATAATCTCCGATCCAAGACATGGTTATATGGGATTATGACTGAGCTGGCGTTTCTAACGGTGGACTCGTTCGGTTTGTTTTCTCAAGCTACTAACCGTAAACGGTTTGAATTAGTTATTTGCAACTGAGATCATCAAGCACAATTTGTTTACTATCCTTTTTCCTTTATTCGTTCACCCTCAGTTACACTAGCGCTTTAGCAAAGTCTCTCTCATTTGGTCTCTCTCTCTCTCTCAATCTCAACTTGATAAACATCTTCGCAGCCTGCTCTTCTTTCTTCTTCTTGGGCTCCATTCTTTATCAGATTGAAGACGCGAGGGAGGGAGAGAAGAAAAGCCACGAGAATGACAGGGATGGATGCGATGATGGTCTCGTTTGGAGACGATCAAAAGAACGTCGTTGTCGTTCCGCCGTGGTTGAGACCGATCGCCAGCATCAAGCTCTATGACATGTGCAAGACTCATTCCTCCAAAGAGTGCAATTTCTACTGTAGAGTCTGTATGGTCGCTCTGTGCAAAGAGTGCAAGAAGCAACACGATCTTTCCGAGCACGAGATCATAAAGGTATTACTTTATATGTTTCCAATCGTCTTCACGACTCTAATCATGATAGCGTTTGTTTTATCGGTGTGTTGCGAAAATGCGCAGTATACTACTACTCTTTATCTTTTCACGATCAAGAAAAATGGAAACTGGGGTTTCTTTTCCCCATTTTGAATTCTTTGTCCCTTTTTAGTTTCTCTTTTTGGATTTTAATCTTTTCAGGCATACAAAGTTGCCAGAGTGGCATCGTTCAGAACGGAGGATTTGAAGCCGTTTTGGGATATTTTCGATATCTGTCCGTACTATCAAAATGGGTGGCTTGTTGTGGTCATATACAAAAAGGGAGATGGGGTCGCTCGCTCTCGCGACCAGACCGATGCTGCAGAGTGCGAATCATGCCAATACCGGCTCAAGTCGCCGGGCGTCAAATACTGCTCCGTGGAATGCAAGGTGACGATCGAGCGCATCTCTTTGAACGAACCGAGCTCCGACTGCCCGCGCCGTGCTTCGTTTTGAATGTAACGCGGATTAGAACGACGTTTTCTCACACGTGGGGGGTAATTCTTGTTGGAACCGAAAAACACAATGTGGGTGACCTTTCGGATATAAGAAATGAGGCACGAAATGGATGGAGAAAATCTGTATATTGGAGAACACTTGCTTTGGCTTCTCTCTTGCTTATCTTACAATACAACACACTCAAGTATTTATAGCAAAAACTAAACACTCCTATGAAGACAACATGTAATTACTATGAAACACAAGACACCTAGTAATGATGACACAACATGTAATTACTATGAAACCCAAGACACCTAGTAATGATAACACCTAGTAATGATAATCACACCAAACTTGCATTAATTACTCCATGGTGCATTAACTCCTCCATGGTCTTATAAAATCAATTTTATGAATATTTTAATAGCCTCCCTTAAAATTGATTTCCATACCAAGCATCTTCTTCAATTTTTCGAACGAATCCGCCTTCAAGGGTTTCGTCAAAATATCTGCAAGCTGATCTTCTGATCTGCAGAAATTAAGATCGATTTCACCATCTTTGACTCGCTCACGAATGTAATGATACTTGATGTCGATGTGCTTGCTCCTGCCATGAAATACAGGATTCTTGGCTAATGCAATAGCCGACTTATTGTCACACATCATTTTAATAGGACCCGTTTGTTCATGCATCAATTCATGCAGCATCCTACGAAGCCATATCGCCTGACAAGCCGCTGAAGCTAATGCCATGTATTCTGCTTCAGCTGTCGAGAGAGCAACAACTTGTTGCTTTTTGGAAGACCAAGAGAATACTCCTGATCCAAGAAAGAAAGCATACCCCGACGTACTTTTTCGAGTCTCGGTATCACCTGCCCAATCACTGTCTGTGTACCCCACTAGACCAAAGTTGTCAGTATAAGAATATAAAATTCCATGATCACGAGTTCCACTGACATACCGTAAAATTCTCTTTGCTGCTTGCAAATGTGACTGGTAGGGTTTTTCCATGAACCTGCTAATAATACCCACTCCATAGGTAATATCTGGCCTTGTAGAAACCAAATATCTCAAGCTGCCAACAATGCCTTTAAAATAAGTGGGATTTACCAGCTCACCGGTTCCTTCTTTCTTCAGCTCCAATCGTTCTACTACGGGAGTTCGGATTGGCTTCAGCGATTCCATTTTAAATCGCTTCAAAATATCATTAGCATATTTCTGCTGAGAAATAAATATGCCATCATCTGTTTGCTTCACTTCAAGACCAAGAAAATAGGACATCAGTCCCAAATCAGTCATCTCAAACTGGCTAGTCATAGCCTCCCTGAATTCAGCAAACATTTTTTCACAGCTCCCTGTAAATATCAAGTCATCAACATAAATGCACACAATTAAGATGTCACCGATAGCATTTGACTTGACATATAGTGTATGCTCATAAGGGCACTTTTGAAAATCATGCTCCAACATGTATGTGTCGATACGTGTGTACCAAGCACGTGGTGCCTGTTTTAATCCATACAAAGCCTTCTTCAGTCTGTAAAACTGATTTTCATGCCCTTTCTTCTCATAACCCTGTGGTTGCTCCACATATACTTCCTCTTCAAGGACACCATTGAGAAATGCTGATTTCACATCCATTTGATGAATTCTCCAATGGTTTTGAGCTGCAAGTGCTAATACCATCCGAATAGTATCCATCCGGGCAACTGGTGCAAATACTTCAAAATAATCAATACCTGGCTTCTGCTTGTAGCCCTTTACAACCAGTCTAGCCTTGTAACGGTCCACCTGACCGTCGGGTTTGTACTTTGTCTTGTACACCCACTTGACACCGATAGGCTTCTTACCGGGTGGTAAAGAAGTCAACACCCATGTGTCGTTTTTCTCAATGGAGTGAATTTCTTCATCCATTGCTTCAATCCACTTTTCATCTACAGCTGCTTCATCATAGGTTACAGGGTCACAATCAGCAAATAAACAAAAGTTTACCAGTGTTTCATCAGTGATTTCGCTATCACTGTTTCTATTTCTTGTGACCACATAATCTCTGAATTTTGCTGGCGTCTCCTTCAATCGTTGTGAACGACGTAGTTGTGGTTCTGAAACTGCTGTTGGTGAAGATGTACCTCCAGTTGAAGATGATGAGGAAGATGGATCACTCGTTGAAGATAATGGAGGTGTTTCTGTCTCACCCGCCAGTGGTTCATCTTCGATGATGATGTTTTTCTGGTCACCCTTCTGGTTCCAGTCCCAGGCCTCATCTTCTAAAAACTGGACATCCCTGCTGATAATAACTTTCTCAGTGACCGGGTTATACAGCTTATAACCTTTAGTTGTATCACTGTAGCCGATGAAGATGCACTTCTCGCTTTTGTCATCCAGCTTTTTTCTTCGCTCGTCTGGTATATGGGGATATGCCACGCACCCAAATACTCGTAGGAACGAAACATCTGGTTTGTTTCTACTCCAAGCTTCTTCTGGAGTTCTTCCAAGAACACTCACTGTTGGACACCTGTTTAGTACAAATACAGCACAAGCAACAGCTTCTGCCCAAAATTTCTTGGGCAAATCTTTAGCTTTCAGCATACTTCTTGCCATTTCAAAAATTGTCCTATTTTTTCTTTCTGCTATACCATTTTGCTGAGGAGTATAGCTGGCAGTCAACTGACGTTTGATTCCATGAATTTTACAATATTTGTGAAATTCATTTGAGGTAAATTCTCCACCTCTATCCGATCTCAACGCCTTCAATTTAAAGCCACTTTGTTTTTCAACATAGACTTTAAATTCTTTAAACTTGCCAAAAGCTTCAGATTTTTCCCTCAAGAAGTGTACCCATATTTTTCTGCTAAAATCGTCGACAAAAATTAGCATGTACCTTTTTTGTCCGAACGATTCCACCTCAATAGGGCCACATATGTCGGTATGTACCAACTCTAGTGGTTGGTTTGCTCTTCTGGCTTTTCCAACTGGAAAAGAGTCTCGGTGCTGTTTTCCAACGAGACATCCTTCGCAAGGACGCCTTGGATCGTTAATCAACGGCATGCCGGTCACCATCCTTTTCTGGACTAATTGCTTCATTCCACGAAAATTTAGATGCCCAAATCGAAGATGCCACAGCCAGCTGCTGTCTTTCGTCATCGCTTGAAAGCTCAAGAGATTCTTCGTCTGAAGAGTCAGGGGAAACATCCGGTTCTTCGTCATTTGTACCGTCGTGATCAACTTGTTGTTTACACCTCTGATTGTGCAAACTCCATTTTCAATGTGAACTTTGTGGCCTTTTTCGGAAAGTTGCCCAACACTTAGCAAATTCCAAAAAAGTCCTGGCACAAAGTAAACATCTGCAATAGCAACATTAGTACCATCTTTGGATTTGATATTAATGTTACCTTTGCCCATCACGGGAATTTTTGATTTATTCCCGAAGTTGACTTCGCCACGGCTTGTCTCATCCAGCTGTGAGAATAACTCCTTTCTTCCGGTCATATGGTTGCTACACCCGGTATCTAGATACCATGTGTTGGTATCCACGATAGTTGAATCATCCTTCGCACATGCTAGTACCATGTACTCTTCAGCATCTGTGGCATGTGCATGTTCCGCCGGCACGTACGTCGCCTTTGCATGGCACTCGGATTTATAATGTCCGAATTTATTACACTTAAAACACTTGACTTTTGATTTGTCAGGTGTTCTAAATTTTCTGGTGAAATTTGAATTCTCACCTCTACCTCGGGCTCCTCCACGACCTCGACCGCCTTGATAGCCTCCTCGGTTTGGTTGAGCGACCCGGCTTTGCAATGCTTGCTCGGGAACGGAACCCGTAGACTTCTGGTTCATTCTTTGCTCATGGGAGCATAATGAACCCATCAACCGCTCCAACGTGAGAGTTGATACGTCTTGTCCTTCCTCGATCGCTGCGACGACGTAGTCAAATCTTTCGGTCAAAGACCTCAAGATTTTTTCTACGACACGAACATCTTGAAGTTCTTCACCATTAACCCTCAATTGGTTAACGATGGCCTGTACACGATCAAAATATGCCGATATTGTTTCCGAGTCATTCATGCGTAAAGACTCGAAATCACCTCGAAGAGTCTGAAGCCGCACCCGCCGGACACGATCATCGCCTTTGTAGGATTTCTGCAAGATATCCCAGGCAGCTTTCGCGGTCTCGGCACTCGATATTTTTTCAAATATCGTTTCCTCCACGGCTTGAAAAATCGCATATAATGCTTTCTGATCTTTCTTCCGGGACTCCACCAGAGATTCTTTCTCCTCCTTTCTCAAAGCCTCGAATGCTTCGGCATCGGCTACTTCGTTGTAGCCACTTTCAACTAGATTCCACAAATCTTGCGATTTGAACAGAACCTTCATCTGGACAGCCCAGTTGTTGAAATTCTTTCCGTTCAACTTTGGAAGCTGCATTTGAACGGAACTAGTAGATGCCATTCTAGCTCTGATACCAAATGTTGGAACCGAAAAACACAATGTGGGTGACCTTTCGGATATAAGAAATGAGGCACGAAATGGATGGAGAAAATCTGTATATTGGAGAACACTTGCTTTGGCTTCTCTCTTGCTTATCTTACAATACAACACACTCAAGTATTTATAGCAAAAACTAAACACTCCTATGAAGACAACATGTAATTACTATGAAACACAAGACACCTAGTAATGATGACACAACATGTAATTACTATGAAACCCAAGACACCTAGTAATGATAACACCTAGTAATGATAATCACACCAAACTTGCATTAATTACTCCATGGTGCATTAACTCCTCCATGGTCTTATAAAATCAATTTTATGAATATTTTAATAATTCTTACTCTATTTTTTTTCAATCGTAGGTCGAAGCCGTGATGAAGATGAACGAAAGTGGAAGTATGAAGAAGGAAGCAAAGAGAACGGTGGAGATCGTATCAGTGGGGAGTGCTAGCAATGTGCAGTCATTGAGGAAACGACCAAGAAAGCAGACAAACCCGCAGAGAGCTCCGTTTTATTAGCCGAAGGCTTGGTTATTGGCAAACTTGGTGGAAATCGGGGTGGGCTACTTGGTTTTGGTACATGATGGCTAATTTTTCCCTTTAGTTGTTTTGGTGCACTCTCGATTGGGGCTCAGTGGAACTTCTATTTTTCTGTTTTTCGTATTGGATCCACCACGAATAATCTCTATCTTGGTTTACTCTGATATGAACTATATCGATGCAACCAACGAATATGATCGCAAAGTATTGTGATGATGATGATGATGATGATTATTATTATTATTATTATTAGGGAGCATAAAAATTCAATTTATTCGATGGTAATTAAACGATTTTATTCTCTACTATTTCCACAATTTTCGATATACAATCTTATTGCCAACTCCACCAAGGAAAAACAAGTAAATATCCAACAACCAGCTCAGTTGCATTCCCTCTTCGGCCTATTGAGTCGGACTTTGATGTCGCCTCTAAAACCTGTGAATTTTTTTTTATAATCAATTCCTTGAAATTCAACTTTGTCTAATTAAGTCATTGACTCTGCATTTCTTATCTAACGATGTCCCTATGACTCTGAATTTGCTTAATTGGAGTAGATATGTACGCTGCGATTGGGAAGGACAAGAATATGACCGTGAAAAAGATTTTTTATTTTTTTTTCCATTACGGACTGTCCGCCGATGGCGTGAGGTTAAAAACTTCGAAGTGAAAATTAGAAACCGGGGCTCTAAGAATGAGATTTCGCAGTACGAACGCCGCGCTCGCATTGTTCATGTGAAATTCTCATGGACACATGGAATCCAACCAAGAGATAGCTAGATTTAGAGCTAGAGATGTTCGACTAGAAAAATTTTGGCAAATTCGAAGCAAATTAAAGTGAAAGAACTTAAATAGATAACGTGGGCTTATTGGGAAGATACGGCGAAATGGAAGTCTAACTAACCTGGCTTTTATACATTTACACGTTAGCACCGTGATGTAGCTATTACGGTATTACCCTCCTTGGTAGTGGTCGTCTGCAGGACAAGAGAGTTGCGCATTTCTTTCCTCAAGCTACTAACCGAGTGTAAACGGTTTCAATAAGTCATCCTAAAGTGTACTGATGAAGCTGTTGAGTGATATAGGAACAACAAATCTTAATTATTAAATTCTATAATCTTGAGATAAAAGTGGATCGTCACTACTTTATTAATAGATAAAAGAAGAAATCAAAAGTATCGTCACAATATTTGCAAATAAAAACCGTGGAAAACGGTCTAATACAATTCTAATAGTACTGTTTTAGACGATTGATTACAACTAAATTTTGCATTAATCATGACTACTTTTAAATGTTATAAACAATGATAACACCGATCATTTTTTATTTAATCACATGTCATAAGATTAATTAATAGAATATTAGGAGGTAGGTAGATAATTTTGGTAATAATTATTGTGTTATCTTGATAATGCTCAATTACATATCAGATTAAAGATAGTGCGTAGTATATTAATTATCATACTATTAGTGGCTCTCTATTAGATACGTTTTCTAACTTGTTATATTTTCAACGGCAAAAGGATACCTCAAGTGCCAATATTTGTGTACGGCCCTCACTCTAGTGACAATATTTTTTTTTTGGATTATTTAAGTGCCAATTTTTTTGAAGAACGATCATTTAAGTGCTAATTCCTGTGAGGTTGCCGGAATTTCTTGCCATTAGCACTAAAGTTCATTATTTTTTGGATCACTTAAATACGAATTTTTTAAAAATAATTATTTAAGTGCTAGCATTGGCGAGGTCATCAGAATTTCTCGCCGCTAGCGCTAAAGTGATTGTTTTTCTCTGATTTGATATTTAAGTGATTACAAAAAAAAAATATTGATATCAAAGCGAGCATCGTACACAAATATTAGCACTTGATGTATCCTCATGCTTATTTTCAATTGGTTTTCTCAATCATAGTTATTTTAACTAATACTTTTAATGCCAACACACTTTGAACAGTGCAGTAAATAATATGCATTTTAATATCACTACATTCTATGTGATGAAATACAAATAATAATCATTGAATTAATTACAGGATTCAGCATAAAAATATTGCTAAGTATTTGATAAATTACATATCTAGTTGGTCATTAAACTTACAGGTCATGATTAAAGTGATAAGTATTATACTCCCTCTCATTTTGATTTTGGGATTTCGTAAGATTCTAATGCCATAAATTAAACTAAACAACATAATATTTCACGTACTTAAACCAAACAGCGTAATAGCTGTTGTATTAAATCGTTTTTCTCATTTGTGATTTTATTTTTTATGTCGTTTAAATATATGTGTACGTATATATATATATAAACGGACATTAATGTCATTCTCTTCAGACCATTCTTCGTTTCTCTTGTACTTATTTCAATTCTCTTTCCCTCTCGTAATCACTTCTTGTAAGTAAAATTAAAAATGATGTGATCACCGATCGAGAATATGGATATGATTTTAGACGTTTACCCCTGATGGAGCTACTTCATTAGGCGGGGGACGTCTGCGGTTTGTTTTCTTCGAGATACTAACTGTAAAACGGTTGCAATTAGTTATTTGTCAATTAGAATCGTAGAAATTAATCAAATGCAATTTGTTCAATACCTGATAAAACCCATCGAACTGTTATATGATATATCACTACAAATCACAGATAATTTTTTTTTTATTATCGAAAGACCAGAGCATCGTAATTATTTCATTTATAGATCGCAACATCCTTTGTTTATACTCATCATTTTTCGAGGAAAATAAACTTGAACCCGATGTTTAATTTGATTCCTTTTTTTTTCCTCTCATTTTCCTTTAATTTTTGCTACATCATTTTTTACCATATAAGCCTAAAACCCAGCCGGTTCATTCATTCACCCTCAATTATTTTAGCGCTTTAGCAAAAGTCTATCTCATTACCTCTCTCAATCTCAATTTCATAAACATCTTCGCCGCCTGCTCTCTTTCTTCTTCTTGGGTTCCCGTTCTTTATCAGGTTAAAGAAGCGAGGGAGAGGGAAAAGAAAAGCCACGAGAATGACAGGGAAGGACAAAATGATGGTTTCATCTGGAGATGATCAAAAGAACGTCGTTCCGCCATGGTTGAGGCCGATCGCGAGCATCAAGCTCTATGACTTGTGCAAGACTCATTCCTCCAAAGAGTGCAATTTCTACTGTAGAGTCTGTATGGTCGCTATGTGCAAAGAGTGCAAGACGCAACACGATCTTTCCGAGCACGAGGTCATTAAGGTACACATAGTCTCCATTTCGAATCGTCTTCGCGACTGTAATCGTAACAACCATTTTTTTTTTTTTTTGTCGGTGCATCGCAAAAAAGCGCGATATACGGCTTTTTCATGATCAAGAAAATGGAAAACCGAGATTTCTTTTCCTTGTTTTGAATTCTTTTCCCCTTTTTAGTTTTTTCTCTTTTGGTCTTTATATTTTCAGGCACATAAATATGATAGAGTGGCGTCGTTCAGAATGAAGGATTTGGAGCCGTTGTGGGATGTTTATGATATGTGTCCGTACAATAAAAATGGGTGGCCCGTTGCGGTCATACACAAAAGAGGAGATGGGATTGCCCGCTCCCACAGTCAAACCGATGTTGGGGAGTGCGAATCTTGCCAATATCGGCTCAAGTCGCCGAGCACTAAATACTGTTCCGTGGAATGCAAGGTGACGATCGAGCATATTTCTTTGAACAAACCGGGTTCCGATCCGCCTACTTTGTGCATCATTTTGAATGTGCCATGATTTCGAACGATGTTTTCGCACATGCGGGTCATTCTGTCTCCTTTTTCCTTTTGTAGGTTGAAGTCCTGATGAAGATGGAGGAAAGTGAAAGTATGAAGAACGAAGCAAAGAGGAAGGTAGAGACCATATCGGAGGCGAGTGCTAGCAATGTGCAGTCATTCAGGAAACGATCAAGAAAGCAGAAAAACCCACAGAGAGCTCCGTTTTATTAGCTGAGGATTTGGCAATTGGCAAACTTGGTGGAGATCGGGGTGGGCTACTTGGTTTTGGTACTTTAATGGCTAGTTTTTCTTTTAATGTTTTTGGTACATTCTTGAATATGGTTCTGTGAAACTCTTATTTTCCTGTTTGTGGTGTCGGATCCACTACGTACGTTAAGCTCTATTTTTCTTTAATCCGATAGGAAGTATATTGATGCAACAATTATGTCCTCTTCAGTTCTACGAGTGAATGACTGCTACGTATGATGATGTTTGATATTGTTATTGTTATTATTGGGATCACATAAACTCATCGCAATTTTTCCAATGAGCATTAAAAAGTAGTATTCTCTACTTTTCCCACCATTTGCTGAATGCCATTTTGGTTGGTCAAACCGTCTACAATTATATCATATAATGGCCCTGCCTAGCTTGACTATATAGCAGAAGGAAGTTCATTTTTTTTTCTCCTGAAAAAAAAAAAGGGTACAAAGAAGCTCGAGAAGAGAATTGGTTGGGGCCCTAGTTATCCAATAAGGCTAAGGCGTGGATGCATTCTAGGGCACGAGCCCTTTCGGCAACGGGAGAGGCTGTGATTTTAGCCTTGGCCAGTGGCCAAGGAACCCCGCCGGTGGATGGCGAGGGCTCGACCTCGCAGATCTGGACGAGGTCGAGCCCCGTTAGGGCTGGGCGACGCCGGCTTGGGTGAGGTCGGCCTCACCCGGCCGCGGCCAGGCCGACCTCGCCCAGCCCCGATGGGGCTCGACCTCGCCTAGATCTACGAGGTCGAGCCCTCGCCATCTATCGGCGGGGTCAACGGCCAGTGGCCGGCGCTTGGCGACCCCCGCTGGCCCATCCCCCATCCTCGCTGGCCATTGCCAACCCTCGCCATCTATTGGCGGGGGTCATCGGCCAGTGGCCGGCGCTTGGCGACCCCCACTAGCCCATCCCCCATCCTCGCTGGCCATTGCTAGTGGCGGTGGGACGGTGATGGTGAGGGCTGGGACAGCCCTCACCTTGTCATTTTTATTTTTTTAGTATGACTTGGATTTTTTTAAAAAGAATTGTTTTTTTTTTATTTTGCTGATTGAGATGCTTCGGCGAGCCACGAACACGCCACATTAGATTTCCAGCGATGTTTCTCGAAGTTGTCACTCAAATAACCATTTTTCAAAAAAAAATTGGCACTTAAGTGAGCCGACAAAAAAAACTGGCACTAAAGTGAGCGCCGTACATAAATATTGGCACTCTATGTGTTCTTTTGTTGAAAATCATGAAAAGAAACAAAGAAAAAATATTTTCACTTTTTTTTTGTTGATAATGAAACATTGACCGACGCTATTAAGAAAAAATTTTCAACTTATTGATTTTGCACTTAATATTTTCACTTTTTAATGAATGAATATTTAATTGGCTTACATTCGTGAAAATTGAAGGTATGTTCATTTCGCCGAAAATGAATGAAGTAAAAATATTTTTTTAAGGATAATCTTTTATATCGCTTACAAAAGTGATTGTACGAAAATATTCAAACATCAATTGATCAGACATTGCTAGTCCTCTCTCCTCTTTCTACCATCCGATTGGAGTTAATATCAGAATTTGTTTCAATCCATCACATGAATGTGAGAAAAGTCAAAGAGAGAGCTTTCAGCGACAATTGTTCGGCGTCTCTGTTCGTATAATCTTTAGATCGAGCAGTTAATTAGGATCTGTCATATGAACATAAAACAAATTGGGCCAGGCCTGGTCGGGAACCCGCTCGGCCCTGGCCCGTTCCTTCCGCTAGAGTGGGCCCGCCCAAAATACCCCACTCTCTTTCACCATTTCCTTTTTCTTTCTTGAGCTCGCGCAAGTTTAGGATTGGGCCTTTTTTTTAAGGCCCAGCTTTCCATCTATTTTACTTCTCCGCGTGGGCCCAAGCGAATGGCCCATCTTTCCTTTTATTCCCCACAGATCGTGAAGGGATTGTCTGCCCTTTGAATTCGGGTCATCCGTGTTATGAATAGATGGTTCAGATTATTACTAAAAAAATAAAAAATAAAAATCCAAAAAGTTACCCCTAAAAATAGAAGATCTGAGCCTTCCGTTTAAAAATGGATGGCCCGGATCCCAATGGCAGGTGCCTGCCCTTCTAAGGGAAGGGCAGACGATCCGAATCCCCACAGACCGTCCCCCTCATTTGTTCTTTTCATCAACCCACATTCCCTCGTTCACTCACGTCACTCTCTCAAGAACAACTCACAGTCTCACATAGGTCACAATTCCAGCGCATACTACACACGGTTGGTCACCAACCCACATCTCTATCGACCGGGTTTCACTCCCATCCACGTATGGAAGCTTGGGGAAGGAGGCAGTAGCTGAATAAAAGGGGACTGAGAGTGGCAGGCTCTTCGTTCGGCAATTCTCATAAAAGAACAGAGAAGAGACGAGGAGAGGAGGTTTAGGCTGAACGGTAGAAAGAGAGAGACTCTTCCATAGTGGATTTACGGGAGCTCGCCATTAACTCTATTCAAAAAGGTTTGCTCCCTCTTTCGAGTTTGGTTGCTCCGACTCAGAATCGGGACTCGCCAGATCGAGTGCTTGGACTTCTCGGACCGGCGAGTCTCTAGTTTTATTTGTTGTCGTTGCCACTATGGATCTTGAGATGTTGTTTGCTTTAGATGGGGCACCCTGGTAGTTTATCACCTGTGCATGGCTGCTAGCCTTGGTTACTTGTTTACTGGCTTAGTTTAGAATTGTGGAAGAATCTTTTTGAGTTATCAACTTCCCTACCTTGCGAGAGGCCGAGTTGGTGAAGGTTTGAGCCTCATTCGAGTCCGTCGGTGGTGGTCATTGGTCGAGTCCTCGAGTCGAACTTATTTGTTTAAATATTGACATTATAGATTTGGTTTGATGCGCTTATTCCAATTTTTTATTTGGAGTATTTACCTGATTGTGTGTTTACTATAACTCTGTCTTTTGAAAATTATCTATTAATCGCTTTTCTTGGATGATAGGTTAAGGATAAATAGGTGATTGAATGAAATGACAAAAAACATTATGCACGATCATTTACTACTAGTTAGATACCTGGTAAGATTAAAATGATATGCCGAATGTGTAGTCATTTTGGGGAATATTGACTGTTAGGTACCGAAATGGCGCTAATTATCTAGTTAACGTAAACAAGTCCACAAACTTAGAAGTTTTGATTGCATAGAAATTGAGATAACATTATATGTCTCGATTGGTTTCTAGATGACCCCAACAGGCTAGTGGCGACTCTTAATACCATTTTAGTTTGCTAATTAGTAAAAAGAAATCCAACGTCACGCGAGATAGGACTTGGTAGAGTCCATGCCATTGATTGATGGCAATGCCTCTAAACCCGTCGAATCCTCGGGGAGGTTTAAAGCAGGTTACGACTAGGGGTGTGCAAACTGGACCGGCCCGGATAGGCCGGGTTGATCCGGTCCTTGAGGTTGGTGGTCCGATCCCCGGTCCCAATAAATGGGACCGGTGACTGGGCGGTCCAGTCCCAAGTTCCATGGTTTGGGATCGGACCAGCCCGGCCCAGACCGGACCGCCAATTTTTTTTTTAAATTAATCTATATCTAGAGATAACCTAATTGTAACATTTTGAGAAGACCCGAGAATCTCATCTCACGCCTCTTGAGTTTAGTGGTGTTATTGTACGTATTATTTAGCAATTTGGGTTTTGGTATTACTTTGAGACAAAATAAGGTCTAAATTGATGATAAGATCTATTCCTTATGATGGGCACGTGCACGAAGAATAAGAACGCACGTGCATGAGGATAGAAACTCGAGTCATTATGCAGATTTGAGAAATCTATTTTTTTTTCACAACCAAAAATAAAAAAGAAAGAAATAAAATCCGAGTTCGGTTCCATCGCCCACCTGAGTTCAGTGGGCCACATGCGAGCGTCGATTACGAGGAGAAAAGATCACGTGAAGCCGTCAAGGCCGGATCGAACACACGTTGGGTGGCCCTAGCATTTATGTGGTTGTCTTGACGTCGTGGGTTGATTATAAATTGTAAATTAACATTGTGTTGTAATTTCTAAAGGCTAAATATTTATAAGCAGTTAGAGTTAGCGGTCCTACTGGGCCCGGACAGCCGATCCTGATCTAGTCCGTGGTCCCGAAAATATGGGGATGGGGACTACTAGTCCGGTCCCTGGTTCCATGCCAGGGCCGGACCGGCCCGGACCATGCACACCCATAGTCGCGACAACCGAGTTAGCTAGGAATTTGGGTTAGGTTTTATAACCAGGCCGGACTTAGTCTAGTCCGAGCTTTGTTAACCTGGGCTATTAAACATTTTTAGTTTAGAACTTTAATGAACATTACACTTAGCATAAAAAAATGTGTAAAAATATTTAGGAAAACTTTGGAATAAGCCTTTAGGGTTTTACCTTAGGATTTTGATTGTTTCTTAGAAACAAATGCTAGGTCGTTGATTGTGCCTTTTTTTCATTTCTTTTTTTTTTACCTGACTACGCATTTCCTTATATTGGTTGTTCTTTTCATTTTCTTGTACAGTTAACTTAGTGGATTAGAATTTTTGAAATAAAATTGATAGAGACACGGCATGAACTCCTTAGAAAATGAATAATCAAGTTTAGGTATCAAAAGATTATTAGGTAAGTTTGAACCGGGGACTGGTACTTTTATGAATTATGTAAGTTTGAACTGGTGTTGTGTTTCGATAATTTTAGTTATCGACCCTCGTTAATGCCTTGGATGATGATATGGGTGAGATGTGCAAGAAGCCAACAAGAATTAACAAGTTTAAGCTTAGAATTGAGTTAATGAATGTGTTCGGTTTAGGCAATTCTCGTATGGATGGAGAACTGGTGGGATGGTAGAAGTGTGACCTTGGATTGTTATTGGTCAAGCTTGAAGAGGTGGTTCAGTAAACATCTGGTAAGTCGAACTACAGGCTTGGGAGATGAAGAGTTAGCTTTGAAGTATTAAGAGATAGGTGATTAGCGAATATGGATTTGGAGTTGTGATGATTCCTAATCATAGGCTCTAGGTCTGAGTACAATGAATATTAAGTTATTGATTTTGGTCGACAAGAAGTTGTGTCTGGTACACAAAGATGGTTCGGCCGAGAAGTAGCTCAGAGAGGACTCCAAAGTGCACACCTCTTTGAGGCCCAGCCAAGTCGTTCATCGTAATCTTATGGACAAGAACGTTGTGTTTATCAGTAGGCCGTCGACTACACATAAACATTCTCTGCTAGCACTATCGAGTTGTGCATACCACGATCACACTGTGAAGATAAATTCCTTGATCTGTGGACCTCTTGGTGTTAACTTCAAAGGAATCCATTTGTTATGTCTCCAGTCAGCACTTGTAAGGACCGAAATTGTAGAACTCTTTTATGTGGAAATGAATAAGAAAGGTTCGTAATGACAAGTGCGGAAGGATGGTAAAATGAGGTTCGCTAACTGGCCCTGTAAGTTGATAGGGTCGATGACAACCCAGTACGAGATTAAGATTGCGAGATATGATAATTGGAGAAAGACTGAGGATTAGAGTATGCAGCGAAAGTCTAGTAGATGAGGATTACAAGAGTTCTTCTTAGGACTCGGACTGTTTACAAATGACGACTAAAGAGTTGAGGTAGACCATCAAGAAACTAGAGATCGCCTTCGACTCGGATCATGGCTTAACTTGCCAATTGGTTGTGCTGTTGATCGAGGTGACGACCTTAGATCAAGCAAGGATCAAATATGATCAGTTTCGTTCAGCTATGAATCAACCATAAGATCGCCCTAGAGCATGCCAGGGAGTGATGTATGGCGTGATTTACGAGCTGATATTGATCGACAACTAAGCTGGCTATGAGTCCAATGGAGGATGATTGGTACTAGAACCGTACCAACCGCGCACTAGTCAACGACTGATCACCCCTGGACCATGAAACGTATTGTTAGAAGAATACGGTCGATACGAGCCAATCCTCCATCAATTTGAATTGGTCATGAGAGGCAATCTCGATAGTGTTCAACTATACTGTCGATTTAGGAACGGGTGATTCCAACTCTAAAACAAAATAATTGAGGTGGCCCTCGACTCGTCAGTCGCCAGTAAACCGATCTTGCTCAGTAGAATGGATGGTCCGATCCTTAGCTAGATTCGGTGCTCAAGGTCGAAGATCCCTTAGGCGTTCTAATACTAGCTAGGTGATGGTTCCAACTTCAAAGTGGTGATGAAAAGACCAATTTTTAGTTGATCTTGCCCATTTAAATAGAATGCCTAAAATGCCATTAGCGTTAGTCATGAATGGCATTCGTAAAATAAGAAGGGAGACTGTGACAAGTCCTATTTGAAGGTAGTTTAGAGATGGTTGATCAATTCGGAAGGGTGGCTGGTCTTGTGGTTAATTGCAATCACACTAAAACATTTGACATTTGGATTGAATGGCAAATTCAGATGAGAACAATTCAGGTTGAATCTTTGGAGTTATACAACCCAACCTGCTTTAGACGGATTATGGATATGAAATTATTTCAGATTGATATTCGAGGAGTATGCTTGAAATTGACGGGTAGTGATGGCTGTATTGTGGTTTTGGTGCACTAAGTCGAGACGAGGTTGGTATGAATGGTTGTTATAAGAAGAATAGAAAGAACAATTGAGGTGTTAATGACTTCATCTTTGAGTTTAGGTAGTAATATGAATTTCGGGGACGAAATTTTCTAAGGTGGGGAGAGTTATGACGCCTTGGAAATCCGACCGCTATTTGATAATAGAATATTGTATGTGAATTTCAGTTTGTTGCCTGAGATTGAATCCCCGAAGATTAGGAGATGGAAATTGGAAGTTTCCTTAGTTAGTTTAGGTTTCGATCGATCGATTATCGCGTCTTAGGATTGGAATTCCTATACCTAAGTCTTGGTCTAACTTAACTAACATGAGGTTGGACGAGAATGTCCTTCGTAGAAATTTCAATTTCCTAAGGGCGCGCATGGTAACACTTTTGCTTCAGAAATTTCTGAAGCGGAAGTTGATTTTTCAATTTCTATGTCAAAAGCAGAAGTTAAAAAACAGCTTCTATTTCAAAAGCTGATTTCTGATCAGATAAAGGCGTTTGATAACTGGATGAAATTTTTGCTTCTGAAATATAAACTTGTTTGGTAATGGTTGAAAATTTCCATTTCTGAATTTTTATTAATATAAAATATTCTAACAAAAATTATTGCTCCTTACGAAATGAAAAAAAAAGACTATTTATTGATTAAAAAATAAAGTTTGACCAATCTATATGAATTGCAAATTCGAATATTCGAACACGAAACACAATCATGTATATAACATACTACATCACAATGGATATCGTTCACCATCTATTGCGAAATAACGACTACAAAATGCAAAAATGTAAAGATTATTTGGTTCTTCCATAATTTTTTTTTTTTACTTTTCTTTTTCATGTCCCATATCGTTTTATATATATACAAAGAAAATGCGAGTCTGATTGTACATTATTTTTGCGCTTCCTTGAACATTTCTGGAGGGAAAATTGTCAAAAAAATCATAAACCTTTTAATTTTATCGATTTAAGTCATAAATCGAAAAATAAAAAATGCCCACGTTTTTTTCCCCTGTTCTGGGCAAATTTTACCAAAATTAAAACACGCCCAATTGAGAACCCTAAGGCCCTTCACTCCATTCCTTGACGACAAGCCTCTGATTCCTCCACCACAGAGCGACGGGCAACGGCATTTGGGTGCTCGACGACGCTCCTCCACTTCGCGGCGACTCGCGTCGAAAGTAGTACTTGCCTCCTCGGCGATGGACGATGACTCTCGACTACGCAGAAGGGGATATTCGCGATGAGGTTGCAGAGACAATGACGATGACTTGCCAAAGAGGATAAGCCACAGTTGGACAGTTCGTCGACACCCGATTCATCCATACTCAATCCCTGGTGAGTTTTTGTCACTTAGCCTTGGGGCAATTTATTTTGCTCTGGCTATGCTTCATTGATTGTTTGAGAATCTATAGTACACGATTGCTCGACTCCATATAGAGTAGTATCTCTGGACATTGGGTTTGAGGAAACCTTCCCTCTTCAGTCCCTTCCTTAGCCTCATCAGAAAACCAGCAAATGCCCCCACTCAACCCCATGAATAAAGCATGTTCTTGACATTCCCTTTTGTTTAAAAAATGACAATAACCTTATTCAATTGGGTCATTAGAGTATAAATTTTTGAATTGTTGCTGAGAGTGTCGACGACTATGCTAGCGTCATATCTTTGCGAATTGACTTTACCAATGGCTTTTATATAGGTCCTAGGAGCATTGACTCTTTTGTTGTAATGGTCCTCGACGGCTAGTTGATTTCTTATGAAAAAATTGTTATGTTGCATACTGCTGCCGAGTCTCGTGCAACCCCTGAGATGTTCTTTCAATTTGTATTAATTGATTAGGAGTAATGAATCAATTTTGTGATTTACATTGGTGGAGAGAGTTTGACTCAGGGTCTCATTCCTGTTGTGGGAGAAGGTTAGTTTTGTTTATGCTTTAGATATTTTACAGACTTTCATGGTGGACTCTATATGAAAGCGTGTCCAGAGAATAGTCTATGCCGAAAGAAAATTGATGAATTTCTCACTTTATAGAAAGCTGCTAGAGTAATCCCTCCTTAAGAAAATGTCCTCACTTTTTCTGTCGCAGATGGCACACTCGATGACATCAGTCCCTCCAACCGACAATGATACATCTGTGTTTTGCTATTGTGGTCTCAAAGCTCCTCTGCGAAGAGCAAGGACAAATGACAATTGGGGAAGACGATTCCATGGGTGCCCAAGATACAACCACAATAATAAAGGGGCAAGTTGTAGTTTTTTCATTTGGGTTGATGTGGAAATTAGTCAATCGGCGAGGAGTGAGTCCAAAAGTATTGACCGGAGCAATGTCAAGAAAGAATCAATATCGAGCTATAATGAAGATGATGGTAGTTTAATTGTTGCTAACACCAAAGCTCTCAAGGCACAACTAAAACAAATGAAGCAAGTCAAACAAGAATTGACAAACATGAAGAAGGAAAATTGTAGATTGAAGATAATTGTGATTGTATTATTGTTGTTCATAGTAATATCACAATGTATGAGTTTGCCGTAGAATCTATTACTTTGAACATATTTTGTATGTATGTGATGTATATTAGTGGGATCAATGAAGTGAGTATTTTTTGTGGATCACTTACATAGTGATACTTTTATAATGTGGATCAGTTGGTGATTCTGTTGGCAACTTGATTCTTTATGAATCCCACATTCAGCTTGATCATGTCCTTGTGCTCTCTCAGGGCTTTTCCCCTGTTTTAAGCTCTGTTATTGACCCCTGAGCTATTTTTTGTAGTATGTAACTTTTTAACATAACTATTATGAAGATATGTCGTTTTGAAGTTTCGTGATGTTTTAGTAGGTTACTAGTGTTCAACTCCTAAACTGTTTTGCCAGGATTGTTCTCGTGTTGGACCTTGGCTTAGTGGTGTGAATTACTGTTTGTTGGAACTTGAACTTTTGTACTATCCTCCATGTTTCTTCATCTGAACCAAAGCCAGCACACTATTTCCAATCCGATTAACTAACTCATGTTTCTTCCTTGCTTAAAGCACCAAATGCACTATCATGAATCTCACGCCACTTATATCTACAACTAGCGAATGAAACTTTTCTCTTAATTGGTCGAACTATCTCTTCTTCTTTTCTGGTAAGTAAAGCCCAATAGATAGATTGATAATGGATCACAAATAATTCACCATCCAGTTCGCCCTCTACCCTACAAAGCAAGAAAACTTAGCTCGATACAGAACACCAAAACCCACCCATGAAATAACCAAGGACGAAATTCAGAAAAAAGAATTTCACCCAAGTCATAAATGAACAACTTGTTGAACCATGCCTATATGCCAAAAGAAGTTCTATATGCCAGAAGAAGTTCTCATCGTCTCTTGACAAACGCATTGTTCAATTTCCAGATTACCATCACATAATTTGGACCGACGAATCTTCCGAAATTCCAACGTTTCGGAGCAGTTGACGCAGGGAAACAATAACTTGGAAAGCAATTCCAAAGGAAAACTCAAATTTGATTGAATGATAATCTGAATAATACAAAGAGAGGACGTCCATATATATAGATAGGACTCCTAAAGGAAAGCATATAATTAAAGATAACATTAATCGACTCAAATCTAATCTTATCTAAAAGGAATCAAAGTGAAATCTCGAAAATTACGCAAAAATTCAAAACTGCGAAATAGAAAACTACCTAAAAAGTGGTCTAAACGACTTCGGAATACCAAAATCCATCGTATGTCACAGCAAAGTGGTGACTTTGAATTAGATGGTCGTTTCCCTTCAACCGACCAATTTTGAGCGCGATCCGAGACCGTTTGTCCCAAGATCCAAAATTACCGGTGAAGCCGCGCGGGCTTCTGGCGATCCAATTTATCAAGATAATCGCATGCCAACTGTTCTACATCATTCCCCCCTTCTTCAGAAGAACTCGCCCTCGAGTTATCATCGGGATAAAGCGGAATGTCTGGAGAATGATACTCGGATAGGTCCGCCACGTTGAATGTTGGTGAAATATTAAGATCGCAAGGTAGATCAACAATGTAGGCATTGTCGTTGATCTTCTTAATGATGCGGTAAGGACCTATTTTTCTGTTCTTCAGCTTGTTGTAAGTACCAACGTGGAATCGCTCCTTGCATAGGAAGACCATGACCTCATCGCCAACTTCAAAAGTCTTGGAACGACGTCGCTTATCAGCATGCTCCATATACTTTGCATTGGATTTAGCAAGTTGGCGTGTAACATCAGCTTGAACTTCTACAATTTTCGTCGCCAAATTTTCTGCCGCCACACTATAACCAGGAATCTTAGGCAGAGGAACCAAATCAAGTGTATGCTGAGGTACACGGCCATAAACAACTTCAAACGGTGATTTTCCAATGGAATGATTAACTGTGTTGTTGAAAGCAAATTTCGCTGGAGCTAAATAACGATCCCACTGTTTTGGCGTGTCGCTACAAAGGCAACGAATGATGTCGGCCATTGTCCGATTAACTACCTCGGTCTGCCCATCAATCTGAGGATGGAAAGAACTGATGTACTGCAAATTAGTGCCAAATAATTTCCACAGAGTCCTCCAAAAGTGACTGAGGAACTTAGTATGCCTATCAGATGTGATCGTCTTTGGAACACCATGTAAACGAACAATTTCGCGAAAGAATAGACCAGCAACATGAGAAGCATCAGACGTTTTCTTACATGGTATAAAATGTGCCATCTTCGAAAATCTATCAACTACCACGAAAACGGAATCCATACCTCGTTGTGTTCGCAGCAGTCCCAAAACAAAATCCATGGATATGTCCACTCAAGGTCTAGTTGGTATTGGCAACGGTGTATAGAGGCCAGTGTTCTGAGAATGCCCCTTTGCAACTTGACAGACATGACACTTCTGCACAAAACGCCCCACATCACGTTTTAATTGTGGCAAAAAATAACGCTCTTCCACCAAGGCGATGGACTTATCACGCCCAAGATGTCCTCCAAGGCTCCCTCCATGTAACTTCCGAATCAATTTCTCAAGAATGGAACTACGCGGGATGCATAACCTGTTGCCATAAAATAGGAAATTACCATGAGTAATCATATCACCTGCAGAGCCAGCAGCTTGACACTTCGCCCAAGTGTCTCGAAAATCTTCATCTTCAACATAAAGGTCGCATAAAATTTCAAAGCCCACTACTTCATTTGTCATGGTGACAAGTAAAGCAGCTCGACGGCTTAAAGCATCAGCCACTTTATTCCAATGACCAGCCTTATGTCGAAGCACAAATTAAATTGCTCCAAGAATGAAACCCAACGCTCATGCATCTTGTTTAAATGCTTTTGGCCCTTGATGTATTTGAGCGCTTGGTGGTCAGTATTCAATATAAATTTGCGCTGATAAAGATAAGGCTGCCAGTGCTTAATAGCCCGAACTACTGCATAGAATTCCTGCTCATAGGTGGACCATCGTCGTCGAACTTCATTCAACTTCTCGCTGAAATAAGCAACTGGTTTCCCTTCCCGCGACAAAACCGCGCCAATTCCTACCCCAGAAGCATCAAAATCTAGCTCGAACAACTTATCAAAATTCGGCAAAATAAGAACAGGAGCAGTAGATAACTTTTCTTTTATCAAGGCGAAACTCGCCTCAGCCTCTTCACTCCACCTAAATTGGCCTTTCTTAAGACATTCTGTAATATGCGCTAAAATAGTAATGAAATGACGGATGAACCTGCGATAGAATGTCGCCAGTCCATGAAAACTCCGCACCTCCCCAACAGTCTGGGGCGTAGGCCAATCCTAAATGGCAGCAACCTTCGCTTCATCAACTCGAAGCCCATCTGCACCAACAATATATCCCAAAAACAGTAATTGATTCGTCATGAAACTGCATTTAGGTAGGTTGATATAAAGCTGGTTTTCCTCCAAAACTTACAAAACATCTCGAAGGTGTTCTACATGTTGCTGCCCATCTGGGCTATAGATAAGTATATTATCGAAATAAACCACCACAAACTTGCCCAAGAAAGGCTTAAGGATTTGCGTCATTAGACGCATAAAAGTGCTGGGCGCATTGCTAAGCCAGAATGGCATGACTAACCATTCATAAAGTCCTTCGCTGGTTTTGAATGCCGTCTTCCATTCATCCCTAGGCCTCATGCGAATCTGATGGTAACCGCTCCTCAAATCGATCTTCGAAAAGATCTTCGATCCGGACAACCTGTCAAGCATATCATCCAAACGAGGAATATGGAAGTGATACCTCACAGTAATTTTGTTTATCGCTCGACTATCCACACACATCCGCATGCTGCCATCTTTCTTCGGTGTAAGCAAAGCAAGAACAGCACAGGGACTCATGCTTTCTTAGATAAAACCCTTTCGCAGAAGTTCTTCCACCTTCTCTTTTAGTATCTGATTCTCCTTTGGGGTCATGCGGTAATGTGGCAGATTAGGTAGACTAGCGCCGGGCAGGAGATAGATCTGATGCTGGATGTCTCGCAATGGTGGTAGTCCATCAGGTAGGTCTTCAGTAATAATACTAGAGAAAGCCCTCAATAAAGGCTGCAGAGCTTCTGGAATTTCGATGGCTTCCTGTTTGGCTCCACTATCCATGATCAAGTACATACCATTCCTTTTTTCGAACATTAAGCAAAACACCAGTTTTATCATTGTCTTGCTTTCGAGTAGTTCGCGGCACTCATACAGTTTCATCCAAGGGACGAAGGGTAATTTTTGTCCTATTCCACACAAATGAGTAGACATTCTCACGCGCTCGGTGAGTAACGTCAACATCATACTACCATGGCCGTCCCAGCAAGACATGGCAAACATCCATTTCTACAACATCACAGACTATTGCATCCTTGTATGTTTTCCCAATTGAAATAGGCAAACAACAAACCTGTGTTACCTTTAATTCTGGTCTCTTACGAATCCATCCGATCGTATAGGGCGAGGGTTGAGCTTCAGTATTCAGTTTGAGATGATCGACCAGTGCCTGTGACACAATGTTTTCGCAACTTACACTGTCAATAATAACGTTGCAGACCTTATCGCTTATAGTGCATCAGGTACGAAAAAGGTTATTCCGCTGCGAATCCTCCCTTCTTGGTGTTAACAGCAGCCGCTTAACTACGCAATTAACATGTTCGCCTTCTTCATCGACTATCTCTTCTTCGTCTCCCCAATCCTGTTCATAAGGCTCATCGTCAGGTTCGACCAAATTTGCCATCTTCCGCCGTGGACAATCACTAGAACGGTGCCCAGGTTCATTACACTTGAAGCACTTTCCTGGATAGGGTTTAGCATAGGGATTCGGGGCAACATCACGAGCCTTAGTCGTAGGGGCTGAAGTAGGCTTGGGCGCATCAACATTGCTTCCCGAATTTCAGTTTGCATTGATGAATTGCCGGTTTGAGGACTCAGCACCTTCCTGCGATTTTCCCCGATCGAATTGTCCCCGAGGAGTATAGTTTCCTGATCTGTTAGAATAGTTATTCCGCTCCAACTGTAACTCGACCTTCCTAGCCATCTCTTGCGCATCCTCAACAGAATACAAGCGATGCAACGAAACGCGATCCTGAATATTTAAGCTGAGACCGCTGACATACCTAGCAGTTTGCTGCCCCTCATATTCAGTCAGATTATTTCGAGCCGAAAGTCTAAGGAACTCCTCCGTGTAGGCTTGGACAGTCCGACCCCCCTATTTGCAAGCTTGAAATTGCTGGAACAAAACTTGCTTAAAATCAGGAGGAAGAAACGATCCTTCAGCAACTCTTTCATGCTAGCCCAAGTTCGGATAAGGGCTTCCCTTGTCGGTGCCGGGAGAGTTGTGTCTGTTCCCACCAGGCTGAGGCTCCTGCCTTCAATCTGTACGCCACAAGTTTAACTTGACGATCCTCTTCTATTTCCATGGCATCGAAGAATTTCTCGACCTCCCAAAGCCAATCTAGAAAATCTTCAATATTTAGGCTACCATTGAAGGTAGGAAGATCAACCTTTAGTTGATACGGCTCGGGCTCTCGTCGATATCTTCCATGCTGACGACCCCCACGAACAGGTTCGTCTAGGACCCCTCTAAATAGAGGGTTTCCACGAACATGAGCATATTGGAATTCAACTTCATCTTCTGCTTCAAAATCCTCGACATAGCCTTGTTGCCCTTGTCGGGGATTCGCCCTTCGCTCCACAGCTACCTCGGGATCACGAGTGACAAGAATTCGCTCTGCTGGAAGAGCGACAGGAATTCGCTCTGCTGGAAGAACGCCAGGGTTAGGGTTTGGGTTGGCAGACAACCGTTGGATGGCGGCAAGTAATTCTTGCATCATCCGTTGGTGGTCATGCAGAGCTCGTCGAGTCTCCTCAGCAAACTGTCGATTCTCCTCAGCAAGCTGTCGATTCTCCTCAATGAACTGGGTAAATTCCTCACGCAAGACAGGCTCATCGCCCTCAACTACGGAGGTTTGTCTATTCACGTTTTTTGTCATCGTCACAAGAAAAAAACCTCGCTCGAATACCAAATGACGCAGGGAAACAATATCTTGGAAAGCAATTCCAAAGGAAAACTCAAATTTGATTGAATGATAATCTGAATAATACAAAGAGAGGACGTCCATATATATAGATAGGACTCCTAAAGGAAAGCAGATAATTAAAGATAAGATTAATCGACTCAAATCTAATCTTATCTAAAAGGAATCAAAGTGAAATCTCGAAAATTACGTAAAAATTCAAAACTGTGAAATAGAAAACTACCTAAAAAGTGGTCTAAACAACTTCGGAATACCAAAATCCATCGTATGTCATAGCAAAGCGATGACTTTGAATTAGACGGTCGTTTCGCTTCAATCGATCAATTTTTAACGCGATCCGAGATCGTTTGTCCCAAGATTCGAAATTACCGGTGAAGCCGCGCGGGCTTCTGGCGATCCAATTTATCAAGATAATCGCATGCCAACTGTTCTACATCAGCAGTGCCCTGCTATTTTTTTATGACAAAAAAAGCTGAAATAATCACCGGTATCATCCGGCCAGATATAAATGCTTCAATAGCCAAGAATAGTGGCAAATTAAGGTAGTGATCGGAAAGCTATTTTGACACGCCGCTTAAAATTCCATTCACCAAACAATCTTTCGAGACATAGTCTAGACGAAAGAAGCCAATACAACAACAATGAACCCAGCAAAACGGGACGGCTTTCTTAGGGCGATTCGCCTCCTCCAACATCGTGACTTGAAAAGCATCGATACAAAATCACAAACTATATATTGCATGTGGCGAAAGCAATAAGAGGCTAGAGGCTAGATGAGCTTCTTGTTGTGTGGGGCTACCATTTCCTTCTTCAGCTGAGTCAGTATTTCCTCCATGGTGTACTCTATCTGCCAATTTGCGAGCAACCCAAATTTCTTCGACTCAATCTGCACAAAGCAGTAGTTTTTAACAGCTTCTATGTCAATGTCCAAATATTATCCCATCCATTATATTGAATGTGTGACATCTAGGCTTTTATGCAGAAAAGAATAATTTAGAGGATCACAGAAATGATATAAACAATGCAGTATGAAGTCATGATCGTGCAATAATAGAAGCCAGTACATTCCACAAAAATAGAAGCATGTGATCAATTATCACTCCAGTTTCATGGTTAACACATGTCATACTGATGCGTAAATGAAAACGAACACTGGGTGGCTTTTCTGGGTAATCTTTGTCATAGAACAGCTTCAACTGGTAGATACAACATTCGTGTAGAGTCTGCGAAAAGAGAGAGAGAGAGAGAGAGAGAGAGCAAAATCTGCAACAGTAAGCAATCTACACTAGACAATGGTGAACATGAACAGAAACAGAAAATACTTTGACTGATGATATCAAAACTAAGTCAAAAAAATAAACTCTTACAGCCAACATGAAGCAGCCCTGGCAGGCTTCAACTGGTAGATACAACTTCGATTGATCGAAGTGGATTTTTGCTAATTGCTTGAGGTAAGTTATGCCTAAATCTTTATTAGGATGTTAGGTTACTAAAGGACAGAGTTTTGAGTTGGATTGAATGATTTCATGGCCTGGATTTTGTGAGAGGCGCGAGGGAGTCCAAATCTGTCTGGTTTTGTGAGTTAGCATTCCTTGGCATGTTTGATTGAAAATCAATTGTTTGGGGAGCCTTAATTGACCATGAATGTGTGTTTTAATGGCTATTTGAGCATGTGAGATGAGAAGTTGAAAGTTTTGATTGAAAGGAAAGCCAAGATTAAAAGTGCCGAAAAATGTGATTTTGAGTCAAGCTTTGAAACTATGAATTGGCCGTATTTGTTAAATTGTCCGATGCCTTGTTTGAATTAATTCGTGTGATGCATGTGCTTGACTGAGAAATTTATGACTTGAAACATGTTTTGTCCAGTGACGGACATTTGAAATAAATGCCTCGAGTAGGCGATGAACTGCTTGATTTCATTTTATGATGGGGAATATGTTTTGTCCAGTTGAGGGACATTTGAAACGAATGCCTTGTTTTGGAGATGAATCTCCTGTGTTGTTTTTGAATGATGAATTTTGAGGTATGAATTGTTTTTTTGAAATGAAAAAGCTGAGGCTTTCTATGACTGAAATTTTTATGAATAAAATGGCGTGTGGGATCGCCGAGGAAATTATGTGTGCACTGGCGTGTGGGATCGCCAATGACGTGTGGGATCACCAGGAAAAATTATAAGTGCACGGGCGTGTGGGATCACCAATGGCGTGTGGGATTGCCGAGAATTTATAATTTGGCCAACGTATTGGGAGGGAGTTACTTCCATTGGACCTAACGAGGTCGTGCGGCTAGAGAGTCCCATACTGATACGATTTATCTCGATTGATAATGGGGCGTCGAGAGTCGTATGGTGACCGAATCATCTCTAGGTCCGGACGCGAGAGTCTCATATGTACCGACGGGTCATATGGAGACCGAATCATCTCGCAGCCCTAAAGTGGGCGGCCCAAGATGGGCGGAAATGGAAAGACTTGTTTTATGAGAAATTCAAATAATGGGTTTTGAGAAATCGAAAATGCCTCATGTTTGAAAATTTACCTCATGATTTGAAATTGGCCCAGAGAGGGGCGTGAAAGGAAATTGGCCCAGAGAGGGGCGTAAAAGAAAGGAATGTATTTTCTGGATATTTCAAGGAATGATTCTTTTGAGAAAGAAGTGAAAATTTCCTCTTGTTTTTGAGATGGCGTCGAGTGCTTGCGTGTGATTAAAAACCCTGCCTTTGTACGAAGCTTAGAGTTATCACGGTTCTTCTTGATTGGATCAAGCTGTTTTGAAAGTACTAAATGCCATGTTTTGGAAAGTACCCCGTTTTGCCATGCCAAAGTTTTTAATACCAAAATACCTACATTTTTCAAAAGTGTCTGGAGGTACTGGCAGCCTAGTTTAGGGTTAGGTTCGACTTACTGAGATTTATATCTCACCCCGTCGTGGGACAACATTTTCAGGTCCCAAACGAAGAAAACCAGTGCTCGCCATGGATTGGCATTTGATGAAGTCAATGGAAGAAATGATCATGAATCCTTTTGTGACCATAGGGTTGTAATGAAGTATTTGGGGATTTAGCATTATAACCTCTGATGTATGATTGACCCTTATATAAGGTGTACCCTTTTGTCCTAAGCCATCTTGTGTTTTATTTGTATGGAGTTGTCCTCGCTTTCGCATGCATGTTTCATATAGATCTTTAAGCATTGGCCGTTGATTCCTGGGAGATCATCAAAGGTAACGGCGGAGGTGGGATGCTCGCGTGCTCGCCAGGTTCGGGGCGTGACATCCACGTTTAAGTGGTATCAGAGCAAGGTTAGCTCGATCCAATGTGATTGAGGTTTGGAGTGATAAGGAGTGATGATTTGAGGACAATTAGATAGTGAGACCTTTAGGACTAAGCATTGATCATTGAGTCATGGGGTTATAGGCTTGAACTTGAGTTACATTTTAATGGTTATAGTATCGATCTCGGTTGATGATTTTGGGTGGAAATATGATTGAGGTTCATAAGGGAGTAACCAGAAATTGAGGAGCTATAAGCATGATTTTGAGGTTGCAATTGCATTTGAGGTTAATAGATGATTGGTTATGAGTAAAGGGTCGATTTGATTTTATGATCGTGATTGTGACTTTGAGGTATATGGTTGATCCTAGGCAATTGATCTGTGAGATTGATGGTCATTTATGGAATTAGAAACCTTCCATGGATAGGGAATTGACTTGAGAATGAATATGATATGGAGAGTGTTGAGGATGATCATTCATTGCATACGTTTATGGCATTAAAATGACAGTTGAGGAAGGTGAATGCATGAGCTTATCATTATTAGACTTGACAAACTGTCGCTTGGTATGGGACGAGTTGATGGGATACCTACAAACTGTAATGAATCATGTTATGGGATGTGTGGAACGAGACTCTCTTCGTAGATGTATGTCTTGGGACAACCTGCAACGACCAGGTCTGACGAGGGCGGGGAGTGTACGCCGGGACAGAGAGGTTCAGACAAGGAGTGGCTCCTGGCAGGCTTCTAAGATAGCAAGGAGGCAGGAATGACCCAAGTCATAAATTGAAAGAGAGAGTTTAGGTATCGGATTGAGTCTAATTTTGGTTAAGAGATGTATTGCACCAAAGTGATCCTCACAATGAATTTTCAAATCGCATGGCATTTGTAATGCGCGTGTGATTGGCATGGTTAGAAGCTTCGTACATGGCAGTGGGTGTTGTTTGAAAACGAAAATTGACGCGTGTGTTTGGCCTGTATGACGAGTTTTGGCATTGATTGCCGTTTGACTGGTATCTTGTGAAATTGTGATGGCCTGGTGAGTTTTTTCTAAGTCGTAGGTACGTCTGGACTTAAAGTGTAAGCACTTGACCCAATGAATTGCGACTTGAGAGTTTGTCTAGCAAATGGCGATTGGTTGAGTTTTGGCCTAGTTGAGGCTTGCCTAGTTATTGGCCGTTATTTGAGAATCTGCCCCGTGGAGGCTTGCTTAATGTGTGATTGCTGCTTAAGGATGATTTGGAATCCTTGGATAATAGACAACCAGTTGAGAGTTGTTTGGGAACCACTGGATAGTTGATTACTGGTAATGAATGATGAGATGAGCAGCTGAAGACTGCTAGACTTGAGTATATGGCTTAAGTATTAGATTCATGGAGGGAATCATAGTGGTTCAAGTGATATGAGAACCTAATAAGGTTGAAAGACTAGAGTACGGTAGCTAGAGGAGCACTTGGCTCGTATATGCGAGATTCGAGAAGATCCAAGCATTGAGATGGATCATGAGAGTTGAGTAAAATCGAGTGACCGTAGTATGAGTACTGGAAGAAAGTATGGCTCGATTTTGTTGATCGTGCGAGACACAAGTATAATAAGGGGGTCATGAGAACTTTAAATAGAGATGGGGAAATTTGATGGGTAGACAAGTTCGAGAGGAAGCTACCCTTGTACTTAAGTCGCGGAGACGATTGATGCTAGTGTTGATGAGTTAAGTGATGGAAGTCACGACAAAGGTAATCCTGAGATTACTCATTTCCAAAGTGGAAACGTAGACATGAATAGCGAGAATTTTGAAAAGCTTGTGAGGCTATGTATAAAGTTGAGATTGACTGAGTCTGATGAAGGAATGGACTTTAAAAGCTTTATGGCTAGTGATTATTCCTGACTTTGAAGAATGGTAATGGGACTCAGTAAGAGAAGTGAATGATCGGAAGATATGTGAATAAAAGAATTCATGCTCATGGATTACGAGCAAAGGGATGTTCATTATGGAACATGGAAGTGCTTGCAAGAAACGGCTTTTACCTTGGCGTGAGTCTTGTAATGAGAGACTGGCATGTCATTCCTTCCATCGTGGGGAAAGTTGAGAAAAGAGTTATGTTAGTTGTTTGACATTGATGATTCTATAAGATTGATTGAGGACGAATCGAGACCATAAGAAGTGGTATTGTGTGCTATCACCCCTTAAGAGTAGGGTGTCGTTTTGAAAGGACGATTGGAGCACGAGATGATCATTGAGGGAAAGGAAAGTGAATGGACTTGATAGTCCTGGTTGTTCATAATGCGAATGAATGGTTGAGTAAGCGAAAAGAGAACTTAGAGTGTAACTGCAAAGTGACTTGAGGTGGTCGAATTGAGTGTTCGATACGAGAATTTGTGGAGACCGAGGAAGAACCTCGACTCTTTGGAATTTTGTCACTTGAGGTGATTGAGTCACTGGAAGGAGAATGTCAGTCATAGGGACAGATGAATCCTGGAATGAAGGTATCGTTGTTGATATAGATTCCAAGATTGATGTCCTATGGAATAGGAAGGACAAGGTGGATTCGAAGTAAAAGAATGCCACTGAAGCGTATAGTTTCCTTCATAGGGTAAGAGGCCCTAGTGTGAAAGGTAGAGAACATCCGAATTGTCTGGTTATTAAGATTGAGCGTCTGGATTGAGGAAGAAGACATAGAATTTGAATGATTCTCGGAAGTGAAGTCCGAGAAACTGTCTTGTGGACATCGTTGAATTCCGGGGTAATGTCGACGTTCGGTTAAATGGATGAAATGGATAACCATCGGATGGAGTATCTAAGAAGTTCTTGGATTGATTGTTACCGTCTAAAGAGACGATGAGTGGATTCATTTAAGAAGTCATGAGAAATGTGAATGATCTTCGAGAGTAACCTATGGACTCTAAAGAGATGCTCGTTGTATGCTAATTGCGAAGAAAACGAGCTTGGGTCTGATGAGGTAAGATTCCTCAGTTGTGAAATTTATGAGAAACGAAGTCCCTGTGGAGCATTTAAGAAATGAAATAAGTGATGAATCGACTAGAGTCGATGTGGGTTGATGGAAGTTGAGATTTCGTGAGATTGGTGAATTGTTACAGATGGATTGTGGAAAGATTCCCCACAAGAATTGTCCCATTGATGAAAGGGACTAGGGACGAGATGTAACGTGAATGGATGAATGACGTGATGAGTTTTCGAGGACTTAAAATCAAGTTGACGACTACGTTGTGAATGACATTCCTATTGGGAATCCAAAGAGTCGAGAGAATCATAATGACGTGGCATAAGAAGGGAATTTGAGGCATAACAAGACGATCTAAAGTAAGCATTGTATGTACGCCGAGACAGTAGGGCCATATGAGTTGGAACTTCTACTGTGTGATTGGAGTCGATTTGCGAATGTCCTCGTGACAAAGTTTGGGAAACATTGTTTGGATGGAAGAAGATTTCAAGTTTATATCTACCACAAAAGAATAAGGTAGTGGTTTCCCGAAAGGAATTGATGAGAAGCAACACCGACGGATGAATTTATTTATGGATACGGGAGCGTTGCTCGTGTAAAGAAAGACCTCGTAACTGTGTGAAATGCAAGAGTTGGAAATGTTGATTGCTCTAAGGGAATTGAGGGGAAGGCATAACCTTTATGAGTTGATGGATTAAATTGGTCATTGAAGGATCTCGAATGTAATCGAGGAAGAGCTATTAAGGACTTAATCATGAGTTTGCTAGAGAAGTCGAGAAGGTTACGGTTTGATTTGGACGATCGAGGGTAAGCTAATAGAAATTGTGCGTCCTTGACGATACGAAAAGATGTTGGAATTGGATGATTATGCCAAATGGTAAAGGCGCCAACGAGTACGTTTTCATGACGATCTGGTAATGATTGTGAGAAGTAAAGAACATGAATTTAAGGTGACGTTTTGGAAAAGCCTTTCGACTGGGAATTTCAAAAGCAAGGCCGCAGTGTGATGCACGTGTTATCCTCGGATTAATAGGAAAATTGAACGGAGGATCCGAGTGCTCGAAGGTGTATCACCGACAGATATCATGAATGTCTGAAGAGAATAAAGAAAGGCAAGTACATGTTAAGGATTGAGAGAAGCAAATCCTGGAGGAAGATAACTTTTATCAGAAAAGACAAGTGAGAATGTCAGGTAATAGGATGAACTACTTTGGAGAGTAAGAACGCGATGAGGCATCAATACCCCGTGAGATTGGATAATTGAAAAGTGGCAAATTTCGAGGACGAAATTTCTTTAAGGGGGGAAGAATTGTGACATTCCGAATTCCAGCCCCTCTCGAGGCTATGGAATGGAAGGATATCGATCGGTGTATTTCAGTGGTATCTCACTCGAAGCAGGCCACTCTCGAGTTAACTGACCGAAAGGGAAAGACTAACGCAAGGTCGGGTACGTGGACCTGAGGATTTTAAATAAGAAATGGCGCTTTGACCATAAGGATTGTCGATGAAATATTTTGGGCCAGCAGAGATCGATCTAGGAACGATCATGGAATGCCTTGCTAGCGCTATACGTTGGGACGCGGGTGATTCCGCTTAACCAATGTGTAATTTGCGAGAATTTCCTAAATCGGATTCCGACGATCAAGACCGCAGGAACTAGTGATAAACCCTCGCAATTACATGACAACCAAAGTCGCCACGGCTTAAGAAAAATCCCAAGGTCAATACGCGTAGCACCTGCAAGAGTCGCCTCATCGAGGGTGGTTTACACTGGAAAAATGAACTTTCGGACGAAAAATGCCAAATGACCATTTTGCCCCTCGATCTTTGGTCTTGCCTTAAGAAATTCAGAAGGTCATTTTGGTCATTTCCCCTCCTCCATATGCTGCCGAAAAGGATCAGAATAAGTGGTCAAATAAGGTCAAAGTCAAGTAAGCAACCAATGGGAGGTTGCCATGTGTCATCTTTTGATTGAACCAAGCATTAAGTGGCATTAATTGTGATCTTGACAAAATGGCACCAATTATTTGATGGACAACCTCCTTATCTTCAGCTGGTCGACCACCCTCACTCCTCCTTGCCAATTCCTTCATTTTCCTCTTCATCTTCACCAAACAGAAAACTGCCCAGAAAAATAGTTTCTGACCCTTCTGTTCGGTGCAGTCTAGCGGCTCTTCCTGGTGTCGTTTGGTCGAGCCCTTTTACCACAGTTTATTTCAAGATGTCCTTGACATTTTTACGTTGGTTTCATGATTTTTGGAGGTCTGGTTGATTTATGGTGATTTTTGGAAGAAAAGCGGACGGATTCTGAGCTAGCTGAGGAGAAGTGTTGGTTCTAGCTCTTAGAAATTCCAAATGACCTCAAATTTTTTAGGAGAGCTTCATAACATCTAGTACTATGTTCAGATGGTTTATGGCTGCAAATAGATGGTTTTAGAATGAGTTTTATGGCTGATTATGAGTGGTACAAAAATGGACAGATTCTGACTTTGAAGAGATCGGGCTGTTTCGACGTCTTTGGAGTATCAATCTGCTTCAAATCTCACGGTGAGCTTCCTAAACCCATAAAGGAAGGTCTTAGAAAGTTTATTATTGAAGGATTGAGGATTAGAATTGATTCATGGCTCGATTGAGCGGTTGGAACACAAAACCGGTTCTGTTTTGGATGATGTTCTTTGTGTACCGATTCTGTTGGGGGCTGATATAATGGTGTTTTGACTTCAAATTGACTCATGGGACTATCTTTAATGTTGATTAAGGTGTTAGTGGAAAGTATATGAAGTGGCTTGGGATTTAGAAGTGATTTAAGGGCTATTTGGAGCAGGAAACACCAAGTTATATTCTGCTATGCATTTTACTGTTTAAACAGAATATATTAAGGGTTTGTGGAAGTATTGTGGTGTATTCGATCAATTGATGAGGCATCTTGAGTTGCCATTTGATTAATGATTGAGGGATTGGTATCAAGGAAGTGAGAATTGAGTGGATTTTGACTCGACATTGATGAATTTCCTAGGACGGTATGAGAACCTTGGATTGCCGAACATTTGTGGGGTTGATGAGGATTGATCGAAGTGGATTTTTGCTAATTGCTTGAGGTAAGTTATGCATAAATCTTTATTAGGAGGTTAGGTTACTAAAGGACAAAGTTTTGAGTTGGATTGAATGATTTCATGGCCTGGATTTTGTGAGAGGCGCGAGGGAGTCCAAATCTATCTAGTTTTGTGAGTTAGCATTCCTTGGCATGTTTGATTGAAAATCAATTGTTTGGGGAGCCCTAATTGACCATGAATGTGTGTTTTAATGGCTATTTGAGCATGTGAGATGAGAAGTCGAAAGTTTTGATTGAAAGGAAAGCCAAGATTGAAAGTGCCGAAAAATGTGATTTTGAGTCAAGCTTTGAAACTATGAATTGGCCGTATTTGTTAAATTGTCCGAGGCCTTGTTTGAATTAATTCGTGTGATGCATGTGCTTGACTGAGAAATTTATGACTTGAAACATGTTTTGTCCAGTGACGGACGTTTGAAATAAATGCCTCGAGTAGGCGATGAACTGCTTGATTTCATTTTATGATGGGGAATATGTTTTGTCCAGTTGAGGGACATTTGAAACGAATGCCTTGTTTTGGCGATGAATCTCCTATGTTGTTTTTGAATGATGAATTTTGAGGCATGAATTGTTTTTTTGAAATGAAAAAGCTGAGGCTTTCTATGACTGAAATTTTTATGAATAAAATGGCGTGTGGGATCGTCGAGGAAATTATGTGTGCACTGGCGCGTGGGATCGCCAATGGCGTGTGGGATTGCCGAGAATTTATAATTTGGCGAACGTATTGGGAGGGAGTTACTCCCATTGGACCTGACGAGGTCGTGCGGCTAGAGAGTCCCATACTGACACGATTCATCTCGATTGATAATGGGCGTCGAGAGTCGTATGGTGATCGAATCATCTCTACGTCCGGACGCGAGAGTCTCATATGTACCGACGGGTCATATGGAGACTGAATCATCTCACAGCCCTAAAGTGGGCGGCCCAAGATGGGCAAAAATGGAAAGACTTGTTTTATGATAAATTCAAAGAATGGGTTTTGAGAAATCGAAAATGCCTCATGTTTGAAAATTTACCTCATGATTTGAAATTGGCCCAGAGAGGGGCGTGAAAGGAAATTGGCCCAGAGAGAGGCGTGAAAGAAAGGAACGTATTTTCTGGATATCTCAAGGAATGATTCTTTTGAGAAAGAAGTGAAAATTTCCTCTTGTTTTTGAGATGGCGTCGAGTGCTTGCGTGTGATTAAAAACCCTGCATTTGTACGAAGCTTAGAGTTATCACGGTTCTTCTTGATTGGATCAAGCTGTTTTGAAAGTACTAAATGCCATGTTTTGAAAAGTACCCCGTTTTGCCATGCCAAAGTTTTTAATACCAAAATACCTACGTTTTTCAAAAGTGTCTGGAGATACTGGCAGCCTAGTTTAGGGTTAGGTTCGACTTACTGAGATTTATATCTCACCCCGTCGTGGGACAACATTTTCAGGTCCCAAACGAAGAAAACCAGTGCTCGCCATGGATTGGCATTCGATGAAGTCAATGGAAGAAACGATCATGAATCCTTTTGTGACCATAGGGTTGTAATGAAGTATTTGGGGATTTAGCATTATAACCTCTGATGTATGATTGACCCTTATATAAGGTGTACCCTTTTGTCCTAAGCCATCTTGTGTTTTATTTGTATGGAGTTGTCCTCGCTTTCGCATGCATGTTTCATATAGATCTTTAAGCATTGGCCGTTGATTCCTGAGAGATCATCAAAGGTAACGGCGGAGGTGGGATGCTCGCGTGCTCGCCGGGTTCGGGGCGTGACAGATAGTATGTCAGGAATGTTGAAATCTCTCACATAAAGATCTATTCGAGTTCTTGTGACAAATCATACTTAAGAAAATCCCAACCTGTTCATCTATTTTCAGATATCGCCTATCTTGTAGCCAACCTCTTGCCTCCTACAAACCATAAAGGTTAAGAAATACATGTCTATCCATACCAAAAGCTTCATATGCTCTATCCGAATGTCCATAAAGAACTTTTCTTATCCATTCAGATCCCGACGGAATGCTATCCCTTATAGGTTCTCTTGTGTGCATGAACCTATGCAACTCAGCAAGATACAACCATGCCGTAAGTAAATAATAATAATCATCATCATCAAAGTCTTCATCATCTAATGGAATTCCTTCAACAGTAGTTACTTCATCACTTACCCAGTCCATATCACCTAAAAAATGAAAGGCATGAACTAATAAGCTCCGTTATGACAACATATGCCATCACATGAAAGTGGAAGGTGAAAACAAAAAGTAAATATGGAAACCATAACATATCTACGGATAAATAAGGAATCTAAATAATAATAAGCGTATAAGTGGCAATCCAAAGTAATCAACATCAGTCACAACATAACCATAGTCGTATAATAAAAACAACCCCAAAATATCTCAAATACATAGTTCTTCAGTGAAATGAAGCCATCCAAAAACTCATAGCATATGTGAACATCTACTTAAATAGAATTCGAAAGTGCAAGTCTCCATTCGAGTTCTGTTAAGACAAAAGCCTCTCTCCAAACTCCATTCATGCAAGCATGGTTCACTGCTTTGGTATAAAAGTTTGGGTCCATCTCAGGCATGTCTTTCAGGATAACAATCATAGCTCCCATGAAGTAAGGGTCTGTCGGTTGGGGGGCTTGCGAGGTGACAGAGGTACGTGATGATTGACTCATCTTCATTTTGACGGCTTCTTGAATGACTTTGCAGGTGTTGGCAAAATCATATACAACGCTCTTTCTCATTCTCTTGGAATTTGGAGTCCTATCCAACCTGTGCTTCTCACGACTTAGGATAGCCATCGGTTCATTATCCAACCCCTCTCCAGTTTCATATTCATTACCCAACCCCTCTCCAACATGTGGATCTCGTGATTCTAATGTTGGGGTTGTCCCACATCGGTTGTGGAAGGGGCTGGTGGTCAGTTTATAAGATGACGCATCAAATATATATTGTTTGATGTGGAAGGCTTCTCGTACATGTTGGATAAGGCCGCCATCAAATCCATCGCTGTCTTCTCATTAGCGATGTTGAAGGTGACGTTCAGCGCCAATGAGAGACGAATTATACCCAAAGTTTGCCTATCTAACAATTCCCACTTTTCTTGCTTCACCGATTCTGATTTTTTTCCCGACAAAGGCTCGTGCAAGTTCTTCTGATACAGTAGATCCTCGATCTGCATCTTCTAGAAACCACAATCATTGCCATCGAACCAATCGATATTTACCTTCCCTTCGTCCATATTCGTAGCTCCCACTATTTCACCAAACCAAGCTCTGATACCAGTTGTTGGGTGCACGCAGCAGAAGTCCGATACTTTTTGCAATGAGATCGCCAAGAGAGAGCTCAAGTCCGAGCCCGTCAAAATATCTAGTTGGACCCACCTTCACTCAAAAGCTTTAGCCAATGATTTATGGGCCAACTTGGATATATTAACTACTCAACACCACATCAATTCTCCAATGTGGGACTTCTCTAACACAACTCACACGCGCATCCTAACAATCTCCCCCTCACGTGTGACCTCCAGTGTTAGGTTTGCTCCCCCTTAATCCAAGTATCCTTCCGCACCAACGTATCTCAACTTGAATCTTCATCAACGCCAATCGGGATCGTTGCTACACCACAACGTCCACCAGCCCGGAAACCGCTTTGGCTTCATCTCAATCTGAATCTCCATCGACGCCCATCGGGCCTGTACTGCTACACCACAGCGTCCACCGACTTAATCCAAGTATCCTTCCGCACCAACTTATCTCAACTTAAATCTTCATCAACGTTCATCAACGTTCATCGGGCTCGTTGCTACACCACAACGTCCACCAGTGGAAATAGCGTTGGCTCCATCTCCATCTCAATCTGAATCTCCATCAATGCCCATCGGGCCCGCATGCTACACCATAGCATCCATCGGTCGGGAAACCGCGTTGGTACGAGATTCCTTCTTGAGACGCAATCACCAGATTCCTTTTTGAGATATTCAACGGAACAGATTAGGGGCCCACCAATCAACTATCGGCTATGATACCATTTGTTGGGAGTGCGCAGCGGAAGTCCAATACTTTTTGCCGAGGGGATCGCTAAAAAGGAGCCCAAATCCGAGTCCGTCAATATATCCAGTTGGACCCACTTTCACTCAAAAGCTTAAGCCAATGAGTTATGGGCCAACTTGGATATATTAATTACTCAACACCACGTTAATTCTCCAATGTGAGACTTCTTTAACACAACTCACACGTACATTTTACCAGCTAATTCCTCATCACCAACATTTTCACCAGAAGCACCGTTGTCAACGTCGGTTGATGACACCAACTCCTGTACATTTCCTGTAGCTGCCTCTCTATTGGCATATGAATCCCCAAACAAAAGACAAAGCTGGGGATACAAAGGAAGCCCTTCATACATGAATTTAGCCCATTTTGGATTAGCCTGCGCCATTTTAAAAGAACATACATAAGCAACATTATTAAAGAATGCTTAGAAATAAAGAACCAAAATACCAAGTAAGGTTATACCTTGATATGAGACCCCCAAACAGTTTCCTCCTCCACGACAACCTTTTTGTTTACGTTATCTCATGCAAATCCCAATTGGATAAGAAGCTTCTTAAAACTACCGTATTCATCATTCAGTTGAAATTTTTGTTCCTGAACTGAGTTAGATGTCGCGACCCTCTTGATTTTTGCATTGTCAAGGGCCATGGGCCATCCAGGTCTGGTTGGACGCGGGCCTCTCCCAAGGCCCATTACCCAAGTCGCAATGGAGGTATACGTGGTCGACCTTCAATGTGGTCTAGTGACATGTGATACGTGTACATGCCAAGGAGTCGCCACCAATCGTTTCGGGAAAAGTATGATTGGAAACTCTATCGAATAGTCGGGAGCATTCTATTCGATTCTGCGAGAACTAGAGAAGTGAGATCGGGGACTTAGTTATGCCAACTATCAGAGTTGACGCCCTTTCGGTACCTGAGTTGACTAATTTACCTAACCTAAGATTTCATGCAAATGAGTAAGGTGCAAATCATAAATCTAGGAGTTCATGCAGATAGGAGTGACTACCATAACACTCACAATCAGTAAAATAAGTACGCAAATCAAGGATCCAAGATATGCGGATAAATCACATGAATACAGTATGGCATCTCTAATAAGGCCCTATTAGCCTAGAGAAGTGTCAATCAAAGTTCAGGAGTGATTTAGATATGATTTGCCCATGAGGGGCAAAATCGTAATTTTGAAGAAATATGGAACAATTTGCCCAAAAGGGAAAAAATGATCATTTTGAAAGAAATCTGGAGTTAAAAAGGGTTAGAAATAGGATTGATCATCAAACTAATCCATTTCCTATTTTTCAAAAAAAATTCAGATTTTTTTTGAAATTTTGGAAGCGATTTACCCTTTTAAGGGTAAAATCGTCATTTCAGAAGAACACGAAAAGTGAAAATCCCAAACAAAAGGATTGGTCAACCATTAGACCTAAAATCCTAATTTTGAGCAATTTTCACAACTCGATTAGAGTAGGGAAGACGATTTACCCTTTGAGGGGTAAAATCATCATTTTTGGAAAAAGGATGAGATTCGAAAATCCAAGCATAAGAATTGGTCACCTAATTGACCATAATCCTTATCTCGACATTTTCGACCTATCTCATGAACAAAGCAGAGGCGATTTACCCCTAAAGGGCAAAATCGTCAATTTCCAGAAGAACATATAAGAAATCCCAAAAATAGAATTGACCAGTTGTCTGTGGTCATTCCTTGATTTTTGGGAAATTATGGAGTGTCTAGAAATTTTCTACGATTTTCCTATATATTTTTTTTTTTGAATTTTCTAGGATTTTCTAATTGTTTTTAGAATTTTCTAAGATTTTTCCGTTTTTTTAAATCATTTTTGAATTTTTTATTAAAAAATGATTCGGACCGGGTACCCGGCCCTGACCCAAACCCGAGCGAACTCTCGCCCAAAACGATTTCGTTTTGCCCTTTTTATTTTTTCTAATTTTTAGTCTGATCCTACGGTCGCCCTTAGGCCACGTGGCTAAGCCACCGCCCTCGGTTCCAATTCGTAGATTCAGATCAAACGAAGACCGATCCTAGACCGTCTCATATGCTTACTAAAACCCACGGCCAAGATTAAAAGATCAGACTCGATCAGTGACCTAAACAGCGCCATTCGACCACTAACCTAAACGGCACCGTTTCAGCCTGTTTTGATTTTCTAATTATAAAACCATTTTCGGATATTCCTAATTATTAATCGGACGGCCATCAATTATCGAACTTGATTTACCTAGACCGTCCGATCTAAACTAACTCAGCCTAACAAACTAACGGTCGAACCAACTCAGCACCTACGTGGACCAATCCCACGTTGCCACCTAAGACCGCTGACTCGCTGACCTGCCACGTCTACATCGTCTTCAACCTCTCAAATGCAACTAAACGGATGCGCCGATCGACGGCCAAACCTAGGTCAATCGACACGCAACCAACACCATTTGACTCGCCTATTCCTCTATTTCAACATGTCTAAGAATCAGAGTATTTCGGCCACAAAATCACGAGCAGCATGCAAGGTGCCGAGTACGGCCATGGTATTTCAATCACAAGATCGAGAGTATTTCAGGCCGATTCATTCACAGGGAAGCTTATTATGAAGTTCAAGAGACTTACCTCGAGCTTTGATTGAGCTCGCTCGACCTAGATTTGGCTAGGCGAGAATGAACAGTGCTCGGTTATGGCGAGGGGGGTTCAAAGACTCAGGCGCGATTAGTTAAACAAAATCGAGACGAGAATAGAGTGCAATCGTGGTCAGTGATGTTCGTAGAGTAAAACGCACATCTAAACTCGAAGAATTATGGTTTGATATGAAATTCGCCGTTGATGCACAATTGAAAGCTTGAGAGAGGGAACTACCTTTTTCGGCGATGTCGGATCAATTGAACTTGTGCGATCAACTCTCAAGAGTTTCAGCGAACTCCTCGAAGTGGAATGGTGGCTTGATTCAACCTGAATCGCTGCCGCTGGTCACTCACAGTTCAAGCTCAAGCTCTCGATGGCAGGGGCCAGAGAGCGAGCTTTCTCTCTCGATTTCTCTCTCTTTCGATTCTGTTGATCCTCAGAAACAGAATGGACTTCTTTCTCTCTTCTAGAAAGCCCTCAGAGGCTATATACCAAGTTCCAACTTCCCGCTCAATCGGTGGACACTTATCGACTTGCCATGGCACGTGACCGTGCGTGCCATTTGGTCCAAACGGAGCCGAAGATGATTGGTAATTCCGTCAGGTTTAAATGGTCTTCTGTTGTGCGCGAATGGATGTCCAATTTGGCCATTCTGTGAAAGTTGACTTTCATGGCCACCGTGACATTGACCAACCAATTTCGCCTTGCTTCGGTGATCATTGACGATGACGCCGGTCCCGATCGATGTGTCTCATCCTGAAGATCAAAAGCCACACCCTAGATCTGCCGATTATGGTCGATTGAGCCTCCAATTTGACCATCGAAGTTCGACCTGCAATTGTTCATTTGCGCGGGCGACTTGGGGAAGAAGATGACACTTTTCCAGACTGGTCTGAACCGGTTCTGACTTGATTTTTCAAAAAAAATCACAATTTGTGGGAAATTTTCGCAATTAAACCTCAGAATCGAACTTAGGACATGAATATTATCAAAAAATGTGTTTTTTCCCAAAAGTTCTGGTCAATTTCTATGAAAACCCCAAATTTTCATTTAATCGCTATTCGAAAAATTGTGAAATTGAGGGCTTAAACAGTCAAATTGGACCAAACCACCCCTTCCAATCGACTCAGAATGATGAAAAACATTGGGTAGTGACTTCAATTTGTAAATGTAGCCCTTGAATTAAAAGTAATTTCGATTATGCTCAAATTCAAGGACTAAATTGCAATAAAGTATGTACTTTTATCCAATTCATGCAATTAAACCATTTACGCGAATAATTGGACCAAATTGCAAATAAGGACAATCAGATTGGATGACAAGACTCTCAAAATGCCAAAAATTATAAATTAAACAACTCGCTTGACATTTTTTTTTACCAAATTCATCATATGTGCAACAAAGGAACATTTATGATTGAACTTGAATTTTGACTTTTTATAAGGCCAAAAATACAAGAAATTTTAAATAAAAATATTGACTATTTTTTCATATTTTTGTGACCTCAAATGCTAGTTTTTTTAGAATTTTCATGTATTTTTCTATTTTCTAAAAATACTAACAAATGTGAAAAATATGAAAAATTATTTTTTGGTCAAAATGGCTCCTTAGGCTTGGCCAACGCCACAAAAAATGATTTTGTAATTTTTCAACTTTTTATGAATTTTTTAAAAATAAACTGAAAAAGAACTGATCCAAAATCAAATGTAAACACTAGAGTATGCTCCCGTCCTATTTGTTTATTGAACTCTCCCTGAATGTTATTCCACCCTGCTTTGTTGAAGGTAGTGGTAGTTCGATTTCCCTTTTTAACCTCGTCTACCATGACACTTACAAACAATTGGGTCAATTGGTCGGTCCACTTTGCATTAACCGTCTCTTTGTGGGTTGCCATTTATGCTAAACTGATTGAGTATAAGATGATGCAACTCATTAATTCAATTACAACATTCCTCAAATTCAGTAAGAACATGCTTATATGCATTACATAATAATAATAATAATAAATATTATTCAAAAACACATCATGGCAAGGGAGGGGGGATACCAGCTTTTTATTAGCAAATCTTAGTCAAAACAGTCTTGATAGCTAATTCCTGATGCAATGGGAACAACCTTTGCAAACCTATGAAAACTAAAGTATGTTGATATGATCAGTTATAGCAAAATTGCAATGAGCAAACACTAAAGATAAACCACTATCCTTAAGGTAAAAATTAACAAAAATGAAATCTAGTGGCATGCTATATTCACTAAAATCATCAGTACATACAAGGGGTCACAGCAAGCCAATTAAGTTTCATGAGATACATCATTTACAAATATCTCAATCGAACTTAAACTCATGAACATCAAAATCTTACAAACAGAAGAAACATGTGTGTCCTTGAGTGCCTACATCATCTAGAAGAAAAAAAAAACTAAATAGGATCAATCGTCATGAATAGATACATAAAAGATGAAGCAGAATTACAAAAGCGCAGCCTTTAAGTACATAACCATAAGCGTTCAATCCTTCAAATTTACAAATAAATCTTGATAGCAATTCCAAGAGATCCTTTTTAATGACTAAAAAAGAAGAAGAATCATAATCTAACGATTTAAATGAAAAGAGACCCATTCAAATATCCTCAAACACCTGTGCGGCAGTATTACAAGAGGAGCAGAAGCATACCAGAACATCGCCCTCATCAGTCGTCAACCAATTCTTAATCAACCCAACTCAAATCCCAAAATCACCGACCAACAGAACGTAACAGAGTTCGACAGTGAATTGGCTTACGGCGCTAAAAAGGACCAGATCTTGTTCAACAAAACCCTAACCTCGCATATCTGAGTTCCTCAGATGCAAAAGACGGACTAAAGTGTGCGATTCAGACGAGCGAAGAGTCCGCCTTCGCAGACGAGCGAAGACAGAGGTTCGCTTTTGTCGAGCATCGCCGAAGTGGACATACCAACAGTTCACATAAAGGATAGATGAGAAAAACAAAACCGCAGAGAGAAAGGGGGGACACGAGAAAGATAAACGAAAAGGACAGACCTTCGCTGTGGGAGATCAGACGAGGGAAGATTCGGATTTTAATTGAAAAGGTTTCTAAGAGAATGGCTTTTAATGAGAAGCTACTTTTTTTAGCTTCTCAAAATTCCTAAAAAAATGGTTTCTTAAGAAAAAAAGTAGTTTCAGAAGTAGAAATTTATCATTACGAACCAAACGGCTTTCTGCTTCAAAAATTGCATTATCAAACGGATTTCTACTCCAGAAGTACTTTTGAAGCAGAAATTCTGCTTCAGAAGTGTTACCATGCGCGCCCTAAACTCCCTTGGATGGACAAATGATCGAAATGCATTGAAACTTTAGAAAATTACAAAATTGCCCCTAGGTTCCTATCAAGCAAGTGATAAGGTGGACCCAACCTCATCCTTAGAACACCCTAGAGGTCAAAGAAGGATGGCCAACCTTATCTTCTTCCCTTGGACCCCCAAAATCGACCTACCTCTCTTTCGCTCTCTCTCTCTCTCGGGTTTCTGCATACACCCGGAAAGAAATCGCTCGTTTGAGCTCGTCCGAAGGCCAAATTGAGCTATGTTTTATGCTACACGACCACAAGATCAAGAAAAACTCAGATCTGAAGGTCGTTTGTCGAAGAAACCATTATATATTCACGAACTCTTGCTGAACAGAGGCTGGTTAGTAGATACTTGGTCTGTTTTGCCAAGTTCAGTTTCTCCTCTGTTTTGCCGCTTTTCGCCGCCTTCCACAATCACCAGCGGACACCACTGTGACCCTCAAGCCTTCCAAGACCCTCACCTAGCTCCCTTCGATGCCCCTAGCCACCATCAACTGCCGAAGAGCCCGAAACCGCCTGTGCCGCTACCCTGTTCTACTGCTGTTTCTCGCTTCTATTTGGGGGAAACAAAGCTCGTTCTTATTGAAAACAATCCTGACACCACCCCACGACTTCCACAGACCTGCCTCAATCTCCCTCGGATGATGTAGACTATCAAACGACCCCTGAACAGCCTTCTAAATTGAAACTGTACATCCTCCCGTCCGAGTACCTCATTCGGTTCTTGTTTGAGGAAACCAAGCTGTAATCGCCTCTCACGACCTCTTACCACCATCCCGACACTCCACAAATCTCTTAAGAAGTCCTTAGGCCGTCACCAAGCCGCCCCGTCGTCCGTAACTACCCGAGGAGACCCGAACAGCCCCTAAATAGGTAAGGACACCTTGCCATGTGTTCTGTTTCGGTTCTGTTTAGCTTAGAGCTTGCTGGTCTTTGCTCGTTTGAGCTCTGACATGGCTTTGTCGACTCTAGTGACTTCCTCTTAGGTATTGACTACGAGCGCTGGCCATCGTTGAGCCGAATCGACACTCGTTGTGCCTCAAATCTCAAATAGGAGACCAAGGGCTCGTCGACAACGGCTATTGCTATTTCAAGACATTTGACTGTGAGTTGACCTCTAATCTCTTGGTAGATCACTAACTACATTCGAAATATGTTTGCTTAGAATTTTAGGGTGTTTAGGTAGCTTGATTAGGGCTTATTTAGGTAAAGTCTTGATTTGGCTAAATAGCCCTAATTGGTTAAATTAGTTGATTATGGCTACTCGAGATTTGATTGTTTGTTGCTTGAGATTTGATTGCTTGATCCCATGATTGATATTGCTTGATTGCGAACGAATGATAAGATAGAGATGAGCGTCAACCAATCGGTCAATTGAATTGGCTATCATTTAATTGTCTCTTGAATAGAGTTCAAGAATAGAGTTCAATATGTGAAATCCGATCAAATGCTCAAGATGAATTGATTGACTTCGGTCAATTGAATTGGCTTTCATTTAATTGTCTCTTGAATAGAGTTCAAGAATAGAGTTCAATATGTGAAATCCGATCAAATGTTCAAGTTGAATTGATTGACTTGTTTGGCTCGATTGTTCATATCGATTATCCAACGGTGAGAAGTGAATGACCATGGATTGATTGAATGCTTGATCGGAGGTCAACTACCCTATGTTCACTTGCAAAGTCTAATGGACAATGTTATGCATTCATATGACCTCGTGTGACTCATGCGATATATTTTAGCATGAACATGGTTGAAGGCCGAGTCTTTGAGCACGAATGCATGAGCATCCGACTATAATCAAAGATAAGAATTCAACAGTTGTCGGATGAGGCGATTGATCACATGATGGGACGATAATGCTAGCCTGTCAAGTTGGTACAATTTGTCAGTTGCATGACCTTTTATGTGACTCTGGTACGGGGTACATGGACTGTTGGAAGCCGGTTGCAACTTGTGATGGACTGATGCTTCTTATTGGAATGCCTACTCGCCGTGTCTGGTACGGGCACCGCTTGTAGTTGCCGTCACCGAGAGGATATGAGACGATGCTTGGTTTCGCCAAATGACATTGGTACGGTGTACATGGGTCGTTGTGTGCAAAGTGTATTGTTCATGGGCTAATGTGAGCACATCCTAACTACGAGGTTTGGTATGAGACAAATTGAGTAGGAAGATGGAAACTCATATTCGCATATGTTCGAGTTATTATGGCATTGAGCGTGGCAACCTGATGAATATGTTCTGTAGGTCTGAATGAAGATGTAGTGCATCATGAATGATTGAATGATATGATGATCGAGTCGGATTAACATGATTGCTATGTTGTGTTCATGTTGCATTACGTGTAGCACCATGGCAGGTAAGTTATATGTGGTTGATATATTTAAATCCTGTGATATGTGATTGGTAATTAGGATGTTCTAGACGAATCAACGCTCTAGCCGAGCTTAGGCGTTGAATCATTGAGATTTATATCTTACCCGATTGTGGGCAACATTTTTCAAGTTTGAAGTGTTGGAGCTTATGGTTTCTTTGGAAGTGGATGTTGAGGATGAGGGTGATGTAGCCTCTTGTTTGGAGTAGGTACGAAGTTGACCTTACCCCACCTCGAAGTATGAGACTGGTTAGTGTATTACCTGACAGGGTCAAGACATATCTATAAACGAAATGGTGTTTTTGAATTGATATGTATCTTGTTTTTCTATTCCTGACTCATTTAAATGGTCTGGGATTATTATACGTTTTTGTTTGCGTAATAAAGTATCGTGGGTCGATAGCGAGTCTCAGATGCTATCCTTTATTACCCAAGGGACGATTTGATACGCGTATCCGAGAATTGGGGCATGACACCTTCCCTGTATTAGTTTATATTGATAGAGCTTGGAAATAGGAGGAACCATGTGCTCACTTCTGAGCTCAACACATGGCACTTTCCTTCTAAAACACCAAGCTCAAGCAGAAGCAGAGTAATAGCAACAGAAAAACATCCAAGGTCATTATATCAACTCCTTGTCGTGCCACTTCTCTACAGCCGAGAAGACCATGATGTCAAAATCAAAGCTTGACCATGCACGAGAAAAGAGAGTCACATAGACCCATTTGACTTTCAAGCTTTCTTCAAATAATTTATTAGAAATTTGTCATGTTAGTGGTTCTTGGAACCACCCATTAACCAAACCGTACTGATGATCCGGCCCAATTCTCAGTCCCGGTTCCTGATTCTTGACAGGAACCGGACTGAAGTGGGAACGGATCAGCCCTAGTACAAAAGCATTAGACAAAAAAAAGTACAAAAGCAAAAAAAATAAATACAAAAGTAAATATTCTCTAAATTTCGACTTCATATCTAAATATACATTGTATGGATAAAAGAGAATAATTATAGATAAAGGCTTCATTTGTTTCACAAAAAATTGGATATTTTCAAAAAATATTTTCAGGATAGTCATTTTTCAAGAAAATATTTTTCTGTGTTTAGCTAATACTTAAAATTGAACTAGAAAACGATTTACCCCAAACTATTTTTTTTACCACAAAAAAATCTCAAACTGGAATATTTGTGATAAATTTATTCCAAATTATTTTTTTGACCACCAAAAATTCTAAATTGGTACAATTGTGATAAATTTACCCCAAAATAAATTTTTTTACCATAAAAAATCACAAACTGATACACATATGACAAATTTATCCTCTGTTAGTTTCTGTTAAATTGAGTTAATATCACGAAAATTTTTAAATTGACGCACCATTAGCAAATATAGGGTAACGTGTATACCGAATAATTGGCAGTATCATCCAATTCAGTAATTCGACGGTAAAATTTAAGGAAAACTAACGAAAACTAGTTCGAGAAAAATTTGTCATATGTATAACAGTTTGAGGTTTTTTATGGTAAAAAAATAATTTAGGATAAAATTGTCACAGGTGTACTAGTTTGGGGATTTGATGATATTAACCCTTTATTATATATATACACACATGTATGTTCACATATAGATATTATTATTTTTTTTTTCCTTGAGTTACTGGCTGAACATGCCGACTCGGACGGGCAAAGGCTCGAAGAAGAAAGGTGGTGCCAAGGTACACAAGAGGGGCAACAAGTACTCCATAAAGGAGGACCCTTTCTTCAGCCACCAAAAGCGGCGCCGGGTTGAGGACGACGGCGTGGATGATGACGATGGTGACGACGACGACGATATAGTAGTCAGCGGCGCCTCCGATGAGGAAGGCGTCGCGGAAGAGGCGGAGGAGTCTGAGTTCGACAGGGAGACCGCGGACGAGAAGCGGCAGCGAGTGGCGAAGGAATACCTGGATAAGATTTGGGCGATTGCGAGGAGGGAGAAGGAAGATGACGAGGAGGATGAGGAGGAGGAGGAGGGGGAGGATGAGTTTGGGGGAAGAGTGCGGGACGGAGTCCGGGATTCGCTCGTCTCGAAGATTCTGCAGCAGGAGCAGCTCGAAGAGAGCGGTAGGATCCGCCGGCAAATCGCTTGCAGGTGCCTATTTTTGTTTTAACTTTCTGTTCATTTAGCATTGTTGGCGATTATGTGATCGATTAAAGATCTCACTTCGACGGAATGTGCTCTGATTTTTGTGTTTAATTGGACCTGGCTAATTGAATTAAACTCGATCACTTTCTCTTTGCTAACAATGCTAACAATGCTGATTGAGTGGTTAACTATGTGCTCTTGAGGTAGCGAGAGATGCTGCTTTTGAACTCAATTTCTTCACAAAGAGGGATTGACTGTGTTCTTTTTGGGCTGTCCAACTACTCAGACGAAAGGAAGAACAGTTTTGAATGGCGCCATCAAGTGTGGAGATTGGGCGTGGATAGTTTGCTCTAAGTTATGCCCCTTCTCTAACTGCGGGAATGATGGAATGACTTGTGGAAAGATGGAAACAGCTTTAAATGGAACAGTACTGGAAATTTATATGATATTATGTTGTTTGATTGGGGATATTCTAGCTAAGTACAAAGCATACATTTGTGCATATCAATCAACTACTCCCACTTTCAAAGTAAGAAATAAATTACTATTAACTATTTCCCAAAAAAAAAAAAAAATTACTAGTAACTACTCCTACTCCTCTCAAGATGGAAGAACTGATAACCATCCATTCTGCACTTTGGATCCACCGGTAACCTCCACACTCCTTACTAGCTGCCTCTACCGAACACCTTCTAGAAAGTGGGTATCAATAGGAGGTTCTTTTTTTTTTCCTTAGTCCAAGTCAATAGGAGGTTAACATATGACTTTTCTAGTACTTTCAGTGACTTATGATTCTCACCTTGTACAAATCTCTTTAGGGTAATTTTCTCTTTGCAGAAGTGTACATTGATGATATAATGATCGTAATGCGATCATCACCTATACGTGGAAGCACTCCTGTTTAAACCTACAGTTGTATTTTGGTTATTGTGCTCTTTGGCGTTTGCAACTAGTTGTACTTGGGATATTGTTAGCTTGCTTTGTATTTTTATTGTCTAACATCCACCATTCTAATCAACTCTCTTGGAGATTTTCTCCCAGTGACTGGTTAATTTCATTCCTTGGCATTCATTAGCTCACGTTTGCAACTAATTTTACTCGCATGTTATTTGGCACGCTTTATATTTTCATTATCTAACATCCAACGTTCTAATCAGCTAGAGATTTTCTCCAATGAGGGCTTAATTTCAAATTTTCAATCCTTGAATATTAATAGATTTCCTTCATAAGGAGGCTAAATCATTGATCATGCACTTTCTCATGCCGAAGTATGAAATTCATTTCATGTGACATTTGGGTAATGAAGATGTTGAAATGTCATTTGGCAGGGTTAAAAAGCCAGAGACAGTTGATAATTTTTGCACCTTAGTAAAGCACCGGCATTCTGTCACGGCCGTAGCATTGTCTGAGGATGACTTGAGGGGCTTTTCGGCATCAAAAGATGGTACCATATTGCATTGGGACGTCAGTAGTGGAAAAAGTGAAAAGTATGCTTGGCCTAGAGAGGATATACTGACGTCTCATGGAACCAAGGATCCGCAAAGTCGAGCTAAAAAGCATAGTAAACGTGTTTTAGATTTGGCTGTTAGCTCGGATGGGAGATATTTGGCCAGCGGAGGCCAAGACCGCCATGTTCATTTGTGGGATACTCGGACACGCGAGCACATTCAGGTAATTAACTCTTTCTCTGGTTCGTTGTGTAGAAACTCATGGTTTTATTTTGGAGCATAAATAACTTGAACTTCTCCTTGAGGAGATTGTATCCTCTAACAATGGGAACAATCTTCTCGTGAGAGCAGTTCACTGTTGCACACAAATGGTGTCTATATTTCAACACTTTTCTTAAGCATTGCTTTTGCCCTGATTATCTGTTAGGGAAGAATTAGTTAATTGATCAGGCAGTGAGAATGGTGCTGCAGCTTTGTCATGTATTTTGTTCACTAGAATGCACACATGTTGAACGTAAGGGTCTTACCTTTAATCTAATTGCTTCAACTTGCAGGCTTTTCCAGGTCATAGAGGACCAGTGTCCTGTTTAACTTATAGGGAAGGAACTTCGGAACTTTTCTCTGGTTCTTTTGATCGAACAATCAAGATGTGGAACATGGATGACAGAGCTTACATTAACACCTTGTTTGGCCACCAAAGTGAAGTTCTAACTATAGATTGCTTAAGAAAGGAACGTGTTTTGACTGTTGGGCGTGATCGGACAATGCAATTGTTTAAGGTAGAATTTGCCCTTTAATATTTTGTTTCTTATTACGTGAAACGGAGGCGGTGGCAATGCCTCTTCTTTTAGAACTAAGGTTTGTTCGATGTGTGTAGTTGTACTAAAATGATCTGCTAATCAACTGAGTTATTGGTCATGTTCTGTTCTTTATTTAGACTGGTTACATTGGCTGATGTGGGAAGATACTGATCTGATTCAATCAGATATGAAGACACTGCTTCTGGGCTATGAACAGTACATGGGAACAGTTAGGTGGTCTTTTTGAAGAATTGTGAGAAGTATATAGAACATGACTTTGTATAGTATCCTTTGCTTTTATATTCTGCACCATCCACTTCTATAAAGGAAGTGAGTAAACTAAACTTTGTCCCTTCAAATAATGGAATATTATGTTGATTAGTTTTAGAACATGGCTTTGTATAGTGAGAAGTATATAGAACATGACTTTGTATAGTATCCTTTGCTTTTAGATTCTGCACCATCCACTTTTATAAAGGAATCGAGTAAACTAAACTTTGTCCCTTCAAATAATGAAATATTATGTTGATTAGTTTTAGTTACATAGAACCGCTTTAAATTTGTCAAGATCTTCCAAGAATTCTAATAGTAACTTATCAGCATCGACACATTTATTCACTGTAGAGAGGTGGCCATGGAATACTTTTGAGGGGGAGAATGGTATGCATGCCTTTACTTAATTATTTGTCAATGACAGAGTCAGAGCTGATGTTTCATTTTTGTTGCCTTGTCTTTCACGGTCGAGCATGACATCAATTCTAGAATTAGCCATTTATGATAATCATATGACAAATCTGCATGGTAGGATTGTCATTGAGATTTCTTGGTGCTTTTTTACATTTTTCGAAGAAATGGCTTTTGACCTCTATTGAGCAGATTCCGGAGGAGACAAGGATAGTTTTCCGAGCTCCAGCATCATCTTTGGAATGCTGTTGTTTTATTAGCAATGATCAATATTTGACCGGCTCGGATGATGGAAGTTTTGAGCTCTGGAGTATGCTACGAAAGAAACCTGTTTACATTGTTAAGAATGCTCACCCTTTCTTCCTCGAGGACAATATGTTTGATAACGGAGATAGCAAAAAAATCCCCAACGGTGACGCAGGTAGAGCTGAGATTAAGATTCCTTCATTTTTATGGAAACCCTTTTATTGTTCTGTCTGGTGATGATTGATTTTTTGTTGTTCATGTGTCCAGCACTATTTCCCCTCTAATCAACTTTAATTAGTTGGTGCTGACTTTTTTCAATATGTGAGAAAGAAAAACTTTTGCCTCTTTTTCCTTACCCAAAAAAAAACTTTTGCCTCTTTTCTACATATAAAAAATACGTAGTTTCCTGTTCCAAACAGGTCATCCTTCCCATTTTCGATGATTGGTTTAAATTTTTTATGACCTTTTGTTGTTTGTAAAGCTTTTTATTATTGTTGACTCTCTGGGAGTTGAAGCTATCTACTTAGTCCCTTAATATCTTTCAGTAACTTGAGAGTTACTTTACTATCATGATTTCTCATTGCAGAGAACTTCAAATCTAATCCTGAAAATACTCGGAACTCAACAGCACATTCATGGGTGGGTTCAATCAGTGTGTGCAGAGGTAGTGATCTTGCCGCCACAGGAGCTGGAAATGGTTACGTTCGTCTGTGGGCTATCGGGAGCGATAACAATAATATTCAGCCCTTATATGATCTTCCACTGGTATGCTTTAGTGTCACATTACCTTTTGTTTTATTGCTTTTTGAGATTTTTAACAAATCAAAGTTTTCTCCGAAAAGCTTATTAGAGTGATGATTTGCATATGGTGATTATAGTAATTCCCTCTTGGCCATGATGCACTTAGTTATTGACTTTAGCGTACTATTTAAGAGTCCTGTTTTTAGTCTCCTGATAGAAGATAAAGGCTCATCAAGGCCAGGACATTATTGTCCTCTTGGCCATGATACACTTAGTTGCTTGTTGACTTTAGCGTACTATTTAAAAGTCCTGTTTTTAGTCTCCTGATAGAAGATAAAGGCTCATCGAGGTCAGGACATTGTTGTCCTTAGTGAACCATGACGGGTTTATAGACATTTAAGTTATAATTTAACTCCATAATTTCTATGATGTTTGTTTGGTAAATGTGAAGATCTCCTTTTTGCGCCATTTAATATATAGGGGGGACAATAATTTTTTCATACAACTGTCCCCGTGAGCAACCTATAGGGAGCTTGAATGAATTTTAACATCCCGACTCGATTCTTTTGAGCTCTTAAGGCAGGATTTATTTTTTTCTTATGAATGACATTAGTAGAGGGGATCAGTAACTTTGCTCTATAAGTCCAATGTTATCATTAGCTCCCCATTTGGTTGATCCTAGCATCAGTAAGATTTTTCCAGTTGAAACTGAGAGAAGCCTAAAGGAAGTGAACTTGAAGAGACACCATATATTATCTTTTCTTGGTCTTCATAATGCATTGTGCTAGTCTTGTTGGTCAATTGGTTGTTGAATGTAAGGGGAGCTTCTTCATAGGCAAACATCTTGAGCACAATGAAAATTATCAATATCCTGGTCATATAAACAAAATCCAAATTTTATTGCTTGACTATTGAAAACCTCAAACGCCCATTGTTCCGTCCTATTGTTGAATCTAGTCTCTCTTTTATTGTATGGTCTGGAATTGAATGATATCAGCCCTTTCCTTTCAGTCAAGCATCCATTTGACAGAAATTTTGGTAACAGGTTGGATTTGTCAATTCGTTGGCATTTGCAAAATCTGGGGAGTTCCTTGTGGCGGGAGTTGGACAGGTGGTGCTTTTCCCTTTACTTCAACTTAATATTCTTTCTCCATGCTTAATGTATCGCTCGACTGAAAGGCAACATTGTTGACTTAAACATAGTTACCACTGAGGAAAGTTTTTATGGAAGTAATAAAATGCTCGAAAGTCTTCAATCATGCCAGGAGTCGCCTTTTTGGTGCTTCCCAAATATCGTGTCTCTTTTTCAATGTGCTTTTATTTTAGGGATGGCAAACTGGTCAGCTTGAAAGTACATGTCTTTGTATGATGAGCAAAGTAATTGAGTACTAAATGATTGCTTAATCTGTCAATGAAAATGATAAAATAGCCCCTAAATTTCCAAGCCCCCTAATCCCTATTGCACTTATTGATCCACCTTAGTCCTGGAACTAGTTTTTTTTTTTTTTTTTTTTTTCCGGTCGAATTGGAACTTAAGTTCAACCTGATGAAAAGATAGTAGAGTTGGGTGCTTGCATAATTTCCTACAACTCTGTCTGGCCACAAGATTAGAGGATGATGAGGACATCCTTGATAGAATGTTGCCTCCAAAGCATTCTTTCTATTTACCTATTGCTAATTTGTCTAATACAGTGAGTGTTCTTGATAACGAGTCGGTCAAATTGTCATGGTAGACTATTATTCCATCTGGTGTCTCTAGTTGGATTGTTCTCTTTTGTAAGTTGATCAGTTAAAGGAGCCAAGATCTTGAGTCGGAATTGGCCGATTAAAACTTAAAATGGAAGTGTAGCAACCAACACAAAGATGGGGAATGGGAATAACTGATTGAGTGTCCATTTTTCTCTGGTTTCTATGTTGATAATGAAAATCACATTGTTATACTTCCATCGCTTTTGAAACTTCATATTGAACCATTATATTGGGACAAAATGTTGGTTTCTTGGTCCCATAGGATTTGATACATTGAAGATGCGAATTAGAAGTTTCTGAGTTTAAGACTACTCAAGCATCCATGTACACACAAGAAGAAAACTTATACAATGCACATCTATCTTTTGGGGGAGAGGGGGCAAGATAGATGTTTCTAAATTACATTTTTCTGTGCAGTGATAAAACATGTTCAACTTTTTGCCTAGAAAATTGATGATAAATGTTGAGATCTTTGGGATAAACTGCAGACTTACGTCCTTTACTTGTTCTTGAATGTCTCATTGATGATGTACCTCTATTGGGATTGCAAATGTGCCTGATTTCTCTTTTTATCCCTTGATACTTAATGCTTTATCTCGATATGGGGTGTCATATGTTTGTCCTTGTGTTTGTTTCAGTTCTCATTAGTAGGCAGTGGTGTTACTCCTCCCACCATTTGTGTTGCCTATCATGCGGGAGATGTTTTTAAAAAAGGTTTCTATAAATGAGGACCTATGTAGAAGTATCTTTTTCATTGTCAGAGATAGAAGTCAGTGTCCAATTCATGCACTAATTTCATGGAGACAAATTGAAAACAATCTTCCTTTATGAGGACGTCTAGAAAATGCTGTCCATTGTTGGTGCCGCATTCCCTAAAATGTTTTAAATATTTTGCAAGTTGTCAATAAGATGGACAACTTGAACATACTAACTCGGATTTGTTTGTTTCTTCTTCGAAATGCATTTTCATCACTTGTCAAAATCACTAAAAACTGTTAGAATTGGGATGGCGTGAAGTTCTGATAATTATTTTCTGAATTGTCATATTTTTGTGTTACTTACATCTAGTTCTCCGTTTCTTTGGAGCAGGAACCACGTCTAGGACGGTGGGGGCGTGTACAAGCTGCCAGTAATGGCGTCGCCCTCCAGTCTCTCAAGCTTTCGTAAGGGCAAACATTGGCTCTTCAATTTTGACTGATAAAGGTTGTCTTGATCTCTGTAATGATTATTCCGCTTCTTTGCTGACTTTTACTCTATACGAGCCGTCTGTATCCATAGGTATTTCATTACATTTTTAGAATAAATAATCATCCAGAAAGCAAATTTGATGGTTCTAATGAGGGGTCGATTAGTTTTAGGGATGTTTGGTTTGATTTATGCAACCAAACAGGTGGGGTCCACCTGCTTCAAGTCCATTATTAAACATCAAACAGAGATGAGAGAAGATTAATTCTTCTTGACGCTGTTTCTCATCTCTGTTAACACTTAAAATGGACATTACAATATTGTGTTAAGAAATTTAATGATTTGTCGTCGTCCTATTCTTCTTCGCGAGTAGTCATGCATGAATCGAACTCGCGATGAAATTATGGTAGATAAAGCACCAGGTTCGCTCGTAGAACTTGGCCAAAATTCCATAATCAGATCGAGAAGATTTATCTCTACTGAAAATTCGAAAGCGAAATAAGGAAAAAGCATTTTGAAGTTCGAAGAAGGCATCTACACTTTGTGCGTCCTTGATTCAAACTTAGCAGATGTGACCTTTGGCTGTGTATGACCTTAACGTGCTCTGTTCCAACAGGGCAAGTCAATGTGATTCGTATGAGATTGTAATGCAGCAGGAACAAGTTATGTAATAAGCTGTGAATTTCGGACGGGAAGAGCTGGCTAATATGTTCAATGACATAAATCAAAGCTTAAACATTCATCATTTGTTCTCGACGCGCTCGGTGTTAATAGTTAATATGTCTCGTTACATTTAAATGTGGTATGTTGTTAGAATGGCTCTCTCTTCGTCGTAGGAAAAGGTAGGGGTGAACGGTTCCAAGTTCCATTCGGAACCTGAAAACTACCCGTCGGAACAGGTTCCTCATTTTTTGGAACATGGAACCTACACGTCATACAATGGAGCTTGGAACATATCCTGTCACAAGTTCTAGGGTCAATTTCAGGGCACCCGAGAACTAGCTAATTTCTTTTTTCATTTTTAGTTATGCAAAATAAGAGGGAACGCTACAATCGTTAAGGTGAAGTAAAGGTTAGCAATTTCAGGTTCTGTATAGGTTATATTTAGAACTTGAAATCATGCCTTAGAATAAGTTCTTCATTTTTTAGAACTTGAAACCTAAAAATTTGTTTGGTTCCAAATTATACACTTATCATCGAACGCCATAAAACATTATAAGATCATGTGAAGACATATACCAAGAAAAACACAAAAATTTATTTCAAGATCTAGAGTCCAGGTTTCAGGTCATAGGTAGTAGAACCTGGAACCTACCCGTTGGAACAGGTTCCTCAATTTTTGGAACATAGAACTTACTCTACATTCCTTGGAACTTGGAACCAGACTGGTTCTCACAGGTTCTGGTTCCAGGTTCCCGGTTCTACCCTAGAACTATTCTCACCCCTTAGAAAAGGTTTAGGTGATATCTCCATGAAAGCACCTGCCACCTAGACGCCATCTCAACAAGAATTAAATCCACAATTTAGATTGTCAATCATAAATTAATAAGTTTTCAAAATATTTCTCGACTTTTATGGTACATCTCTGTTTGTATTTTGCGAATCTATATTATTAGGAATCATGCACCAGTTCTAGAAAAATAACATAAGCAACAATCCACACTAGCAAAATATAATAATAAACGAATGGAATCAGAAAAACACACCAGAAAATTTGTTATCGAAGTTCACCCAAACTTGGGTTACATCTCCGCGTAGAGGTACTCTGCGAATTCACTAGTTTTCGAGAAGAATAAGAATATAATTGATTATCTTCTAACAAGATTAGAGCACAAAGAGATTGAGAACACCCATAAAGTCGTCACGGTTTCTTTTTTTCTTTTTCTCTCTATTTGTTGCTTTGCACTTCTTTTTCTGCTGTTAACGGCTACTACCTCTACATCACTTATATAAGAGATATAGCTTTTAACCTAGAAGCAAAAAGATTTAAAAAAAAAACCTTAATGATCATTTTAGCTTCACACACCAATAATATCTCATTTGAAGACAAATATATTTGACACACCAAGCAGCTTCGAATCCATCCTCTTAAAAAAAATTAGTAACCGAAACTCGCGCATATGCGATACTCCTCGTCAGATAACATGGAGTAATGCCAATGGTAGTAGTACAGAAAATATGTTTCTCTCTGTATACTACCTCGATAAACATGTCAGCTGGATTCTTTGTGCCATCAATCTTCTGTAACTTTAACTCATTATCTTTTATTACTGACCTAATTAAGTAACAATACTTTTTGATATGTCTGGTCCTTGAGTGATAGGCTGCATTCTTTACTAAGTACATTGCACTTTGACTATCCCTCTATAGTGTGCTCATTGACTGCTTTTGATATAGTTTCTCTAGGTAATCTTGTAATCACATGATTTCCTTAGAGGCTTCCATGATAACCTTGTACTCAGCTTTTGTCGTTGATAGAGCCACTACTTTTTGTAGTTGAGATATCCATCTCACTACTTTATCTGCAACTGTAAAGACATATCTAACTCGATCACTTGAGTGATCTGCATCTACATAACTCTGCAATTCTAGAGATGTACCACCACAACAAAGAGTAACTTGATATACTTGCCAGATATCTCAATATCCATTTTACTGCATTTCAATACTCCCGGCCCAGATTCTGTAACTATCAACTTACAACTCTCACTGCCCATTGTATAATCAAACTTCCCATTGCTGGCTCATACGACACTGCCGCCATCTCGTCTCCAAAGCCTAAGTACTTGAACACATATCTTTGGAAAGTTTAAAGTGACTCGCGAGAGGAGTCGCAACCGATTTTCCCTTATTCATGTTGAATCTATTCAATACCTTGTTCACATAGTCTTCTTGTGATAACCATAATTTCTTATTTTTCCTATCCCTAATGATTCTCATGTCGAAAATCTTTCTTGGCCTCTCCCAAGTCTTTCATAGCAAACTGCGATGCTAACATCTTCTTCACTTCTGCAATTCTTTTTATATTAGAGCTAGCCACTAACATGTCATCAACATATAAAGAGAGATACACAATATCACCATCGCCATACTTAAGAAAATAAATATAATGATCAGCTTCACAGTGTGCAAATATTTTTTTTCTTTCATAAAACCATCAAACTTTAATTACTATTGTTGTGGAGCTTGCTTTAAGCCATATAAGCTTTTCTTCAAGCATCACCATGTGTTCTTTACCTTTGACCTCAAAATCTTTAGGTTACACTATGTATAACTCTTCATCTAGATCACCATGCAAAAAAAAAAAAAACACCCCATTTTTTTGCATCTAACTCTCTAAATGAAGATCATCTATTGCAACTATACTCAGCAAAATTCTAATTGATGTCATCTTCACTACTAGAGAAAATATCTCGAAGTAGTCAATCCCTTATTTTTTAGAAAAGCCATTTACTACAAGTCTCTCCTTGTATCTGATACTGCCATTAGCTTCATATTTTATGCTACACACCCACTTATTTAATAAAATCTTTTTACTAGTGGGCAACTTGGTCAATTTCCAAGTTTTGTTCTAAAGTAACGAGCTCATCTCGTCTCTTATTGCACACTCCCATTGCATGAGATGTGTCTTTCTTTGCCTCATCATACGTCTGCAGCTTTCCCGATTTTGTATATAAGACATAACTCATAATAATATTAGCTAATGGATCAAGCATTACCTTTAACTTTCGCACACATCTAGATCTCCTCAAAACAGATACTTCAGGATCGTTAGTCTGTTTCGAATCACTATGTTCCTCTTGAACTATCTACTCATTAATAATGTGTTCATTTTGAGCCTCCCCTTCAGGTGCATTCTGATATGTTGGAATCATCTTCACAGGAATACTGTCCAGCTCAACATATTCTGGTTCTATTGTCCTTTCATGCTTTGTCTAATAATCTTTGTACATCTTTTCTTCATGGAACACCACATTTTGACTGTGAATAACTTTGTTATTCTCATAATCGAAAGCTTATATCCATACTCATCACCCTCATATCCAATAAAGACGCACTTTTGGGACTTAGCATGAAGCTTCTTCCCATCCTCTCTATCAATCGAAGCATGTGCAATACAATAAAAAAACTTTTAGATATGAATAATCGATCGTTTTACCTAACCACTGCTCTTGCGGTATTCCTCCTTCTAGTGCACTAGTAGACCCCTACTAATCAAATATATAGCTGCAGTAACTGTAGCAGCCCATAAGTGTAATGAGAGAGACCTGCATGTAGTCTCATGCATCTTGCACACTCCAAAATTATCCTGTTCATTCTTTTAGCTACAACATTTTCTTGAGGAATTCTAGGAACAATCTTCTACTCGTGTATGTCTTGCCGGCTCAAGTATTCTGCAAATTCTTTGCTCGTATTCACCACTATTATCAGACTTTAGAGCTTTCATATGATTTTTCTACCATAGTCTTCCATATTTTCAACACCCTGAATACTTCCGATTTTTCTCTAGCAGTATACCCAAGTCTGTCTTGACGTATCATCAATGAAATTGACAAAATATCTCTTACCACATAAGAGAGTTCCTAAGCCAGTCCCTACACATTAGTATGAACCAACTCTAGCCTTCGCCCTTTATTCTGTCACTCATTCAATTGAAAACTAAGCGCATTTTGTTTTCCATAAATGCAACTTTCACAAAAATCTAACTCAACTTTATGCAAACTTAGAAGCAACGTTCTTGAGTGTAACTGCTTTACACCCTGTTCACCAAGATGTCTCAAATGATAATGCCAAATAATACATAAATTTCCTATAACCACTGTAGTTGCAACCATATCACTGATATTGTCTCCCTAGAAAAGATAAAGTGTACCTATATACTTTGCCTTTACTACTACTCTTTCTCTTGAGGTTATCTTCCACTCACTGTATCCAATAATTGTTACTATGCCTTCTTGATTGAGTTTACTAGTTGAAATTAAATTTTTCTCCTACTCGAGAATATGTCTAGTTTCACGCAAAATTAGATGTCATGCACCTGAGATGTTCACAACCACAATTCCTTTTTCGATAGTCGGACACATGTGGCCGTTTTCCACAACCACTTACCCAAAATCTCCACTAGCGTAATCAGCATATACATCTCTTGGGGAGGTGCAATGAAAAGAAGCACTAGAGTCAAGAAACCACTTATCTATCGTCAAGACAAACCTTATAGGCAAACACAAGTTCTATCTAGCAAAGGTTCATCGCTAACCTCATTAGCTCATTGATTCTCATATCACTGCTTCTTATTGTAGGCTTCACATTGAAATCTACGGTGTCCCACCTGGCAACAAAATCGACACTCATCTTTCGTAACCTCTTCCTTCCCACTGGATTGCAACCTACCACGCTCGCTGAATCTTTCTCTGCTTTTACTTCTCCCAACGATTCTCCACTGCTAGTGCCGTCGAAGACATAGATTTCGAAAACTTATCTCCACCCGCGATTTTCCTTCGCATATCTTTATCCATGATGCTACTCACAACATCATCCAGAGTCAAATCATCCTTCATGGTGCTCAAAATTCCATTCACCGCGGTGTTATACCTTTCCAGACGAGAACATAAAAATAGTAAACCATAAAACTTCATATCGAGATTTATGCTTGTGGATTCTAACTGACCTGTGACCTGTGTGAAACTGTTAATATGCTCTACAACAGAACTTCTATCATATAACTTCATATTAACTAATTTCTTTAGCAAAAATATCTGATTTAATATGGACGATCTCTCATAAATATTTGTTAAAATATCCATGGGTTCTTTTGTAGTTTTCTCTTTCGCGATGTGGTACTTCGTCTTTTACGTCAGCCCTAGACAAATCACACCTAACGCTTTTCGATCAATAATTTTTCACCCTGATTCTATTGTTAGATCCTTTTTCGCTAGTTCGGGTTTCCAACCCTTAAGCGGTGCATAGAGATCTTTCTTATAAAGGTAATACTCTATTTGGATTTTTCACCATTCGAAATACTACTAATTGAACTTATTGATTCTGATTTTATCTTCTTCCATACCGTTTGCTTTCAATCTAATGTCATCGTAAATCCCTCGATGTTTTCTATTAGCCAACCTAGACTCTAATACCAACTGTTAGGAATCGCGCAGCAATTCCAGAAAAATAATCTAAGCAAACAACCCACACTAACAGAATATAATAATAAAAGAACATAATCAGAAAAACACACTAGAGAATTTGTTGTCGAAGTTAACCCAAACTTGGGCTATGTCTCTGCGTAGAGACACTCTGCAAATCCACTAGTCTTTGAAAAAAGTAGAAATACAATTGATGAATTTCTCACAAGGTCATGGCACAAAGAGATTGACAACACTCGTAAAGCCGTCACGGCTTTTGTTTTTCTTTTCTCTCTATTTGCAATTTTGTGCTTCTTTTTCTACTCTTGACGGCTATTACCTCTATATCTCTTATATAAGAGATAGCTTTTAACCTAGAAGCAAAAATAAAATAAAAGACAAAAGAGCCCTTAATGATAATTTTGGCTTCATATGCCAAAATTAAAATGTGTAGAACTGATAATTCTATTTTATATAGAGTTTATTTATTATTTTAACTTAATATTCATTTAGTTTTAATTGAATTTGATCTTCAAATTATTGATTTTAATTGGTTTTGTAGGTAATAAGATCTTCAACCATTCAAATTTGAAATCAAGGAGAATCAAGCCTATCTTGGGGAGAAATTCAAAATTCAAGCTAAATTAGGAATTTTATTATTGGGAGAAGTCTATCTTTGGGAAGAATCTTTTATTGCAATCATATTCTGATGTGATTAAGATTTATTTTACTTGAAAACGAGAAGAGATCCATATGAAGGAAACAAAAAAAGAATGGGATTTTCAAGAGGAGGAGAGAGAAGCCACTTTTCCATGAGACCTTTAGGGTTTCGTTGTTCTTCCTTTCAATGCCGCTTGCCAAGTGATGAAGAAGAAGGCGAATTCAAAGTCAATCCTTGATTATTCTTGGTGAACTTGTTCTAGTTCTTCGTCATGTTTAGTTTAGTCATTGTTTTTAGTTTAATTTTCATTATGTTCTAGACTACTTCTTGTTAGAGCTACAATGTAGCTTAATTGTAATTGATTAATTTTTCAAACTCGTTTATGCAATTTTAGAATTCATATGTGGGAGTCATATATCATGTTCTTAATGCTTTTAAGTGCTTGATCACCACTTGAATGATTTTTATTGCATGTTTGAAACCGAAAAGAGATTCCATATAAGTGCTTTACGGTATATAGCCATGAATTCAACATAGATAGAGATATCTTATGTCACGCCCCGACTCTCGGGCCCGCGTCATCCCTACCAATTCACCCTTAGATCACAAAGGATAACGTCACAGGCACGTTATCGACTTATTAACTAAATACGCATGCGGAAACGATTTATTTCCAGACAACATAAAAACAAATAGGGATAGAATAGTAGGGGCCAATCACCAAAGTAATTCATCAAATGATAGACGAAATCATACATATATATAACAACAGACGAATCTTAACCATATTGAGCTACTAACTCACATACACAACCCATACTTCGAGGCGGTTCACTAAGACCTCAAAAGGTTACTCGATCAGATAAGGCTAACTTCTCATCTATTTCAAAAGATCACTCACACATTCATGCCTTGATATCCACGAAACTCCATCACTTGGGACCTGAAAATATTATCCCACGACGAGGTGAGAATAAATCTCAGTAAATCAAGCCTAAGCTCGGTTAGGGCACTGATTCGCTAAGGACATCCTACTCGCAAAGATCACAAAACCATGTATCCGCATATAACAACCAAGTACAGTCACAATATAATAATCATCCACCAGCACACTTACCAGCTTTTAGCCACACATAATGCAATGCTCGACTCGACTCAGCTATCATATCAGTTAATCACTCAAACAAAGAATCGCACCCACAAGTATGCACAGGACACCACACGAATCCATTTATTAACGATGATTGACGCAATTGGCACTATTTAATGAGAGGATCCACGCGATTGGCATGATCGACTCTCACAATTAGTGCGATATCACACTCTTCCAATAGAACCAGGCTACGCTCTTTTTCCCTCACGACAACGGCTACTACAAACGATGTATCCAGTGCCCCCGGCACGAGGAGTAGGCATTCCTATACGGAGCGTCGGTCTATCACAAGTTACGATCGGCATTTGACAATCCTTGAAATCCGTACTAGCTGGCATGGGGCATGAATTGTCGTGCTTCTATCAAGTCGTGTGGTTCCATACGATTGGTATGGTATGTACGATTGGTACAGTATGAACTTGCTAGGAAAAACCATCATCGTTCCCTCATATGACCATACAACACACCCGGCAATCAATCAGTTTTATTCTCTTTCATTTAGGCCGGATGCTCATACATGCGTGCTCAAAGACTCGGCCCACGATCATTTACAAGCTAAAATATGTCTTTTGATCTCATATACGGTCATATGCATATGTAGACTATCCAATAGTCATAACAATCACAAACATAGTGATTAACCCCCAAACAACGATCAACATCCAATGTATATTCAAGTCAATCAATCAAGCCATCCGAAGAGGCGATCAATCAAATAAAGGCCAATGAATCAATTACAAGCACTCAAATTTGATTAAGCAACATAAAGCTCGATTCGTGCAATGGTCCTTATTAATCAATCCGATTTAAATCGTCGATCACTCACTCGTCTCTAACATGTCGCTCGCTCGCGATCAAATCATAATGAACATTCAATCAACCAATCAGTCAATTTCATCTGACAATAATTAGACATAGACAGTCTAATTATCGAATCTCATTTAATCGATCACGGCCATTTATCCTAAACCAAATTGCTATTTAAACCGACCATGATTACATTGTACGAACACCTTAATCGACTAATTCTAGGCACAATTAGCGCCCTAACTAAGGATTAAGGTCAACTGACAATCTAACGAGCTCGAGCGATCTTGGCACAAGCGGCAATGAACTCAGCTCGGTTCGGCGAACTCTCGACGACTCACAACCAACTCAAATCCTCGGCTCTAAGGTTCAGCCAAGTGAGTTCCGAGGGAGGCGGCGACACTCCAGGATAGTGGCACGGGTTCGGGAGAGGCGACCGACGATCGAAGGTGGCCGGAACAGTTGCGGCTAGCAGTTGAGCAGGCTCGGGATAGGGAAAAAATAGAGCAGGGTAGTGGGGATTTGGGGTTCCCGGGGTTTCTTGGTGGCTCGGCGGGCTAGGGGAAAGGTTGGCTCGGGTGGGGGGTCTCTGAGGTGGCCGAGGGCGGCGACGACGGTGACTAAAGGAGGCATGAAGCGGAGGAAAAGCCTCAAGACAGAATTAAGCAGGACAACAACGAAATAGGGGAGGTCGAGTCGAAACAGGGGAAGGGCTTTTGGGTTTGTGCTCGGCTTCACTTGCCCCCGACGGCTTTTACTGGCTACGGCAGGCGACTAGCAGCTGGAAGAGGTGGTCAACGAGCGGCAGAGCTACGACGAATGCGGCGGAGCAGTGGCTCGAGGCAAAACAGGGCGAGGAATCGAAACAGAGCACGCTCGATTTTCGCTGCTGCTCGAGAGTTTTGCGGCCGCCTTCGACGGTCGGAGTGGAGACTGAAATTTGGAGGGAGAAAGGCGAAGAGGCTGGTGGCGGTCGGGAGCGGCATCGGGGGCTGTTCGACGACGAACTCAAAGATAAAGTGAAACAGGGCATGCTGACGTCAAGGTCTATTCCGAGGGCTCGTGGTGGCTGGCGATGTAGTTGGAGGGGAGCTGTATGAGAAGGAGGCACAGCGTCAGGGTGGTGGTCGCACAAAAGAACCAAGGAGAAGGAGAGGAGGAGCTTCGGTTGGGGGCGTCCATAGAAGGGGAGAGAGCAGAGAGAGAGAGAGAGAGAGAGAGAGAGAGAGAGAGAGAGAGAGGAGTGGGTGGTTGGGAAAAGATGGGAAGTGATTGGTTGGTGGAATGTTGACTAATGGCACCCACCTATGTTACACGGACACATGACACGACTCACGACACGACACGACGCGATACGATACGTCGACACGGCAGTTCTAAAAAAATATAGAATTCCGACACGCTGGGATACGTTGTATATTATATGCATATTTTTATGTATACACGATTTTAGAACCATAAAATTTCAATTATTACCAACCATAATATCCATAGAGTCGAGGAAAATGGAAAAACAAAGGTCGTCAGAGGGAAGAGTTAGAAATTAGGTCAAAAATTAGGTTTTTTCACTATTTTTAGTGTCTGGAGCAAGCAACCAAAAAAGGGGGGGGGACAGCCATGTCGGACGCGTGTCCGTGTCCGACACGTGTCCAACATGGCAAAAAAAATTAAAAGCGCTTGTCGGTGTAACAGAGGTGCCCACAAGAGAGATATTTGAATGTTTTGTCCTGTAATTAATTATTGAGGGCAAATTGATAATTCAATAATTCGGGACTAAACGAATATTTAGCTCAACTGACGAAGAATATTCTAGGTCTTTTCGCAAGTTAGGCTCGGCCAAGATTAGGCTTGGATGCGAAGATTTGAATCCTAAATCGCGGCAACTAAGATTTTCAAATCTGATCTAAACCGACTAACGTTCGGGTATCGTCCAATTATCGTCTATTCAGTCCTTACGTTCCAAAATATTTTACAGACTGAAGTTCAATTTAATTCTTTTTATTGAATTCAGGCACTTTACAAGAAGTGAATTTTCAGGGCGTCACAACTCTGCCCACCTTAGGAAATTTCATACTCAAAATTACAGCACAGCCGCAACTACTCAAAAAGATAAGGGTACCTACTCTTCATAACTTATTCGTTCTCTCAGGTAGCTCCTTTAGTCCCATGGTGTTGCCAAATCACCTTGCCCAATGAAATCGTCCTACTTTTTTCTATCCACGATCCTGACTGGTCGCTCCATGTACGATGCTCGCTCGTCTAGATCAATCTCCTCATGACTCAACACATGAGCGGGGTTCGACTCGTATTTCCACAACATCGACACGTGGAAGATGTTATATACTTGAGCAAATTTCGACGGCAACACAAGACGATAAGCTAGAATTCCGATCCGCTCCAGGATCTCGAACGGTCCAGCAGACCTTGGGCTCATCTTTCCTTTCTTGCCAAAACAAGATGTCTCTCTCATAGACGACACCTTCAAAAAGACATAATCGCCCACCTGAAATTCCAAAGGTCTTAGCCTCCTATCGGCGTAACTTTTCTAACGACTCTGAGCTATTCTCAGTCTGTCTTTGATTACTTTAACTACCTCTATTGATTGTTTCACTAACTCAGGTCCAGTTATCTTCCTTTTTGATCATTTCATCCCAACATAGAGGCGTCCTACACGCTCCACTTAATAAGGCATCGAATATAAGCCACTGTAATTCTCCAAAAGATAGAAACACTTACCCCTCAAAATATCCTCACCGTTCGACGGTAAAACTCAACTCGTAGTAACCACCGTCTCATCTCAGTACACCAAAATCACAATACGATTAATGAAGTCCAAGTAATATTTGACCTACGATCCTCGATTGTTAATCTGACACAATTCTATATTCACAATCCGTTTAAATAGGTTAAATCGTCCAACTCTAAAGATTCAATCTGGATTGCCACCATTTGACTTATTGTCCAATCCGGCTGTTGGTGGTCATAGTAACCACGAACATTATCCATCCCCACGAATCAATCGATCATCTCTTAACTTCCAATGAGTAAGATCTATCACTGCTTCTCCTCTTGTCCATAGATGGCAATCACGATTAACACTAATGAAAATTTGAGCATTCTATTTTAACGGATAGGGTCGACTAAGATTGGCCTCTCCATTAATGCCTTAAGATTTGGAATCACCACTTGTCAACTGTTGAAAAATCTCTCGAGTCACCGAACTTGGGCGCCAAATCAAACTAAGGGTCGGACCGTCCATTTTACTGAGCAGGGTCATCTCACGATTGATTGGCGAGTCGAGGAACATCTCAAGTATCCCGGTTTAGGGTTGGAACCACCCGTTCCTAAACCGATGGTACAATCGAACACTATTGAGATTACCTCTCATGACCAACTCAAATTGATGCAAGATTGGTTCGTCTCGACCCATATTCTTCCAACAATACGTCACATGGCTTAGGATGATCGGTCCTTTGACTAGTGCGCGGTTGGTGCGGGGTTCTAATGCAAATCTTCCATCATTGGGTCCATGGCCATCGTGATTGTCGATCAATGCCAACTCGTACTTGCCACAAATCAATCCCTGGTCGACTTCAGGGTGATCCGATGGTCGATTTACAACTGAACAAGATCAACCCAATTCGATCCATGCTTTGATTTAAGATCGCGACACAGTCAAATCTCAATCAATAACACAACCAACTAGCAAATATGGCCATCATCCTTGTTGAGGGCAACCTCTAAACTCTCGGTGGCCTCCTCAACCCTTGGCAGTTACTTCTGAATAGTTTGAGTACCCGGTTTGGATTGGTCCTAAGTCTTGGGACGGCACACTCATACCAAGCAAAATCTTTTCACATTGTCATAACATAAATGGCCTCGCCGATCTACTCTCTACACTCCAAACTGAATCGTTTCTCCCTTGATTTCTTGGCAATCCCATCGCAAGTTCATTCTAATATGCTCCCGCCTTTACTCTGGAATCTCCAATGATAGCAGCAGTCCACTGGGTTTGTAATGCTGCGCTTCGACTTATCGATACATTGAACTCTTCGCTATTCGCTCGACCATATTAGCCTCCCTACCAATCCCTTAGTAACCTTACCTCAAATCTTAGTGCCTTCTCAAGCTATCTGGACTAAAATCATAGCTACTGCGATGGATTTCGATAGGTTTCCTGCTTTACCAAAAACAAGACCCTTATGCTCATCACTTCAAGAAATCGTGTGGCCCTACTACGCTTCCGATGCATACTCTGATAACTAGTTCTCATTAATTGCCACATCTCGCAATCTTAATCTTATTCTGGTTTATCACCAATGTCGATAATCCATACATCAATCTGGCGACCCTACCACATCGTCCATCCTTAGACTGTCATTGCGAACTTTCTTTATTCGCCTTCACAATCCTCGTTCCCCGTGTACGTTTAATGTTTCAATAATCACAGTCCTCAGATAGCGTACACTTCACCACGACCTTAATGGGTCACTGGTTGATTGAATTATACGGGTCTCAAGTCAGTCCAAGGCTGCACTTGTCATACCACAGGGTTTTCTTCTATCAATATTCGGAGGTATAACTCGCCCTTCACCAAGCCCATGAAGCACGCAAGTCTTACTTACTCATGAAGTCACAATTCACCCATAATTTTCTGTCCGTTACTAGAAATCCAACACAATGCACTCTCGAACATGTTTTTCACATTGAGATCCAACTTTAAACATGTGTAGTGAAAGATTTTCCTCGCCATTCATCACACATTACCTGCCTTTACATCGATCCTTATCAATTAGAACCTTTCGACTCACTGAGGGACCATTACATCTCAGAGATCAATTTCCTAGTTCTCGCTTGCTCCTTTGCGAATGTCCATCTAGTCATTACCAGATCAAAAGAAAATCGACAGCAACTTAACTTCAGACTTATACAATCCACAAAATGCTAGTCGTCTTAATACAAACCCATGTTCATAAGTCTCATCCATAAAAAGATCTTTTCAAACTCAACTAGCTACGGGTAATCTATAACTAGAACATCTTATCGCAAAAGTCACCCTACTCCTAGTAGAGTCAATCCTGATTGTCCTGCTAAGCATCTTCTCGCGGTCGTCCTTGTTGCGGCAGCGATGCTTGGACCGTCCTCTTTCTCAGCGGGCAATCCTTCACTCGGTGACCTAGCTGGCCACATCCAAAAGCAAGCTCCTATCATATAAGGGCACGGAGCTATTCTATGCCTCTGCTTACAAAATCGACACTTACTAATGGGGTTACGTGTGGGCTTGCCCTCGGCGTCTGGTGGAATGTGGGGCTTGTTGCTATACATCGGCCTTTTCCCTATCCATCGATTATCCTTGGCAGAAGGCGCAAATCGGTATCTAGATGTGATTGCCCTTTCATCCATGCTCCTCTCCATAGATTGGGCCATTTCATACAATTCGCCATAACTCTTAAGGTTCAACGACACCAGTTGATCCTTAATCTCAAGCTTCAATCCCTCGAAGCTGTAGAAATATTCTCATCCTAATCACGAAATCTCCAGTTGCCCGTGGTGCATACCTTGACAGCTCGGCAAACTTTGCCTCATACTCCTCTACTATCATTTGACCCCATCGAAGCTGTAGGAATTCAGCCATCTCTTTCTCTCGCATACAAGCCATAAAATATTCACCATAAAAGGCTTCAACGAAGGCAGCCCACACTGCGACCATACATTCGAGGAAGATCTTTCCTTGCGTGACTTTCCACCACACGTTAGCATTACCTTGTAGTTAGTAAACAGCTAGCGTCACATTTCCTCTTCGGAGCATCTCAGCAGGGCGAATGCCTTCTCTATTTTCATAATCTAACAAATTGCAGCCTCCAGATCCCCTACTTCTTTAAACTTTGGTGGCTCGAGGTTCAAAAACTGCTCCATCAATTCAAATATCGACCGCACACCTTTCTTGTTTCTAGATAATTGTCTTCACGCAAAACGGCGATGGCGGATGCATTAGCTTGACTCCTCATTTGTTGTCCAACTACAACTCCTAAAGTTTCCAACGCCTGCAGGATCCCGTCCACTCTAGGATCTTCTTGAGTTGTCCTTCCACAAGACACCCTCTCATAACGGTTGCTCATTATACAAGAGACTTACGAAGTCCTGTCCACCCTAGGGAACATGTAATAAGATTACCAACATTTAGTCAAAAACATAGGTAACAAGCACATGCAAAAAGCTTATGATCCTACTAACTATCCAAAATCCCAACGCTCCTTATCACTCCACCAATGACCATATGGATCAACTGACCTTGCTCTGATACCACCTTGCGTCATCCCTACCAATTCACCCTTAGGTCACGAAGGATAACGTCCCAAGCGCGTTATCGACTTAATAACTAAATACGCATGCGGAAACGGTTTACTCCCAAACAACATATAAACAAACACGGATAGAACAGCATGAGCCGATCACCAAAGCAATTCATCAAAAGATAGTTGTAATCATATATATAACAGCATATGGGTCTTAACCATGCTGAGCTACTAACTCACGTACACAAACCTATACTTCAGGGTGACTCACTAAGACCTCAAAAGGTTACTCGGTCGGGTAAGGCTAACTTCTCGTTTACTTCAAAATATCACTCCCACATCCTTGCCTTGGTTTCCATGAAGCTCCATCACTTGGGACCTGAAAATATTATCCAACGACGGGGTGAGAATAAATCTCAATGAATCAGGCCTAAGCTCGGTTAGAGCATGATTCGCTAGGGACATCCTACTCGCAAGGATCATAAAATCTTGTATATGCATATAACAACCAAGTACGGTCACAATATAATAATCATCCACATGCACACTTACCATCTTTCAGCCACACATAATGCAATGCTCGACTCGACTCAGCTATCATATCAGTCAATCACTCAAACAAAGCATCGCATCCACAAGTATACATAGGACACCACACGAGTCCATTTATTGACGATGATTGATGCGATTGGCGCGATTTAATGAGAGGATCCACGCGATTGGCATGATTGACTCTCACAATTAGTGTGATATCACACTCTTCCGGCAAAACCAAGCTACGCTCCTTTTCCCTCACGACAGCGACTACTACAAGCGGTGTATCCAGTGTCCCTAGCACGGCATGGCGAGTAGGCATTCCGATACGGAGCGTCGGTCTATCACAAGCTGCGACCGGCATCCGACAATCCCTGAAATTCGTACTAGCTGGCACGAGGTATGAATTGTCGTGCTTCTAGCAAGTCGTGTTGTTCCATACGATTGGTATGGTATGTACGATTGGTACAGTACGAACTTGCCAGGAAAAACCCATCATCGTTCCCTCATATGACCATACATCACATCCGGCAAACAATCAATTTTATTCTCTTTGATTTAGGCCAGATGCTCACACAAGCGTGCTTAAAGACTCGGCCCACGACCATTTTCATGCTAAAATATATCTTTTGATCTCGTACACAGTCATATGCATTTGCAGACTACCCAATAATCATCACAATCACAAATAGGACGATTAACCCCCAAACAACGATCAACATCCAATGGATATTCAAGTCAATCAATCAAGCCTTCCGAAGTAACGATCAATGCAATAAAGGCCAACGAATCAATTACAAGCACTTAAATCCGATTAAGCAACATAAAGCTCGATTCGTGCAATGGTCCTTATTAATCAATTCGATTTAAATCGTCTATCACTAACTCGTCTTTTACTTATCGCTTGCTCGCGATCAAATCATAATGAACATTCAATCAACCAATCAGTCAATTTCGTCTAACAACAATTAGCCACAGACAGTCTAATTATCAAATCTCATTTAATTGATCGCGACCATTTGTCCTAAACGTAATTGCTATCTAAATCGACCACGATTACATTACTCGAAACCCTAATCGACTAATCGAAGGCGTAATTAGCACCCTAACCAAGGATTAGGGTCAACTCACAATCTAACGAGCTCGAGCCGTCTCAATACGGGCGGCGACAAACTTGGCTCGGCTCGACTCGACAAACTCTCGACGACTTACGGCCAACTCGAATCCTTGGCTCCAAGGTTCGGCCAAGTGAGGTCCGATGGAGGCGGCGACACTCCGAGACAACAGCACTAGCTCGAGAGAGGTGGCCGGGACAGTGACGGCCAGCAGTTGAGCAGGCTCGGGACAGGGAAAAATAGAGCAGGACAATGGTGGTTTAGGGTTCTCTGGGTTTCTTGGTGGCTCGACGGGCTAGGGGAAAGGTCGGCTTGGGTCGGGGGGGCTCTGAGGAGGCCGAGAGCGGTGACGATGGCTGCTGGAGGCTGCACGAGGCCGAGGAATAGACTCGGGACAGAACCGAGCCGGACAATGGCGAAACAGGAGTGGTCGAGTCGAAATAGGGGAAGGGCCTTTCATGTCTGTGCTGGAGCTCCATGTGCGCCCGACGGCTTCCACTGGCTACGGTAGACGACCAGTAGATAGAGGAGGTGGTCAGTGAGCGGCGGAGTGGCGATGAAGGCGGCAGAGCAGTGGCTCAAGAAGTAACAGGGCGAGGAACCGAAATAGAGCACGCTCGGTTTCCACGGCTGCTCGAGAGTTTTGTAGCGGCCTTCGATGGTCAGAGTGGAGTGGAGTGGAGTGGAGATTGAGAGTCGGAGGAAGGATGGCAAGGAGGCTAGCGGCGGTTGGGAGCGGCGTCGGGGGCTATTCGACGAGGAACTCGAAGATAAAGTGAAACAGGGCAGGCGGACGTCGGGGTCTTTCCGAGGGCTCACGATGGCTGGAGACGACACCGAAGAGGTCGTGGTGGTCAGAGGGGAGCTGCAAAAGGAGGAGACGGCGTCGGGGTGGTGGTCGCACAAAAGAACCAAGGAGGAGGAAAGGAGGAACTTTGGTTGGGGGCGTCCATCGAAAGGGAGGGAGCAAAGAGAGGGAGAGATCGTGAGAGAGGAGAGAGAGGAATGGGTGGTTGGAAAAAGATGGGAAGTGATTGTTTAGTGGGATGTTGACTAGTGAGGCTCACAAGAGAGATATTTGAATATTTTGCCCTGTAGTGAATTATTAAGGGCAAATTGGTAATTCATTAATTCAGGACTGATTGAATATTTGGCTCAACTGACGAAGGGTATTGTAGGTCTTTTCACAAGTTAGGCTCGGCCAGGATTATGCTCGGGCGCGAAAATTTGAATCTTAAATCGCAGCAACTAAGATTTTCGAATCTAATCTAAACCGACTGACGTTCGGGAATCTCCGATTATCGTCTCTTCAATCCTTACGTTCCAAAATATTTTACAGACTGAAATTCAATTTAATTCCTTTTATTGAATTCAGACACTTTACAAGAGATGAATTTCTAGGGCATCACATCTTAGGTTGTTTGTGTGGTTTCTGTAGTAGGTAAATCGAGGGTGGTTTATTGAATTCAGAAACGTTCATAGATCTTAATATGTTTGGATTTACTTAAATTCACATAGACCAAGTGTGGGTTGCTAAATCCAAGTAAGGTAGCTATACCGTACCAATGATAGTGATTTAAATTAGGAAGTTCTACCGTCACACTACGTATTCAATTTGATTGCATGATGAGATTGGTTAATTAATCTTGATTGGTTAAGTGTAATCGGAATCGGATGCTCTAACGTTTTTCATTCTTGATAGAAAACCGTTGTTCTTTGCTCCTTTATATTCGAAATATCTAGATTTAGTTTGTGAATTTCTATTTTTTTTGTATTTTGGTTTGCTGCCTTGGTTAACTTATTTTTCTTTAGAATTTCGATTGCTTTGTTCAATCTTTAATTGGTTAGATAAATTTGAAAATTGTTCACCGTTGGTAAGTAATTTGATTGATCTATCTACAATCTACGTTGGAACGATACTATTATTCATCATTTTATTTTATTTTTATTACAATTATTCATCACTTTATCACGTGTTCGATACGTGCACTTGCATTGTTAATCAAAGGAGAACAATGCAAGTGCACGTATCGAACACATGATTAACAGCTGAAAAATTACTTACCAACGGTGATAAAGTTTGACCAACCTTTTTATTTTAAATTTTGATCAACCTTTTTGTTTCCTTTATTTTTTAAAAAATTCATAGAAAATCCATAAAAAGCTGAAAAATTACAAAATCAACTTTGGTAACCTTGGCCAAGCTAAAGGGACCATTTTGGATAAAAAAATATTTTTCATATTTTTCGTATTTATTATTATTATTATTTTCGAAAAATATAAAAATAAAATAAAAATCAAGAAAAGTAGTATTCGAGGTTGCAAAAATATAGAAAAATAGTCAGTATTTTTATTTTTAATTTTCTTTACTTTTGGACCTCATAAAATAGTAAAATTCAGGTTCGATTTTGGGTGTTTTCTGATCACCATAAAATTGAATTTGGCAAAAATATTAGTAATGATTAAAAGGAAAAGGAGTGAAAACATCATCATTCAAAAGGAAAAGGGAACTAATCATTTTGTCTTTGCTTTTGATTATTTTATTATTATTCTTACTTTTTAATATTTTATTTTATTATTATTTTATTATTATTTTATTTTTTATTATTATTTACTCACCTTTCCCCCTCATCCGTCGCTGGCTTCTTCTTCCTCTTCGGCTCCTTCTTCTTCCTCTTCTTCTTCTCCTTCCTCTCCCGTAGCTTCTTCTTCCTTTTCTTTTCTTCTTCTTCATGGACGCCTAAAATAGCACCCCCCCTTCCGCCGTCGTCGCTAGCCGTCGTACCTCAAAGCCGCCGTGAACAACCCAAGACCTGCGGCCTCCACCCGTTTCGGAGTTTGGTTCGGGTTTGTTTCGGATCGGGCCAAATCCGTCACCGCCAAAGCGCGCTATCGCCTCCGACGACTGCCCCGGAGTCCTACCTCCTTCCTCAGAGCTTGTGGAGCCTACGCGCCGCTGGTGGAGCTCAGAAACGGCCTCGGGTCACCGTCCCGTCGTCGGAACGTGTCCGGGCGTGTCGGAGCGTGTCGGCGTGTCGGGCCGTGTCGGGCCGTGTCGGAGCGTGTCGGCGTGTCGGAGCGTGTAGCCGTGTCGGGGCGTATCGGAGCGTGTCGGCGTGTCGGAACGTGTAGCCATGTCGGAGCGTGTCGAAGCCGTGTCCGAGCCGTGTCCGAACGTGTCGGAACAGTGTCGGAACAGTGCCGGAACAGTGTCTGAACAGTGTCCGATTTTGATTTTTTTTTTTTTTTAAAAAAAAAATCATTTTAGTCTTAATTTGTGAAATTGACTATTGACATTCTAATGGCGATCGACAGGTAACGGGCATGGAGATGGTCGCAGGCTGGGGCTGGGCGATTGAAGGTCGGTGCCCAATCCGGTATATTTTACGTACCCGATCCGTATATCAGAGTTATTTTTCTAAAATATTGCCATTATAGACTTGATTTGCATGTATTTATTTCAATCTAGTAGTTAGCTTCTTTATTTGGTTAAGTGTGGTATGTTGTCAAAGAAAATATTTTCAGAAAATATTGATAATAAAAAAATAGAAAAATCTAAAAAAAAATGGAAAATCAAAAGAAAAAATAAAAAAAAAAATTGAGAAAAATTGCAGAAAATTCCTAAAAAAATTTTAAAAATTTTCCAAGGTTAAAAATGACAAAAAATTGATTTGTTTTCATTTTTGGGATTTTCTCCCATTTAATCCAAAATGACGATTTCACCCCTCAAAGGGTAAATCGTCTTTGATATTCCAATGAATTGTGGAAATTGCTTAGAATTTGGCAATGGGCCAGATAGGTGGCTAAACCTTATGTCTAAGATTTCCACGTTTCATTTCCATTTTTAGAAAATGACGATTTTACCCTTCGAATGGTAAATCGGTTTCTAAAATTCCAGAAAATCATGAAAATTGCAAAAAAAAAAAAGGAAATTGGTCAATTGAGTGACCAAACCTATTTTTGACTTTGTTTTCCTCCGGATTCATTCCGAAATGATGATTTTGTCCTTTTTGGGCAAATTGTCCCCTTTGTCTCAAAATTACGATTTTGCCCCTGATGGGCAAAATCATGTCTAAATCATTCCTAAGCCTGATTGATGCTTCTCAGGCCAATATGGCCTTATTAGGAATGCCATGTGATTTATTTGTACATTTGAATTCATTGATTTGTGCACTTTATTATTGATTCTGATTGCTAGGATAATCATTCCTATCTGCATGAACTCCTAGATTTTGGACTCGTACCCCACTCATCTGCATGAAATCTTAAGTCAGAAAAACTCAGTCAACTTAGGTACCGAAAGGGCGTCAACTCTGATAGTTGACGTAACTAAGTCCCCGAACCCATTTCTCTGGTTATCGCAGAATTGAATAGAAACTCCCGACTATTCAATAGGGTGGTCCAATCATACCCTCCAAAAAAATGATTGGTGGCGACTCCATGGCATGCACACTTAGCACATGTCACCAGACCACACTGAAGGTCGACTATGCATACCTCCGTTGCGATTTGGGTAACGGACCTTGGGAGAGGCCCGCGTCCGACCAGACTGGACGGCCCATTAGCCCTCGAGAGCCCACGGCGAATCTCGATAGGGTCGCGACAGACTGGCGACTCCACTGGGGACTTTAGAGAACTTGAGCCGATTAAAAAGTTGATTGATTTTTCTAACATGTTTTATGCAGATGCCCTTCAAGGTGAGGTACGTACTTTAACCCTTGAGGTGTTAAATGTTTTTGCAGATTGGAGAAATAAGGGGTGGAGTACTTGTTAACTCTGTTTTATGCAGGTAGGAGTTTTGGATGTATGATTGTGTGGATGTTTATATTGAAGCGGTGTTTTCTAAATGAAATGCAGTTTATTGCTTTAGCACGACACAATGAACACACACAACCGCGCCTAAAACCTCGGGCGCCCTCTTTAGGAAAACAATAGAAGGAATTGAAAATGGAATCTCCGTGGGGAAAAACATGGGGTAATCCACTTTTCAATTCCGCTCACTTCGAACTATGGATCGAGTCCCAATGCAACGATAGTTGTGCAATGGAATCGGCTCTTTCTAGAACTCGAGGTGGGAACCTTGACCTTAGGTGCCAAATCCTTTGATTTTTAGAAGTTTTATCCTCACTTGTCTCATGTGCATGTCTTTAGATGGTTGGTATATCTAAAACCACCTAAAAAAAAAAAATCGGTGATCCTGGAGTCACATCTTGAAGACTGGAACTGGGGCATCTCCAAGTGTTCGGATCACATTCCTTTGATTGATTTGACATTCTTAGTTCTCTTGTATAAGATTAATTTTGCTGAGATCCTCTATATCTCGTCCCTTAGATTGATTGTATTAGGGATCTATTTGTATTGTATACATCTTGATAAGGCTCATTTCTATTGAAAATGGGGGCAAATTCCCCAAACCTGTGGAGCATAGTGGAATTCGTCCCTTCAGTGCAAAATACATTTGGCCACAGAGCCACTCGTTTGGTGAAAGGACGTATCGTTCCTAATTGATTTTTAATCAGATCTGGGGATAAGTTTTTCTGCATTTTTTATCTCAGGTGATAAAAGAGACAATGCGCCCAAAAGCTCATGCATTCAAATGACAAAACATACGTCGCCCAGCTGGGGCAAATGAACCGTAGGCGTTGCAAATACCTTCAAGCACGGATGGAGGAATTTGTAGATGTTGTTCATGTTGGGATCCGCGTAACACGTACGGGTAAAAATAAAATTAGTAAACGCAGCGGAAATAAATAACAACCCATACATGTATCTCCAGAGGCGTACTTCGTGCATTTCAATCGAAAAATCACAAAGCACCAAAGGGAGTAAATTCACTACCTCTTGTAGCGTGCTTGAAACGGAGGTGTCGGTTCGATGTTCTTCGATCTCAGCCCCACAAGTGTCGGGCCTCTAGTTCAGACACACCACCAATTGACGAACGGGAGACGACTAATAATTCCACAACAATTGTGCTAGCAATATGCGGAATCAATATTCCAAACCAATTTACGGAATCAATATTCCGAACTTGGTATATTTTGGTCACTCAAAATTATGAGAATATAGAGAGTGTTTGTGTTCTTCTCTCAAAGCTCTCAAAAATCTGCTCACTCTACAAATGTGCTAACCTTAACCTCAAAACTCTTGCCATCCTTTTATAGCCAAAAACACCTTCTAATAAATTGTATTATAAAATAGCACTAACATATAATAAATGCTTTCTAAAAATAGCACTCACAATTTATGATAAATAAATGCCATATAAAAATAGCACTAACAATAGCACTCACAATTTATAAATAGCACTCACATCTTATGATACAAAAATGCTATTTAAAAATAGCACTAACAATTATAAATGCTATCTAAAAATAGCACTCACAATTTATCATAAATAAATGTCATTTAAAATTAGCACTAACAAATATAAATGCTATCTAACAATAGCACTCACAATTTATCATAAATAAATGCCATTTAAATTTAGCACTAACAATTATAAATGCTATCTAACAATAGCACTCACAATTTATAATTAGCACTAACATTTTACAATACAAAAATGCTATTTAAAAATAGCACTAACAAAGGTGTTAAAAATAATAATAACCATTATTATTATTACAAGAGTTAAAAGAGGTTACCAAACAATACAATACGTATAACGTACAAATACGTAGAGCATACGTGTACATCGTATATACACGTGCAAGTGACCAAAAAGAGAAATAAAATTAAATCTCATTTAATTTAATTTCAACCCAACTAATTGGTATAATTGCAAATAAATTTGCAATGTCGTCTTTCCACAATGCGTTGTCATGTATTGGTTAAGGTGTGTGACATTCCTAGGTTCATCACCGAGCTGGCAGTAAGACATGTACTAACACATTAGTACTTCCAAGAGAATTGATTGTCCCGATCATCCTCTAGGTCCTACAAGCCACGAGTGACATCTAGCAATATGTCATGGCTACCCAGACAGTGTGAATTCTTTTTAAGAACATTATGAACCTGTCAGCTTTGGCTACAGTGTAATTCAATCCTTCTGTCTAACTATGTCCCGATCGAACAAAGGCCATGGAATATTTGTCAAGCCACCAATTCGATCATATGTACAAATCTAACTTGACATGCATTTATATGAGACATGAACATTTCATTCTCAATCATAACCCCGGCCGAGGATTTCAATGCATTGTTACAATTAGATCACATAGGACATCATACCTTTATTAATAAGGAGACAGATTCCATATTGCGTACACATGTGACTTCGTATGTGCCTGAACTACGACCATCAAGTACAGAGACGAATCAACGACCCGCCAATATGCGCACTTGTGAACCATAGCCATTTATCACACAAGTCAACACTGTACCTCAGGTCTAAGGATTATTTACACAAGACCAAAGCATGAACGATTAGACATTGACCACGCAAAAAGCTTCCATGTCGCTAATCATTCAATACGTGTCACGTTCAGTGAACTTGTCCGATACAAGCACCTATGTTCTAATTCGGATATCGCAATACCCAATGACTTGTGACTCGTCATTCCCTTAAGTATCTGATACTTAATTATGAAGTTAAGAACATACCGACCTCAACAGGATCATTGATATCCATTCAATAATCCATTGATCGGGAACTGTTTTAAAGATTCAGTCTAACCGTAAACCTGTCACACATATTCTCAACGTCTTAAGAATAGGTTCGGTTGCAACTGATCTTATGGATTTTATTCATTTATATTTGGACAAATGAATAAATACGTCTTTGCCATTGATAATAATCAGAAGTACAACGGATATACCCAATATGTAACTATTACATAATTGCTTTAGGGCATATCTCTAACAATCTCCCACTTGCACTAAAGCCAACTAGTTTGGTACCTCAAACCCATTTTATCAAGGTGTCTTTCAAATAAAGACTGAGGTATTGCTTTAGTAAATGGGTCTGCCACGTTTTCCGCTGAGGCAATTTTCTGCAAGGCGATATCACCTCTCCCAACTATTTCTCTGATGAGATGGAAGCGTCTCTCTATGTGCTTGGATTTCTGATGAGACCGTGGTTCCTTAGCTTGAGTTATAGCCCCATTGTTGTCACAAAACAATGTAATCGGCTGCTCAATGGAAGGAACTACCCCAAGTTCAGAAATGAACTTCTTCATCCAAACAGCTTCCTTTGCCGCTTCAGAAGCAGCTACATACTCTGCCTCAGTAGTGGAATCAGCAGTTATGCTTTGTTTGGAACTCTTCCAACTAACTGCACCACCATTGAGTGTAAAAACAAACCCAGACGTAGACTTAAAGTCATTCGGGTCTGATTGAAAATCAGAATCAGTATACGCTTCAACTTTAAACTCTCCTTCTCCGTATATCAAGAATAAATCCTTAGTCCTTCGTAAGTACTTCAGGATATTCTTGACAGCTATCCAGTGCTCTTCCCCTGGATCAGACTGATATCTGCTAGTAACACTTACAGCATGCGCGATATCAAGTCGCGTACATAGCATAGCATACATTATGCTTCCAACAGCGGATGCGTAAGGTATATTTGCCATCCGCTGTCTTTCTTCAGGAGTGTTGGGACACATCTCCTTGGAAAGACGGATTCCATGCCTAAAAGGCAATAATCCTCTTTTGGAACATTGCATGTTAAACCGTGTTAACACTTTATCTATGTACGTAGATTGTGAGAGGCCAATCAATCGTCTCGATCTATCTCTATAGATCTTGATACCTAAAATATAGGTTGCCTCTCCTAAATCTTTCATGGAGAATTTCTGTGACAAGAATAGTTTGATCGATGATATCATCGGTACATCATTCCCGATCAAGAGTATATCATCGACGTACAAAACTAGAAACGCAATTGCGCTTCCGCTGACCTTCTTATATACACATGATTCATCCGGATTTTTAATGAAGCCAAACGATTTGATTACTTCATCAAAACGGATGTTCCAACTTCTGGATGCTTGTTTGAGTCCATAAATGGATCTCATAAGCTTACACACCTTTCGACTTTCACCACAAGATTCAAAACCCTGTGGTTGTTCCATATAGATATCCTCCTCGAGGAAACCATTTAGAAAAGCCGTTTTGACATCCATTTGGAATATCTCATAATCAAGGTGCGCAGCTATAGCCAACATAATCCGAATAGATTTCAGCATGGCTACAGGTGAGAAAGTTTCGTCATAATCGATCCCTTCTTTTTGACGATACCCTTTCGCCACCAGTCGTGCTTTGTAAGTTCCAACTTGACCATCAGCGTTTATCTTCCTCTTGAAGATCCATTTACAGCCAATTGGTACAATACCATCGGGCAGATCAACTAGAGTCCAAACATCGTTGGAATACATTGAATCCATTTCGGTTTGCATGGCTTCTAGCCATTTACCAGAATCGATGTCCAACATCGCCTCCTCATAGGTGCTTGGATCACTCAATTGATTACTATCATTCATAATGAATAGTGACTCAATATTTTCAACCGAGTGTCCATAGCGAATAGGTATACGAGACGTTCTCGCACTTTTCCTAAGAGGTTGTGTATCAGAAGCTCCCACTGAATCAGAGATCGGTGTCTGAACTTGGTTATTTGATACTTCATTATTATCTTCTTGTAAGACTATTTTCCGCCCAGCACCACCTTCCTGAACGAACTGATTCTCCAGAAAAGAAGCGTGCCTGCTGACCGAAACTTTTTGGTCAGAGTGAAAATAGAAATAATATCCAAGAGTTTCTTTTGGATATCCAATGAAGCGACCATGTTCAGACCTTGCCTCCAATTTTTCTGTTCTCAGCTTCTTGACAAAAGCTGGACAACCCCAAATCTTGATATGATTAAGACTTGGTTTCCTACTATGCCATATCTCATAAGGCGTAGTTGGAACAGATTTGGATGGCACTCTATTCAGTAAATATGCAGCTGTCTCAAGGGCATATCCCCAAAGGGACATAGGCAAATCGGTGTAGCTCATCATAGATCGCACCATATCTAATAAAGTACGATTTCTTCTTTCAGATACACCATTATGCTCTGGAGTTGCAGGAGGTGTCCATTGTGATAAAATGCCATTATCTTTAAGATAATCCAAGAATTCAGTACTAAGGTATTCACCTCCTCGATCCGATCGAAGAGCCTTAATACTTTTTCCTGTTTGTTTCTCAACTTCATACCTAAATTCCTTGAACTTTTCAAAGGATTAAGATTTATACTTCATTAAGTACAAATAGCCATACCGTGAACAATCATCGGTAAAGGTAATGAAGTAAGAATAACCACCCCTAGCAGTTTCATTAATTGGTCCACATACATCTGTATGTATCAATCCTAGTATGTCAGCAGCTCGCGCACTATCTCCTACAAAGGGCGCTTTGGTCATTTTTCCTAGAAGACAAGCATTACAAGTCGAGTATGGTTCAAAACCAATTGGATCGATATATCCATCATTACTCAACTTGTTAATCCTATCTTCTCCAATATGACCTAATCGAAGATGCCAAAAATACTTTGGATTTGGAGTATCTCTAGGGCGTTTATTGGTTATGGCATTTACATCATGATTATTTTGCTTATTGGTAATCGTATTACCGGACATTGTAATGGTATAGAGATTATTCATTAATAATCCAGAACCAACACACATTCTATTATAATAAATAGAACACACATCATCAGCAAAAGAAAATTCATAATTTTCTTTGCCCATACGAGGTATAGAAATGATGTTTTGTATAGCATTCTTATAATGCAAACAGTTCTTTAAAACCAAAACATGTCCTGAAGGCAAACATAAACGAAAAGTCCATATAGCTAATGCAGCAACTTTTGCCCCATTTGCAAATGTAAGGACAACCTCATTTTGCCCCAGCATCCTGCTTATTTCCAGATTCTGCAAAGACATACAAATATGTGACGTTGCAGCAGAATCTAGAATCCATAAGCTAGACTCAGCACTAACCATAAGATTAGTTTCAATAATCATAGACACCATACCTTCACAAGGTTGGTTCTTTGGCTTGACCTTCAAGCTTGCGAGGTACTTCTTACAGTTCCTCCTCCAGTGCCCCATGACACCACAATAATGACATTGCCCTTTTTCAATCTTGGGTTTTGATTGCACAACAGCTTTCACAGGCTTCTTCCATTTCTTTTTCTTCAAAATAGTCTTACTATTTGAAGAAGAAGCCTTAGCCAAAGCCACAATGTTTGGTCTTGTATTGTGCATTTCCTTCTCATAAATTACCAGCATGCTATGTAACTCAGCAAGAGTTTTTTCCATTTTATGCATGTGGAAGTTTTGAACAAAACTAGAGAAGGAATCGGGTAAAGATTGGAGGATCAAATCCACAGCTAAGTCATTGTCCATGACAAGATTCAGCCTAGCCAATTCTTCTATGTGCCAGATCATTTTCAAGACATGATCATTAACAGATGATTTCTCAGTCATCCTCATGCGGTACAATGCTTTAGATATCTCATATCTTGAGGTTCGACCATTCTCATCAAAGAATTCCTTTAGATGCAATATGATCGACCTAGCATCTACCATTGCTTCATATTTTTTTTGAAAATCATTGTTCATTGAAGCAAGCATAAATGACCTAACTTTTAAGTCATCGTCATGCCACTTATCATAAGTGATACGTTCCTCTTGGGTCCCACCCTCAGGAAAAGAGACTGGCATATTTTCATCAAGCACATACCCGAGTTTTTCATAATTGAGAACAATTCTCAAATTCCTTACCCAGTCGGTGAAATTGGGACCAGTCAAACAATTCTTGTCTAGTATTGAAGCGAGCGGGTTTGTATTCACCATTTTTCAGAGTAATTTATATCTGTGCAGAAAATAAATTGTTAGCCGTTGTCTTTCAAAATAACTATTTCATTTTGGCCTTTAAATGAAATAGATCCTCCCACTAAATTTATACACGGATCCCATACTCCTTAAAATGAGAAACGGTAATCTTTGTTGGGTAAAGATTACTAGCGGGGATTGGAGTCCCACGAGCTCATAGTCCACCTCACCTAACAGTTATTGGTGTTCTATAAACTTAGTGAGTGAATCAACTTATTCAACGCATCATATGCGAGTCCCAATCATAACTTTGGCTTCTAGATCATGAAAGTCTCACCTGACAGTTATTGACTTCATAATCGTAGTTAAGTCTTACCCATCGTCTCATGTAAGTATTGAAAACACAAACGATCCCCTCACCTAACAGTTATTGAAAATCGTTTGGTCTCAACCCCACAACATCATATGCTTAATGGATTGGTCCACAATTATAAATGACAATTGACCCATATGTATCCATAACCGATCAATCAACCACTATAATATAGGATCAAACCACGACGATGGAAGGCCACGAGTCCGAAACCCGTCACGACTTAATATATATTAAAGGAGATTTTGAGTCGTTTATAGGTCTCACTTTGCACATTAACCGGTTTAACATGCTCATGAATTATCGGTCCTGCATTCGCGTACGCAGGTCGTGCGCTCGCGCCCAAGTTTCCACTTGTCGAGCCTTCGTTGGGGTTTGGGATTTGCACCCCCCCTACGCGTGCGCGCGAGGCATAGCGCATGTAATATGAGAGTTACCACTTTAAAGGAGTGTAACTCTATATAAAGCATTCCAAGACCTTCCTCCTTTTCAATGTGGAACTAGTGCACTTCACTTCCCACTTCCAACTCAATGGTGTTCTTTGAGAAACAATTTCTCATTCACTCACCCATCAAAATACCTCATATTTTCTAACAATCCCCCACATGAATGAAAATTATTTTTGGTTTTGACTCTGTGATAGTGTTCAACAAATGAAACCTGCATAGGATAGGTAGGTATCACCCTTTGAACCTTCCCTTGTGAAAGTATATTTAATTTACCAGCTGTCCAGTAGACATGATGTCCTTGAACTATCATGCTTTCTTAGTAAATGACACATACACTTCACACAGGAATCATCTAAACGTTTGTTCAGTTCTCATGAGTATGTTCGTTTTGGCCATGAACATCGTCCTGGTTCTGCGAGATTTCTAAAGAATTCAGCCCTCAATAATTCTCCTTTGAAGCGGCCCCACTTCTCTCTCACATAGGTGATTACTTAATCGTGAGTAATTGGTTTAGTCCACTTAAGAATCATTAAAGCATAATTGCTATCCTTTTCCTGATAAACCCCCACAATAATTGATTTTTCTCCACATATGTGAGGGATATCAAATCACTGTTTCTTTTATAGGAATGGTTTGAGGGATAGACCATCACAGTGATATCATTCAGTTCATATAATTAGGTTGTCCCTTTGAACCTAGATCTTGGGATCTCCAGTCAGCTAGGTTGGGTTTTCCTTTATATCAACTTTCCTGTAATAGGCTTCAGTCACATTCCTACTGTTGACTTTTCAACTAACTCTTTGTTTAACCCTTTGGTTAGCGGATCCGCAATATTATCCTTTGACTTTACATAGTCAATAGAGATAATTCTAGTTGAGAGTAGTTGTCTAATGGTATTGTGTCTACGACGTATATGTCTAGACTTACCATTATACATGTTACTTTGTGCTCTTCCAAACGCAGATTGACAATCGCAATATATACAGATTGATGGCACAGGCTTTTGCCATTTTGAAATATCCTCTAAGAAATGGCGTAGCCATTTAGTCTCTTCACCACATTTATCCAAAGCTATAACTTCGAATTCCATTGTGGATCTGGCTATAACAATTTGTTTATAGGATTTCCAAAAGTATGGCTACATCTGCTAATGTGAATTCATATTCACTAGTAGATTTTGGAACTTCTACTTTTGCAAGACACCCCCACACTCGTAAGCATTTGTAGGATTATCTCCTATCTTTCCACAGCTCATAAGGGGTTATATCATCTTTATTTCGAGGTATTGCATTATTTTCAACTTAGGAAGGAAATAATGCTTCACAAGGTCAACAAATGACTTGTTATTGCCCTAATTCATGAAATTGTCAATTACATAGGTTAGGTTACCATCACTGTTGATTTTCTTCAACAATCTTAATTTTCCCATTTCCCATGAGGAATAGTCAGAGGATCGGCCGAATCCATTTCTGACTTTATATTCTAAATGGACATAGTTCCATTTTCAAGCAATTGCTTTATCACATCATACTTCAAGCGGTCATGTCTCTTTCTACCATTGAAAGTTTTTTCTCTTTGCAATGGCTATTGCCACTTGGCAATCACAATGCATAGACATGTAAAGTGCCGATTTCATTTCCTTGAGCAATCCTCAAGTTATCAAGATAACATATTTCCTTTCGCGCGCAAAGCCTCTATTGAAGGTTTTGTGCTCAAAATCTCTATTGAGCTTTTCCATTCAGAGCCTCTATCGACCGTTTTATCGTTTAGAGTCTCTATTGAACTCTTTACGTTCACTGCCTCTATTGAACTCTATTTTTGTTCAAGGCGTCGATCACGTTTCAAGCAATTTCCTCCGCATAGAAGGGGAAGAATTGCTTTTTGAAACTGAGCCTCATATGCCTCCCATATCTTGATATGGTTGGCCTTATCATTGCTCTTGGTATATCACCACAGCAACACATTTTCCAAATACAAGGGTACGATGTTCACACGCACCTTGTCATCCCTAGCTCATTGGGTTTCCAAGTATCGATTCTCCTCCTATAGGAAGTTGTCCACATACTTGGAATTTCTTGAGCCTTCGAGTTTCTCGGGCCAAGGGACATTCACTCTATGCGGTACGGGGATTGCCCCGTTCACACGCCTAGAATCAAGCATGGCCATCTTGACCTGTAGCTCGGTCCAAGGATTCACTCAAGTACATTCAATCAACCTGAATCTCATGCAAGATCACTTGAATTTCTTGCACTTGATTGATCACAGTCTTAGAATCCACCGTCATATAATCAAGGAATCGTCCGACAACTAATTTCTTTGCTCCGGTATCCTCTGTTTTATATTTTCGATTAAGGATTCTTATAATTCCTTTGACGTCCTTATTGTACAATAGACATTGCACAATGAGTCATATAAGCCATTCATGACATAATTCCTACATGGGAAGTCAGAATGCTTCCAAACCTCAATAGCGTTAAAGGTTTGCTTATCCGTTTCTCCATCGGATACCTTAGGAGGTTCCTCAGTTAAGAATCTCGCAAGATTCAAAGTTGTTAAATAAAACAGCATCTTTTGCTGCCATCTTTTAAAGTTCGATCCGTTGAACTTCTCAGGTTTCTCACCATGGTAAACAGAAACGGTGGCAGAGGCAGCGGATGATCCAGGCAGAGGCATATGGACAGTAGAGGCAGAGATAGTTTCAGGCAGAGGCAATTGCACAGCAGTGACAGAGCCTTTGGTAGTCTCGTCGGCAGTCACATCAAGAGCTTCTTTTCCAGTAGCCATCGAATTCAAGATACGAAATTCTGTCTTAAGATTGTTGGAGGGTATTCACAATGGCACTGGCTAGAAGAACTTATAATCAAATGGCAAATGCACAAAATTAACTTTGGCAGAAGCACAAACTCTGAGTCGGTAGAAGCACAACACTAGATCGGCAGAAGCACAACACTAAGTCGGTAGAGGCACAACACTGGATCGGCAGAAGCACTAGCTCGATGAACAGTACATCCGCTGATATTAGATCAGAACTAAAACACACTGAAATTACAATGACAAGTCTAAAAATTGAAATTGACACAAATACCGAGGCCTGTCTACACAGTTTCCTTAAGACAGATTCGTCCACTCCCGTATGTGCTTTGAGGTTTCGTGAGCGTCTGTCTCCCAGGATACAACGGTATAACAGCTACAAAGGCAAGCACAGCACTCCGGAGCTTTCGGCGAACTTGACCAAACGCGAACACTATCAAAACCGATGCAGATGCAAAGAATAGAAAAAGATGGAAGTTTTTCTTTTTGAAAATCTCTCTCTTCGTTCGTTTCTCTGAATGGGAGGTCATACATAGACATATATATAAGGTCAGTGGAGGCATTTCGGAAACAAGAAATAACGGCTAAATAAATCTGCCGTTATAACTTTAATTATGTAACAGCAAAACCATAACGGGTAGAACCATAATAGTAGAGCCGCTATGCTTCTGTTAACGGCAGAGCCATAAATGACAGAATCGTTATGCTTCTGTTAGCGGCAGAGCCATAAATGACAGAACCGTTATGCATTCAATTCTGTAACGGCAGAGCCATAACGACAAAACCATTACGAGTTAATGCTATTAACATGCTCAACAGCTGTTACATAAATTGAGTTGGAAAAAATTAAAACTGAAGGCAAAAATAGGCTTGTCGCAGGGCCCATTTTCTGTCCTGCATTCGCGTACGCAGGTCGTGCGCTCGCGCCCAAGTTTCCACTTGTCGAGCCTTCGTTGGGGTTTGGGATTTGCACCCCCCCTGCGTGTGCGCGCGAGGCATAGCGCATGTAATATGAGAGTTACCACTTTAAAGGAGTGTAACTCTATATAAAGCATTCCAAGACCTTCCTCCTTTTCAATGTGGGACTAGTGAACTTCACTTCCCACTTCCAACTCAAGGGGTGTTCTTTGAGAAATAATTTCTCATTCACTCACCCATCAAAATACTTCATATTTTCCAACAAGACCGGCGTGATTTCACCAAATAGAAGTCAATATAATCCATCACGTACTCTATGCAAGGGAATGAGTAAAAAAACCAAGCTCAAGCATAGTCCCACCTAGACATGGCCAAACGGAACCGCGGACCTGGAACCGGCCCGTTGACCAGGCCCGCGGTTCCGAACCGCTTAAAAAAAAGCCATGTGGGCAGTGTTGGCTCTTCCTGGGGGGTGGGGTCCGCCCCCCCTCGGGAAGAGCCACGGCTCTTCCCCTGCCAGGCGGGGCCCCAAGGGAACGACTCTTCCCCCTGGTCGTCACCCCTGCGGGCCTTCGGGCTGTTGCAATTTCCTTAAAAAAAATTCTATAAAAACCTCTTAATCCCTCTTTATTTTTCTCACAATTTCTCTCAATTCTCTCCAATACTCTCAAGTCAAATTCTCTCAATCTGCTATTCTCTCTCAATTCCGTCTTAATTCTTTGAATCAACTTTCCGATCAATTCTCTCAAAAAATGGCAAGTGGAAGCAGAAATACTAGAAAGGGAAAGAGCCCAATGGGAGAATCTGATTATCATGTTCGTGAATATGATCCTCGTGAATACGTATGTTGGGAAGACGACGATGTTCACAATCCCAATGTCGAGCACATCGCAACGTAAAAAAGTCTTTATCCTCCTATTGCCACTGATTTCGAAGAATCATCGATAGCAAAGGAGCCGGGACGGAAGAGTCAATCCAACTTATGGCTACACTTCAACAAAGTATGGAATGAAATACCCAGCAAGTATGATATAAGCTATAAATATTGTCTGCAAACATACAAACTTGGTAAAGGAGATGGCTATGGAATATTTCGTCGGCATCTGACAAAAAAAACATCCAACGTAAGCAGGAATCGACACTAGCCAACAACAAATTTTCGGGTTCGCCAATCCTAACCCTCATCTTTTATTATGTTTCACTAATGCACTTTATAAACAAACATTAGCTGAATATGTTTCCCTTGAGCATATTCCATTTAATACTGGTGAAAATTTTAATTTTAGATATTTGGTAAACACTGCGCTGGCTTCGCAAGCACTCATATGTTCCGAAAACTACTCTTAGACGCGAACTTAAACGAGTTTATATAAAACGAAAAGATGATTTGAATTTTTTTTTTTTAGAATTCAATGGACGTGTACATATAGGTAGTGATATTTGAAGTGATTCTTGGAATATTAATTCTTATATGGGTGTCACATGCCATTGGATAGGTGATGATTGGGTTGTTCAAAAAAGACTTCTTGCATTTCGAGTTTTTCCTGAAAGGCATACGGCCCATAATATTTATAGATTAATTAGGCAAGTTTTAGAAGAATATGATTTGATTAATAAAGTTTTTTCAATTGGTTTTGATGATGCCGCCGCAAATACTGCTTCCATTCCCGAGTTAGAAAAAATGTGTAAACCCTCTTTTGGCGGACAATTTTTTCACATTAGATGTGCTTGCCATGTTTTGAATTTATGTGTACAATGTGGTTTACAAGTTCTTGTGACTTGTCTCCACCCAATAAATAGTGCAATTAGATTTTTATGGAGCTGCCCTCAACTTATGAAAGCGATGGGAAAATTTTGTAAACAAAATGGGAGAAAGACAAAAAAGTTTCCAAAAGATGTTCCGACTCATTGAAATTCTACCTACGAGATGCTTCTACAAACTTTTGATTACAAACGATTTATTATATTCCTTTATTTCGAATACAGTTCCCGATATTGCTTTACTCCCGCAACATTGGGACGTTTGAAAAAAAAATTAGATTTTTTGAAAGTTTTTAATGATTCTACTAATACTTTATCTGGTATTTATTATCCTACTACGCATTTATTTTTAATAGAGTGTGTTAATATTGCTAATATTTTTAATGAATATGAAAAAGATACTGAATTAGCTTCGAGTATTTTAGTAATGCGAGAAAAATGGTTGCATTATTATTTGAACATTCCTCTTGTCTATTTAGTTGGTATTATTTTCGATCCACGTACTAAATTAGATAGTTTATTAGATTATCTGAATGCTTATTATTATGATTGTTTACATTTGGATGAAGTAATAAATATTTCAATTATACAAGTAGAGGTTAAAAAAGTTATAGTAGCATTATATAATGAATTTTGTAATAGATATGGTTTAAGTGATAGTGGATGTGGATCTGCCCAACATAGTGTTTTAGAAAGCGATGCGAGTATTTCACTACTTAGTAGAGGGTATAAAATGCTCAAGAGTAGGAAAAAAAAAAGACATCAATAGGTAGTATTTCCGAATTAGAAAACTATTTAACAATTTCTTTTGAGTTTCGTGATTCCGAATACAGCGCAGATTTCAAGATTCTTGAGTGGTGAAAGGACCATTCAACTCAATTTTCAATTCTCTCCCTCATTGCGAAATAAATATTAGCGACCCCTTCTTCAACAGTGGCAGTTGAACAAGCATTTAGTGTTGGAGGATTAATTTTAGACCCACGCCGTTCAAGATTAAGTCCGAAAAGTGTAGGGATTTAAGCTTGTGTCGATGATTGGACAAAGGCTCAATTTCGACAACAAGAGCTGGATCGAGAACATGAATTCTTCAGTGATGACTGTGAAGATACTACCGCCACCACAACAATGGGTAGCGACGATTGACGATGAGGTAAGTTGGGGGTTACCAAAGGTAAGAGAACTACAAGGGCTTTGATTCTTCTATCCCCAAGAAGATATGCAAGCACTTAATGATAATTCATTAAATTCAAGCCCATTCATTCTCTCTCTTTTTTCCCAAATTTTATTACAATGTACAATTTGATTATAATTTATAATTTATTTATTTTATTATTTTAAAAATAAAATTAAAAGTTTGGAACCGCAATCGAAATCGGGAACCGGCCCAAAACTGCTGGTTCCTGAACCGGAACCGGCCATGTCTAGTCCCACCCCTATAAATAGTTTATGCTATAGAAACATCTCTTCACCCCCAAACACTTGAAATCAAAAAGCACGCATCCGTTCCCAACAGCACTCCATTTTTCTCTTTTGATATAATGGCAAATCTTGGCCTCTCCAAGACCATCAATGTAGTGGTGATGGTGATGGTGATGGTGATGTTGAGGGCAGTCCTTGTGGTGTTTTTCTTGCTCATGTCCACTGAGTTGGCCATTGCCGCCTTGGCCGAGTCAGTCCTAGATCTTCAACTCGGTCTGTATTTTCAATTTATTTGCATTTTTTTTTCTTATATATGTATGTACGCATGTGGGTCAGGTCTTTAATAGGCATAGAGTGTGTGTAAAATGATAATCATAGGCGTAAGATCGACATTCGTACATGTCTTAATTTCACCGTGGAAATACCATGCAAACAAGAATTGCCCTTTGTGTGTGGAATGTTTAAGATGGTATGCTTTTATTCTCCTTGAAAGAGTATGATGTGTTAGCTTTTTATATTGATATTTAGATATGTTCACTTACTTAATTACGTACTCGTTATTGCTGCATTATTTTTGTAATTTGATTTCGAATGCCAATCTTAATATCGACATTACAATGGCACACCGCTCTTTATTCGTTACGATGAGCCTAAATTTTATTTTAAAAAAAAAAATCAATCCTCAGGCCCATCTGTAAAGTAGAACGCTATACTAATGGGTTTTATGGTTGCGCCGCCCATGTTGGGCTAACCCAGCCCATAAACCGCAAGAGTAACTGACAATGGCAATTACTTACCTTTGAACATGATAAAGAACATTCTCATGTTCTTCAATAGTTCTCTCTAGGCCGCCCTTTATTCGTTACAATCAAGGTATGTTCTGAAGTCTGATATACCCATTTCGATAAGTGATTCAAGAATTTTCTAGGCATACTTTTCATGCTTCTCATATGTAGTTCATGGAATTTGTTTCCAACAAATACATTCTCTCCAAAGTGGAAGACTACACGCAGAGTTTTGCCCATCTTTTATGAAAACAATTTATGCATTTCCCTACTTTAGTAAAATAAAAATAGATAAGAATTTTGTTTATCTTGACTCATTATCGCATGTGCAGGACGCAGGCTACTCCAGGATGGCTACAATACCACCGGACGAGGAGAGTACAACTGATGAATTCATGTGATGATATCAGTATAAGGTGGTAATAAATTTACAATGTAACGGGTCTATAATTATAATCATAAAATGCCCCGGTTTGTTATGATATAATTATCTTACATTGGCAATGAGAAAAATGGCATCTCGTTAATTAAGTATTAGTCATGTATGTATGCCCATGGTGTTGGAAAAACGACACCAAGTTAGTGTCGTAATTTGTGATTGGTGTGAATTTATTCTCTCCTCGAGTCATCGATTATCGGTCGCATCCGTCGTGCATCATCGATTATGGATGGCAGAACTTACTTGCAACTTGCAAGAATGCTACATGGGCAGCATCTATGGATATGGTGAGAAACCCTCGATCGATGAATAAATTCAATGAGATCCAACAAGGGATTTAGGTGGTTTCATTATATTGTGCTACGACCTAAATTATTTTTCCGGCTGCCCCAAAAAAAAATAGAACAAAAGGGAAAGAGAAAAAGGAAAAAGAAGGAAAGGAAAGAAAAGGAAGATTCGCATTTTCGACATTAATTCCTTTGTTGTGTGAGTTTGGACTTGTACGGTCGTGAAAAAGAATTCCTGATAGGTATGTTGATTGGGTTCATCACCAAAGCTCGCACATAGACATGGGCAAATGAACCCGTGGCCCAGAACCGGACCGTTGACCGAACCCACGGTTCCGACCCGGAATCGGAACCGGCCTTCAATACGTGCCCTAAGCCACTCGGCTATCTTCATTTTGGTTGTTCATATTGGTCAAAAAAATTATAAGAAGTGAATATAATGAAGTTGCACAATCGGCTGGGAACCGCCCGGTTCCACCTTTTTTCATAACCGGAACCGGCGGTTCGGCTGAACCGGCCAAGTCTACTCGAACATAACATTATTTCCAAGGACATTGAATTGATTTCCTTTGTTTTGTTGCTTGGTGAACATCATATTCTTCTGATACCAACCGGCAAGAAAGTGTCATGCATTATTTGTTAGAATTACCTAATGTGGTCTATATTAATTAAAACTAATATATGGCTTGGTCTACTAAAGTATGACATATACTCTTAATATATAATATGGGCTGGCTTAGTGTAGGCCGAAGAGGCACGACCCTTGATGAGAGGGTCTTTGCCGAAACAACTATAAAAGGCTCAAGTCCCCCCTCTAGCCATTTGAATAAAAAATTTTAAGAACATACCCTTTCGTTCTGTGGTGGTTCTCTCATCGGCCGGCGACAAATCAAAAGGAATAGAGGAGAAGACTTGGTCGCGTGAATCCTCGACGTTCCGCATCAAGATGGATTCCAAACCAGGCATGCTCCTAATCCTTTTACATATTGACGTGTGTTTCTATTCTTGGTTATGTAGATCCCCGGCATTCTACAATTTTGTAATCTTACATTTGGTATCAGAGCCGCCTAATCGAGGATAGAAACCATTTTGTTTTTTATCTGTTTTGAATATTTTAGTTCGATGAAATTTATTTATGACCACATATTCGAATTCCTCTTGTCAATACGAGAAAAATGAGTGGTCGCACGTCTCCGGCGGACGTTTGGAACAGCCGCACGCGCCACCACGCTCCACGGCGGCAATGGCATTCGATGACGACGACAAGGCATTACTGTTCATACCCTTTTGTGCACATAAGTTCGATAAATGTTTGTTTTAAATATATAGACGGATAGTACTCGAGAATACGATCATTTTGAGTGGTCGAACTCCGCTGGAAACCATCGGACAGCGACACACGCGCCACATGCGTTGAAGGCGAGAGTACGCGTGGGCTCCACTAACGCGTCAGTTGACTTCGGTTAACCGACATGCTAACGTCATCATGATGTCAGCTTGCGGGTACGGGCGGAAACCGGACTCGACCCAATCGATCGGGTTTGGTCCGACCTGTTTGATCGAGTCAAACCGTTGACCGGTTCGACCGGTATACGGTTGGACCGGACTGGTCGGACCGGTCTTCATTTTTTTGAGTTGACGCACGTGCGTTGCACATGCGGCGCGTGGACCTCACGCGCCTGATCTTCAAACGGCGCGTGAGGGAGCGTCCGACCTCTGATCGGAGCGTGGTCAGGGGCGTTGTGTTCATATCTTTCTCCTTTACATTGTGATATATTCATATTATATGTTTGAAGCTTTTATGGTTGGTAAAATGCATAAAAAAAACCTTACATACGCGTGTTGTTAAGGGTATTTTTTGCATTTTTTTTCTTATATTTCTATACGGTTTTGGAAATACAGATGCCAGCTAATGTATATATGGCCACATATAGTTTGTGTAGAGCTAATTCATTGATATATTTCAATGAATTATTACAATATAATTAGCAAGAATGTGATTTTAAAGATATATTGCCCTATTTTAAGTTTAAAATCACGTCCATTTAATAGATGTGATACATAACATTTATATCCCTAGTGTGAGAGATTTTCAAGACTTTAATTGGGTAGTGACCGCCAAAGCGGCACACTTAGTTGAGTTTGAGAAATATCGGTCTCGCATTGTTGTAGGATGTCTCTAGTTCTGATGTGTGATCATACTCCCAAAGGAGATGATTGTGCATTAGTTCCGAGCTTGAGATGTATCTAATCCTAGTGATTCATACACCCAAAGATGGTGAGTTTGCGAAGGTTGAAAAATATTCTCATGGCTGTTGTCATATAGAGAAAATACAACTACATGTCATATATATCTGCCCAAAGGTGATTATATGATGATGTATGTACCTCTTGAATTTTAGTATTCACATGCTGCTAAATATACACATTATTTATTTTACAGTCACCTTCTCCGTAAATGGCAACTCTATTTCAATCAAGATTCTCACTGGTTCGAATTTCAAGAAATGAAAAGAAGATTTTTTATTTGAGATGGAGCTAGCAGATGTTCACATTGCTCTTACTAAAGACAAGCAAGCAAATCTTACGGATGCTAGTACTGATGCTAAGAAAGCACTTTTTGCTACTTGGGAAAAGAGCTAGGATTTGCTTATTGACGATGAAGCGATCCATCAAGGAACATTTGAAGAGCGATCTGCCAGCTGACTGCACTGCTAAGGATATGATGACAGCATTGGAAGCAAGAAATCGTGTCTCATCAAATGCTGAGATTGGGACACTTATGCAAGGACTTTTTAATATGAAGTATGATGGTGCTAGTGGTGTTAGGGATTACGTTTTGAGGATATTGGATATGCAAACAAAACTTGGGGTTCTTCAAGTTATTATTTATGATGCATGCATTGTGCATCATGCCTTGAACACTCTTCCACCTGATTTTGGGATTATAAAGACAAATTACAGCTCTCAAAATGAGACGTGGACCATTAATGACCTGATTGTTCGAGTGGTGGCAGAGGAAGAAAAACTGAAGAAAGAAAGAGGACATCTTGCCATATATGCCTCAAGTTCCAATAACAAGAAGAGTAAGAAGGTCAGAAAGCGTACTCCTAAAGGTACTTCTGAATCCACCTGACATTCTGATAGTTTAGGTCCTAAGAAAACATCCTTCAAGAAGGATGGTGTGTGGCATCCCCTGTTTACTAGATTTCTAATGATCAGAAATGGTCAAATGGGTTTTGAAGCTGACTTTTGACGCGAGGAATTGGGAATTGGAAGAGTCGCTGAAGAGGCATGGGAGATGAGGATTCGATTTACTTAGTAATATGAACGAACAATGGAGTATTAATCGAGGATTCTATTTTAAAGGACGATGATGCATTGGATAAAATTTGGAAAATCAAGATGACCATCGGATGGACCGGCTACCTATGAAATTATGAGAATTCTTGTACATAGAGCCATATACTCGAAAATTTCCTAAGTCATGTTCGGTCAATAAGAAGCTATACAAGTGGCACTCATATCCTTTCATGCATGAAGATTTATTGGCCGACCATCATAGGGAAAATGCAAGAAGGATTATTGGTTGTCAATCCTACCACAATCTAGCAAATGATTACCAACCACTTGGGGTTAGGACAAGTGGCGGCCATGTCTCAAAATTTCATGAAATTCTATTGGTCGGGTGAGTCTAGGGAAGAGGCAAGAGCATCCATTGGTCATATATCTCCTTAAGATCTTTCCCTAGATAATGGATCCTCAAAGAACTAAACAAGTGGTGCCTAAGTCCCCTCTTGCATGAGAACCCATCGGCCGATCATCCTAGGGAAAACGCAAGAGGAGCCATTGGTGGGAAGCCTCATCAAGATTTCATGGAATGACCTATCACCACTAGGGGTAATGTAAGGTGGCGTGTGACCATAGGAAAGAAGAGCATGTGAGACAAGCGTCACATTGAAAACTCCCAAAGACATGCAATAAAAAGGAACTCTTCATCTTTTCCTTTCCCCTTCACCATTTTCGACCAAGCAAAGCAAAGAGTGAGAGAGAGAGAGGCCGAGAGCAAGAAAGGAAGAAGAAGGAGAGGCGGCTCGGCGATTTCACCATAGAAGCAAGGAAGAATTCGTGAAGCTTGAGCAAGTGCAAACTTCGTGAGGCAAGAATTCCTTCAATCTTGCCATAGGATAGTTGCATCTTGAATGAATGCTATCATAGGAAGTGCGAGTTGAGTTATAATCATGTAATTCAGTTTTGTGAGTTGGAAGAGGACAATGTGGTTCTTATTTTGTTCTTTTGTGCAACCGGCGTTGGATTCGAGTCACGTAGCAAGTTCAAACGTTATTAATGAAGAATGGGCTTAGGATGTCGTGTATAAGGCAATGGTTGGTCTATTGGAAGAAATTAGGACTCGATTTGCATGTTGGATACTGAGTTGCCTTCGGTTCAGTGAAGGTTTGTTTTCTTTTCTGTTTAGCGAGTCGATTGAGGTTAAACTAGACTACCTTGCTTTACCTTATCGTGTATAACAGAGTAATAAGTTTAGACGAAGAAGAATTTTGGGTGACTCGTTGATTTGGAACAAGAAACGGACCGAATGATGGTCTCAAAGAAAGTAAAATTATGTTATGTTCGAGTGCAGTAGTAGGTTCGATTTCGTGGTGCAGCTTTGGTACTTAAGCTCAGTCTAACTTCGGTTTCTTACTCTGATGGTCGTGGATTTGTAATGGTACAAGTAGGGTAAAATGACTAGTTAAATTCAAGGATATGAAGCTCAGTCTAGAGGTAGAAACCGTGATTGTGTCGGTGAAAAATAGAATGGACTTGTGAGATGAATTGACAAATTATAAAGGAAGTGAGTGAGGTCTTCTTATTGATCTTGTGACAGGAGTCTTGGTTGAATTACTTGTTGAAACGGTCATTGGCAGTCAAATAGTTCAACTGACCCGAGAGCAACCAAAGGAGAAGTAACTATTTTCATAGCCAATGAACTTCTATCTATGACACCTTGCTCGATTGATTTTTATGATATCATTTCTCATGATCAGGTACTTGTAAATTGGCATGCTTAATTGTTGGCACAGCATTGTTATGGCATATGCAGAACTGTCATTGAGAATTTTATGCTTCATGGCCGAGCATGCATTGGTACAAGGCACATAACTGATATCCGTTGAGATATGATGAGTATTTGCTCTTCAGTGCACTGAATTGAGTTGATACCCCTGGGCTGTGTGCGGGGATTTGTACGTACTTGATGACCCTGAGCTGTGTGTGGAGTAGAGTCGTACCATGCGTCGAGGATGCCCTGGAGTTGGGGTCGCAAGTCATTGACTTGGCGATGGTGGTATGAGCGAAGAGCATGTCATATTCATCATATTCTGGCATTTCTGTATCAGATGATCTTTGATTAAATTTTGAAATGCTCCTATACTATGCTGTCACAGGATTATTTTATAGTTGTCCTAGGGAGTCGTAGGACCCCTATGGTGAGATTGAATGTTTTCTTGCTAGCCGTCCCGTTAACCCACGTTTGTGGATATATTTTCAGACTAGCATCCATGGCGGCAGTCCCCAGACGCTTTAGAGTTCCTTTTGATTATGAGTCTTATTACCGTGACATGATACATCTTGATGTACCGCATCTGAAACTTGTTGTGCATGTTCATACTATGTGGGTCGATGAGGGAGAGCCCACTTTGACTATATATCGTTGGTATGCTATCTATATACGAGTAGGTAATAGATTAGTAGGTCCTTTTTTCGAGAGTACTTTCGATGCACCCCCAGCCCCTGTTGAGCCTGTAGTTCCCGCACCTCATGTAGCTGTGCCTGCTGCTACTGCTGCTGCACCCATTCCTCCTCCAGAGCATGCTGTGCCAGAGGTGTACGTTCCACCGCCAGAGCCACTTGAGGAGTCTGAGGACGAGGAGATGTTTCTTTCTGACCAGTCTGAGGAGGATTGAGGACTGGAGATAGTTTTGGTGACTTTTTGGTATAGGCGACTTCATAGGATGATGGAGTAGCTTCTTTTGGCCATCCCAGTTATGCCTATGGATCGATGACCTGAGTCTTTTTCCTATATATATTTGTATATATGAACTCTTACTTGGTCGTGTGTTATGTTCTAGAAATAAAAGTTCTAGCTCTTATGCTATGAATGCCTCTTTTTGTCTTTCTACGTTGTTAAGTTCCTGTTGAAGTTTGTCGTGTAGTACTTGTGGCCTGTGGATCATAGACTTTAGTCTTTGATTGTTATAAGGATTGTCACGCCCCGCGTCCTACACGAGCGCGCGAACATCCCTTCTATGGTCTTTCATCGCGATTTACCCCAGGATCGAATCGTCTAACGATACGCTCGCAGAATCAAAATGCACATGCGGAAGCGATGAATAAACTCCATACATAAAACTTTGACAAGATGACTTAGGACATAAAAAGGTGCACTCCTTACTATTGGCAAATACACTTCAAAGGTTACAGTCGTCCAATACCCATGATTCAATTCTAAATCCACAATTGAAAGTAAAATTTCTAAGACCATAAGTGAGTTTATATCCATTCTCTCCACATCACTTCTTCGAATGACAATCCATGGCACCCTCGGGTTTCCATCGCCTAGGACCTGAAAATGTTGGTCCCACAACGGTGTGAGATAAGATCTCAATAAGCTAACCCTAAACCCAAACTAGGCACTTAGTACTTCCAGACACTACCTAACACATACAATGACCAATAAATCATGAATAAAGCAATTGGCGCATGATAATTCAAATAAGGCGGAGGCATAGTAACATTCTTGAGTCCAGGCTAAACTTCATACTTTGGCACTTAGTTAATCATATCATAAACAGTGTACTCATACTTGATATCACCATAAATCCCATAGTCAAGCCCGCGTCATAAAGGCGCCTCAGGCATTTCTCATCACTTAACCCGCGTCATAAAGGCGCATCAGGTATTCCTCAATGATTAACCCGCGTCATATAGGCGCATCAGGTATGTCTCATTACTTAGCCCGCGTCATAAAGGCGCATCAGGCATTCCTCAATGATTAACCCGCGTCATATAGGCGCATCAGGTATTTCTCATTACTTAGCCCGCGTCATAAAGGCGCATCAGGCACTTCTCATCACTTAGCCCGCGTCATAAAGGCGCCTCAGGCACTTCTCCTCAGTCAACCCCGCGTCATTTAGGCGCATCAAGCATTAATCATAACTCAATCCCGCGTCATATAGGCGCCTTAGGATTTCTCATCCAATAAGCTCATGCTTAAAAACAAGTACGACTGAGTAAAATCGATCGAGCAATTTAACCATTCACGGCATCAATCATTATTTTCGTCACGTGGTCATTATCATATTAATACAGTCATTTGCCAAATAATCCACGTAAATATTCCACGTGTCAAATAATCCACATAACAATTAATCTACGTGCCAATTAATCCACGTAAATATTCCACGTGTCAAATAAATATTCCACGTGTCAAATAATCCACATAACAATTAATCTACGTGCCAATTAATCCACGTAAATATTCTACGTGTCAAATAATCCACATACCGAATAATCTACGTGTCAATTAATCCACGTAAATATTCCACGTGTCAAATAACACCCAAGGCCGAATATACTTAGGGTAAGATAGATCAATTTCGCTTGTTAATGCATCAACCTCATCATGGCCGAATATACATTTAGGTCTAATCAAGAATTCAAGCAACCCAAGCAAGCGATTCTACGACAAGGAACATTTCTATGCGAACTTGCCTTCCACGGACCGATTCTAACCAAACCCTTAGCATCACAAATCATCAACAAGCCACAATTTCAAGACATGAAACTACACGGCAACTTTGAATCCTCAAGGATAGGCTCGGCAAGCTTAGCTTCATTGGGGGTTTGCTCATGGAAACTACTCAATAACCCTTCTATTGCATCCTTCGGTAACCTAAGGTCCTAATAAGAGTTTAGAGTTAACTTACCAAGCGATGGAGTCGAGGTGAGTCGGTCCGAAAAGTGATGAAACTCACGGCTCAATCCTGTCCATGGAGGGGCCGAACATCAACTCACGGGTTAGTCATAGGTTTCCTCTCAAAACCGTACTATCCCTCAATCACTCATCAAACAACACTTAGGGCTTAGTCTTAGGGAGACTTACCAAGGAAATGAGCTTGCGACGCTCGTCAACGAAGCTTGAAGACCGGCAAAGAAGGGCTCGGCCGTGAGAGAGAGAGAGAGCGACGGCCGAGAGCGAGAGAGAACGGGCGAGTGGGAGAGAGAGCCGAGAGGGAGAGTGAAAGGGAGAGTTTGAGAGGAAGAGAGAATGAGAGAAATGAGAGAGTGAGGGAATGGGAGTGAGGGAGCTTCATCCATTGCAAAAGCAAGAGAGAAAGATGGAGGGAAAAGCTAGTGGGGTGGTTGAAGGATGAATGACATGAATAGTGGCTTGATTGACTAGTTGGTGAGAAGTGGTTTGTGGGGAATTTGTCAAGACCAATGGTCATGTCACTTAGTCATTCTATCATCCAATAATTCAAGAGCCCAAATGACCATACTACCCCTCATATTTTCGGCCAAAGCTAGGGGATGGCAATTGTCCAAATTGCCCTCGCTTGTTTCTAAAGAAAATGCATTTATCTAAGGGTATAAGGGTAATTTCCTAATTGTCGGTCCGAATTTCACTTTTCTAAGTGCTAAGGACGAATCATAATCCTAATGGTTCCCGATGAGACGACGTCCAATTTATTTCTGTTGGAATCCTCGGATACCCGATGCCCAATTTCGAAGTCCAATTCGTGGCAATCTTACTTCGAAATGGGGGTCGGATTTCAGAATGTCACAACTCTTCCCTTCTTATAAAAATTTCATCCTCGAAATTTGCCATAAATCCCGCCATGTTTAACAAATGGGCGATAACGCCTCATCACTACTTCATCTTCCTCGGCGGTTCCCTTTTATTGTCAAAATTCCCAAATAGGTCTACACCTCTCGGACTCGACTTTCCAAATCGGACAAGCCTCGCATGAGTGATATTTTAAGGAAAAACATAATCTCTCACTTGAAGTTCTAAAGATCTATACCGTCTATCCATTTAGTTCCATTATCGATGCCAAGGCTTTTGGTTTACCAGACTCAATAAGGATCCGCGTAACACACCTCAGATCCGTAAACTACTCTGAAACCCGCGTCTCAACGTTTTAGGTTAACATCTCACGTAGTAACGCATCAAGATGGGCAAAAACCCCCGCGTCAACATGCTTCAGGGCATTATGCGACGATCTACACATAATTTCAAACAATCGGCCCATGAGGTAAACTAAGGACGCACCCATGCTATCCAAAAGGCTTAATACATTCCGATGCCCTTCCAATTAGTCCTTCATGAAGTCATTTCAAACCGTGATCGGTCACTCGCAATAAGTCCTTACTCAAGCATCTTTGATTAAGGTGTCACCGATCGCCAACCAATCATCAAATCTGTCTACCAGCAATTATCACTGCGAACATTTCCACAAGGCGTAGCCACTCGATACCATTCCCTTCAAAATTTGTGGCATACGCTGGCAACGTAACCTCAAGCATCTAGATCATTTCTTTAGGCCACCTATTTGTCTGCATACGACAGGGCATGCTTGTGGCATAATTTCGTCCCAATGACGTCTTTAGGACTCTCTCAACAGTTATGGTATATTTAGTGTCTCTATTTGGCCCAACCATCATTGAAATTCCACACGAATTGCCTGACGCCTATACCAATCATCTCACGGCCTACTTAACCTTTCAGGTGATCCCATGACCAAATTCACAGTAATTCGTTCTTAGCTCCATTCAAGAGTCTAGATTTTCTCCCTATTATAATAACCACTTCCATGATCTCTTAGGCATCAGGGTTCGTAGATCGCAACGCATTAGTCTCTTTCTGACTCCCAGGCTTGACGCTCCAAATAGCCGTCTGACTAACCTTTCGATAAGCTTCCAATTTAGAAGTTGAATCTCTTATTCCTTGAGCGAAGCACGTCTTTTACCCATCGATCTCGTGATGCTCAACTTTCAGCGACACGCATCATCCTTATTCTTCCTCAAGGTAGGGTAGGGCATCACATTCTAATTCCTTAAGCAACTTCATCCATCTGCGTTGTTTTACACATTTAATTCCTCCTCAAAACGATAGGTACTTCAAGTTTCGATGGTCCTCCTCGATCTGAAATCTTCTTCACTACTTAAGTGATATCTCTAAATTTCCAACATAAGGACGCAGCTGTCAGCTCTGAATTATCAATTGGGGCATTTATCTCGTTATGTCTACTATCACAACACATAGGTAGCAATCCTTCCACGTTGCATTACCATGAACCATAATCATTTCATGACACATCACCGTAACTCTTACAACGTTTCTACTCTAATGGAAACACCAATGTCGACGTGGTCACCAACTAGATTTAGGCCCTTGAAAACTCCTTTCATTTTCGCTCGTCTATTCGCGACGCACCTCGTCTGTCGTCCATTTCCTTATTAGGACGGTTCTTGCCATAATTCGTCAATTCAAGCCATCAATTTCAGCAACTTCAAACTCCAGTAATCCATACTAATTTCAGACAATTCATTACTTATGTTAATCCTTAAGGGTTCCAAATGAATTCCATTTCTCAGAAACCTTATGACCAAGAACTTCACCTCAATAGACTCAAATCTCTCGCTTTTACATTCCGCAAACAGTGGGCGTCCTCTTAGGATCCATGGAATATCTTCTCAAGGTCGTTCACTCTCCTTATGACTTCTTGATTCTGATCAATTCCTATCAATCGAACGTTTCTAATTCCACAGGCGGCTATCACATCTCAAAAATCAATGGCCTAACATAAATCTATGACCTCAAGCCTAGTCGGCGTTCAAGTCGAACCCATATGTACTGGATTGCAACAGGCCTTTAATCCAAGTATCCCTTGTCCACTTCCTTGCTTCTCGTCTCACACCACCTAAGGTCGTCAGTAGCGATCGATAATCTAAGTCATCAAGATAAAACGCAATTCAAGCATAAATACATTCATACATGCCGTCTCTTTATAACTCATTTTCGCAAATGAAGCTTGTCAGTCAGTCGTTTTCCATTTCGACATATTGTCTAATCCACTGTCGATCTCTTAGATTATAACTCCAGGTAGTTATAAAGGTCATCAATCAAGGCTGATTCTAAGACCATCAGAATGCAACAAAATTCAAGCCTATACTATCGAGACACTATCTGGTGATGTTCACTCATAACACCAAAACAAGTAGAATTCCTATTCTTCCATACTATGGCCTCTTACCCTATGAGGGAGACTATATACTTTAGTGACATCCTCTTGTCATGAATCCACTTTGTTTTCCTCATTCCATAGGGCATCAATCTTGGAGCCCGCGCCAATAGATGTAACTTTATCCTAGGATTCAGATGTACCCATACTCGGCATTCTCCTTCCAATAACTCTATCACCTCAAACATCAAGGTTCTAAGGAATCGAGATTTCTCCTTGGTCTCTACAAATCCACACCTTGGATATTCAACTCGATTAATTCAAATCAGTTTGCGGTCATAATCCAAGCACCCTTGTTGCTTACTCGTCCATCCATTCGTAACCAAGACTATCAAGTCCGTCCTCTTTCCTCCCCATCAACGACCATCTCAGGGTCCGATTGTCCGTTAGAACGTCGCCCTATCCTTTAGGGAACAACAACTTATAACTCCATTTCCGATGGTTCGGTTCAATCTCAGTCAACCTCACAAAATCACTAGACTCAAGCAGACTAGCATGCTGATTTTCCTTAACACTTTCCACATGACGAGAGAGACAGTCCACCAATTTCCCTTCTAGGCCTTACGCTCAGGTATCAACCATTCCTTACAGGTACATTCTATGTTCTATAAGTGGAAATCCTCTTTACTCATGGTTTCCCTAGTCCTTTAGCCATTCAAGATGAGGTTCATCATAACACTTCAGATTTAAGAATATCAATTCGCCCCGATGCTTCGAACCTCAATTCATTCTTTAACCTCATTGTCCTTATCCAACGGGTCTCTAACCATCTTTGATGCATGCTTAGGCAATCTCGAGAACTTTACCCCACAATGGCAGATCTTTCTCTGATTCTCGCAAACTTCAAGGGTTCCACCAACTTTTGTTCCTTAGCAATCTTAGTAACGTATTCCTCATTGATCAACTAGATGAAGACAGCCCGGTTTAGTGCTACGCCTTCACGAAAAATCCTTCCTTTGGTAACTATTTACCGATCATTATCAGTACCTTGGAGTGTTAATCATTAGGGTCATTTTCTCCTCAATATACCCACGCTTCTAAGGCTCCCTTACAACTCCTTGTTCCAGACAGGAGTAAACTCACAATTACACTTTCTGCCAACTCAATCGACTTCAACTTCACAAACTATTCAACAAGCTAGCCCATATGTCGACTCATATTCGTGTCTCCAAGATCATCCTTCCTATCACCACCATTTGCTCTAATAATCACAACAGCAATAGCCTCAACTGGCCAAGTCACAAGGCAGCCTAATCTCGAGCCTACCTACTCATCCAATTCTCGATTTCTTTTAAGGCTCTCTCGACTTTACCAACTCTTGAATCTCTCACAACTTGTGGTCTGGAGTTAGACGCTCCTCTAACACTTTTATCTCGATTACTCATTCCCACTAAGCTCTAACATCATAGGAGCTACTACAGTTCCACCAAGGGATTCAAAGACCTAAGCCATCTACTCAAGTCTAGCAGTCCTAAACTGCTCACCACAACGGTAACCATAAGCCACCAACTAATTACCAAACAATTACAAGCAACACTCAACCAGGAGTCAATCATCAAACAAGTCTCAACTAGGCAAACATCAAGCAAACACTCATGGTATCAATTTAATGGGATATTTTCTCGTACCTTAAGTCCTGCCGCACCTGCGACTTAGCAAAATTACAACATGCTATTTAGTTTCTTAAACAAGCCGTAGCCAAACAACAACTCAGTGCCAAGTAAGCCAATCATAGATCAAGCAATCAGAGGCATATACCAACAAGTTCTCATTCGTACCTCAAGCCTAGATGCATCTGCCCGTTAGCACAACCACAATCAGCTATCCAACCAAACACTCAGTAAACAACGCTTAGTGCCAAGTACGAAGCTCTAGGACCTCTAATCGCCTATGGTGATGCAATCCAATAGTGTCATTCACATGCGCCATATCAAATGCCATGCAATGTTTGAAATTTCATCTTGAGGATCAGCTTTAATGCAATAAATTTTTTGATAAAAGAATCAGACTTAGCCCGATACCTAGACCCATCCCTTTCAATGTACGGTTTAGGTCATTCCTGCCTCCATTTCTGTCTTAGAAGCCTGCCAGGAGCCGCTCCTTGTCCGAACTTCTATGTCCCGGCGTACACTCCCCGCCCTCATCAGACATGGTCTTTACAGGTTGTCCCAAGTCATACACCTACGAGGAGAGTCCCGTTCCACACGTCCCATAACATGCTTCATTACGGTTTATAGGTATCCCATCAGCTTGTCCCATACCAAGCGATGGTTTATCAAGTCCGATAATGATATGCTCATGCATGCACATTCCTCAACTTTTATTTCGATGCCATAAACACATGCAGTGCATGCTCGTCCTTATTGCTCGTCACATCGCAATTTTCTCCAAATCAATTATTATCCATAGAGGACTTCTAATTCCACAAATGACCATCTCACAAATCGATTTTTCCCTAGGTTTAGCCATATACCTCAAGGCCACAATTACTATCACATAATCCAACTGACCCTCTACTCATGAGCAACTCCCTATTAACCTCAAGCACATTCACAACCTCAGATCTATGCTCATGGCTCCTCAATTTCTAATTGCTTCCTTGTGAACCTCAATAGAATCACCACCCAAGATATCAATCAAATCAATTCTAGAGCCATCGAAATGTACACGAATTCAAGCCTACAGTCCTTAAAATTCAGTGATCAATGCTTAATCCTAAAGGTCTCACTATCTAATTGTCCCCAAGTCATCACTCCTTATCACTCCAAACCTCAATCGTATTAGATTGAGCTAACCTTGCTCCGATACCACTTAAACGGGGATGTCACGCCCCGCGTCCTACACGAGCGCGCGAACATCCCTTCTATGGTCTTTCATCGCGATTTACCCCAGGATCGAATCGTCTAACGATACGCTCGCAGAATCAAAATGCACATGCGGAAGTGATGAATAAACTCCATACATAAAACTTTGACAAGATGACTTAGGACATAAAAAGGTGCACTCCTTAGTATTGGCAAATACACTTCAAAGGTTACAGTCGTCCAATACCCATGATTCAATTCTAAATCCACAATTGAAAGTAAAATTTCTAAGACCATAAGTGAGTTTATATCCATTCTCTCCACATCACTTCTTCGAATGACAATCCATGGCAACCTCGGGTTTCCATCGCCTAGGACCTGAAAATGTTGGTCCCACAACGGTGTGAGATAAGATCTCAATAAGCTAACCCTAAACCCAAACTAGGCACTTAGTACTTCCAGACACTACCTAACACATACAATGACCAATAAATCATGAATAAAGCAATTGGCGCATGATAATTCAAATAAGGCGGAGGCATAGTAACATTCTTGAGTCCAGGCTAAACTTCGTACTTTGGCACTTAGTTAATCATATCATAAACAGTGTACTCATACTTGATATCACCATAAATCCCATAGTCAAGCCCGCGTCATAAAGGCGCCTCAGGCATTTCTCATCACTTAACCCGCGTCATAAAGGCGCATCAGGTATTCCTCAATGATTAACCCGCGTCATATAGGCGCATCAGGTATGTCTCATTACTTAGCCCGCGTCATAAAGGCGCATCAGGCATTCCTCAATGATTAACCTGCGTCATATAGGCGCATCAGGTATTTCTCATTACTTAGCCCGCGTCATAAAGGCGCATCAGGCACTTCTCATCACTTAGCCCGCGTCATAAAGGCGCCTCAGGCACTTCTCCTCAGTCAACCCCGCGTCATTTAGGCGCATCAAGCATTAATCATAACTCAATCCCGCGTCATATAGGCGCCTTAGGTTTCTCATCCAATAAGCTCATGCTTAAAAACAAGTACGACTGAGTAAAATCGATCGAGCAATTTAACCATTCACGGCATCAATCATTATTTTCGTCACGTGGTCATTATCATATTAATACAGTCATTTGCCAAATAATCCACGTAAATATTCCACGTGTCAAATAATCCACATAACAATTAATCTACGTGCCAATTAATCCACGTAAATATTTCACGTGTCAAATAAATATTCCACGTGTCAAATAATCCACATAACAATTAATCTACGTGCCAATTAATCCACGTAAATATTCCACGTGTCAAATAATCCACATAACAATTAATCTACGTGCCAATTAATCCACGTAAATATTCCACGTGTCAAATAACACCCAAGGCCGAATATACTTAGGGTAAGATAGATCAATTTCGCTTGTTAATGCATCAACCTCATCATGGCCGAATATACATTTAGGTCTAATCAAGAATTCAAGCAACCCAAGCAAGCGATTCTACGACAAGGAACATTTCTATGCGAACTTGCCTTCCACGGACCGATTCTAACCAAACCCTTAGCATCACAAATCATCAACAAGCCACAATTTCAAGACATGAAACTACACGGCAACTTTGAATCCTCAAGGATAGGCTCGGCAAGCTTAGCTTCATTGGGGGTTTGCTCATGGAAACTACTCAATAACCCTTCTATTGCATCCTTCGGTAACCTAAGGTCCTAATAAGAGTTTAGAGTTAACTTACCAAGCGATGGAGTCGAGGTGAGTCGGTCCGAAAAGTGATGAAACTCACGGCTCAATCCTGTCCATGGAGGGGCCGAACATCAACTCACGGGTTAGTCATAGGTTTCCTCTCAAAACCGTACTATCCCTCAATCACTCATCAAACAACACTTAGGGCTTAGTCTTAGGGAGACTTACCAAGGAAATGAGCTTGCGACGCTCGTCAACGAAGCTTGAAGACCGGCGAAGAAGGGCTCGGCCGTGAGAGAGAGAGAGAGCGGCGGCCTAGAGCGAGAGAGAACGGGCGAGCGGGAGAGAGAGCCAAGAGGGAGAGTGAAAGGGAGAGTTTGAGAGGAAGAGAGAATGAGAGAAATGAGAGAGTGAGGGAATGGGAGTGAGGGAGCTTCATCCATTACAAAAGCAAGAGAGAAAGATGGAGGGAAAAGCTAGTAGGGTGGTTGAAGGATTAATGACATGAATAGTGGCTTGATTGACTAGTTGGTGGGAAGTGGTTTGTGGGGAATTTGTCAAGACCAATGGTCATGTCACTTAGTCATTCTATCATCCAATAATTCAAGAGCCCAAATGACCATACTACCCCTCATATTTTCGGCCAAAGCTAGGGGATGGCAATTGTCCAAATTGCCCTCGCTTGTTTCTAAAGAAAATGCATTTATCTATGGGTATAAGGGTAATTTCCTAATTGTCGGTCCGAATTTCACTTTTCTAAGTGCTAAGGACGAATCCTAATCCTAATGGTTCCCGATGAGACGACGTCCAATTTATTTCTGTTGGAATCCTCGGATACCCGATGCCCAATTTCGAAGTCCAATTCGTGGCAATCTTACTTCGAAATGGGGGTCGGATTTCAGAATGTCACAAGGATAGTCTCTATTTATCGTTATTAGAGACATATGACCGTAGGGTGGTGGTCTGGGACGCCACATGGTGACCGTTGCTTCTTTTGTAAGAAGAGAGGTCACAAGAAGAAGGATTGTGAAAAGTTTAAGAATTGGTTATCCAAGCGTGAGCCTAGAGGTAATGATTCATTGGCATTTGTTTGCGAGTCTAATCTATCAGAAGCCCTATCCAGTTTAGGGTGGCTAGATAGCGGTGCAACTAATCATGTTGTATTTACCATACATGGATTCATAAATCGGAGGAAGCCAAATCTGGATGAGTCAACGCTCACTGTAGGAAATAATAAGAAAGTAGACATTGAGTTCGTGCGAGATATTATTTTGATTTTAGACTCTGGTTTTGAATTGTTATTAAAATATACTCTTTATGTACCATCCTTTAGACGGAATTTAGTTTTTGTATCGTGTTTGTTGGCTACTCATTTGAAATAAAGAACAATGCAATTTCTTTGTTTTTTAATTCAAATAAGGTTGGGTGATGTAATGTGTCCAATGGATTGTACGGATTATGTTTATCTCCCAATGATATATGCGTTGCTTATATTGCTGAAAAGATTGTTACTAAAAGACCGTACCTAAGGAACAGTCTTATGTTTTATGGCATAAGCGTCTTGGTCATATCTCTAAAGAAAGAGCTGAAATGCTGATAAAGGCTAACATCCTACCTACTCTTGATAGTGACCTAGAAACTTGTGTGTACTGTTGTAGGGGAAATATGACTAATAAAAAGAAGAAAACTGCAGTCCGAAGTACTGACCAATTGGAGGTCATTCACACTGATATTAGTGGACCTTATACGGCAACTTTATGTAGAAATTTTTATTTCATTACATTCATTGATGACTTTTCCCGATATGGTTATGTATACTTGATTAAAGAAAAGCCTGAATCGCTTGACAAGTTCAAGATATTTCGGACTGAAGTCGAGAAGCAAATGGGAAAATTCATAAAGGTTGTGAGATCAAATAGATGTGGTGAGTATTATGGTAAGCATGGCGATGCTGGACAGCTTAAAGGGCCATTTGCCAAGTACTTAGAAGATTCTGGAATAGTGGCTCAGCTTACTATGCCTGGGAGTCCTAAGCAAAATGGTGTGGCTGAAAGGCGCAATCGCACCCTTATGGTAATGTTGAGGAGTATGATGAGTAGGACTAATTTTCATGTTTATCTGTGGGGTGAAGCATTGAAAACAGCTATGTATATTCTGAACCGTGTACCTTCCAAAGCTGTTACATCGACTCCTTTTATGGACTGGACGTAAACCTAGCCTGAATCATCTTAAAGTATGAGGATGCCTTGCAGAAGTGAAGTTGTATAATCCAACCTTAAGTAAGTTGGACTCCAGAACTACTCGGTGTTATTTCGTATCTTATCCAGATCATTCAAAAGGGTATAGATTTTATAATCCTACTAGAGGAACAAGAATTGTGGAATCACAGAAGGCGAAATTCCTGGAGTTTGATGTGGCCGAAAAAGGTAGTTGCTCACAAGCTAATGAGGATAACAGTATGATGGATACTACTGTATCTTCATCTCTTCCTATACAAAGGACAATGTAATCTCCCACACCACAGACTGAGACTGTTGAGGTTGAGGATCCTGCTTTTGAGACAGCTACTGATGAAGTTCCTCAAGTCTCTAAGGTGAATAATAAGGTTGTATAAGAAATCCGTCAGGGGGAGATGATCAGCAATACCACCAGACTATGTAGTCTATCTGGGAGAGCATGATTATGATATCGGTTCTGTGGTTGATCCAGTGACTTATACATATGCTATTTCTTGCCCTCAATCAAATCTGTGGATGGATGCGATGAAAAATGAGATGTAAGAGATGAAGCATAATGGTGTATGAGAACTTGTTGAATTACCTGAAAGTCATAAGCCCATCGGCTACAAATTGGTATACAAGACGAAAAGAGACTCCAAAGGAAAGATTGAGAAATTTAAAGCACGACTGGTAGCCAAGGGTTTCACTCAGAGAGAAGAAATAGACTATGAAGCTACATTTTCACCAGTCTCTTCCAAGGATTCTTTTAGAGTGATTATGGCATTAGTAGCTCATTTTGATATAGAGTTACACCAAATGGATGTTAAGATTGCTTTTCTGAATGGAGACCTTGATGAAGAAATCTACATGGTTCAACCCAAAGGTTTTGCAATAGATGATAAGCTTGTCTGTAAACTAAAAATGTTTATTTATGATTTCAAGCAAGCTTCTAGACAATGGTACTTGAAGTTTCATAACGTTGTCACTTCATTCGGCTTTATGAGAGCAAAGTGGATCAGTGTATATATTGCAAGGTCAATAGGAGGAAATTTATTTTTCTCATACTTTATGTAGATGATATTCTGCTTACGAGTAGTGATCCTGGATTATTGCATAAGACAAAGCGAATGTTGTTAAAGAATTTTGACATGAAGGATCTTGGTGAAGCATCTTTTGTCATTGGGATTGAAATCCATAGGATCGTTCTCGCCGTATGTTGGGTTTGTCACAGAAGGCATATCTCGATCGTATTATTCAAAGATTCAGTATGCAGGATTGTAAGCCAAGAATTGCTCCTGTCACTAAGGGTGATAAACTGAGTTTGTCACAGTGTCCTCGTCTAGATGTTGAGAAAGCTCAAATGAAGAATATACCTTATGCTAGTGCACTTGGAAGTATCATGTATGCCCAAGTTTGCACCAGACCTGATATTGCTTTTGCAACAGGACTTCTAGGAAGATATTAGTCAAATCGAGGACATGATCACTAGGTTGCTGCTAAGAAGGTTTTAAGGTACTTAAAGAGGACACGTGATTTATACTGATCTATAGACATGTTCAAGACCTACAATTAGTTGGATATTCAGATGCTGATTTTACTGGCTGTCAAGATGACATGAGGTCGACGACTGGATATATCTTTATGTTAGCAGGAGGTGCAGTATCGTGAAAAAGCGAAAGGTAGAAATCTGTTTCTTCCTCTACCATGCAAGTGAAGTTCATAGCATGCTTCACGGTTGTCACTCAGGCAATTTGGCTCCGGAGTTGACCGTATTTGATTTTGTAGATAGACTCATACAGTTATATTGTGATAACAACTCTGCAGTGTTGTTCATCAACAACAATAGAAGTCTTAAGGGGTCTAAGCATTTAGCGGTCAAGTTTTTAACTATAAAGGAGGTAGTTCAAAATGGTGACATTACGGTAGAGCACATTTCTACAAATGATATGGTTGCTGATCCACTAACTAAAGGCCTTCGCCCTTGTGTATTTGAAAGACATGTCATTAGCATGGGCTTAGGAGCATCATTGGATGTTGTTGTCTAGTGGGAGCTGTTTAAGTTTTTGCTATAATAAAGTTGACATCTGTATTTGTTACAATTATGTAATATTTGATGTGTATAAACTCTTTTGCATTCAATAAAGTATTGTGAATGTACTGTTATTAAGTTGAGTTTATACATCTTAGAAAATCTTAAGGGAATGTGTAAACCTTGAGTAAAGGCTAGAGGCAATAAGTTATTAGCCTTGTGGATATGTCTTGTTACACATAAAGTATAGTTAACTATAAAGATAAGACATATGTAGGTTCATTGGAACCATTGTGATATTCTCTAGTGGCATATCAAGATTTATGACATATAAGGAGAGAGAATGTGACTGATAAATGTGATGACACATAAAGTATCACTCTTCTGTGAAGTGTTATCTATTTGCTACACTACCATATTAAATACATATCAGTAGAGTTAAAGACATTTATGACCATGGAAGGCTCTGTGTCTGTTGATGCAGTTACCGCCATGATTCGGTGTTAGAAACTTTGTGGGATCGAATTGATTATTAAGAATAATCACAAGACCAACATAAAGTTATGTACATATAGTACAGTTTTTTTTAATATAGCCCAAGTGGGAGAATGTTAGAATTACCTAATGTGGTCTATATTAATTAAAACTAATATATGGCTTGGTCTACTAAAGTATGACATATACTCTTAATATATAATATGAGCTGGCTTAGTGTAGGCCGAAGAGGCACGGCCCTTGATGAGAGGGTCTTTGCCGAAACAACTATAAAAGGCACAAGTCCCCCCTCTAGCCATTTGAATCAAAAATTTTCAGAACATACCCTTTCGTTCTGTGGTGGTTCTCTCATCGGCCAGCAACAAATCAAAAGGAATAGAGGGGAAGACTTGGTCTCGTGAATCCTCGACGTTCCACATCAAGATGGATTCCAAACCAGGCATGCTTCTAATCCTTTTACATATTGACGTGTGTTTCTATTCTTGGTTATGGAGATCCCGGCATTCTACTATTTTGTAATGTTACATTATTTGCCCAAACACAAACTGCAGTCATTTCCAATTTCATACGTCGATCGATCTTTCGGATAATTTCAAGCACGATGAGAACCAAACTGCAGTCATTTCCAATTTCATCATCGACATAGGAAGTCGCAAGATCAGCAGTCATAAGTTGCTGTGGATGGATCGAACATGAGATTCAACTTCCTCTAACGAACTACGCCTCTTCATAACATATCATATGCCAAGAAGTTCACTTGGCGGTGCGCGTGAATTGTGTTTCGGAGAGAGTTTTTAGCATCAAAGTAGTCGGAGATATTGAAAGAGCAAAACCCTGTGAAGTTCCTTTCTCTGCAGTATTGTCGAACAAGTTCATCAGACAGCAAACGTTCTTTCTCCTAGATGATGTAAAAGTATTGCCTCCACCTATGTTCTGAAACTTTTTTGGCTCATGCTATTTCCGCCTCAATCGACACAGGGTTTGTGTTCCTGACAAGCCATTCCGACACGCATGGGGTCAGTTTTAAATATTTTTAATAAATTAGGGGTCAAAATGTAAATATATCAAAAGTATAGATACTTAAGTCATATATCCAGCCATACCCAAAAAAATCTAATCGTGATGCCTAATATAAGAAGAAGAAACTCACCGCTAATATATATAATAATATACATTTAACATACAATGTGTTCTAATGATTCAAATTGTCTATTTTTTTAGAAATGATGTGTTGACTTATCGTGTCTGTGTCTTGTCGTGTCGGGTTACGTGTCGCATGTGTCGGTACTACTTAGCAAATAGGATCGCACACTCCTTACAATTTAAATGGACAAAGCGTTTGATTCTTATCAGCCCTAAAGTGTTTGTCTTTCCTTTATATATATATACACACACGCTGCCTTGAGTACCGACGAAATTGACTTCGGTTTCCTTAAACATAATTCCAAACCCCTCAAATAGCTTCACACACTCCTTAAATTTTAAATGGTCCAAAGTAACCCTCACTGGGAGCTCATTAATGGTAAATTTGATGGAGGGAAAAATATATTTAGCGTTGATTAAACTGTTGTCTTTTGTCTTCAAAGCGGAGAAGTATCCTGATAAAAAGAAAAAGACGGAGATGGGTCATGATCCGGAGGTTTCCTAAACCAAAGGGCCGTGAACTAAATAAATGGACATCTCTCTTGAGTTCTCTAGAAGATTTCCGAGGGTGGGCGATGTTGTGCTTGTATACTATTCTAGAGAATTCCTTTCAATGTGGTTGGTCGGTAGGAAGGTGCATTCTCATTGGTCAATAGGAGGTGCGATCTCCACCATTAGACCGATTATAGATGAACGCTTGTAATTGAGGCACTCTTTTTATATATGGAGACTCCTTCCCCTCATTTGTATATCTCACAAGTGAATAAAAATCCAAAACTTCCCTATATGATCCTAGTGCTTGCAATGTTTTTGGAAATTCTTACTCCCATCAAAGCATTTTGGATTTTTTTGTAGATTGTTACTCCCATCAAAGCATTTTGGGTTTATGTGTTAGGAGCCCGATTCATGAAATTGGACGATGTTGCTTCAAGCAAGATTCAAAATTATTTCAATTTCATTGAAAATAAATGATAAATAATGTTCAGCCAAAACTGAGATGTAACTCAAAAGCAATGTGCTATCTTCTCGTTGTTGTTGTTGTGAGAGAGAGAGTTGCAGGAAAATGTGGGGAAGATGAGGGGATTAGGGTTTAGGGTTTTACAGACAGCAATGGCGACGACGTTGTTCCAGGAAAGCGGCGGAGCAGGAGGTTAGGCAGCAAGCGTCCAAGTTTGGAGATGGACGCGATACAAACCTTGATTCAGCAACAAAAGAAAAAAGAAAACTCATATCTATATGTGTGGGACATATTTAAAAACAAATAATTGTTTATTATCATTAAAAATAAATAAATAAAATTAAGGTTTTTCCTTCAAAATAAAATAACTCTGGCTCCGTTTGTTTCACGAAAAATATTTTCTCGAAAAATATTTTCTCCAATTTTAGGTATTTGGGGGTGGAAAATGAATAGTCAACGGAAAACATTATCCGATCAATAGAAAAAGTTTTCTAAAACTAAAGAAAAAGATTTCCTCATTTTGAGGAGGAAAACATTTTCCTCATATTTTGTACCTGCTTTCTTTCGCACTTCTTTTCTTTAAAATTATTATTATTCGAATATTTTTTAAATATTCGAATATTTTATTTTTTATTTTTATCTTCTTCTTTTTTCTCTTTTCTCCTTCTTCTTCCCTCCTTCCTTCGCCTGCTTCCTCGGCATGCTGCTGCTACTTCTTTCACCGCTTCCTCCGCCGGTGGCAAACCTATGCAATGGCGGCTGCCTGGCGATGCGAGCCTCGGCATCGCCAACCTCGAGAGAGGCGAAGCTGCTGAATTTGGTTCAACTAGGCTTGGCCTCTAGCAAGCGAGGGTCGCCTCATCAGATCCGGCGAAGCTCCGTCTCGAAGCCCTCGCCAGATATGGGTTGGCGCGCGCCAGGGCTCGAAGCCCCCGCCATATCTGGGCAAAGGCGAGGGCGCGGCCCTCGCGCGCTGCTACTGAGGCCGCGACGACCGTCGACCGTCGATCGGGGCCGTCGCGGCCTTGCCGAACCAGGGTGAGCCAACCTTGGCCCCTGGGCTGGCCGGTGGTGGCCGACGTCGACCCTGGCTGGCCACCACTGAGAAATCTAAGTGTTTCTCCCTTTTTTTAAATTTTCAATAAGTAAAATAAAAATAAAAACATCTAAATGAATAAAAAATAAATAAATAACTATTAAAAATATAAAGAAAATCCACGTGGCACTCAAAAATTATTTAAGTAATAGTAAAAAAGTCCACGTCGGCTTTTTTGGGAAAAATAGCACTTAGTTGAACGATTTTGGCCGGAGTTGGCACTCATCTGAACGTTTGTGCTCCGTTATGGTACTCAAGTGAACGTTTTGAAAGATAATGTACTTAAGTGAACGCCACATAAAAATTAAGGCACTTCTAGTATACTTATCCCGAAATAGGAGGAACCATGTGCTCACATCGAAGCTCAACACATGGCACTTTCCTTCCGATACATCAGGCTCAAGCAGAAGCAGAGCAACAGTAACAAAAAAACAACCAAGGTCATTATATCAACTCCTTGTCGTGCCACTTCTCTACACCCGAGAAGTCCCTGATATCAAAATCAAAGCTTCATCATGCACGAGAAAAGAGAGTCACATAGACCCGCTTGACTTTCAGGCTTTTCTTCAAATAATTCATCAGGAATTTGTCATGTTACTGGTTCCTTGGAACCGCCTGGTAACCGGATCGGACTGACGATCCGATCGGATTCTCGATTCTTAAAAATGGGAATCGGGACCACCGATCCGGTTCCTGATTCTTGACGGGAACTGGATTGAAGTGGGAACCAATCACCTTAGTATAAAAGCATTAGACAAAAAAAAATACAAAATCAAAAAAAAAAATTCAAAAGCAAATATTCTCTGAATTTCGACTTCATATCTAAATATACATTGTATGTAATAAATGAGAATAATTATAGATAAATGCTCTATTTGTTTAATGAAAAATGTGATGTTTTCGAAAAATATTTTTAGGATAGTCTTTTTTCAAGAAAATAATGATATTTTTTTGGTGTTTGGCTAATACTTAAAATTGAACTGGAAAAAGATTTCCATCGTATGTCAAGGAATTGTTTTACCTTAAAAAATATTAATTAATTCAATTTTTTCATTATTATTTATTTTTCGAATAATTTTTTTATTTTTAGTTATTTAATTTTTTAAATTTTTATTTTTATTTTTTTTCCCTCTCTTTTTTTTCCTTCTTCCTTCTGTAATTTTTTCTTAGCCGGTCGCTAGCCACAACCAACCACAGGGCAGGTTGGCCTCGGTTCGACCTTGCCGGAGGTCGGCGAGCTCAGGCCGAGCCTTGCCGGCCTCGAGCGAGACGGAGCTTCGTCGGATCTGGCGAGGCGACCCTAGCTTGCTAGAGGCCAAGCCCAGCCGAACCAAATTCGGTAGCTTCGCCTCCCTCGAGGTTGGCGACGTTGAGGCTCATGTCGCCAGGCAGCCGCCATTGCAAAGGTCTGCCATCGGTAGAGGAAGCGAGGGAGGAAGTATCAACAGCATGTCGAGGTGGCAGGCGAAAGAAGGAGGGAAGAAGAAAGAGAAAATAAAAAAAGAAAGGAAAAATAAAAAATAAAAAAAAATTGAATTTTTTAAAAAATAGTCAAATAATAATAATTTAAAAAAAAAAAAGAAGTGTGAAAGAAAGGAAGAACAAATATGAGGAAAATGTTTTCCTTCTCAAAATGAGGAAATCTTCTTCTTTAGTTTTAGAAGACTTTTTCTGTTGATCAAAAAATGTTTTCCATTGACCACTTATTTTCCACTCCCAAACACCTAAGATTGGAGAAAATGTTTTTCGAGAAAATATTTCCGTAAAACAAGAGGAGCCAGAGTTATTTTATTTTGAGGGAAACCTCAATTTTATTTATTTATTTTTAAAGATAATAAAAAAATTATTTATTTTTAAATATATCCCACAATATGATTTTCCTTTTTTTCTTTGTTGCTGAATCAAGGTTTGTATCGGGTCAATCTCCAAACCTGGACGCTTGCCGCCTAACCTCGTCTCCGTCGCTTACCTGGAACAACGTCGCCATTCCTGTAAAACCCTAAACCCTAATCCCCTCATCTTCCCCACATTTCTCTGCAACTCTCTCACACAACAACAACAACAAGATAGCACATTGCTTTGGAGTTACATCTCAGTTTTGGCTGAACATGCCGACTTCGACGGGCAAAGACTCGAAGAAGAAAGGTGGTGCCAAGGTGCACAAGAGAGGCAACAAGAAGTACTCCATAAACGAGGACCCTTTCTTCAGCCACCAAAAGCGGCGACGGGTTGAGGACGACGGCATGGATGATGGTGATGGTGACGACGACGACGATATAGTGGTCAGCGGCGCCTCCGACGAGGAAGGCGTTGCGGAAGAGGCGGAGGAGTCCGAGTTCGACAGGGAGACCGCGGACGAGAAGCGGCAGCGAATGGCGAAGGAGTACCTGGATAAGATTCGGGCGATCGCGAGGAGGGAGAAGGAAGATGACGAGGAGGCCGAGGAGGATGAGGAGGAGGAGGAGTTTGGGGGAAGAGTGCGGGACGGAGTCCGGGATTCGCTCGTCTCGAAGATTCTGCAGCAGGAGCAGCTCGAAGAGAGCGGTAGGGTCCGCCGGCAAATCGCTTCCAGGTGCCTATTTTTGTTTTAACTTTCTGTTCATTTAGCATTGTTGGCGATTATGTGATCGATTAAAGATCTCACTTCGACGGAATGTGCTCTGATTTTTGTGTTTAATTGGACCTGGCTAATTGAATTAAACTCGATCACTTTCTCTTTGCTAACAATGCTAACAATGCTGATTGAGTGGTTAACTATGTGCTCTTGAGGTAGCGAGAGATGCTGATTTTGAACTCAATTTCTTCACAAAGAGGGATTGACTATGTTCTTTTTGGGCTGTCCAACTACTCAGACGAAAGGAAGAACAGTTTTGAATGGCCCCATCAAGTGTGGAGATTGGGCGTGGATAGTTTGCTCTAAGTTATGCCCCTTCTCTAACTGCGGGAATGATGGAATGACTTGTGGAAAGATGGAAACAGTTTTAAATGGAATAGTACTGGAAATTTATATGATATTATGTTGTTTGATTCGGGATATTCTAGATAAGTACAAAGCATACATTTGTGCATATCAATCAACTACTCCTACTTTCAAAGTAAGAAATAAATTACTAATAACTATTTCCCAAAATTCAAAAGCATCAAACCTCTCTTGTTCGGAAGAATCGAAACACATCGATATTTACTAGTAACTACTCCTGCTCCTCTCAAGATGGAAGAACTGATAATCATCCATTCTGCGCTTTGCATCCACCGGTAACCTCCACGCTCCTTACTAGCTGCCTCTAACGAACACCTTGTAGAAAGTGGGTATCAATAGGAGGTTCTTTTTTTTTCTTGGTCCAGGTCAATAGGAGGTTAACATATGACTTTTCTACTACTTTCTAGTGACTTATGATACTCATATTGTACAAATCTCTTTAGGGTCATTTTCTCTTTGCAGAAGTGTACATTGATGATATCATTACCTATACGTGGAAGCACTCCTGGTTAAACCTACAGTTGTATTTTGGTTATTGTGCTCTTTGGCGTTTGCAACTAGTTGTACTCGGGATATTGTTAGCTTGCTTTGTATTTTTATTATCTAACATCCACCGGTCTAATCAGCTCTCTTGGAGATTTTCTCCCAGTGACTGGTTAATTTCATTCCTTGGCTAGCTTATGCGACTAATTTTACTCTCATATTATTTGGCCCGCTTTATATTTTCATTATCTAACATCCAACGTGCTAATCAGCTGGAGATTTTCTCCAATGAGGGCTTAATTTCAAATTTTCAATCCTTGAATATTAATAGATTTCCTTCATAAGGATGCTCAATCATTGATTCATGCACTTTCTCATGCTGAAGTATGAAATTCATTTCATGTGACATTTGGGTAATGAAGATGTTGATCTGTCATGTGGCAGGGTTAACAAGCCAGAGACAGTTGATAATTTTTGCACCTTAGTAAAGCACCGGCATTCTGTCACGGCCATAGCATTGTCTGAGGATGACTTGAGGGGGTTTTCGGCTTCAAAAGATGGTACCATATTGCATTGGGATGTGAGTAGTGGAAAAAGTGAAAAGTATGCATGGCCTAGAGAGGATACGCTGAGGTCTCATGGAACCAAGGATCCGCAAAGTCGAGCTAAAAAGCATAGTAAACATGTTTTAGCTTTGGCTGTTAGCTCGGATGGGAGATATTTGGCCAGCGGAGGCCAAGACCGCCATGTTCATTTGTGGGATACTCGGACACGCGAGCACATTCAGGTAATTATCTCTCTCTCTCTCTGGTTCGTCATGTAGAAACTCATGGTTTTATCTTGGAGCATAAATAACTTGAACTTCTCCTTGAGGAGATCGTGTCCTCTAACAATGGGAACAATCTTCTCGTGAGAGCAGTTCACTGTTGCACACAAATGGTGTCTATATTTCAACACTTCTCTTGTGATTCCTCCGTTGGAGGTCTGGGATTTGGCTTGTTAGAAGCATTGCTTTTGCCCTGATTATCTCTTAGGGAAGAATTAGTTAATTGATCAGGCAGTGAGAATGGTGCTGCAGCTTTGTCATGTATTCTGTTCACTAGAATGCACACATTTTGAATGTAAGGGTCTTACCTTTAATCTAATTGCTTCAACTTGCAGGCTTTTCCAGGTCATAGAGGACCAGTGTCCTGTTTAACTTATAGGGAAGGAACTTCGGAACTTTTCTCTGGTTCTTTTGATCGGACAATCAAGATGTGGAACATGGATGACAGAGCTTACATTAACACCTTGTTTGGCCACCAAAGTGAAGTTCTAACTATAGATTGCTTAAGAAAGGAACGTGTTTTGACTGTTGGGCGTGATCGGACAATGCAATTGTTTAAGGTAGAATTTGCCCTTTAATATTTTGTTATTTTACTTATTCCATGAAAAGGAGACGGGGCAATGCCCCTTCTTTTAGAACTAAGGTTTATTCGATGTTGAAATAATGAAATATTATGTTGATTAGTTTTAGTTACATAGAACTGCTTTAAATTTGTGAGATCTTCCAAGAAGTCTAATAGCAACTTATCAGCATTGACACATATATTCACTGTAGAGAGGTGGCCACGGAATACTTTTGACGGGGAGAATAGTATGCATGCCTTTACTTAATTATTTGTCAAGGACAGAGTCAGAGCTGATGTTTCATTTTTGTTGCTTTGTCTTTCACGGTTGAGCATGACATCAATTCTAGAATTCATCGTATGATAATCATATGACAAATCTGCATGGTAGAATTGTCATTGAGATTTCTTGGTGCTTTTTTACATTTTTCGAAGAAATATTTCATGCTAATTATTTGCAAAATATTGAGTTTCATGGCTTTCGACCTCTGTTGAGCAGATTCCGGAGGAGACAAGGATAGTTTTCCGAGCTCCAGCATCATCTTTGGAATGCTGTTGTTTTATTAGCAATGATCAATATTTGACCGGCTCGGATGATGGAAGTGTTGAGCTCTGGAGTATGCTACGAAAGAAACCTGTTTACATCGTTAAGAATGCTCACCCTTTCTTCCTTGAGGACAATATGTTTGATAACGGAGATAGCGAAAAAATCCCCAACGGCGACGCAGGTAGAGCTGAGATTAAGATTCCTTCATTTTTATGGAAACCCTTTTATTGTTCTATCTGGTGATGATTGATCTTTTGTTGTTCATGTGTCCAACACTATTTCCCCTCTAATAACCTTAATTAGTTGGTGCTGACTTTTTTCAGTATGAGAGAAAGAAAAACTTTTGCCTCTTCTCTAGGTATAAAAAATACACAGTTGCCTGTTCCAAACAGGTCATCCTTCCCATTTTCGATGATTGGGTTAAATTTCTTTATGACCTTTTGTTGTTTGTAAGGCATTTTATAATTGTTGACTCTCTGGGAGTTGAAGCTATCTACTTAATCCGTTAATATCTTTCAGTAACTTGAGAGTTAACTTTACTATCATGATTTCTCGTTGCAGAGAACTTCAAATCTAATCCTGAAAATACTCAGAACTCAACAGCACATTCATGGGTGGGTTCAATCAGTGTGTGCAGAGGTAGTGATCTTGCTGCCACAGGAGCTGGAAATGGTTACGTACGTCTGTGGGCTATTGGGAGCGAGACCAATAATATTCAGCCCTTATATGATCTTCCACTGGTATGCTTTAGTGTCGTATTACCTTTTGTTTTATTGCTTTTTGAGATTTTTAACAAATCAAAGTTTTCTCCGAAAAGCTTCTTAGAGTGATGATTTGTGTTAGAAAATCCAACCCAAAAGCTTAAGCTATTGGATGGAGACCCGTTGTCAAGCGATGTGGGACAACAACTTCAACACCCCCTCTCACATGCAAGCCGGATTACGAGTGGGTCGATGCACACCCATTCGCGAACGGGATAACACTGGCTTTGATACCATGTTAGAAAATCCAATCTAAAAACTTAAGCTATTAGGTAGTGGGAGATCACATGAATATAAAGAACATATAAAACCCCAACAATCTCCCCCTCACAATTTGCATGTGGTGACTATAGTAATTGCCTCTTGGCTATGATACACTTAGTTGCTTGTTGACTTTAGCGTACTATTTAAGAGTCCTGTTTTTAGTCTCCTGATAGAAGATAAAGGCTCATCAAGGCCAGGACATTATTGCCCTTAGTGAACCATGACCGCTTTATAGACATTTAAGTCATAATTTAACTCCATAATTTCTGTGATGTTTTTTTGTAAATGTGAAGATCTCATTTTTGCGTCATTTAACCTATAGGGGGGACAATAATTTTTTCATAAAACTGTCCCTGTGAGCAACCTATAGGAAGCTTGAATGAGTTTTAACATCCTGACTTGATTTGAGCTTTTAAGGCAAGATTTGTTTTTTCTTATGAATGACATTAGTAGGAAGATTATGGGGATCAGTAACTTTGCTCTATAAGTCAAATGTTATCATTAGCCCCCCATTTGGTTGATCCTTGCATCAGTAAGATTTTTCCAGTTGAAGCTGAGAGAAGCCTAAAGGAAGTGAACTTGAAGAGACACCATATATTATCTTTTCTTGGTCTTCATAATGCGTTCTGCTAGTTTTATTGGTCAATTTATTGTTGAATGTAAGGGGAGCTTCTTCATAGGCAAACATCTTGAACACAATGAAAATCTGGTCATATAAACTAAATCCAAATTTTATTGCTCGACTATTGAAAACCTTGAACACCCATTGTTCCGTCCTATTGTTGAATCTAGTCTCTCTTTTATTGTATGGTCTGGAATTGAATGATATCAGCCCTTTCATTTCAGTCAAGCATCCATTTGACAGAAATTTTGGTAACAGGTTGGCTTTGTCAATTCGTTGGCATTTGCAAAATCTGGGGAGTTCCTTGTGGCGGGAGTTGGACAGGTGGTGCCCCTTTACTTCAACTTAATATTCTTGATGAATTTAACATAGTTACCACTGAGGAAAATTTTTATGGAAAGTAATGAAATACTCGAAAGTCTTCTATCATGCCAGGAGTCACTTTTTTGGTGCTTCCCAAATATCATTTCTCTTTTTCAATGTGCTTTTACTTTAGGGATGGCAAACTGGTCCGCTTGAAAGTATGTGTCTTTGTATGATGAGCAAAGTAATTGAGTACTAAATGATTGCTTAATCTGTCAATGAAAATGATAAAATAACCCTAAATTTCCAAGCCCCCTAATCCCTTTTGCACTTAAACTTAAGTTCAACCTGATGACAAGATAGTAGAGTTGCGTGCTTGCATAATTTCCTACGACTCTTTCCGTCCACAAGGTTAGAGGATGATGAGGACTTCCTTGATGGAGTGTTGCCTCCAAAGCATTATTTCTATTTGCCTATTGCTTATTTGTCTAATACAGTGAGAGTTCTTGATAACGAGTCGGTCAAATTGTCATGGTAGACTATTATTCCATCTGGTGTCTCGTTGGATTGTTCTCTTTTGTAAGTTGATCAGTTAAAGGAGCCAAGATCTTGAGTTGGAATTGGCCGATTAAAACTTAAAATAGAAGTGTAGCAACCAATACCAAGATGGGGAATGGGAATAACTGATTGAGTGTCGATTTTTCTCTGGTTTCTATGTTGATAATGAAAATCGCATTGTTATACTTTTATCGCTTTTGAAACTTCATATCGAACCATTATATTGGGACAAAATGTTGGTTTCTTGGTCCCATAGGATTTGATACATTGAAGATGCAAATTAGCAGTTTCTGAGTTTAAGACTACTCAAGCATCCATGGACACACAAGAAGAAAACTTATGCAATGCACATCTATCTTTTGGGGGAGAGGGGGCAAGATAGTTGTTTCTAAATTACATTTTGCAGAGCAGTGATAAAACATGTTCAACATTTTGCCTAGAAATTTGATGATAAATGTTGAGATCTTTGGGATAAACTGCAGACTTACATCCTTTACTTGTTCTTGAATATCTCATTGATGATGTACCTCTAATGGGATTGCAAATGGGCCTGATTTCTCTTTTTATCCCTTGATACTTAATGCTATATCTCGATATGGGGTGTCATATGTTTGTCCTTGTGTTTGTTTCAGTTCTCATTAGTACGCAGTGGTGTTACTCCTCCACTATCTGTGTTGCCTATCATGCGGGAGACATTTTTAAAAAAGGTTTCTATAAATGAGGACCTATGTAGAAGCATCTTTTTCATTGTCAGAGATAGAAGTCAGTGTCCAATTAGTGCACTGATTTCATGGAGACAGATTGAAAGCAATCTTCTTTTATGAGGACGTCTAGAAAATGCTGTCCATTGTTGCTGCCGCATTCCCTAAAATGTTTTAAAAACTATTTTGCAAGTTGTCAATAGGATGGACAACTTGAACATACTAATTCAGATTTGTTTGTTTCTTCAAAATGCATTTTCATCACTTGTCAAAATCACTAAAAACTGTTGGAATCGGGATGGCGTGAAGTTCTGATAATTGTTTTCTAAATTGTCATATTTTTGTGTTACTTACGTCTAGTTCTCCGTTTCTTTGGAGCAGGAACCCCGTCTAGGACGGTGGGGGCATGTACAAGCTGCCAGTAATGGCGTCGCCCTCCAGTCTCTCAAGCTTTCGTAGGGGCAAACATTGGCTCTTCAATTTTGACTGATAAAGGTTGTCTTGATTTCTGTAATGATTATTCAGCTTCTTTGCTGACTTTTACTCTATACGTGCCGTCTGTATCCATAGGTGTTTCATTACATTTTTAGAAGAAAGAATCATCCAGAGAGCAAATTTGATGGTCTATTAGGAAAAACTAATGAGGGGTCGAATAGTTTTCGGGATGTTTGGTTTGATTTATGCAACCAAACAGGTGGGGTCCACCTGCTTCAAGTCCATTATTACACATCAAACAGAGATGGGAGAAGATTAATTCTTCTTGACGCTGTTTCTCATCTTTGTTAACACTTCAAATGGACATTACAAACTTGTGTTGAGAAATTTAATGATTTGTCGTCGCCCTATTCTTCTTCTTCGTGTGAAGTCACGCATGAATCGAACTTGTGACGAAATTATGGTAGATAAAGCACCAGGTTTGCTCGTAGAACTTAGCCAAAATTCCATAATTAGATCGGGAAGAATTATTTCTACTGAAAATACGAAAGGGAAATAAGAAAAAAGCATTTTGAAGTTCGAAGAAAGTATCCACAACTTTGTGCGTCCTTGATTCATACTTACAGATGTGACCTTTGGCTGTGTGAGACCTTAACGTACTCTGTTCCAACAGGGCAAGCCAATGTGATTCATATGAGATTGTAACGCAGCAGGAACATGTTATGTAATAAGCTGTGAATTTCGGACGGGAAGAACTGGCTAATATGTTCAATGACATCAATCAAACCTTAAAATTCGTCATTTGTTCTCGGCGCGCTCGGTGTTAATAGGTAATACGTCTCATTGTATTTGAATGTGGTACTGTATATTGTTAGAATGGCTCTCTCTTCGTCGTAAGAAAAGGTTTGGGTGATGTCTCCGTGAAAGCACCCGCCACCTAGACGCCCTCTCAACAAGAATTAAATCCACAATTTAGATTGTCAATCAGAAATTGATAAGCTTTCAAAACATTTCTCATCTTTTATGGTACATCTCTGTTTGCATTTTGTGAATCTATATTATTAGGAATCGTGCACTAGTTCTAGAAAAATAACCCAAGCAAACAATCCACACTAGCAGGATATAAATAATAAACGAATGGAATCAAAAAAACACACCAGAAAAATTGTTATCGAAATTCACTCAAACTTGAGTTACGTCTCCACGTAGAGGCACTCTGCGAATCCATTAGTTTTCGAGAAGAATGTGATTATAATTGATGATCTTCTGACAAGATTAGGGCACAAAGAAATTGAGAACACCCATAAAGTCGTCACGGTTTCTCTTTTTCTTTTTCTCTCTATTCGTTACTTTACGCTTCTTTTTCTGCTCTTGACGGCTACTACCTCTACATCTCTTATATAAGAGATATAGCTTTTAACCTAGAAGCAAAAAGAAGATAAAAGACACAAAAAAAAAATCATTAATGATCATTTTGGCTTCACACACCAATAATCTCTCATTTGAATATAAATATATCTGATGCACCAAGCAATTTCAAAACCATCATCTTCAAAAAAACTAGCAACCGAAACTCGTGCATCTGCGATACTCCTCATCAATTAATATGGAGTAATGCAAATAGTAGTAGTACAGAAAATATGCTTCTCTCTGTATACTACATCCGTAAACATATCGGTTGGATTCTTTGAGCCATTAATCTTCTATAACTTTAACTCATTATCTTTTAATACTGACCTAATGAAGTGACAACGTCACTTGATATGTCTAGTCCTTGAGTGATAAGCTGCATTCTTTGTTAAGCACATTGCACTTTGACTATCCCTCCATAGTATGCTCATTGCCTACTTCCGATATAATTCCTCTAGGTAACCTTGTAACCACATGATTTCCTTAGAGACTTCCATGATCACCTTGTACTCTGCTTTTGTCGTCGATAGAGCCACTACTTTCTGTAGTTGAGATATCTAACTCACTACTATACCTGCAACTGTAAAGACATATCCAGTGGTACTCTTACCACTAGCTCGATCACTTGAGTGAACTGCATCTACATAACTCTGCAATTCTAGAGTTGTACCTCCATAACAAATAGTAACTTGATGTACCTGCTAGATATCTCAATATTCATTTTACTGCATTTCAATACTCCTTGCCTAGATTCTGTAAATATCGACTTACTTGCCTATGCAATGTCTGGTGTAACATCCTGGAAACTAGCTCCCCAAGTTAAGGTCAATTTGGAGCTTAAGTACATCCCAAGTGCCATAAAATTATGTACGGCGCTCACTTCAGTGCCAAAATTTTCAAATCAATCACTTTAGTGCTAAGTTTTTGTAACTTCGATCAATTAAGTGCCAACTTCTTTTAAAAACGATCATTTTAGTGCCAACTCCGATTTAAGCTGACATGGCTAGCCGAAAATCCAACACTTGTATTTTTTATTATTATTTGAGCTGACATGACTCATCGGACTTGACACTGAAGTGATCGTTTTTAAAAGAAGTTAGCACTTAAGTGATCGAAGTTACAAAAACTTAGAACTAAAGTGATTGATTTGAAAGTTTTGGCATTAAAGTGATCGAAGTTACAAAAACTTAGCACCAATGTGATCGATTTGAAATTTTTGACACTAAAGTGAGCGTCGTACGCAACTTATGGCACTTGAGGTGTACTTAACCCTCAATTTGGATATATTGCAAATATACTCGCAATAAATTATAAAGGGTAATCGACGACAAATTGCGAAGTCTGAAAAGCCATTGAGAGCAATGGTAAATTAAAGGTAGAATTTTACTCCGGAACACTTTGAGACGGCCTAAATTCTTATCCCGTTTGGATTAATGAGTTGAAGTTAAATAATTGCGATGGATATGGTGTAAGATCCTGAATTTCCGCCAATTAAATTAACGAGCGAATTGGTTATTTTCAGACTAAGCTATTCGATGTTATGATGCAGAGTATTATTTAAGATAATAAAATGATTGGACACGACGAGATTAGACGGACCGTTCATGTTTGATTAATAGTTTTAGTTGAGAGAACGGTTCGGCACAAAATTTGATCGCGATTGGAGCACGAAGCCCATAAGAATAGCCCACTGCCCTTAAGTTCCATTATAAAAGGCCATCCTTCCTCTCTCTCCTCATTGTTTCTCTCTTTCCCTCTCTTTATTTGTGAAGAAACCCCACATCCCGAGAGCCCTCTTTCTCGCGGGTTTCAGCGCAGGCAGGCAAAAAAATGGCTCGTTTGAGTTCATTCGAAGGGCAAATTGAGCTCCGTTTTTTTCCTACACGACCGTGAGATTATGGGACACGTAGATATGAGTACTGATTGTCCAGGAAGTGGACATAATTTCGTGGGTTTGGACAAAACAGAAGCCGGATGTGGAGACCCACAATTCATCCGGCATGATTTGAGCTTCGTTTTTCTTCGTACATGCTCCTAGACAAGTGAACTTTTATCCCTACTACTATGTTGCCCATTTACCGTTCATTGTGATTTATCGATGTTTAGAAATGGGTACTAGAAACCGAAGATCGTCTCGCATGAGTTAGGAAACAAGGACGAGATGACAACCCTTGCTAGTATGATCAACTAAAGGTTATAGGTATGAGGAATATGTAGTTTGATCGCAAGAATTTTCGTGGATTGAGCTTGAATCGAGTTGCCAACCCAAGGAAGGGTCTAGCCGTGGGGATGTAATGAAAAATAATCGCGAACTAGAGGATTAGTCGTGGTTGGCATGGCATCGGATGGTTGAGTTGTTGCTGCCATGGGCGCATTTAGCATCTTTGAGCGATGAATTGATATGTGAGTGGCCAGGATTAATGACAATGAACCATGCTATATGATGGTCGTGAATTTTATATGCTGGAATGTGATAATAGTAAGCTATTTTTGGGTATTTATGTCGTATATAGTTACTATAAGATGTGCGGGTTATGTTATTGGATTGTTTTGTACGAACGGTACACCGAGATTTTCCTGTCGAGCGATTTGATACTGACTATGGACATTCGATGCTAGTGGAGGCTATGGGTTGTGGTTAGGTGGAAAAATATCTTGAATTGCTGCCTATATCTTGCATCCATGAGGGAATATAATACACAAGGATTGCATACGTAGTTATCTGAGTGATTAAGCTTAGTAAGGGAACATATGCATGTATCTACGTTGGCTATATAATGGATTTCAGAGAGTGAACCTAAAGTTGTATTGTTGTGACTGAACGTGGTACTTAGTATATTTTATTATGAATTCTGTTGCGTTAGCAATTGATTGTGCTTGCTCATTGACATTATCACATGAAGCATATCATTGCGTAAAATTGCATTCACTTGGCAGAAGGGGTTGAGGGCCACAAGAAAAAGAAATAATGTAATGCGTAAATTCCCTGCGAGAGTCGGGATGCCTTGGTTGGTGGCGCCAAGAGGACCGTAAGGTATGTGCGCGAAGCCTCGGAGTAAGGATTCCATGGGCATAGAAGTTGCCATGGGTTTCAATGATAGAGCCGAGTAAAGTATGGTACGAGTGGTAGTTGACTCGGGTACGATAATGCTTACAGTGGTAATTCACTCAGGTATGACGACGCTACCAATGTTATGAGTCGATAAATGGTACTCTGGTACGTCAATGGTAAGTATCTTGCATAGGAGTTGTCGCGACCCTCTCGCGGAGGAGGGGGCTAATGGGCCGTCCGATCGTCGTCTGATCGGACGCAGGCCTCTCCCAAGGTCCATTACCCAAATCGCAACGGCTGGATATACGTGGTCGACCTGCGGTGTGGTCTAGTGACATGTGATACGTGTACATGCCAAGGAGTCGCCACAATCGTTTCTTGGAGGGTACGATCGGAAACCCTATCGAATAGTTGAGAGCTGTCTATTCGATTCTACGGAAACCAGAGAAGTGGGATCGGGGACTTAGTTACGCCAACTATCAGAGTTGACGCCCTTTCGGTACCTAAACTGAATGGTTTATCTGATTCTAGGATTTCATACAGAGGAGTGGGGTTCAGATCCTAAATCTAGGAGTTCATGCAGATGGGAATGACTACCCTATCACTCACAATCAGTAAAAATAAATGCGCAAATCAAGGATCCAGCACATGTAGATAAAACACATGAAATCAGCATGTCATCCCTAATGATGCCCTATTGGCCTAGAGAAGTATCAGTCAAGGCTTAGGAGTGATTTGACATGATTCGCCCATGAGGGGCAGAATCGTAATTTTGAGAGATTTAGGGACAATTTGCCACAAAAAGGGAAAAATCGTCATCTCAGACGAAATCTGTGGTCAAAAGGTGACGGAAATGGGATTGGTGATCAAATCCTTCCATTTCCTATTTTTCGGGAATTTCCAGAATTTTTCTGGAATTTAAAAGTGATTTTGCCTTTGGATGGGTAAAGTCGTCATTTTAGACAAAAACGGGAACTGAAAATCTCAAATATTAGGGTTGGTCGCCCACCTGACCCAAACCCTAACTTTAAGCAATTTTCAGGACTTGACTGAGACAAGAAAGACGATTTTCCCATTAGGGGCAAAATCGTCATTTTGAGAAAAGGGACGAGACTCGAAAACCCAAGCCCAAGAATTGGTCGCCTAAGCGACCCCAATTCTTGCCTTGGCATTATCGATTTTATCTTAGCTTACGCAACAGAGACGACTTACCCCTAAATGGTAACATCGTCAAGTCTCGGAAGAACGGATAAGAAACCCCAAAAATAGGGTTAACCAGTTGTCTGTGGTCAATCCTCGATTTTTGGGGATTTCTGGAGTGTCTAGGATCTCCCCACAATTTTTCCACATTTTTTGGAATTTTCTGGAATTTTCTAGCATTTTTTTGGATTTTTTGGATTTTTCTGATTTTTTTATTTTTAAAATCATTTTCTGATTTTTTTTATTTTTTTTAAAAAAATGTTATTCGGGCCAGGTCGGGTGACCCGGCCCACGACCCACGGGCGACCCGGCCCGGATCCAAACCGCACGGAAAACGGCACCGTTTTAGCCTTCTCTCGCTCAAACTTCAATTCCCGCTCAAATTCGAACCTACGGCCTAGATTGCGCCACGTGTCGTCGCACGGACGATCTGATATGAGGCTAGAAACCGACGGTCCAGATTGAAACGCTAGATTAAATCGTGACCATCCGATCGAAGGGATTTTTTTATTTCTAAAAATCGTTTTTTATTTCCAAAAAAGCGAGATCGCAACACGTGGCACGCCTACCACCGTCCGATCAAGTTTATTATTCGGTTATAACCGAACGTACTGACGTGGCTGCCATGTGGGCGCCACGTCAGCGCCACGTCAGCGTTGACCGGTCAACGGACTCGCCGGGGAAGACGATCGGCGCCGGCGCTGTATCGCCAGTGCCTCGTCGGAGGGCCCTATCTCCGCCTACAGACGTCGGATTGACGCGAAACCAACGGCAAACGACTCGTTTTGTCGAGCTCTACAACATATACGAGCTTGATACAGCAGAATCACATCTCACCTACGTGCTATCTCCGGCCGAAGCTAAGCTCCGGCGACTCTCTGCCCTAGCCGTTTCTAACGCTACTAGGCTAAACAAATTGATCAGGAAGCATCACAAAGGACCGAGAAGACTTACCTGACCGTCGCGGAGCTTCGGTTTGGTCTAGAACAAGCCATGGGGGTCATGACCGATCCGAGAGAGTTGGAGGCCAACTCGGGTTTTTACCCAACGAAATCACATGCCATCAAAAGCAAAAATGCTTAGGGAAGAGAGACAAACATATTGCAACCAGAATCACAGCCAATGAATGGCTCTAACTTGAGTTGCCATTAGAGGCCGAGAGGAAGCTCAGGAGAGTGTCTCACCGTTTCTCGAGATGAAAGGCCGATTGGAAGGGTACGGTAGCTTCTCTAGGGCTCAGAGAAGTCGAATATGGTCGTCGATGGCTTCGGTTTCGCCGGTGATGATCCAACGAAGCTTGCACAGGCTCGGTGGGAGCAAGCTTCGGTCGCCGTCTCTCTCTCTCTCTCTCTCTCTCTCTCTCTCTCTCTCTCTCTCTCTCTCTCTCTCTCTCTCTCTCTCTCTCTCTCTCTCTCTCTCTCTCTCTCTCTCTCTTTTCTGTGGTCGTTCGTTTTGGAATTCCCTTAACCGAATCTCCTCTCAACTGGCTTTAACTCCGCTCCTTTTAATCCTCATCGCCGGTTCTGTTTTGGGAGTTCCAAGCCGAACTCGCACGCGCGTCGTCGGTTCTGGCTCGCTGAAGATCGTCGGAACCGTGCGGACGAGTGATCTTTTGGAGGTCGTAGTTTTGGGCGTGCGGATTTGAGGTCAATTTGGCGTCTTCTTCCCTTTCCGTTTTCTGTTCGTGCGCAAAGGGTGAAGAACAGAGTGGTTCTGTTCTGTTTCCTTGGTTGGTCAACTGGGTTGACTGGGTTGGGTCAACCCGACCCAGTTGACCCGATTCACCAAAAAGAAGGCAAATTGACCCACCAAAATTCCTAATTTCTCAAATTAAATCTAGAAATCGGCTTCCATGAGATGAATCCCATCTAATATGGTGATTTAGCGAAAAATGAGTGTGGAATCAAACGAAAATCCCAAATGTAAGGTGGGATCCGAAATTGATTTTTGCCAAATTGATGTTCTTAATGAAGGAATTGGCACCAATTAAGCCCACCATGAGCTTCAAGAGGTCCAATACTATAGGGTATGGGTCTTGGGGTTCTATGGGTGCCTCTCGGAAAAATTTAATTTTGGATTTGGCACTTTAGGGACTAAAATAAATAGAATCTTTATGCAATTAGGTCCCTAAAGCCAAAATTGATCAAATCAGTGTACAATTGAACCAAATTGAAATGTAGGGCAATCAAGTTGAATGTCAAGACTCAAAAAATGCAAAATATTGCAAATAAAAAGACTCAAAACATATTTTTTGACAAATTCAACCCTGTGCGTTACAAAGAAACACACAAAATTAAAATTGAATTTCGACTCTTGATGAGGTCAAAATGACAAGGGATTAAAAATAAAAATATTGATTATTTTCCTATATTTTTGTGACCTCAAATTCTATTTTTTTTATTTTTCTAGTATTTTTCTATTTTCTAAAAATATGAAAAAAAAAATTGGTCAAAAATGGTTCCTTAGGCTGGGCCAAGGCCACCAAAGTTGATTTTGTAATTTTTTTGACTTTTTATGAATTTTTTATGATTTTTCAAAATAAAGCTGAAAAAGACTTGGTCAAAAATCAGGTGTCAACAGGAGTACATGCATCCATTCATGAGCATATCATATCATGCGTATGTTCTTCGAATATGTGAATTTGTTATTTCTTTAGTTCAATAAATTTTCAGTTAATTGTTACAGTGAGTCGAGTGGGTATTAAAGTGATTAGATGTACTTCTTAAGTTCTGTGAGTGAGTTGGAAATCTACATGGGATTGGCTAAGAATTTACAAAGTGGATGTGTAATAGAATCAAGGTTACTTGGACGGATGGCCGCAAGGATTGTGGGAAGAATTCGTGGCGTTCGAAGATCATTGTGTTAGGGTTATCTATTAGACATCGATTATCTTGAAGTCCCTTTTAGTATTCAAGCCATGGACATTTTTCTTAGGTTTTATTTCTTGTCTATTTGTCAAGATCCGCTCAACTAAATGAGTGAATGGACGGCCTAATCATTAGGCTAGAAGTTTTACCTGTTGAGCTGTGGTTAGCTTACATTTGTTTGGGGAGTATCTTTTCAGATACTCGGATAAGGAATAAGATCCAACTATGAAGAAGGTGGTGAAGACGAAACTCACTGATGACGCCAATAGGATAAGAGTAATCATCGCAGTTTGTAATATTTGAACCGTTGTAAAGAACTTTTCGAAAAGGAATATATATTTGTACCATCCACTTGTGAATTTCAACTTAATTTATATTCGAAATCTTATGTTGCTTGAGAATATTTATCTGACAATGATAATATTTAGATGTGATGGCCTAGGACGTCACGGCTCTATGGGTCGCACCTCGAGCGAGGGTGCGGTGCGACATCTGGTCTCGTGCTCAACATTGCACAATCAAACCTCCCACTGCTAGAGCATACGGCATTGCCGCCATCTCATCTCTCAAAGCCTGAGTATACTCGGACACATATCTTTAGAAATTTTAAAGTGACTCGCGAGAGGATTCACAATCGCTTTTCCCTTATTCATGTTGAATCTATTCAATACCTTGTTCACATAGTATCCCTACGATTATCATAATTTCTTATTTCTCCTTGTCCCTGATAATTCTCATGCCTAAAATCTCTTAGCCTCTCCCAAATGTTTCATAGCAAATTGCGATGCTAATATTTTCTCCATTTCTGAGATTCTCTTCATACTAGAGCTAGCCACTAACATGTCATCAACGTATAAAGATACATAGTATCACCATCGCCATACTTGCGAAAATCAATACAATGATCAGCTTCACAGTGTGCAAATCTTTTTTCTTCCATAAAACCATCAAACTTTAATTACCATTGCTGCGGAGCTTGCTTAAAGCCATATAAGCTTTTCTTCAAGTGACACACCATGTGTTCTTTACTTTTGACCTCAAAATCTCTAGGTTGCACCATGTATAATTCTTCATCTAGATCACCATGCAAAAAAGCCATTTTTTTTTACATCTAACTGCTCTAAATGAAGATCCTCTACTGCAACTATACTCAGGAAAACTCTGATTGATGTCATTCTTCACCACTAGAGAAAATATCTCGGAGTAGTCGATCCCTTCTTTTTTTAGAAAAGCCCTTTACTACAAGTCTTGCCTTGTATCTGATACTTTCATCAGCTTCATTTTTTATCTTGTACACCCATTTGTTTAACAAAGCTTTTTTACTAGTGGCCAACTTGGTCAACTCTCAAGTTCTATTCTAAAATAACGAGCTCATCTCGTCTCTCATAGCACGCTCCCATTGCATATGATGTGTATTTCTTTGCCTCATCATACATCTCCAGTTCTCCTGAATCTGTATATAAGACATAACTCAGAATAATATTAGCTAATGGATCAAGTATTATCTTTGACTTTCGCACACGTGTAGATCTCCTCAAAATAGATACTTCATGGACGTTAGTCGATTTCGAACCACTATGTTCCTCTTGAACTATCTATTCATTAATAATGTGTTCATTTTGAGCGTTCCCTTCAGGTGCATTCTGATATGCTGGAATCATCTTCACTGGAACACTATCCAGCTCAATATATTCTGGTTCTATTGTCGTTTCATGATTTGTCTAACGATCTTTGTACATCTTTTCTTCATGGAACACCACATTTTGACTGCGAATAACTTCGTTATTCTTATATTCTCAAAACCTATATCCACACTCATCGCCGCCATATCCAATAAAGACACATTTCTGGGACTTAGCATAAAGCTTCTTCCTATCCTCTCTATCAATCGAAGCATATGCAATGCAATAAAAAAATAGATATGAATAATTGACTTTTTTACCTAACTACTGCTTTTGCGGTATTCCTCCATCTAATGCACTAGTGGACTCCTACTTTTTAATTATATAGCTGCAACAACTGTAGCATCCCATAAGTGTAATGAGATGCATCCATAGTTGTTAAGGCGACGCCTAGGCGACAAGGCGCCCTCTGATGGCCAAGGCATCCCGTCGCCTTGTTGGTTGCCCTCGAGGCGGGCGCCTTAGTTGTCTAGGCGTCGCCTTGTGGGCGCCTTGAGCGCCTAGGCGACGCCTTGGGCGCCTTGACAAGGCCCAGTCTTATTTTTTATTTCGAGCCAACATGGACGGTGGGCCACGATCAAAAGAGCCAATCCCTTTTATTTTGAGCCCACTAGATTAGGTTAAATCCAAACCCATTAGGTTTTCCTCTTGTATTTGCTAATTGCTCTTTGCTATCAAACGGTGCCGAAGACCTTCTCAACTAGGTTAAAAAAATTGTAAGTTAAAAATTAATAAATTAATTAAGACAAACAAGTAAACTTTAATAAGAAACTTGAATGACATTTGTTGCCCAAAACAAGTTGGTAATTTTATCTGAAGAAAGTTGATAATTTTCTTTCATTTGCATTGATAATTTACCTACTCCGTTTTATGATTATTATGTCTTAAATATATTTGATAGTTATTTATTTTTAATAATCTTTCATGCATATATTTGCTCTGTTAAATCATGAATGTAAATTTTGAAGTACAAATGTAAAATATATAATTATACATATATATTTAAAAATTTAGCTTCATTGTCGCCTTATCGCCTTGCGGACGACTAGGCGGGCGCCTAATCGCCTAGGCGTTTTGGAGGCCTTTGCTCGCCTTGTCGCCTTAACAACTATGGATGCATCTTGCACACTCCAAAATTGTCTTGTTCATCCTTTTAGCTACAACATTTTCTTGAGGAATTCTAGGAACAGTCTTCTACCCGTGTATGCCTTTCCGGCTAAAGTATTCTACAAATTCTTTGCACGTGTATTCATTGCTATTATCAAACTTTAGAGCTTTAATATGATTTTTCTACCATGGTCTTCCATATTTTCAACACCTAAAATATTTCTGATTTTTCTCTAAGAGTATACCAAAGTCTTTCTTGACGCATCATCAATGAAAGTGACAAAATATCTCTTACCATCATAAGAGAGTTCTTGAGCCAGTCCCTACACATTAGTATGAGCCAACTCTGGCCTTCGCCCTTTATTCTGTCACCCATTCAATTGAAAACTAATTGGATTTTGTTTTCCATAACTGCAACTTTCACAAAAATCTAACTCCACTTTCTACAAATCAGGAAGCAACTTTCTTAAGTGTAACTGCTTTACACCCTTTTCACCGAGACGTCCCAAATGATAATGTCAAATAGTAGATAAATTTCTTGTATCCACTGTAGTTACAATCATATCAATAATATTATCTCCTTGGAGAAGATAAAATGTATCTGTATGCTTTCCCTTTACTGCTACTTTTGTTCATGGGGTTATCTTCCACTCTCCTCATTCAACAATTATTACTATGCCTTCTTGGTCAAGTTTACTAGTTGAAATTAAATTTTTCTCCAACTCGAGAATATGTCTGGTTTCACGCAAAATTAGATGTCCTCATGGTTCCTTTTTCAATAATCGGACACATGTGGTCGTTTTCCACAACCACTTACCCAAAGTCTCCACTAGCATAATCAACAAATACATCTCTTGGCGAGGTGCAATGAAAAGAAGCACCAGAGTTAAAAAAATCACTTATCTACCGTAAAGTCAAACCTTACAGGCAAACATAAGTTATATCTAGCAAAGGTTCATCGCTAACCACATTAGCTCCTTGATTTTCACCTAGCTGCTTCTTTTTGTAGGCTTCACATTGAAATCTACGGTGTTCTGTCTAGCGACAAAACCAGCACTCATCTTTTGCAACCTCTCTCTTCCCACTGGATTGCAAACTATCATGCTCGCTGAATCTTTCTCTGCTTTTACTTCTCCCACGATTTTCCACTGCTAATGCCGTCGAAGACATAGATGTCGAAAACTTATCTCTACCCGTAACTTTCCTTCGCATATCTTTATTTATGATGATATTCACAGCATCATCCAAAGTCAAATCATCCTTCATTGTACTCGAAATTCCATGCATTGCGGTGTTGTAGCTTTCTAGAAGAACATAAAAACAATAAACCTTGAAACTTCATATCGAGATTTATACCTACTGATTCTAATTGACCTGTGACCTACGTGAAACTATTAATATGTGTTAGGATGCACATGTGAGTTGTGTTAGAGAAGTCTCACATTGAAGAATTAATATGGTGTGGAGCAGTTAATGTATCCAAGTTGGCTCATAACTCATTGGCTTAAGCTTTTGAGTGAAGGTGTGTCCAACTGAATATGTTGGTGAGCTCGGACTTGGGCTCCCTCTTGGCGATCTCCCCGGGCGAAAGTATCGGACTTCTGCTGTGCTCTCCTAATAAATGGTATCAGAGCTGACGGTTGGTTGATGGACCTCCAATCTGTTCCGGTGTTTGGTGGATATCTCAAGGACGGAATCTGGTGACCAACACGATTTTCGGTCCGATGTGGCATTGTGGTGTAGCAATGCGGGCTTAATGAGCATTGATGGAGATTCAAGTTAAGATATGTTGGTGAGAAAGGTTACTTAGATTAAGGGGAAGGAAACCTAACACTGGAGTTCACACGTGAGAATGAGATTGTTATGATGCACATGTGAGTTGTGTTAGAGAAGTTTTACATTGGAGAATTAATGTGGTGTGGAGCAATTAATATATCCAAGTTGACCCATAACTCATTGGCTTAAACTTTTGAGTGAAGATGAGTCCAATTGAATATGTTGATGGGCTAGAACTTGGGCTCCCTCTTGGCGATCTCCCTAGGTGAAAGTATCGGACTTCTGCTACGCGTTTCCAATAATATGCTCTACAACAGAACTTCTATCAGATAACTTCATATTAATCAATTTCTTTAGCAAAAATATCTGATTTAATGTGAACGATTCCTCATAAATATTCGTTAAAATATCCAATGGGTTCTTTTGTAGTCTTCTCTTTCGCAATGTGATACCCTGTCTTTTTCGTCTGCCCTAGATGAATCATACCTAATGCCTTTCGATCAAGAATTTTCCATCCTAATTCTATTGCCGGATCCTTTTTCGCGAGTTCGGGTTTTCAACCTTCAAGTGGTGTATAGAGATCTTTCCTATAAAGGTAATTCTCTATTTGGAGTTTTCACCAGCCGAAATCCTACTAATTGAACTTATCAATTCTGATTTTATCTTTTGCCATATCGTTTGCTTTCAATCTAACGTCACCATAGAACTCTCGATGTTTTCTATTAGCCAACCCAGACTCTAATACCAGTTGTTAGGAATCGCACACCAATTTCAGAAAAATAATCCAAGCAAATAGTCCACAGTAGCAAAATATAATAATAAAAGAACATAATCAGAAAAACACGCTAGAGAATTTGTTAGCGAAGTTAACCCAAACTTGGGCTATGCCTTCGCGTAGAGGCACTCTGTGAATTCATTAGTCTTCGAGAAAAGTAGAAGTACAATTGATGATTTTAGAAATATAATTGATGATTTTCTCACAAGATCATGGTACAAAGAGATTGAGAACACTCATAAAGTTGTAACGACTTTTCTTTTTCTTTTCTCTCTATTGGCTACTTTGTGCTTTTTTTTCTACTTTTGACGGCTACTACCTCTATATCTCTCATATAAGAGATAACTTTTAATCTAGAAGCAAAAAGAAAATAAAAGATAGAAAAGCCGTTAATGATAATTTTGGCTTCACACACCAAAATTAAAATGTGTGGAATTGATAACTCTATTTCATATAGAGTTTATTTATTATTTTAGACTTAATATTTGCTTAATTTTAATTTAATTTGATTTTCACATTACTGATTTTGTAGGTAATACGATCTTCAGCTATGCAAATTTAAAATCAAAGAGAATCAAGCCTGTCTTGGGGAGAAATTCAAAATTCAAGCTAAATTAGGAATTTTATTATTGGGATAAGTCTATCTTTGGGAAGAATCTTTTATTGCAATCATATTCTAACGTGATTAAGATTTCTTTTACTTGAAAACAAGAAGAGATCCATATGAAGGGGAAAAAAAAGAACGTGATTTTCAAGAGGAGAGAGAAGCCACTTTTCCATAAGACGTTTAGGGTTTCGATGTTTTTCTTTTCAATGCCGCATGCCAAGTGATGAAAAAGAAGGCGAATTCAAAGTCAATCATTGATTATTCTTAGTGAACTTGTTCTAGTTTTTCATCATGTTTAGCTTAGTCATTATTTTTAGTTTATTTTTCATTATGTTCTAGACTACTTCTTGTTAGAGCTACGATGTAGCTTAATTATAATTGATTAATTTTTCAAACTCCTTAATGCAATTTTAGAATTCATATGTCGGAGTTATATATCACGTTCTTAATGTTTTTAAGTGATTGATCGCCACTTGAACAATTTTTGTTGCATGTTTGAAATCGAAAGGAGATTCCATGCGAGTGCTTTATGGTATATAGCCATGAATTCAACATAGATAGAGATATCTTAGGTTGTTTTTGTGGTTTCGGTAGTAGGTAAATCGAGGGTAGTTTATTGAATCCAGGAACTTTCATAAATCTTAATGTGTTTGGATTTACTTAAATTCACATGGACCAAGTGTGGGTTGCTAAATCCAAGTAGGGTTGTGATACCGGACCAATGATAGTGATTTAAATTAGGAAGTTCTACCATCACACTACGTATTCAATTTGATTGCATGACGAGATTGGTTAATTTATCTTGATTGGTTAAATGAAATCGGATGCTCTAATATTTTTCATTCTTGATAGAAAACCGTTGTTCTTTACTCCTTTATATTCCAAATATCTAGATTTAGTTTGTGAATTTATATTTTTTTTATTTTGGTTTGCTGCCTTGGTTAATTTATTTTTCTTTAAAATTTCGATTGCTATGTTGAACCTTTAATTGGTTAGATAAATTTAAAAATTATTCACCATTGGTAAATTATTTGATTGATCTATCTGTAATCTCTATGGGAACATACTTTTATTCATCACTTTATTTTTTTTATAATTATTCATCACTTTATTACTTATTCGATACGTGCACATGTGTTGCTAATCAAAAGAGAACAAGAACTATGGAACAATAAATTTAAAAAAATTTAGACGATTTTCCCCCGCTTCTTGACTAATGAATTTTGCTGGGGTAAAGCCAATTTCGATTTCACTATCTGGTCGTTCCCTTCACCTTGTCAGTGTCACTCACCTTTCACTCCCTTCTCTTTCGCAAATCTCTGGTGATTAGGCGACGTAAAGACTAAAGAGTGATAGTTTATGTTATTGGGGGGCGAATGGTCAGCTTTTCATAAGGTCGGCAATTTTTTTTTTTTTTGGTCTGAGAAGGTCAGCAATTTGAGAGAGTACGAATTAAAACAATTGCTGCAATAAGTTGGAAGGGAACGCTACTTTGGTGCTCTTTAATAATCAATCCCCTGAGCTCTACGCAGTTTTGTATTGAAGCTAAAATAATGCTAAACAGATCGTATTTTCATATGGTGGCGGCTCATGATTCAATTTTCCCTCGCCAACAAACGTAAACAATTCTGTGTTTGCACCACCTACTCGAGATTCTGACTCAGCATCTTACCCGATCCCTGAAGTCGGCAGAGAACTTGATAAGTCCGTGATTTACCTACTTAACACGGGGTTTTTCTCACCAGTAAAGAAAAAAAAAATTACTATAGAGCAGAAAATCACGACTTGAAAATATCAGACTCCGTGGATAGACCGGCGTGATTTCACCAAATAGAAGTCAATATAATCCATCACTCCATGCAAGGGAATGAGTAAAAAAACCAAGCTCAAGCATAGTCCCACCCCTGTAAATAGTTTATGCTAAAGAAACATCTCTTCACCCCGCAAACACTTAAAATCAAAACGCAAGCATCCGTTCCCAACAGCACTCCATTTTTCTCTTTTGATATAATGGCAAATCTTGGCCTCTCCAAGACCATCAATGTTGTGGTGATGGTGAGGGCAGTCCTTGTGGTGTTTTTCTTGCTCATGTCCACTGAGTTGGCCATTGCCGCCACGGCCGAGTCAGTCCCAGATCTTCAACTCGGTCTGTATTTTCAATTATTTGCATTATATATATATATATATATATATGTACGTGTGTGGGTCAGGTATTTAATAGGCATATAGTGTGTGTAAAATGATAATCATAGGCGTAAGATCGACATTTGTACATGTCTTAATTTCAGCATGGAAATACCATGCAAACAAGAATTGCCCTTCGTGTGTGGAATGTTTAAGATGGTATGCTTTTATTCTCCTCGAAAGAGTGTGATGTGTTAGCTTTTTATGTTGATATTTAGATATGTTCACTTACTTAATTACGTACTCGTTATTGCTGCATTATTTTTGTAATTTGATTTCGAATACCAATCTTAATATCGGCATTACAATTTCACACTGCTTTTTATTCGTTACAATGAGCCTCAATTTTAAAATAAATAAATAAAAAATCAGTCCTCAGGCCCATCTGTAAAATACAACGCTATACTGGTTGAGCCGCCCATGTTGGGCTAACCCAGCCCATAAACCGTAAGAATAACTGACGAGGGCAATTACTTACCTTTGAACGTGACAAAGAACATTCTCATGTTCTTCGATAGTTCTCTCTAGGTCGCTCTTTATTCGTTACAATCAAGGTATGTTCTGAAATGTGATATACCCGTTTCGATAAGTGATTCAAGAATTTTCTAGGCATACTTTTCATGCTTCTCATATGTAGTTTATGGAATTCGTTTCCAACAGATACATTCTCTTCAAAGTGGAAGGCTACACGCAGAGTTTTGCCCATTTTTTTATGAAAATAACATATGCATTTCCCTACTTTAGTAAAATAAAAATAGATAAGCATTTCGTTTCTCTTGACTCATTATCGCATGTACAGGACGCAAGCTACTCCAGGATGGCTACAATACCACCGGACGATCAGGGTACAACTGATGAATTCATGTGATGATATCAGTATAAGGTGGTAATAAATTTATAATGTAATGGGTCTATAATTATAATAATAAGATGCCCCGGTTTGTTATGTCATAATTATCTTATATTGGCGATGGGAAAAATGGCCTCTCATTAATTAAGTATTAGTCATGTATGTATGCCCATGGTATTGGAAAAACGACACCACGTTAGTGTCGTAATTTGTGATTGGTGTGAACTTATCCTCTCCTCGAGTCATCGACTAGCAGTCGCATCACGTCGTGTATCATCGATTATGGATGGCAGAACTTACTTGCAAGAGTGCTACATGAGCAGCATCTATGGATATGGTGAGAAACCCTCGATGGATGAATAATTCATTGAGATCAAACAAGGGATTTAGGTTGTTTCTTTATATTGTGCTACGACCTAAATTATTTTTCCGGCCGCCCAAAAAAAAAAGAAACAATAGGGAAAGAAAAAAAAAAAGAGAAAAAGGAAAATGAAGAAAATGAAAGAAAAGGAAAATTCGCATTTTCGGCAATATTTCCTTTGTTGTGTGAGTATGGGCTTTGTACGGTCCTGGAAAAGAATTCCTGATAGGCAGTGCCGATGCCGATTGGTTCATCACCAAAGCTCGCACATAACATTATTTCCAAGGACACTGAATTAATTTCCTTTGTTTTGTTGCTCAGTGAACATCATATTCTTCGATTCTGATACCAACCGGCAAGAAGTGTCATGCATTATTTGCCCAAACACAAACTGCAGTCATTTCCAATTTTATATGTCGATCGTTCTTTCGGATAATTTCAAGCATGATGAGAACCAAACTGCAGTCATTTCCAATTTCATCATCGACATGGGAAGTCGCAAGAACTGCAGTCACAAGTTGCTGCGGATGGGGCGAACATGAGATTCAACTTCCTCTGACGAACTACGCCCCTTCGTAACATATCATATGCCAAGAAGTTCGCTTGGCGGTGCGCATGAATTGTGTTGCGGAGAGAGTTTTTTTAGCATCAAAGTAGTTGGAGACGTTGAAAGAGCGAAACCCTGTGAAGTTCCTTTCTCTGCAGTATTGTCGAACAAGTTCGTCGGACAGCAAACGTTCTTCTTTGCCAGCTCCAGTTTCACGGCTTTGATCAGACCATAGCCATTCCTCTTTCACATGAGTAGTACATGCATGGAACAACCATCTATAAACTAAACTACATGAAAATGATTAACCAATCGGATGATTTTTTGTCGTTCCTAAAATGTTGTCTTTTGTCTTCAAAGCGGAGAAGTATCCTGATAAGAAGAAAAAGACGGAGATGTGTCACGGTCCGGAGGTTTCCTAAACCAAAGGACCGTGAACTAAATAAATGAACATCTCTACTGAGTTCTCTAGAAGATTTGTGCTTGTACACTATTCTAGAGAATTCCTTTCAATGTGATTGGTCGGTAGGAAAATGCATTCTCATTGGTCATTAGGAGGTGCGATCTCCGCCTTTAGATTGATTACAGATGAACGCTTGTAATTGAGGCACTCTTTGTATATATAGAGACTCCTTCCCCTCATTTGTATATCTCACAAGTGAATAAAAATCCTAAACTTCTCTATGATCCTAGCGCTTGCAATGTTTTTGGAAATTCTTACTCCCGTCAAGGCATTTTGGTTTTTTTTTTTTTTTTTTTGGAGATTCTTACCCCCATCAAAGATTTTGGGTTTATGTGTTAGCAGCCCGATTCATGAAACTGCACGATGTTGCATCAAGCAAGAATCAAAATTATTCAAATTTCATCCATTAAAAATAAAAGCTTCAAATATTCAGTTACCAAAATATTTTCATTTAGTTTCTCTATACCAAATCCAATGTACTTCAAAAAAAAAAAAAACTTACTAAAGTATGAGCTGATATTGCATTTTCACCAAGAGATTGGAAAGGGCTTCAACATCGTTCTCCCTAATACTTCTATGTCAACACGCTGAATATCCTTGCAATAATCACCATATCCCGACCAACTGATGGTCACATTATCCATGCAAGGGAAGGAAGAATTAGTTGGAGGAATAGAGAAGTAAGAACTCGACAGGCTTATCTTTACCAGTGACTGAAACAAATAGCAATAACAAAAAATAAGCTGCTGCAGCTCTATCAAGATAGACTCCAAAATCTTGAATCAGGAGCGAGGGCAACGAGGCTATTGCCCAGACCGGCGACCCTCTCCAGCCGAGTGTTGCAAAAAAAAAGAAAAAAAAAATCATAAAAATACAAATATTAGCATGTAATCCGCACTTTTTGTGGTATACCTCATTTATAAAAGAAATTTTTTGTACTTCACTATCTTTCTATGTCATTCATTCACAATGATTCTGGCAAAACCAACATGATTCCCACAAAAAAAAAAAAGACAAATAAGCTTTTCTTTAGGCGAAAATACGCCTCAAATACTAATTGTTGTGCACGGCGCTTAGTGCCAATATTTTCTGTGAATCACTTAAGTGCCAATTTTCTTTAAAAATGATTATTTAAGTGTCAACTCCGGTGAGATCGCAAGAATTTCTTACAATTGGTACTAAAGTGATCATGTTTTCTCTAATTTATCACTAAAGTGATCTTTTTTTGATCACTTAAGTGTTATTTTTTTAGAAAAATAATTATTTAAATGCCAACTCCGGTTCACCGAATTTTCTTGCCATTGGCAATAAAATGATCGTTTTTCTCCGATTTAGCACCTAAAGTGATCCAAAAAAAAAATATTGGCACCAAAGTGAACACCTTACACAAATATTAACACTTGAGGTGTCCTTATATCCTTTTCTTTGTTATCTATTATTACAAGTGTAGTCCCATATTACCTTTACTCGATTGAAGATAATCAATGAATTCAAATCCATCGTCGCTTGTCTGTGAGGTAACTCCGGCTTCAATCCCAGTTCAGTCGTTTGATCGAATCGAATCACATTTCGTTGTTCATTGACCTTCGGATCAAACCATCCAGACTTCTGTAGCTGGATTTTCTTACTGCCGATGGTAAAATTGGGGGAAAACCCTTTCCCCCAATAAATTGATAGGGCTTTCTGATTACACTTATCAACGGGCAAACCCAGAGATGGAGACTTGCAGCTGGTAGCGGTAGCGGTAGAGACACCGAAGTCGGAGCTCTCGTTGAGGCCCCTGACTTGCAGCGGCTCCACCGCACTCAATTGCCAAGTTCTATCATTTAGAATTCCGCATTACTAGCTCCTAAATAAGGGATCTTCAAGGGCTTGTAGAAGCACCTTGCGAGTAATATATAATTATATAGGGCTTTCCTTGATTTAGACAGCTTAACATACTAAGCTACTCTCGTTATGTAGCGATAATTGTCATGTCGCAACACAATCTTTTCAGAGAGGAATTGTAAACACTAAAATTTTGAAAAAATTCAGGCAATTAGAGAAGCGCGTTTCCAGCTAACTTTCGTGTCATGACAATTTGCAAATGAGGACACTAAAATATCGAAATTAGTGCAACAAATCTAATCAGTTACTGGAATGATTTTGTCTTATCAGAAATTTTTTTTGTGAAACAAACATTAGCTACAACTTTACACTTTCAACTAGCACAAATCCACTGCAACCCATCCCTATAACTCTGCTTAATTCTTCAAATACCACAGCATGCTCTAGACTTCACAAAAAATAGCATATTTAGAAAACATATAATTCTAAGAAATAGTAAAAAAGAATATTGTTCGATGTTTTTCGTTGTCATAAAACAACAAAGGGACTACACAATAGACCAATTACTTGCAGACAAAATTAGGGACAACTTTGTCATTCCAACTTGACAGATTTTCTGTTGGTGGAGGTTGATCCCCCAGTCACTTCCTGTTATCATCTTCCGTCAAGATAAATAAAGAAACAATGGAAGCCATTTTGCAAAATAAACAAAATACCTCTGCCAATAATTTATATTGAGTTAATATTTAGTGCAGTACTAGTGTAATATCCGTTTTTGTTCCTTGATTTTTCTTGTATCTTTCTTGGAACTTGAAAGATCTGTGTCCCGACCAAAAAAAGATCTGTGCTCATTTTTTTCACCTTGTTAATATTCCGGCATTTAAAACAAGAAACCAAAAACATTCACTGTTCCTATCGATGTCATTGCCGAGACAGAAAATCTCCTGCCAAAACACCCACCGAGTAGTTTCTTCGTACTCCGTAGCTCTACAACACATTACTTCTCCGAATGTAGAAAATGGTGGGCGATGAAAATAAATGCTAATGCTTCCTAAGAAATTGCAATTGGTGCCTACAATCTAATTTTACTAACATCCTAACCATGTATCTCCAACGAATTGGGTATGGTAATCGGAGTCGCGGGACCGTAGAAACAGTCTCCCTTCATACATGACATTACCAGTCTTCAGCATATTTAATTTACAATCAATCACCAAGGCTGGCCCTTGCCTCCAAGCCGTCGAGCCAGCTCAAAATCCTTCCTCACTGTGATGAAAAGAGCAAAATAATATTGTAAGGGAAGCAAATCAAGTCCGTATCAAGAGTGGCTGTCAACACAATCAATATCTAATCTTGCGGTCATTGGATCGATATCTGATTATATCAATTCTATGTCAAATATGAAGCAGTTTCCATCGAGTCAACAGCAAGAGGCTTCATATCAGTAGGAGTAAATGGGGTATTTTGCCTCTCAATGGGATTCTCATTAAGGTCAATGATAGGGTAGGCCGAACAGTACAATCTTTAAAAGGATAAGGCATACGTCTCAGCCATTTCATGAGCCTTATAATACAATGTATAAGGCGCATACATATGCTTAATGCAATCACTTAAGCAAAATTAAGATAGTGTAAAAGGAAACCTCTAAGCATGATCAGATAGTCAAGGGAGTATTAACCTTCAAACTTCACCTTCTTAACCTTGTGGATCCTTTCGCCACACATTAATAATAATAAAAAAGAGAGAAGAATGTCCATCCACACAAAATGAACATTTGTCTCCCGAATTCCAGACAGGAAAAAGATAATTTTCTCTATGATTACCTATAGTTCACCAGTGTAGCATAATTTGTTGATGCTAAAATTAAATACGACTTACTGAGGGTAACACGCTTTGCATGAATAGTGCATAGCATTGCATCTTCAAATAAATGAACCAGAAAATCCTCTGCTGCCTACATAAAGAAAGAACAGTATAAGTTACAATAAAATAGTACAACCAGCCACATTCAGCCATCAAAAAAATTGCAGACACCGGAATTTTTTTCTAGCATTTGAGAATCAAATGAAATAGTTTATTCTCTCAACACCAAGTTAAAGTAGACCAAAGAGTTAGATGCAGTTAACACATAATTTATTGCAGCTAACATGGCTCTGTATGTTCTGCTACGCAATTAACTATGTTGTTGATGAACTTACAACATCATCCGCACATTAAGCCATGCAACTTCCAGTCTAGGATGATAATCAAAGAACCAGTATTCACACAGCCGCACTTTCAAGTGGAAACCAGGGGCATCCAGAGGCAGAGACTCAATCCAATGAAGTTATCAGAAATAGCTTAATTTGACACAACTATTAATTAACAAAAGATACCACATTGCCCATATGAAATTTTCTCAATAATTATGACTCCAAGTGAAGCATATAGAATAGCAAAGGTGGCATGCTGATAGGTGGAGATTATCCAGAGAGTCATCTATGAAGAGCATAGAACATATTCAATGTCAAAGATCTCTCGGAAGACCATGTCACATGTGCAGCCACTGCCAATAATCATGACTCCAAGTGAAGCATATAGAACAGCAAAGGCAGCATGCTGATAGGTGGAGATTATCTATAGCATGTTCAATGTCAAAGATCTCTCGGAAGACCATGTCACATTTGCAGCCACTGCTTGCTGAAAGTACAAATTATGTTGACACTAATACCTCCTGTATAGCCACTAGAGCTTCAGCTGTCCAACGAGTGATATTAGGGGCTAGAGTGCCACTAATTTCTCTTACCTGCGACGACAACAAAAAAACATCTCCATCAGGAATACCACCTGAAAGAATCTCCATAACAGATACATGCAAAAGTTCCAATAGCCACAGCACATTAAGTTTTCAAGATTTGCTGGTAAGATCTCAGCTAATTAATACATCTAGCTCAAAAGCAATTGAAACTTGAGGCACTGACGGAAATCATTTCCTGACTTATCACATAGGTCGACAAGGAAATTTATACATTAAAAGCATTTGATATATTTAGATATTACTGACTAGCTGATTAAATGACATTAGATTGGAATGCGGTCATAAATATTTGTCATCAGCTTGTTTTGCCGCATTAGAGACATAAATGTCTTATCTGATCATTCTCCTCTTAGAGATGGGAAAAAAATTACACAAATTCGACTCAGTTCAGAAAAGAAATAAGCAAGAGCTCAGTACAAAATCGAAAGGCCAATCCATACAAGAATATAAACGTTCTGCAGGTCCACTAAAGATCTGTCAAATAACAGGAATTAAATTTACTCAATTCACGTGCACCACATGGCAAAACACTTGTGAAGATGGAATAGATGTGTCAGTTTTTCTACACTTCTGGAATCATGAACAAAAGTCTCGTCTGAAGTAAATAAAGGCAATAATACACAAGCTATTGCAGCAAATGACACCCAAATGTGCAGCACCAAAGTATCACATGCAGTCACAATGTGAAGCCATCTATCCCAAGGTAGATTCACCCCTGTTCACAAACCAAAGCTACACACACACACATCTATGAGCAAGATAGTAAGACCTGAAGTAGAGATCCCATAATTAATTATCACATATGGTCAATGACTCGTCTGCATGGTGATCTGTGACCCTTGGCTGCTTCTATTCTAGTGAACATACATATGCAATTATGCAAATGTATGCTTACAATATGAGCACAATAACAATACAGCCTCGTGTCACTTCACGTGACCACATGGATGTTTGTAACGGCTAACTAAGCTCTATTAAGAGTCAAGCTTTCAGTAGAGCATAGACTCACGGTTCTAATGAAAGGAGCGGCGGGTATGAGGAGTTTCCAGGTCTTTTGGAAATGTCGAATTTCCCGGAGAGAGACTGTTCCTGATCTGAAGCGTCGCTTCTTCTTCTGCCCCGATGCAATTGGAGCTTAAAGGGAGAAGGAAAGAAATATAACAATACATTCTGCTAGCATTCAACAGTATCACAATCAACATAGATCAAGATGCCCCGCTGAGTAGAGTGATAACGGAATTCATTACGATTAACAAGACTCACTTCGTTGAGCAGCACGTTTCTTGGGGCTTCTCCTCGAGCTCGGGCTTGTACTTGTGCCGGGGGTCTTCACCATCGATGGAAACAAACAAGATTGGCAGAAGAATAGATGCACAAAATTAATACAAGGAAATCCCGGGAATTGCATTGCAAAAACAATAAAAATACATAAAGAAAAGTTATGACTTGTCCAACTTCTAGAGCTCAAAATCCTTCCGCTCTCTTTGTGCATGCCCATTAAGTAGCTCAAAGCACAAAAGCACACAATCGCGCATCACACTAGACATGCTGCCAATTGCATCGATGAATCTACTATGGATCTTTTGTTAGCACAACTCAAACCTCTTGATGGTCGGAGAGAATGAAAAAGAAAAAAAAAAAAAAACGAGTAAAACCGACATGCCCAACGGCGCCACATTTCGAACACGAAACAGAGAGCGGAAGGAAAAGGAATCGGAGAGACGTACGGAGCTAGGTCCAGGCGACCGCGAGGCGGAGCCTGCATTGCAGATTTCAGAGAGAGAGAGTGATCGTTAGGACCTGAAACGACGAATCCCTAGGTATCGAAACTCGACGCGCTTCGCGCACGACGAAGGCGAACCAGTAGTGTACATGGAGGAGAGAGAGAGAGAGAGAGAGAGAGAGAGAGAGAGAGAGAGAGAGAGAGAGAGAGAGAGAGAGAGGACCGGGAGATGGTGGACGGCGACCAGATTTCTTTGGAGCACCGCCCTTGATTCTCGCCATGGAAGGAGTCGAGTCGAGGTCGCGAGCTCAAACACTGGAGAAGGAGTGGAGCGGCATTTCGGGACTCGGGCGGGATTTCAATTTTCCCACACTTCCCCCCTTCCCTCCCTCTCTCTCTCTCTCTCTCTCTCCGACTTCTTTTTCCCACCTGGACTCTGGAGCATCAGACTTTCTTACGGTTATTAAATTACAGTGTGTGTTTTAATTTTTTTTTTCTACCAAAAGAAGTATTACGGAGTTTAAAAATAAAAATCACTCAACGACAATCTATTTCCCCGCCACAAATTATCAAGAAATACTCCAGAAAATTTTAAAAGTTGGCTTTACAACATTAATTAAATTAACTCCTAGACCCTTCCTTATTATTATCCCCGGGCGAAATTGCGAGAAAACTCTCCACAGAGAGAGAGAGAGAGCCATAGCGACAGTGCTCGGCGACTTTGCGACCGAAGCGTGAGGTCGTCCACAAAAAGGATCTGCAGGGGATTCCACGGGTTAAGAAGTCGGCTCGATTGGTGATGGTGAGATCGTGCTCGCAATGAGCTCGGAGTGTTTTCACACGGCACCGCTGGTGCCGTGCTCTTCAAAGCCTTCCGCAAGCTCCAGCCTCCAGAGGCTCTAGTTCCAGCGGCGCGTGCAACCGGCCTAGGACGTACACAGAGCAAATGGGCTTATTGGATTGGGTTCAACAACCGGGAGAGAAAAGATTTTGAAGACCGCTTCAGTGAACAAGTAAGTTTGTCTTTGTCACAAGAAGATGCGGTCTCCTTGACGAACTCCGGAGCTTCCGGTCTAGATCGGTTGTCCACCATCGACAGTGGAGATTAAGAAGGCGAAGGAGGATATGCATGCGACGGAGGAGGTCGCGCATCAATTTATGAAGCGGTTTATCATTTTCCTTTTCCAGGAAAGTGCCGATGATTCATCGCCTAAGATGATTTTGGTGAGTCGCTTGCTCATGACCACCCAAACAAAAATGGTCAGTACGAAGATTTATGGAGTGACTTCTTGTTAGGTTACCCTGGGATCGCTTGTTTAGGAGCAGACGGGGCAATTACTCTGCAGATACGCGCATATAAACATAAGCACAAGGTGTGCGTAGTATATACTCGTCATCGTACAAACCAACCGACAATCACCTTGCGTCTCCAGTAAGAAATTTTGCTATTATATTATTCATGACCTCTTGAGATCGCAGCTCCATGTCCTAAATCATCGACACTGGAAAAGTACATTGGAACAAGCAAAAGATGCTTCATTCCCCAATTTAACGATAATAACTGATGACAATCGTGTAAAAGTACACTGTTTCAGTGCTAAAACTATGGACAAAAGTATACCTAGTAGGAGCAACAAAACATTAATGAACACATCAAATCCTTTCAAGAAATTCCCCCGCTTCCCATTTGGAGCTCAAAGATTTTTTCGAGGGATCGGAACAACACTCGACGGCACTGTTCTTGTGTGATGTTACGGGACTGGTTTCGAAGATAGCCGTCTACTACCAAGTGGCGCACCTCGAACAAGATATTCTGATTGCTCCAGTTGATCGAAGAATCTGGGGAGCCTGAGGATAATGAACCAGTTGCGACCTTAATTCTCAGTTTTCTCAACTCCCACTGCTCTGTCTTTATCAACCTCAGGGATCACATTCCCAGATTCCTTAACTCCTGATTCATCTGCTTTGCTAACTTCAGAAGTGACTTCTGTTTCAGCTGCCATCTCTGCATCAGTTTGGCTCGAACCTGGATCCACATGACCAGATACTGACTCAGTAGGATTGGAGCTAGGAGTCTCACTTGCAGGCTGGAGAACTTGTCCGGCACTTCTCTCGTTATTCATCGATGAATCTTTGGATGGAGAAGGTTCACCCACATCAGAATCACTATGGTGACCCCTACTCTCCGACTCGCCATCATGATTGCCCAGATTCTCCGTCTCCACTTCACCATTGGGAACAATTGGTGGTTTGTCTGTGTCAGTTTGATCAATGATGTCAGACACTTCACCCCAGTCTACCCATTCAGGCTGCTTTTCAGTTTCACTAACCCCAATTTCTTTTATGTCGTCAATTGCGTCATTGAGCAGAGTATCTTCTAGTTTTGCAGCAGGTTCTTGGCAAGACGTTGCATCGGGGACTGAGTCAGACGTTGCATCGGGGACTGAGTCAGTGCCCTCATCAACAGTTACCCCATCATTGCCACTGCTGGTTGTGTGGCCGATGCCATCATCGTCAAGAGACGAGGAAGCAAGCATGTCAGTCGAGCGGTCAGGGGCAACTCTATGGTCATCAAAAGCAAACCAGTTCGAATTTGTGAAAAGTGATCCACTGCAAACCAAAGCATCAGGATATCAAGTTCACTGACAGCATAAAACAATGACATAGGACATAAGCATGTAAAATATACTGGATGAAGAAGACTATTTTCAATTCACAAAAAAAAAAAAAAAAAAAATACTACTACTAAAAGCAAAACGTTTATACTGTTCATCAACCTTCTAAATATGATGGACCCATCTAAGGATCACAGTTTCTACTTGAAGAAGAAGATTAATTACTGCAAAAAACTTTTAACTGGCCAAATATAATTATGAGATGTTAACGCCAGCATGTGAAACTGACACTACTTTCACATTATCAGATGGAGTTCAACCAAATCCCAAAATTTTGTGAACAAGCAGCAACCTATCAATTGACTAATGACAGCACCAATCTACAAATTGATACTTCAACTTCTGAGATGAATGCACTCCATTAAACAAGAGATGCACAGGGAATTTCTGAGCGTTGCATACAAAAAGTTGAATTAGAGATATGAAAGAATCGATGAATTTGAGATATTGACAATAGGAAGACATTTGAAAATTTAGCCATCCACCAACCTTTCCTGGTCATCTCCAAGACGCAAAGAAGATATGACCACCTCGGCGGATTCATCATCAAAGTAAACATCCTGCAAAATACAAAGTCAAAAGCTCATGTTTATTGCCACAATGAAGCTCAACATGTTACTTCATAGTCCTTAAAAGGCAAGCACGTAATAAATCAACTTTATTTACAGTGTCCCAAGATGGCAGCATCTGGCCATATGCACAACAGACCATCTTCGCAAAAGGCCATTCACCAAAATGTTTGTACAAAAATAAATTAGCAATTATACGTTCAAATTATTTAAACAAATTCTTGTCCTGTTCATCAGCAAAGGATATACGAGGAAGAAAATAATCAGGCTGGATTAAAAACAAGAAACTATCTGGTTTTCTGATTTTATCTGTAGTGAAAATAAAGTCTTGTCAAGTAATCAATTTGGTAGTCTCTCCTGCTTTAAAATTTTGTTTCAGGTCAAAGTTTCCAGAAAACTAGAATATAAACAAAATGTGTCTTCATTTCAAGGACAAGAAAACTTTCCCTCCAAAACTCGCAACCCTTCAGTTTAGTCCCCCGCAAACAGCCTTTTCATTTTAGTCACTTACAGATTGTTTGCTAATATTTAGTCTTACAGATTGTTTTGCTACTAATTCAGTCGCTCTGGCCTTTTTTTTCCATTAAGAGAGTACAAAAAATATTAATAAAAAAATTCTCATGAGGACCAAGTTAGCTGCAATAAAATAGGCGAAGTACTAAAGAACAAGTTGTTAGCGGTTCAAGAAAAGGAAATTTAAAATAACTAGACTATCTGCTAAAAACGTTCCTAACAACAGTTTTCCAATACTTATTACTGTGATCCCTGTTCCAGAGTCCTAAATGACACCTAGGCCTTTTCGGATGGATCTGCATGCTACAAGTGGGCATCTCTTCCAAGTTTGTTGTCAATTTATAGCAAAAGAACATAGTAATGTGATAAGGACGAGAAGTACACTTTTTCCACTGATCAGGAAAAAAATTTATTTTTTAACTGAAATAAGAGAGAGGACTGAGGCTTTGTGAAAATTTTCAGGTTATATTGATTTTGCACTGTAATTTGGGAACTGTAGAATAGGAAAACTGAAAATTTGAAACAGTACAATTTTGTAACACTTTACAATAAAATGGAAAACAATAAACTATGGAGTCACTATATAATCTCCGCATAGAAAACAAAAACTTGTAATATGAGATAAGAAGGAAAGAACAGTCAAACACCCAACATCCCCATTGTACTATCAGCCAGGTTTTCAGACAAGAACTCCTTGATCATTCGCTATTTGATCATAAACATTAACTCAAACTTCAAACCCCAACTTTGGTCGCTTATTACATTAAATTTCTTTTTAGAACTTCAAACAAGGTGTCCACTTGGCCCTCTGGGCCCTCTCATCAAGTCTAAAGGTGATTTTATCAAGAATCTGGATTGAATCTGGTGAAGTATATGACCAGGGATATTAGAGATTAGCCATTAAGTATTCGATAAGGCATTAGGTTGGAGTGACTCTCAATGCTCTGTAAATAGAGCTCTCATGTAATGTTCTTATTAAGTCATTTGGTAAAAATTTAGTCTTTAGTATTCTTTTTTTTTTTTTTTTTTTTTTTAACCGAGGTTCCGCCAGCCGGCGAGCCTCGCTCAACCAGCGGTGGAGCACGACTAGTCCTCGGGGGGGGCTAGCGCAGGATCCCACCACCACGACCCCCCACTTAAGACACCGGCGCCTACGAGTTTTGAACCCAGGACCTCTCGTGAAAGGAACTGAACTCAAACCATCGCGGCCACCGACCGGTGGGTTTTAGTCTTTAGTATTCTCTCTCTTGACATCCTAAAAAATTGACAAGTTGAGCAACCAAGAGAAAGGGACCCAAGAAAAAAATCTAACTGCCATATTGATACTTACCTAATATCACTAGTTAGAATTCAACAGAATTCAAACCTATAAAAAAAAATGAAAGGGAGGAAGGTACAGAACAATTCAAAAAAACCTAGCCACTAGATGGCCTCACCATGGACTAGAAAAGTAATTAAAAGTAGCTGATCAAATATCTGCATAAAGAATGGCACTTCATATTGTAAATAGAAATTAAAGAGCTAAAAGTAAAATGAGCAAACCAATACCTCATCATCCCGTTCAAGTGAACCACGAGGCTGCAAAGAATGCAGAAGAAACTAGAAAATTAGCATGCTGCTTCGGGTTATCATTATATAATAATCAGTCCAAGCATAAGTAATACAAGTAACGGAAAAAAGGACCAGCAAAAGATTGATACCAAAGATGAAATGTATCACTTACAAGTCAGCACCACTACAAATTATATCACGACCTAATGTTAGCATCTGATGGGCGATATAAATAATGCAACAGCACCAAAGAAGAGAGCCTAGCTATGCACAACCATAACCTATTTCCAAAGCATGCTCTTAAGTTCTCTTTCTCGCCCATTAACTATTTCTTTTTTCTGATCGACTAAAATATTACATGACATAGCCTGTCAGTCTATTTCATCCAACATTACAGAAATCTTCATAGCTATCCACAATTATTAAAAGAAAGTATAGCTATCCACATCTATGGTACATCATGGATGTCACTCCTTTCACACTTTCTAAGGAAGTAACTTCCCTTCATCATAAAGATAATCTACGTTTTGTCCAAAAAGCTTTAGGAAACAACCTCATCAATCTCATCATGGCTATAAATGCCATAACGGAATGCCTGACTCAGATTATTTGCTAGGGCTGCCACATCATAATCTCTGTCTTGATAATCATCTTCATCGCTATCCCTTGTCCGGTCCTGTAATGCCGTAGGCCTCCTATTACAACCAAGGTAGCGGCGTTCGATCAATTGTATGAATATCTCAAATGAATCCAGTCACTGAAAGTTTATCCTTTAAAAATAACAAAACAAAACAAAGAGCATAGCAGTATCAACATAACGAATATTAGCACCCATGACCCGTGATGCAGATATCCTGCAGTTGGCAACGAGTAGGAATGTTTTCTAAAGACAGGATTAGATCCGTCTGCGGAAGTATGCCAACATTAACAAGTACTGAAAAAAAAAACCAATTGATCAAGTAGAAAGTGGAATCAAAACACATTGCGACTTCAAAAATATTTAACTAGTGAAGATGCTAGCAAAGTTGATAAAAACAGCAAAAGCAGACAACAAAACTAAACTTCCTCAAGCTAGTGCTGGAACAGCCTATGTGGACCACATACAAGTATTTATTGCTTATTTTTCAATGAAGATCAGAACGGCCATAAAAGCTCATGCAAGTACTTGCAATGCATATTTTGTATATGCAACTAATAGCTTTACTGTACATTATAATGTCTCTTCCAACAATTGAGAGTAACCAGGAGTGTACTTCTCTGTAAACAAAATGCCATTTCAGATCAAAGTATTCAAAACTAGATAACCGTGGATCGTTTAGCAAAGCAAAACAACAACAGCAGCAGTAACAACATTTTAAGCATAGCCATTTAGCAAAGCAAACCAAGGGAAGAAGTCTGCGCTGCTGATGAAAGTCAATTCACATGTATCACTGGAGAACCATAATTGTGGGAAAGGCGCAGGGGCAGAAAACCTCTCTCTTTTAATAGGTAAGAGAAAAGACTAATGTAGGGCACCAAGGAGGCCCAGCGGCAGAAAACTTTCCAAGCAATGTTTTAAAAATGGCAATGGAGATCCAAATGATTGCTGACCATAATGAGGATTTACCAGTTAAACCAGCAGATTTGGTCAAAATGATTTGATCAATTTAAATAGTACACAAATATAAAATAAATCAATACAAGAGATAAAAAGTATCCCAGCACATTGGCCAAGCCAGGTAGCAGCTCCATTGAGGTCACACCTTCCAGTCTCCACCAACTAAAGTTCAAATTTTTGTTAAAATGGTGAACAAACCTCATTTAAATTACTTGATAGTCATTATTATCACGAAGAACCATTAGCTCAGTTGTTTTATTCTTGGTTGACATGGTTCCAGCCCAAAAACAGGTGGGCCAGTAGGTCCGACTGGATCTTGACCATTTTAGGAATAAATGGCGGGAGTGCCCCTGGTGACATGTCCATACTCGAACAGGAGGTCAGCCGGTACCTGGTCAAACCAGTAGAACTGGCTAGTTGTGTGTGGTTCTTAAAACACTGTTTTCAAGCAAATCTTTCATAAGGAAGCCACCAAGATGACTCCCTAAGAACAGCCACATCCAGTATAAACAAACTACAGCAAAACATGGGAGATAAGTGCCATGGAAGACGAGATGAAGGTTAAATCAGGTCTGAACTTAAAAACCATCAAGAGATTGACATATCACAATGAAAGAACCAGTATGTCAGATCAATTGCTCATTCCCATGCAATATTATTCACACTAATAACTCCAGGATCCAGCGCATCCAGCAGTCACTGAGAGATACTTCAACCATGACAGGCAAAGATGACGAAGGAATAACATTAGTGCAGTGCCAGACATACCCATAACCGGAGCTCGGATATCAATTCCAGAAAGCTGGTAACATAACGGAAGTACAAAAATTGAATAACAATTTCAGAAAAGAAACCTACCCACAGGACCACTGATATACATTTTCAACTGCATTGCGCTTTGACAACATATTCGTTTGCCAATCAATCCACTCACCATTTTCCTATTAAAAAACAACAATCAACATCATATAATTAAGATAAAATACAAGACCAAACAATGAAGTAAATACCACTAGAATTTGTTCATATTTGTTGGTCGAGTTACAAAGACGAAAATCTAACCAAAACCAAAGGCTTCAATCATGGTCTGGCAACAAGAGCAGATCAGATGATTTCTCAGTAGTTACACATACCAAAAGGTTTGAAGAAGGAAGGCGCATATGAGTAAGATAACCAGCCCACCCTTCTGTATAACCTATTCACAGTAGTGAACCGGCTGGATGCATGACATAAGGGAAATGCACGTTTGTGATACCTTAGTCAGGATCGGGAGTCAAACTACGAACAGAGAAGAGGGTGGTACCGCTGCCCCTCTAAGTAAGTGTAAAGTATCTCGTTCACGTAGAATGGTTGGAAATGAAAAGAAGCGAAAAAGGGTCAAAGGCGGTTGCTAGCATCAAAGAGAGCCGTCATCGACAAGAAAATGGGAGTTCGGACTTGGCGAACGAGCTCTTGCTGCGGGAGAGGAAAGCAGGGCAGGCAAAACAACCATTCCGGTGGTGGATAGTGGAGCAAAGGCTGGATAAAAAATGGATAGGCATGCCTTATCATCCAAAGGATTCGAAAGAGGAAGGGCGTTGTGCAGCTTCTTTTATAGCACGCGTATGATGGTGAGCAGCAAGTTATTGGTTTTTCAAGTAGGGGCTCTTAAGTGCCCAATCCAACCAGAATACAAGTAACATGAATAGGCTGTCCCTCAAGCAAGTAGGAAAGAGCCATTGCTTTTGTCAAACCAAATGCTTTGAGTTCGACCGATTTCTTTGTAAGAAGGGAGGGATAGGTGGAGGACTAGAAGGCCAGGATGCAGAGAATCTAGCTAGGAGCAAGAGGAGGCATGCACTTATAATAAGATGCCCACAAAAGTAAAGATATCCACGCACAAAAGAGAATCACTTTGGAAAGAAGGGCGTTGTTCTCGAGCGAGATGGGGGGACTTTCAGATATGCCTTCCCAGTCTTACGTTATCGCCGCCACTGATGGGGAGCTTTTTGAGGAAGGAACGTTTGCATACTTGACCAACGAACGAGATTCCGATTGTCAAATCAAATAAGTTCTCCTATGATAGGCATCTCATTTCTGATGAAGTTGAATATGTGATGTTAGAAGCACTTTAAATCCAGCCAAGTGACCAAGTCCATAGCCATAGTATAATTAGTAGTTGAAACATCTCATCATTATCCCATCTGCTGTTGTAACAAGCATGTCTTATTTTGTGTTCCACCCTCAATTGTCATCCGATTTTAGCCTTTTTGTTTGTTCTATGTTCCATCTACTTGTATTAGAACCTAAAAGTCCCAGAAGTTTGTCATAGTTTTCATTTGAAGGCCATTATCAGTTGCAGCAAAGGTGGTGGCACAGGGAATGACTTTTTGTTTGTTCTATGTTCCATCTACTTGTATTAGAACCTAAAAGTCCCAGAAATTTGTCATAGTTTTCATTTGAAGGCTATTATCAGTTGCAGCAAAGGTGATGGAACAGGCAATAAAAGTCATAAACAGATATAGTCCAAAAAGAGCGAAATTTCAAACCAATTTCCAATAGGCGCCAAGTAGAAAATTCTTCCTCTTTAAAAGCTCTATTGTTCTGTTCTTTCCTAACCAAACAAAAAATAAGAAAAGAGTTGAGGAAATTCATTTTATACTATACTATAAAAGCAATTAAATGTTAAAGAAGAAGTGCCACGGTTTCTTCATCCTTTTTGCAGAGGAAGCACCTGTTGGCCAACACTTACCTCTCTTCTTCAATTAGTCCAAAGTACATTTTCACAAACTCCCCAACTAAGAAAGCTACCCAAGGTAGAACCCTTGGTTTCCAAATAGCTCTCCAAGTACAAGAAATCATACCACCAACAATCACCTTCCCCCACATCCGACGAAAAATAAAAAAAAAACATGTTCGATCTTTAACACAATTATAAACCAACACATCATCTGAGTTAGAAGCAATGTTTGAATCATGAAACGCATAAAAAAGTCAGCAAAAACTTCCAGCCCACAGCCATGGGCATGTAAAGAAAAATCAATCACACAATAAATTTGGAGCATACCTACATTAGTTGGCACCACCTAGATGCCATTTTGCAGTTAAAGCTCTCTTACATATAAAACTCAGTCTAAAATCATCTCAAGTTTCTAATTTGTTATTCAATTTTAATCTCCCAAATACTCATTAACCCTCAAAAACCTTAACATCATTTTCCATTCAATATTCGACCTACTCGTTTTAGCATTTCCTTGGTCCTCTTTTGCTATCTTTTACTATCTAATTCACTAGTCATTTGGACTGTCAAGCCTAACCCCAGCATGATTTATAAGGTTGTACAAACAACCCAGGTTCTTGCCCAGCAAATACTTTGAACCAAATTAAATATGGCTAGCAACCGGTTTAATTATTTCGAAAGCTAAAAATTCTACTACAGAACTTCAAGAACATCATCATGAAGGTCGAGCGACCTTGTCTCGAGAACATCTAAAATTTGGACACAGGTACAGCGACACATCTAAAATTCCATGAATAAGAAAACTGTTCTGTAAAAGTAACAAACTTTCTCAAGGAGTTGCGTACTAACTTGGGGTTGCTATTTATAAATCTTAATAGGCTTCCAGAATATTGGTAAGTGAGGGTAAGCTAAGAAACTCCTCTTGCATGCTCAAAACTTCTTTGGGCCAAATTTTAACCCAGCCCAACCAACGTGACATTATTAATCTGAACATGAGATTGTCTTCCTCACCCATCATTCTAGGGTTCTCTCAATCTGTCGAAGCATCGACATCTCCTTTTCTCACACGAAAGACGTAACAAGGAGCTACTGCTAGCCTCGCCTGGAAGCTTGTTAGGCTTCTTCATATAAAGGTCCAACTGCTTTTTAAGGGGTCCAATATATAATCCATACCAACATGATGCCAGCCAAGAGATCCAAGAAGTCATTTGTGTCCAAAATAATAACTTCATTGCCAAGGTTTGGTGTAGAAGGGTTGTTGCTAAAATCCACAATCCAAACAAATCTTACTTGAAATAGGATATCCGACTTGAATTAGTAAGTTTGAGTTCTATAGGAGTTTCCTCTTCTTTCAATTCGGAATTTAATATTTCGGGTCACCTATTAGCAAAACTTTGCCTTCTAAATTGGGTATTCGTTAATTTTCTCTTAAATGCCTTTCTTCTATTCAGTGTGATGCTTAAGAAACCAGAGGTATTATGCCGGAAAAGTTTCTTGGTGTGATGCCTAGAAAACTTTACTCTTCTTCAGTTAATTCTGGACATCAACTTCCATCTGAATTTAAATCCAAAACGGGCTTCTAATTTCAAAACTCATTGTCCTGCTTTACCATACTCGATACTTCAACTCGTGGTACTTGACAGGTACATGAGGGGTAAGAGACGAGTTTAAGTAATGTAGCCAAATAGAATCGGAACTTATGTAGGATGGGAAAAGAAGATACTATTGGAATTGAAGCTTTGACACAACTAGAGTTTAAACTTTTGACTGTTGATCATTTTGCTTCACCCATTGAATATTCAGATTACAAAAGTAACGGGTGACTCCACTGCCAACACCTATCTCAAATTCAGTATAGGAAACAAACCTGCAGGTATGTCTGAATTTCAGTATTGCTAGTCCCCAGCTGAACAAGCTTATTCGATATTCGTGTTAAGTGTCCAATGTTGCCTATCTTGGGTGGTAATCTGCCCTCAGTAGGAACTGTTGGCTGCAGGAAGATTTAATGTAAGCAGCAACCCAGAAACAGACAAAAAAACACAATACAGGATCGAAATATATGTTCAATATCAAGAAACAGAAAGCAACAGAAACACAAGCTGAGTGCTAACGATATGTAGCGTCACCTTATCTGGTTCAGCTGTTAAAGAGGAATTCTTTTCCGCTTCAAGGATTCTTCCTATGAGATTACAACCTTGAAGAACATGCTCAACAAGAGAATGGTCCTTGTTTTCCAAGCATGATAAAATAATATTTTCAACATGATGATGCAAGAAGTTATTGTAAGGGTACCTGCAGTTATAAAAATTAAAGCAAGTTATGAAACTCCAACTTAACCACCACCAACACTTTGACAGATGCTCAGAACTTACTCAAAGAACAAGTCCAGAATTCTCTGAACTGCTCCAAGACGAATCAGTTCCTTCTCAGCAGCTTCACTTCCAACAGTCAGTAAAACTGCAATAAACTCTACAATCTACAAATTCAGCAATGAGAAACTATTAGCTCAAGTTAGCATATAATGGAAATTCTAAAACAACTGATCTGAATCAATAAAGAACCTTGCTTCAACAAGATGCTGCCACACAAGGAGAAGAGGAAGTGTGAGAAGTACCTTCAAACGGTGTTTTCCGAGAGGTGGCTGCAGCTTGCCATAGGTGGTTGGCAATGTCTTCTCAGTTGACGATACATCCAAAAGTTTAAGGAGATCACCTGCAAAATGTAATTTTGCTGACAACTAAGTATCGGCAACAAGATTATAACAATGAGCAGATTTACTTGTTTTCTCATAGATATGCATTTGGATGCTCAATGACAACATAACGCTACTTCTGCATCAAGGTATAGTCAGTTTACTTTGCCTTCTCCTTATCTTTTTCATTTTCAACATACAGCCAGAGAACAGAACTTATTCACGAACAGAAAAAAATAGAAAGACTAACTCCCAGTGGAATCAAGTCAATTCCATGAGAGATCCACATTAACTGCGCATGCCTCACTGAAATTGGTACAGTATGCAAATAATGTATGCCGGGGAAGACTGGCCACCATATTCAGGTAACTATTAGATCCGCATTTCTAATCAGGTTTAAGCGCAAGAGATAAAGTCTTCCTCAGTGTACTACCGACATGAGAAAAAACAAGGCATGAGATTCGGTTGGTCTAGGAAGCTACAAAATCTCGTCCTCAGGAGCAGGTATTCAGTGGAAAAAGAGCTAAGAGCATGGTTGGGCATTGGAACTAGCAGAGAGAAGCGGAATATGATTCATTTGATCCCTCTGGCCACTTTTTGGCTGATTTAAACGGAGAAATGTAAGAGAGTTTCGATAATTCTGAAAGTCAATTTGAAAAAATTATGGAATTTTTGCTTTCACCGACCTGTTGATGACTCCATATCTAAAAAATGAGTTGGTAAATGGGATGGCATCTTTGACCAAAACAAAAACAAAAACAAAAAAAAAAATGGGCTGGCATCCACTTTGAGTCTCTTTATGAGCATTTTTACTTGTCTTTTTTTATGTAAAAAGGCATATAATGACAATTATGCTAATTCCTAGCAAAGGCCCAGGAAAGTGCCCTATACAGTACATAATATGCATATCTGTATCACCTATTATTTAGTCCCATAATAAGATGAAAGATCCTCTGGATCTCCAGAAATACAGGGCCAATTACCGCCATCTATTTTACCATCATTTACACATAAAAATGCTGCAATATCACATGCAGAAAGAGAGCAAAAACCAAAAGGTAGAAATAGAGCCCAAAATTAAGATAACTAAAAGAGCACGCAAAAGAAAATATTTAGATTTAACCCAAAAATCCCACAAAAAAAGGCCAACAGGCGCTTATTAAAAACTTGAAAAACATATTGCTATTTTCTGCAACTCTTCCTAGTAGATGTCGACAGTGTAAAAAGATGCCTACCGCCTTATCAAAAGCTAGATTTTATTTCAATCAAGTAAATGACAAACTAGATTGAAGCGACAAAGAAACACTGATGATTATCAATCTAGTTCTTGTTATACTTAATAAACAATGCCTAATTGAAAACACCAATTACAGGAAATCTATTCATGCTCCTTGCATAGCATTAATATAATAAAGAATGATATCCTTGCATACAAGATGCTTATTTCTTCATCACGGTGGAAGCAGAAAAGACCATGGTACTATCAGAGTACATAATACTAAACCAGCATGACAGTGGATAAACATGCTTTAAACAAATGATATGCAACTGGAACAGAACCATAGGAGGAAAACACATAAGTCGAGGCTACTTTCTCATCCAGAATGGCTGGGCATAACCTGTGGAAAGAATAGACAAAATCCCAGTCAAAAGTTGACAGCCCTAACTCGTTTTCCTTTCTTCTCGATGAGATCTGGTTCCCAACTATACCAGTGCAAGTGAGGAGCAGGATCTATCATTGCATTAGGATCTATCATTGCCTTAGGGGCAATCATCTGCACCAATGTTGCAGAATAAACCCCGAATACCAATATCCCAATTTTATCACCAATCAAATGCATTGGCTAAACTAGTTAGTTTTTCCAGCCAAATAAGTATTAAAACTAGCTTGGACCAAACAATTACAGTAATATTTCCAGATTTCAACAGTCTTCATATGAATACAATGCAAGCAAAAACCTTACCTAAGCTCTCCAACATGCCTTCAACCGTCTCCGGATCAGCCGTTACAGTAGATCCATGGGTAAGTTGGCGGTTATATGTGTGATATGGACCGAGCGTTGACCTCTTAGGATCCAACAAAGATATGCATACAGACAAGGAGTTAACCAAAACTGACTTCGGCCTAGAATCTTCCAATGCGTGCCGAAACAATCTCCCAATAAAACTGACAAATCAAACAGTTAATACATGAGAAAATGGCTAAGTCAGACATTCAAGGATAACATCTACATATCATGTAGAAAATGAAAACAGTAAAAAGCAAACAGCTGCACAAAAGGCATAACGGGTACAGATAACACAACAAAACTAACCCGGGACTAGAGATTTTAATAGCAAGACCGGCATGAGCAAATCTTGTTATAGCACACAGTGTCTCAGCAGCATTGGCATGTACTTCTGGACAGTCCTGTAAGAAGCATTTCAAAGGAAAGGCTTACAATATTGTTAAATAGTACATACTTTTAGAGCAAAACTTTCATGTCTACCAAACTTCTATAACCAACACATCAGGATCTTTAGATTACATCGACCTGGTCATTAACGAATTTAAGCACTATTGATCATAGGGAAAAGAAAAACACTGCTGCATGCAACATATGCACCCAAAAGTTTAATTGGCTCCAATGATATAGTATATGTCGACATTGACATCTTTATAATAATGAAAAGCATTGTATAGCGACTTTGCAAATAATTGTCACTCAGGGAGGAAAAAGGAAACAATGAGAAAACAATTGATGCAAAGAATGTATGCCACAGAGCCACGGAGACTTGGTAGAAAAAACTCTAGCTCTCTAATTATCAACGCATTTTGCAGCAAATGAAGGGCAGCAAAAATGAAAGCAAGTTGGAATTTTCATTTGAGGATCTCATCACTTATTACAGACTGAATCAACTATAATGAAGTCGACTGTTGATTTAGAATCCAAATGCCATGCCATGAGCATAAAGAATGTTGAGCAACCTAGAGTGTTGATTTAGATTCCAAACGCCATGTCATAAGCATAAAGAATGTTGAGCAAACTAGAGCCTTCCTCTTCTACTCATAAAAGCTAGAAACAGCAATTAAGAATACCAGTACTCTCAACAGGGATTATACATATCCAATTCAAAAATAAATCAATTATACTTACTGAAGAGCTGAACTTGTTGGCAATCATCTCCAGGACATCTATATCTTCTAACCAGCTCATTGCATCTGTATAGTTTGTGTACAAATGCTCCTCAGCACCAATGAGCCTTACCAAAACCTGTTCAGCATTGCAAAGTAACTTTAACTCTCATATAAGAAGCCTATGAGTAATGTCAGTTTAAGTTCAATGCTCAAAGGCAATACTTTTCAGAAATTAAACCAACAGACAAGCATGTTTTACTATAGACAGAAAATTCACTGTTAGGCACTGCGGAGGTGTGCCTGTTACAGAAAATTCACCCGCTCTTAGCAACCACAAAAACCTCAAGAAATAGCACTCAATCCTATTACCACCAAGTTATGAGTTGTCCTTCCATAATGGTAAAATGCACCAAAAAAGCTTTCAATGCGACAAACTAATACTGATGATGGCTGCTTCAACACCAATTAGTAAAATGCTGTATATAAATGTCCTTTGAAAGAAAGGTTCTTCGATTGCCATGTCAAGGAGGCAAACTAATGAGCCATATTAAGGTCATAAGCAGCGACCGGCACCAAGATAACGATCCAAGAGGAAAGAATAAAACTGCCAAAAACAAAGAAAATAGCAAAGAATAGAAATGACCAACTACTAACCTCCATAATCGATGTGATCCCAATGAGGTCAATTAATTGCCTAACAAGTCCCAAGTGATCCTGCATGACCATGTGAGGATATTATTTCTGCAATTTTATTCCTATAACAGCTTACTTTACCGGTAGTTAAAAAAAATGCATTCTCAAGAGAATTTCTATTTGCACGAGAAAAATGTGTCTGGAATCAAATTGTCACTTCAATGGCCTGGAATAAAACCATCTTTGTTCATCTCAGCACTTCTAGAACATGAGGCAATTCACAACTGAAGACTGTTGCTTTAGAAAGATAAAAACACAATGAATGTAAACATATTGGTAGACAAAACCATCTTAATAACCACAAATTTGACCAGCAATGGCAAGAATGAATAAACGATCCAAACAATGATCAACAGGTAAATTTTATTTTCCCCATAATGATGACGAAACCCACCTAAGTAGTTAAAACCAGAGCCCATAAAACACCACATGGACCAAATAAGACAAGCCAAAACCCAAGTTGGTAGCACAAACGTAAGATAGTCCGCACTTGCTAATGGGGAATCGAATCTATGTCATTCGCTTAATCCATCCCCATATATTTCTTCCTTAATCATTCAATCAACACATCCCCATGTGTTGATGAGCAACTTCATATTTCAGTAGAAAGAAACAAACATAAAGATCAATTTAGCTCTCTGCAAAACATACATACATTTACACACACACTTGTCAATAGAACTGTGGAGAAAAATTAGAAAGGCAGGCCTAGCTTAGCCTAACGCAGTGTGGATCATAGATGGTTTTGAGACCTACCGAAGTCTTTTGCACCTATAAAATGGTAATGTATAGTATATTAACATCCCAAATTACAAAAACAAGAGAACATAAATATTAATAGAGTAAATTACTCTTATAAACAGGTTGCTTCACAACAAAGTTGTCAAAATTGCTTTTACCTCGTGGAAGGTTGCATAGAATCACAAAAAAACATTGACTCGTAGGATCGAAAATTCTAAACCTCAACAGCAATTAGTGCTGATACTTTCATAAAGAGAAAGAGGACAACGATGAGAACAATTTCTTCAAGTAATTTTATCAAGCATTCTCATAGAAAATATTGCTATTGAAGGACAATTATTCCACTTAATCTACTAAATGGAATAAAGGTTCTTCTAAACTGGTCAATTTTGCAGATGAATATTTGGTCAATTAACAAGTTGTTCTCTACAACTGTGATCTAGAGCTTTCCAAACAATTCCACCAGTATAATCCTGCCATATTACTTGTAAAATACCCAAAATTCTCATCCTTTCACATGTTACCACGGGTAGACAACATCATCCCAGACTTATTTGAAATAACATGATGACGGGCGGCAAAAAACTCGAGAAAAACCATTATTCAGCTTTGTTTGCAAGTATTAAGCCGAACTTGGAGTAAGAAAAGGCCAGCAGTATATCCAATGACAAAATTGCAAATGTCAAATCTGACTGCCTTGCAACAGAGAATTTGGCCAAGAAAAAGAGCTTGCATCAGAGAGGGAGAGATGAGATGAGATGTTGAGGCAGTCCAAGATATACTGGAATTCCCAGGAATAGTGCTCGCTAATAGAATTGCTCACAATGATCGTCACCTCTGTGTCGCTACTGGAGAAAATATCAAGCGATTCATCTCTACCAACTTAGAAGCACTTCATGTACAAAAAATCACTGTGACAAGTAAGATATGGACTGGCTTTTGCTATTTCTTGCTTAGGCTCGAGAAGCCCAGAAGCAACTGCTCCAGTTACAACCATGGAACTCTGGTTAGCTCAATGATTCTACTAAGGAATAAGTTTTGCTATGATTGAGATCTCTCATGATTTTTTGACACGTAAGCTTAGGAGTTTTGCAAGGACATACCCAGCAATTTATGAAAAATAGTGTTTTTTTCAAACCAAGAAGTCTAAAAAGCAGGCTTAAAAGCATGAATTGTGTCACTAAAGATTTACTAGAGAAGGGTAATGTAGATTGGCGTCTTCGAACATTTCGTTTTACTCTACTAGGATAAAAGAAATATACACTGCATTGTCATCAGAATTCATCGATTTGGGGGATCGACGTGCTCACTTACAGTTACTTCACAAAAGAAAAGGGCGAACCAACAAAGTTGCCAAAACAAGAGGAGATCGAAGTAATTGAACCTTGTTGATGGACCTACTGGTGTAAGAAAAAGCTCAAATGATCAATCATCCGCACCTAACATGCAAATGAAAAAGCGATTGCAGGATATCTAATGCGATTGTAGGATTTTGTTCGGGGGAAGCTCGAATATGACGCAAACGATGGAACAAGATATTTACTAAGCATCATTGAAGGCTATTCAGCTTAGCAGAAAAAAAAAAATGCTACACCTAATTTCACTCCTAATCTTTTGGGTTCAATGGAGGAGGAGAAAGACGAGAGATTTGAACCCAGCAGAAAAGTATCACTGTGTCATGAATAAATTAGATAGATTTCAGCGATAATTTTCTTCTAGATGGGCATCCAGACAAACATGAAACAAAAAAGATCCGCTCTTGCAATTTAATTTGCATGAAATTTGGATATCAATAGCAGATATATGATCATCATTCAATGTGTTAGATCTCCTTGAATTGTTTATCCCAATCTCTTTACGTGGGTCCACACAAACCTCAACCTCATCTCCATTTACCAATACAAAAGAACATATCACGATCAGAACACCACTATCCATATATCCAACAAAAAGGAACATGTCACATTCAGAAGTATCTATTTTCTTTGAAAGGAAATGACACGGCTCTATACATTTAGTGAAATATACAGAAAATTAGTGCCACTTGCCGCAAAACCAAGAGACTGACACAACCTCAATCAGAGGTCTAAGGTGAACAATGTAAAGGCGAGCTGATTGCAAAGTTTAAAACAATAGGGAACATTGCATCTGACCCCAACTGAGCAGTATATGCAAATAGCTGAAATAATTTAGCAAAGAAACTGATGATTAATATGGAAGGTTACTTACTTGAATGTAATTCATAAAAGGCATCGTTTTTCGCATCAGCAGGCAAATGACAACCTAACAAAATAGCACAACATAATCATTATGAACAGAAGTGCATGCAGTAGGTATGGAGCAATAATGCCTTGAGAAAGCATATAAAAGCGAGTACTTAAAAATCACAACATACCTTACTAAAGTACCCGGCCAGCTGTGTACTATGATTGCGATCAGGTTCAAGGAAAGAAAACAATAAGTCCATCAACTGCACATAGCCAACCGAGAAAAGTTTCAGTGACTAAATCCTACCAAACTAAAAATCTTTACAGAGAAAGCCTTTTTACCTCCCGATCATCAACCAATGTCCTCAGTATTATATCAACTTCACAAGTAAAGATCTCACAAGCGATGAAAGGAAACCTATTAACCACAAAAAACATTAATGAAAAATAGGAATATATTATGACCGCAAGACCTACAAATTCTTGCACATAAGCCTACTTGATTGTTCGCTTCTTCTCAGCATCAGAATCAGCTTCTTCCACGATGTACCGCAAAAGCTGTTCCACCTGAGGTTTTTCCCGCAAACTGAAAGCATAGTGCTTAATGAAGTAAGAGATAGATGTTTGAAGTCATACACATAATTGCTGCACTGAAACTCGAAAAAACGATTTATATCAACTCCAATAAGCAGAGAAAAGACAACAATAGAACTATGAATAACAAGATATATCAGTTAAGTCAGATTGACAATCATTTCCAACACACAACAAGCTTATCCAGAAGACATAAAACCAATTGACAGACCCATGAATTAATATAGAATAACAAGATATATCTTGGACACTACTCACAGAATTGATTAGAATGAAGCCCTGACTGGGGAGAAATACAAATATATAAAATAGTAATAAGAAGAATCTCAACTGCGTAAATTTAAACCTCAAGAGATGCAATATAGTTTCAACATGAATTTTTCATCACTCAATTATCCCAGGTTTACACAATATTTCTAGCCGAAACAATTATGAAAAAAGTATAAAGTTTGAGCACAGAGGTTATCAATTGAAAGAAGAAAAAAGATTTGGCAAAGAATCACAACCATTAAAAGATTCCAAAGTCCAAGATTCGCCTAAACACAACTCCTTGAATGAAACTACTGCAAATTACTTAATTCTACTTAAGCAAATGACATAAAACTATATTATTCATGGAATAGCCAGTATATTTGCACTGCTACCTTTGAGGAACTGTACTCATCATGCCCTTTAAAAACATAGTCGAAGACAAGTACAACTAAACAGATGTAAGGAGTCTAATATGGCCTTGAGAAGCTCGTTGGTTTTCATAGCAATCTTATTAATAAGGTACAGTGTCAAAGAACTACAAGCCAAAGGCACAAACCAAAATTAAGGATTAGCATTCATTTTCATTCATTCTAGACAGTTATTATTACAAAAGAAGAAGAAGAATGTCAAGAAACTCTGGATACAGCTTAATAAAGAAAGAAACCCGCTTAACAAAGACAAAGGAAAACCCATGCATATACAAACGAAATTAGCATTACAAATTAATGAGACGATTGTTAAGTGCTTTGCATTCTTGAATAATTTCATCCTCATCAAGAAGCTCCTCCAAAGTATAGCTATCTTTGTCCAGAATAGTCTCCACCTGTTTAAAAAAAAAAAAAATGCAACCACAAACATTAGGATCTCAAGGTCAGTCGCGCAAAATTTACAATCACTGTCAGGTCCAAAAGGTCCTTGAACTAATCAAATGCAATGACAACGTGACAGGTTGATTAACAGTTAAAATAGTGACAAAAAATTGAAAGGAGCATCTACCTAGAAAGTTTGATCATCAATTAACTTAATACAGAGAAACGGACATCAATAGCTGACGAGAAAATCAACCAAAGTCGAAACGCATGTACTATTCAAACTGGTGTCTCTCTCTCTTTAAAAAAAAAAAAGGCTGAAACATTCTCTTGCATTAACTTTGAAGAAAATATGAATGAATCTCTTATTAAGCTAAAGTAAGTAGACCCATTTGTCCACTCTAGCTTGGATCCAGAAATGTTGGCACCAAAAGGAAAAACCAGTAGACAACTGGCAGGAATGTATGTAGATAGGCTGGGTCATGCAGGACTTTGGCCTCTTCTTGATAAACTAAAATAAGATATAAAAAAACCCACAGACTAGATAAGTTTTATTATTTGAATATCTTCCGTTCTGCCAACCTTCATGAGATAGGTATCATGTCGACTTTATGCAATACCAGGAAATGACATGAGGTAAAATTTTGAGTGCATTCTTTTTACCTTAAAATCCATGAATGAGGTAATACACCAGAAAACTTCTGACACCAGAAAGCAGGTATCTCTAATATGCTAGATTCAATCATCATGGCTTTATCAACCCTTTTCTCTCTTAATTCTCTTTGTCTTTCATATGACTGAGTAATCTCAGGAAGAACGTCCATCAAATACTAAGACTTGACCCACAATGATTAGTTAATAAAATTCACAAAGCTTCCTTTCTCCCATCAAAAAATATCTTTGAAAGCCACTACTCAGTCCTTCTAACACATACTTGTACCAAGACAAAGAACTCTCTTGTCAATTTTTCACTACAAGTATATACAAACTAGCAACTAGTGGAACTTGACCGACGGTAAGAATTGACAAAAAAAACCACAGCCAAAAACTAATAAGAGCACTTCAGCCCTTTGGCACACCGCACTTCACCATTCTTCTGCATTGTGATGCACTGCTCTGGCAAGTCCCTATAATTTAAAAACAATTTTTTCCCAAAAGAAATTGATTGCAGTCAAGAGTTGAAAAATTGCAATTGCGGAACTAAAGCACAAATGCTGTCCATAAAAACTCTGGTAGAAGTAGAAAGTTCTGGCCAAGCATGACCGTAGACTATGCTAATTCCATGACATTGCAGCTTTCCGAAGCAGGAGACAACATTCATCAGAACACTGATCAGAAGCAACCATTAGCATCAAAAGAAAGCCGGTGATAATGCCCAAACCAATGTGACTCAGTAATCAGGCTTCTCAGCCGAAGTCCAGCACCCCGATTACGAAAGAGGGAAATATTAAACCCCCAAAAAAAAATAAAAGACAACAAAACAGTGTCTGCGCTCAGCCATTAAACCAGCGATGGAACAGAAACTGATCAAAAGTGTCACGATCCCCATGAAAATCCGCGAACCATTCCAAGCATTTCTCACACATCCACAAAAGCACAAGTACCGACTTTCCTTGCCAAGGTGCCGAAGCATATGGAACTCCAAAACACAAATCCAGCAAAACGAACACCGCAACAAGCAATCAAAGCGCCGAGAAAGCACTCACCGGAGACGCAGTGGACAATCCCGCCATACGCCAGAACATCTTGAATTGCAAACCAGAGACGACCGAACACCCACCCTCCTCAAATCCGGTCGAGACTCGGATCGGCGAATCCCGCAAACCCTAACGACGACTCGAGCGGCGACGGCCGGATCCCCACACGACCGCAACGCGAAGCAAGGAGCGCGCCCCACCCCCAATTAAGGCGGAATCGGAACCCTAGAGTGCGAATAGAGCAAAAACGAAGGAGGTGGTGGATTCGAAGGGGAGCGGATTGGATCGAATCTGTATGAGCGAATGGGAAGACGCAAGAGACGAGAGGGGGCGAAGGAGATTATACGCACTGCCCTTCTATCGCGGGAGGTTAAAGGTGTTTTGAAATGAATGAGGGTGCGCGTTCGCACAATACACCATGATGATGACATATTTTGATATTTTATTTGATGACAAGTCCTTTTAGGTGAATGTTGAAATTATGGATAATTGTTGAACCTTTTTTCCATTTTTTTTTCCATTTATTCTTGGGGATAGAATTTGTTTTCCCCCCCTCTCTCAATCAAGTACCGAGATGGAAAATTCGAAATACGAACGGGCGTATATCCTCAATTTTTTTTTATTTAAAAAAAAATCAAGTGCCAAGATGGAAAATCCGAAATTCGAACGGACCTATATATTATCAATTTTTAATGGAAAATGCGATGTTGAAACAAAAACGGACGTGATCCAATTATTTCGTGGGCTTTACACGTGTTCAAATTTTAAAAAAAAAATTGAATTACAAGCACGTAAAGAAATATGTTTATGTTTAAGACTTAAATCTTGATTGTACATTTTCCGCTTCATGATAAATTGATAATCAAGCTAACATGCTTATGTCATTTGGGAACTCATGGCTGGAAACAATGCTTATGGTTTTGATATCCAGCATGAACAATAAGAATCAAAGTCCAAGTTGGTCGGTGCGCCCAGTGATAAGAGACTATCCAGCTTGGTCCGGGGAGCCCTTGCTCGGCTAAACATCCTCCTTCTTTTCACTTCGAACAGAATTCAAAACCGGCCTGAGGCTACAATAGTAATAATATTTGAAAATATAATGCTTATATATGTTATGTGGATATGATATTATTATAGCATTTCGAAATTTGCAAACATGACAAATATGTGCTGATGTATGTCGTGCAGCGTCTCCTTTTAGGATCTTTCCAAATTTCCCTCTAGATAACAAACTGGGAATGATCGGATTTGCAAATATTAAAGGGAAATTTTCAAAAAAGAGGCCCGAAATCCTCTCATTTTTCTTAAATAAAAGCCTCAAGTGAACCTTATTTCAAATAAAAGCCTGAAATGCCATCTTTTTTTCAAACAATGATTTGAAGTAAACGTTATTTCAAATAGGGGCCCGCCTTTGGCTATCGCCCCATTGCCGCCACGGGAGGGGGGCGAAGGCAGGCAAGTTCGCCGGTGCCTCGGCGAGGGCTGGCGACCTTGCCGACCAAAGGAGGGCGAGCGGAGAGGGTCAGGCCCTCTCCCGGATCTGGGCGAGGGGTCTCTAGCCCCTGCCCTGACCAGGGGACCCCCGACTTTGGCGAGGACTAGAGGCCCTATCCCATGGTCGGCGGTGGGTCGGTCGCCACTGGGAGGAGGGGCAGCCCTCCTGGTAGTGTGGTTGTTTTTCCTTTTTTTTCTCCCCATTTTTAAAAACCAAAAAATGGAAAAATAGGGAAATAAATCAATCAATCAATCAAAATGAGAAATGACAAAAATACCCTTTAGGCCATGCCCTTTTTTGAAACTCTAGGGTCACTTCAGCCTCTTATTTGAAACATCTTATGCCACTTCAGGCCCTTATTTGAAATAATGTTCACTTTGGACCCTTGTTTGAAAAAATAAGAGGACTTCGAGCTTCTTTTTTTTTTTTTTGGAGTTTTCCCAAAATTAAAATCCTTACTAGTTCAAATTTTTCATCTAGTTTAAATCAGAAAAATCTAGATTACTCCGGTGTCGTATTTTCATGACGCGCTCTAATGTCGTATTTTCGTGACGTGTGATGTGTGATGAAGTGTTAGCACTTTAGGGACACTCGTTAATTACCATATTCTCTAAATTTATCGAATATTGCAGATTTTAGATTAGTTTTTGTCTTTTTGAGTATAAAAAGAAGTTACGAAACTTGACCAGATTTTTCTATACCATGACTCCAGGAGCACGAGTACAAGTAGGAGGCTTTTTAAACACGAGATGTATGCGTGAACGATGTAGACGGGTGCGCGATTCATATCTAAGGCCTTGTGATAGATTTCTGGGTGCAGTCATCTTATTGGATGGTACATGAATACAAGTACCGAAAGCGTGAAGCCATGGAATCCGTGGTTTTCCGACTCACCAAAACGGGCGGTTCGACTCGGGAGCTAGACCAAAGCGGTCTCATTGGACCGGTTTTCGCGAGCCTTGGATGTGTGGTCGTTTTATCGGATGGTGTACGAATACAAGTACCGAAAGTGTGAAGCCACTGAATCCGTAGTTTCCCGACTTACCAAACGGGGTGATTCGGCTCGGGAACTGGACCTAATAGGCCTCAATAAACCCGCTTTGCGAGTTTCGGATTACCTGATTTTACCACATGACTGCAATTCTCATGTAGAATTGCGAACCGTGGCGATACGGTTTAGGCCGGGTCCAACCTATAACCGGTTTAGTTACCGGATCCAATTCTTTGGAGCCAGGACATGGAGGGTAAGTGACGGGTTCCATCTTCTAAGCGGATCCATCCTAGAACCGATCAATATTGCAAGGCTACGGCTTACTCAGTATGTTGTCGCGGAAGATGCATCGACACTTTAGCCCTTTTTTTTTTGGGGGGGAAGCTTGTGTTAATGTTTGTTCCTCAAAACGAAAGGGGAATAGGGAGTATCGTGTAAATATTAGTAGCTGTCTAGTTCGGTTTTCAAGATATATTTGTTATTTCGAGATCATATCTTTGTTGGTTTGTTGGGATTCCTTGTGGAACAAATTAAGTTTGATAACGAAATGTCCAAATAGACCCTGATGGTTCCCTCGTTGATAACTTAATATACTAAAGACTAATTAAATAGCTATTTTCGTATTCTTAAGAAATCCTTCATTAAAATTATTATCATAATTTATAAGGTATAATATCTTTGTTCCTTATTATAATCGTCATTTCTTATATATAACTAACTAACCATTTTTTTGACAATCATAAGCATAATTTATAAATGGGACGATACTATCGAAAATGTCAAACTGGCGTACTCAGTGCCACATCTACTCCAGATTCATTTTAGTGACAAATAACACATTTACTCCAAACTAATATTAGTTCCATTTACTCAATTTACATCATCATAGTGAAGTACAAAACTAGAAAGCTAATATCACTAATCATCAATAATTGATTATTTTGAATTCATCACACATAAAATTGAGGCAATATCATCGGTAGTACCGAAATATTTCTCAATGTTTCAATCCACTTACGAGGCTTTTGGCTTATTCAATTTTAACCCGCGAAATTTTTCAAATAGATTTACTAATTTTTGCAATTTAGTCCATGAATTTTTCTCAGCTAATTAAGTCTTCAAATTATTGTTTCACCGGAATCTCTTCAATGATGAAATATCTTTCGTCAAAAGTCGTTCTTCGACTCTAAATAAGGAGGACAAGGTCCCAAGGCCAGCTCCGGATGGGAAGTATCACAAGCGAATGAACAAACAACCAATTCAGGTCGAACATGAATTTACAAACACAAGTCGTGCCGGAAGATTTGTAATAGACTCGACGAAAGTAACTGGATGTTAACAAACTATGTGGAAATTTAGTCGACGATATAGCTTGAAAAAGCGAAATTATTGTGATGAAATTTAATCGACGACACAATACCCAAGATAGAGAGACATGTCGAAATTTAATTGACTACGCGAATATGAAAGCCATAGCTATGAAATATAAAGTGCGATACAAGCAAGTAAAGATGCTTGATTTGTGCAGGGGTCCTCCGAAGAATACGATGTGACTATTTAAAGCTTACTATAGGCGATTATCGACGGGGGTTACAAAGGGAACTTACAAACGGAGGCTACAAACAAGGGTTGCAAAGGGAAGTTATTAACGGATGTTGCAAACTATTATCGACAGTTTCTTTCACTCTATTATCCTGACGGTTTTCTCGACTCTACTATGTTGACCGTTGCTTTCTTCCACTCTTTTTTGGCAATTGCATAAAAGATTATCGGCTTTACTTTTTGTCGATTCCGTCAAATTGTCGATTCATCACGTTATCGATAGTTCTGTTTATAAATGATCAAATTATATTATCATTGACTAAATCTATTGCATGTAAATAATTACTAAAATCGGTCAATTTTTTTTTTGTGTAAACAATTATATACCTTTTCAGTTTGAAGTGATCATTTTACTAGGGGTGTCAACGGGACGGTTCGGTTCGGTTTTTTTAAATAACCGAACCGAACCGAAAATTTATGGTGAATGCATGAACCGAACTAAATGGCGTCCCGAACGAGTACATACCGAACCGTACCGAACCGAAAATTCGGTTCGGTACGGTTCGGTTTCCCGGTTTTCCTGATTGTCTCTTTTATTCGGTTTTCCATATTGTTTCTCTTTTTCTTTTTTTCTTTTTTTAATAAATTAGCTTACCCTTTAAAACAAGAAAATAACTCTGTTTTATATAATTTTCGAATCGCCGGACCTTATTTTTCTCCAAAAAATGATAATAAACAAAATATAATCAATTCTAACTTTTAACTGGAAATAAACTGAGGATCCAAACTAAATATCTTAAAGGGGATGACCAGTCAAAGGGACATTAAAAGCACATTTCAAAGCACCTACCACTACTAGGACAGGAAGAAGCAACAACAGATTAAGTTTAAAAGTCAGAGAAAATAGCAGAAACGCCAATAACATAACTCCCTCCGATACAAGCAAACCAAAAGAAAGACACTAGACATATTCAGCTCCATTAGGAGGGACAGAAATACGCAGAATAGAAACACCAGCTGAGACTGAATACCAATCCAAATGAACCGCCTCAATTGTCACCATCATTAGACTAATCCAGGGCATCGCCATCTTCATCGCTGCCATAGTCTTCATCAAAGGGCTTCTTGCTTATAGGAAATTCCAAGTCTCCCCTGTCTCCCACCTACTTCCCTAGAAATGGTAATGTTTAAAAGTCAAGGTGAAACCCATGAGAACAGAACCTCCAAAGCAAAAAGAAAAATACATGACATAGGATAAGTTGGTACTTTCCAGTATAATGAAGTCTTCAACCAATCTTAGCAGAACTTTTGAAAGGAACTTAGCAAACAATAAATTAACGTCTTCGACGATAAAAATTTACAAATTCTGCTATCATATATGTAAAGAGCAAATATAAAAACTCAAGCTACAAGTAAACTGAAAAGCGGAACAGCAGGGGTTGATTTACAACAAAGGAGCTCATTCACAAACAGATCAAGTGCTTCACATTCTGGTTCATCGAAAGGATACAGGCATTCACCGCACTAAAAACAGGACGCTACTATCATATTAACAGTTAAAAAAACATACCATAACCGACTCTAAACATTCTGACTTAACGTCAAATATGAAGAGCGAGTTCTTGGATCTACTTCACATACATAAATAGCTTATGAGTACCCTAGAAGAGTAGAAGACTCAATAAAGAGCTGCCTCCCCTCTCAATGATTTCGGACCGGAGGCAGTTGGATAGTGGTAAATGGGTAGACAAATTTCTAAAACCAAAGCCCCTCATCCTGCACTACAGTTTCACACTCCTGACAGAGTGCACAACTAGTTTGCCTCATTCACTCATAGAAACAAAAACCAGTGTTTCCAGGAGATACTGCCAAACTGATCATTATCCCGTTCACACAAAGTTCAAATGCCCAGGCACTTTAATGGCATTTCTCTCTGAACCAAAAAGAAGAGACAATTACTTCTAAGAAATTCTTCAATACTTTGCACTAACCTAAAGACAAGTTGTAGATACGAGAACCAGATGTAGATATAGTTATAGCATGAAGACATCTTTCCTTGACCTTGAAATCAGTAATTAACTCGCATATAAGCGGCAATAATTAACTTAATACATCTCTAGTCATTTCTTATGGCTTCACTACTGGTGCCAGAGGAATAAACCTCATCAAGATACAAAAGTCGGGCAAAAGAGGATCCTATGAATTATGTTTCGTCACTATTATTCAAAGGCCATAAGCAATTTCATAACTTAGTGTTTCTGGTTCATCATCATACAGTTATACGAAAAGAAAACTTCAGCAGCCTTTTGATCAAAATTCAAAAATTCTCACATGTAGATAATGACTCTTCTCTATTAAAACCTTCGATTCTTCATTCAAATGTCCATAAAGATGATTATATCTCGATTCAACAGAAGAGCCACTTCAGTGATATTGAAAGAACATAATCGAACAACTAACCGATTCTCCACAGAAGTTCATGTAAGTCTGAGGCTTCGCTAACAGAACTGGTACTTCTCCAATGGAACCTGCAATTATCACGCGAGAAGATCGACCTATTACTGGACGCATAGACTGAAATGAGCCCTAATCCCCTTTCCACTAATGAAACAAGAAGCAAGGAAAAAACAGTGCGTTATCAAAGTCGAGGAGTACCTATGAGCCAATCAAACATTCTCACTGTACTATTTGCAATTGCAGACACCACTAGAGTGATTTAACTAATTCCAGAACTATAGTGATCAGTACACACAGTTTTTCTGGTAAAGCCTTCAGTAACTACCTGCAACGTACAGGAGCTCCCTGCGCTATACAGAAGTGTGAAATGAACGAAAATGCTACGATAACTTCGCTGACTATAGGTAGACTTGGTCCTCCTGTTCCACATCTATTTATGTCCTGCCTATACATGAAAGTGTGATTTTCTTTTCCCAGCTCGTCTTATACATGAAATGCAATAGAAACAATAAAAGCACTAACCTGAGCTTCAGTTGAAACTATAAATTTGACCAATCTCCAACTTCATCAATCATCAACAGAGAGCAATATCGAGTTCGGGTCCATGATCGTACTTGACAACTCTGCATCAAATTCACAATGAAGATGAGAATTGATGTATCTATTGTGAAATTGAAAGATGTACTTCATAGTAGTGTTTTCTCACCTGACTCAAAATTTTGGAGTTCTTCTAAGTCCTCCTCAATCGAAGCTGAAAGTGGTCCGGATCGTATCCAATCTTGAGCACATATGAGAGCCTCTGCCATGCTGGGGGTCAAGGAGCTTCGAAACATGTCAAGTACACGACCTCCTGTGCTGAATGCTGCCTCTGATGCTACAGTTGAGATGGGCACAGCCAAAATATCTCGTGCAATGGAAGACAGGATAGGATATCTTGAAGAATTGACTTTCCACCAATTTAAGATATCAAAGTTGGGGCTATATCGTTCACATCCTTCTTCCAAATACTTATCTAATTCAGATTTTTCTTCTAAATATGCTTGTCCCGTTTGGCTAAGATACGTTTCAGTCAAAACGTCCGCACCAACCACAGGAGACATCGAGATGCTCATTGTCCTTGTACCCTTGAACCTAAAGTTGCCTTGAGGGCATACACCGGTGCGATATTGCTCAAACAATAACATCAGAGATGTTGTTACTTTATCTCGTAATGTTTCCGCTTGTGTGCTTTCATAGACATGATTAATCATCCATGTCACATACTCCAACTTATGTCGAGGGTCAAATATGCAGGCAATGAACAATGTTAGATTGATGTTGTTCACATTACCAAAATACTTATTGAATTTAATCTTCATTCTCTTGGCCATATTCTGTAAACTCTTGTCCTTATTCTCACAATATCTTTGAATCATCGTATAAACACCAAAGACATCTTTTGCCATATCATTACTAGTAACATAAGAAGATCCCGACACTTTTAAAGTTGTATCATAGAACAACTTCAAGAAAGGAAGAAATAGGCGAGCATATTCCCAATCATCATTAGTAGGCAATCCTCTCATCTTGGAAAGCTCTGCAACAAATTTGCTATCACCAATTCCTAATGAGATAAAAGCTTTTTGAAACTTCAAAGCCGCTTCCAACATCATGTATGTCGAATTCCAACGAGTCTCTACATCCAAACATACAAGACTCTTGGATTCGATATTCTCTATCTCAATGCACTTTTTAAACCTTTGCATCCTCGAAGGAGACGATCTCACGTAACGCACAGCCGAGCGTATTCTAACAATCGAGTCATTTATGTCCTTCAACCCCTCTCTCACGATCAAACTTAGTATATGAGCACAACATCTCATATGAAGCAACTCACCTGCCAATACCAAAGACTTCCAATAGTTAAGTCTCTTTTTTAAATATTGAACTCCCAGGTCGTTTGAGCTTGCATTATCCACAGTGATAGAAAAAATGCTTTTAATCCCCCAACTAATCAAGCAACTCTCAACTGCTTTTCCTATAATCTCACCAGAATGTCCCGAGATTTGACAAAAATTCAAAATTTTCTTTTGTAACTTCCAATCAGCATCTACAAAATGAGCGGTGAGACACATGTAACTTAAATTTTGACAAGATGTCCACGTGTCTGTTGTGAGAGAAACTCTTGGAGACATATCAGAGAAATATTTCTTCAATTTGCCTCTTTCCTCCAAGTATAGCTTATAACAGTCTTCCCTCAATGTGTTTCTTGAGGGGATTAAAAACTTCGGCTGGATTCTACACACAAATCGCCGAAATCCTTCATTTTCTACAAATTTGAAAGGTAATTCACCAATAATGAACATGGCAGCTAGATCCTTCCGACCAGCATCTTGATCAAGTTTCCATGGTCCAGATAAACCAGAACTGACCCCAACAATCTGACCCGATGAATTTTTTTGCCTTTTTTCCATGTTTGCATATGGATATTCCTTGCATCTAGCTAAATGATTATGCATCCCACTAGTTCCTTGTCTACTAGAACAACCAATGAGAGCCCCACAATATATACATTCAGCTTTGTCTTGATTATCATTTGCCCTTTTAAAGTGATCCCACACAGTAGATCTTGTCCTCTTTCTGTTTGTGCCAATAGGTTCATTCCTTGAAAACATCTATAAACCAGTAGCAATTTCAATACCATGATTAGCAGACATTTTTTTATTAAATAGAGCGGAATAAGAAAACGCAGTTCTCAAACAAAACAAGAAAACACAAATTGATTTCAGTACCCTAGTCAGAATTTTAACAGAAACCTTAAAGCAGGGAGCCCTAAGACCCTTCTTTTTTCAAAAGAACATCAGCCAAAAGTAGCAAAAGAGAGATACCCATTTCAGATTCTGCCCTGCTCTTGTCGATCTCTCCTCCATTTTCCAAAAATCTTTTCACAGAACAATCCATCAAATTCGAGCTTTTCGCCACTAAAAAACCCTTAAACCCTAGTCGTTCGTTGGGTACAAATTACATATGGGTGCAAACAAAAAATCTCTTATGAACTTTCTAACGAAAAAAAAAAAAACTTATGTAGAGCACAAGAATGGTGCTCGCACAGGCTCCCCCCTCTCTCCCAAAAAGATAGATTCCTTTAAAATCGTTTCCCACTGGTTGGAATCAACAACATATGTTTGGATGCCACAGCAAAACTCAGGCAAAATACAAAGAAAAATGAAGAAGAAAATAGGAAAGGAAAAATCCAGATCAGGGCATGGAATGGCAAACAAAAAGCTATAGACTAGAAATGTGATTATTGAGATGGGACTCACAGTGTCTTTTGTTTGGGTGCGAACTTGCGTTGAATGAGCCGAAGCAGTCGACGCAGTCGCAGAGTCGGCCATTGAGCGGATGGCGAGGCAAGGAGCCGAAGCAGTCTGGTGCAATCAAGGAGGAGATAGCTCGAAGTGGGGTGCGTCGGAGGATGAGCCGTCCCGTAATAATACCGCCAACTTGCTCCGGATCTTGCCGTGAGGCCGACCAGACAGTCGGATGAGCTCGTACGTTCGGATCTGGTCCTTATCTTGTGGGTCGAGCAAATCCTTGAGGTGGATCAAGAGGGAACCAACAAGGTTTTGGGGGTCTCGGAGCGTTTAGAGTAAGGACGAAATCAGGGAGGCGGAAGGCGGGAGGGATTGCGAACTGTTGGTTCCACACAGGTGGGGTCGAGCCGTAATCATCGGATTTGGTGGTGAGGCGGCGACAGAGATAGATCCAGAAGATGGCGTAGGGCTTGAGGTTGTCGTTCTTCCAGTTGGCGTGCTTGAGGTGCTCGACGTTGACGATGGTGAGGTCGAGCTCGAGGTGCTTCAACGACAGGAAGAGAGAGAGGCTGATTAGGGTTCCACGATTTTTTGAGGGGTGCAAAAGAAGAGAAGCGTATCAGTGGATAGTGGCCACAGGCCAGTGGGCCTTCAAGAGATGGGCCTTTTTTTTTAGTTCGGTTAACCGTGTACCAAACCGAATAAGCCAAAATATCCCGAACCAAAAACAAAAGAATGACTTTTGTTTCATTATCTGAACCGAAAACCGTACCGAACCGAAATGCATCAAATTTTCGGTTCGGTTCGGTTCGGTTAACGGTTCGGTTCGGTTTTTCGGTTTTATTTTGACACCCCTACATTTTACTGATTAACAGAAGATGGAAATGCTGATACGGTTATTAAATCCTTATGACACGACACTCCGAAATTACACGTAGCATCCCCATTGGATATTGAAATAGCATCAGTGCGTATCTACCTTTTCCAGAAATACCCTTTTTCTTACTTAAAAAATTGTAGCTTGCTGTCCCCGGAGTTGAACTGGTGATGGATTTTTTTTTTTTTTTGCTGACATGAATTTGTCACTAAATAAAAAATAAAAAAAAGTCTGACCCTTCTCTCCTCCTCCCAGGCTCCCCCCCCCCCCCCCCCCCCTTTTCTCCTATCAGCAGCTCTCTCTCTTCTCGCCACCATGATCGCTCGAGCTCGAGCTCGTCTACGGCTATGATTTGCTCGAGCTCGCGGCATCTATGGTTGCTTGCCGCTCGAGCTTGAGCTCGCAGTGTCCTTGGCCGTTGGTAGCTTGAGTGGTAGCTCGAGCTCGCGACATTTACGGCGCTGGTCGCTCGAGCTGGCAGGCCCCCATGGCCACGATCTGCTCGAGCTGGCAGCATCTATGGCCAATAGATCCAAGTAGGACTGCGACAAGCAACATCCGAGAGGCGCCCTAAGCTACAGGGGCAATGCCCGTGGTGGGGGAGGGTTTAGATGTGAGTTACGCTTGGGGTCTTATTTATTTTTAAATTTTCGTGTTAATGATTTGGTATTCATATGGCGTCATATCAAATGGATAAATTATCAAAAGTCATAAACGTTTTATAATTATGTCAATTCAATTACAAACTTTTTTTTTGCCAATTTAACCTTAAAATTTTTACGTTTGTGCCAATTCAGTACTTTCGGCCGACTTTGGCCTGCCGACGCTGATGTGGACAGGTTATTTTTTTCTTTTTCTTTTTTACCTTCTTCTCCTTCCTCTGGCACCCACATCAGGATGTATTGAAAAAAAAAGCCTGTATTCAGTGCCTATGCAGGTGAAAATCAATGCATGTATTTCCTTAATTTAATGCCTGTTATACGCCTATGCACTTTAATCTCCCTCGAGTCCTTGTAATATGTTTAATAGAAACCTTAGTTTGCTTGACTATACTTAGGGATATTAAATCAATCCTGAACCTATTGTACATATGTCAATATAGTCTTTGAATTTACAACTTTGAAGAAAAAAAGAATATAGCAAAGATTTGCATTAGCAATAAAATAACAATTTTGACGTAAAAGAAAGTCTTTACATAGTCTACAATCATCGTAACATAACTGAAAGATACAATTTCATAGTTTGAGTTAATTTCTTTTCCCACTCGTACTTGGAATTCATTACCAGAAAATGACAAAAGTGGTCCATGAATTTTAGTTCCATGTCATTTATGGACTTTTAATTTGTTCCAAATAATTCTGAAGTATTGGTAAATGGTCAATTTGAATATCTTATGTGGGCAAACCACGTGTAAATTTTTCTTTTGTCCACCATTCAAACTTAGCGGATTGGAAAACGGATTTCGTTAACCTGGACTAATGAAAGAGCAATACTGGACATTTTCATGTGGTTTAGGGACTGGACTGAAAAATTCTACGAATAGTTCGGGAATAGAGTTGAACGAATTAAAAGTTCAGGAACGACATTGTACATTGAACTAAAATTCAGTGACCATTTGTATAATTTGTCCTTTCGTTGAACAACTAATAATGAGGTTCAAATTCTATACGTCAAACTGTGAGACCTAAAAATGAAAATGGATGTAATTAAAGAAAAGAAAAAAAGAAAAAGAAAAAGGAGAGATAGATGGAGGACACATCTAACTCTTTTGTATATATCAAAAAGCTCTTTCGTGATCCGATTACTTTTGAATTTATCCCAATCTTTGACCATATATGGTCAACGCGATTGCAGTGATTAGCAGGTAAATTACTCTTGACTGAAAGATTCAATGCATATAAACCCACGACGTCGTTCCTACTTAAAAAGATTCAACGCACGCAAAAGGAAAAAGTCAGGCGCTTTGGAAAGGCTCAAATAGTCAAAGCCTAGGATTGACTTTTTCCCTTCTAAAACCATTTCTCATCCGCTTTAACGTGCGTTTGGTAGTATTTCTGTTCACGAAAAAACAGTTTCTGTGTTTTTCTCCATTTCTATTTCCAAGACAAACTTGCGAGTGAAAGAACGCGCTTGACAATTATACAAAATTTATATTTTCAGCATGAAAAAAGAAATATGTTTAGCACAGCCCTAAAAGATTTTTATTCTCAATTTTTTTCATTTAATTATAAAAATGTCGATGAAGACTTAAAAATTCATCTTTGGATAAAACTGGATTTTTGTAAAGACTTGACCGATCAAGATATTCTAAGATGACCTCAGAACATCCAACTCAATAGTTATTAGAAGTGTCAAAAACACCTCAGCTAGTCCTTTCTACCCGACCCGATCCGACCCGAAATCGGGTCGATTGGGTTATCAGTAAACGATTTCAAGTGATTTGACTGTTCGGATCGAGTTTTGGAGGTTTCCTTTTTTTTTCCCCTCTTCTCACCTGCATTGGCGAGAATTCTAAAGCAGTGTTATAATTAGACAAATATAATACTTAAAGATTCAATCCAGAGAGAGAGAATGTGGAGGGATGTTTTTTTTTTGTTTTGTTTTGGTCGGAGTGGAGGCAGGAGGGGTGCTTATGAAAGAGAGAAAGCGAGTGAGGAAGAGATTCAAAAATCTTAAATATGGATCCATTAAGCAAGCGTCAATACAATGAATGGATTTGGGTAAAAATGAGGTGGCACTCTCGGATTCAGGATTGGAACTACTAAAACTTGTAACGAAAATACAATTGAGTCCTAAAATTTGCAAAAAGCGCAATCAAGTCCTACAACTTATAAATTGTTGCAATCGAATCATTCCGTTAACTCCGTTAATTCCGTCCAACTTAGCTAATAATTTTTTTAATATATTTCTCTCTCCTAAGTGGTGATGACTTAGCTAAAATGACGTCGTCTTGATTCAAATTTAATTTTTAACATATTCTAATTAGATTTAGTTAAAAATAAGCTAGAAAAGAAGAAGGGGCATGGCAGTGGCAGCAAGGGTTTCGGCGGGGGGTCGCCGAGCCTGCAATGGTGGGCGACAGCGATGAGGTGCCGCCTAATTTTAACGGCTATCACGGGTTTTTTGTTGTTGTTGTTGTTAATTTTGTCAATTTTAGCTTATTTTCTTAATTAAATTTTTTAAAATATATTAAAAATTTGATTTGGACCAAAACGATGTCGTTTTAGCCACTTTATAGAGAGAAAATATTAAGAAAATGTCATGTTCAAGGAGGACAGAGCTAAAAGGAAGACTCGATTACTCTAATTTCATAAATTTTGGAATCTAATTATAATTTTTGTAAATTTTTAAAGTCAATTACGCTTTCATAACCCGGATGACAAGCAGGCGGCACAGGATGTACTTTGTATTTTGGGGGCGAATTTCGGAAAATTAAAGCTGAATTATGAACACAAGTGATGATTGCAAAAGACAGGATTGAAAGATCTCTCAATCTCAAGAAGCAGAAGGCTCTACGATAAACCCATATTCTTCTTCCCCCAAAATCATTCTCTTCGTCATCCTCACGAATCTTTCTCGATCTTCTCCGTCAATGGCGTCCTCTTCGCTGCAACACGCCTCTTCTTGACATCCATTTCTCGCTGGTTTTACTCTCCCATATTGCTTGGGGCCCTTCAGAGAGACAGAGAGAGACAGATGTTGGGTGGACTGTACGGCGACCTCCCTCCACCTTCGTCCGCCGACGAAGAGAACCCTAGCGGCGCGAACCCTACCTCCACCGTCTGGTCGAGCAGCGCGAAGTTCGCTCCGCCGGCGCTCCGGAAACCCCCCATCACGCCCCAGACGATCCTCCGGTCCCAGAACAAGCCGAGACCCCCGGGCTCCGCTCTGCCGCCGAAGCCGGCGGCGGCGCAGGTGGTCGCGCCGCTTCCCGCGGCGCAGCCGGATGACGTGGCGGGGCAGCCCGCGCTGGTAGGGGTCACGTCGACGATCGTGGAGGAGTACGACCCCGCGAGGCCGAACGATTACGAGGAGTACCGGAGGGAGAGGAAGAAGAAGGCGGTGGAGGCGGAGCGCAGGAGGGAGTTGGAGAGGAGGAGGCAGGAGGAGGAGGAGAGGGAGAGGAGGGAGAGGGAGGAGAGGGAAAGAGAGAGGGAAAGGGACAGGAACATCTCGGGCGAGGAGGCATGGAAGCGGCGCGCTGCGATGAGTGGGGCGGCTCCGAGGTCACCGTCTCCTCCGGGGAATGGGGACGGGTTCACCATTGAGAAGTCGGAGACGCCAGGCCTGGGCGTCGGTGCAGGTGGTCAGATGACGGCCGCACAGAGGATGATGGCGAAGATGGGTTGGAAGGAGGGGCAGGGGCTTGGGAAGCAGGAGCAGGGGATCACTACTCCGCTGATGGCGAGGAAGACGGATAGGAGAGCCGGGGTCATAGTAAATGCAAGTGAAACGAAGCCGGAGAAGAAGGTGAAGAGTGTCAATTTCAATGGCCAGCCGACTCGGGTTATGTTGCTCAGAAACATGGTTAGTGCTTCTACCTGCTTGTTTTATCAGTATCGATATGTCACTTTGATTGCTTCTTCAGAAAGATGATGGTTTAGAATTATTTCCAGCAGCTGCCGTCCTTCCCTTTGCGTTTATGCTTGTAGATATCTGTAGTTGTCCTCGCTTTTTCTGGTTCCGCTTGCCATGATCAGTAATGTGAACTTAAGTCTGCATCTACTTTTGTATTGTTCAAGCGAACGAACTTGTTACTAGTCTGTTTGCAGTTTAAGCTTATTAAGAGTCTCTTATACAATTGATAATGAAAGTATCAGTGCCCAATTGAGTCGTTTTGAAATTATAATGGCATATACTAGAAATTCATGCTTTCTTCTGAGTTAAGTAGACCAAGACGTAGTTTAGTATCAACGTACATTGTGCTGGATTTCAGTTATTCAAGATTTGTTTCAACATCAATATCAACAACACCTTTATCCCAAACTAGTTGGGTTGGTGGTCGATGAACCCAAAAAAGAAAAATAGAATAAAATAGAATATAACAAAAATAAAAAGCAAAGATCAATTGAAGAAAAAGGAATAAAATAAAACTAAAAATAGGGAAAAAAGGGACTAAGGACTAAAAAGGTCAGTTTGGAACATAGGAAATCTACCCCTCTCTAATACTAATAGCTTCTCTTCACTTCGTCCTAAAACAAGCCATACGCCAATCTATTTCCCACCTCCTTAAATCTTGTTTTACTACTTTTCCCCAAGTTAGTTTCGGACGACCTCTTCCTTTCTTCATGTCATGCTCCCGGTAACAAACTTCTGTTTTTATTAGAGCATCTAGGGGTATTCGAAGAACATGCCCAAACCATCTCAGTTTATGTTCTCTAATCTTTTCTGCCACTGGTTCTACTCCGACTTTCTGTCGAATATCTTCATTTCTTATCTTATCCATTCTTGTATGCCCACACATTCGCCTTAACATCCTCATTTCTGCAACTCCCATCTTATGCTCATGTTGTGTATGTGCTGGCCAACATTCAGCTCCATATAGCATTGCGGGTCTTACTGCTGTTCTATAAAATTTTCCTTTTAGCTTAAGAGGGATTTTGCGACCACACAAAAAACGCAATACACTGCGCCATTTTATCCAATCTGCTCTGATTCTATGGCTTACATCCTCATCAATCTCTCCCCCTTTTTGCAATATTGATCATAGATATCTAAAAGCATCTTTCTTGGGCACCTCCTGTTCTTATTCAAGATTTGTTTGAGTGTAAAAAATTGTGCTAATTCGTAACTGAAGTAGGTGCAGCGGAAGTGTGGGAACTAATAGTGTTTTTAATGAAACGATAAAATAAATGGGTAACACAAATTCTGCCTAAAAGCAAGAGTCTGAACTCCTTTTTAAGTTCCACCTGGTTTGTTTTTATGCCTAGATACTGCAATTGTGATACGAACTTGCCACTCCTTTGATTTGCTTAATGGGCTGAATACTAAAGTTCTAAAAAAGGGCATGCATAACCTGAGGCAAACCAAACATTTTGTTATTTTGTGCTCGTGCTGGTGTTTGATTGCCCAAAATTTTGTGCCATAAAGCATTGCTAGTCTTGTTGCCCCCAATAGGATTTTTCCTTGAGCTTTATTGGCATTCGACATTCACGCAGGACTCAAAATACACTTCTCCGCTTTATCCATTATACTTCTACTTGACAAGCGAGACACATCAATTCCGCCATCTTTTTCCCAAATGGATTCAAGATAGTGAAATTGGTTACCTGTTGAGATTTCTTGATTTCCAATTCTTGCGATTGTGTTGTTTGAGTCCTGAGTATATTATGTTAACTATATTCGTAATGCCCATGAACATTCAATCTGATAGTATATGCCCATATTTGGTGTTATTTATGTTTGTTTCCTAAACAAAAAGAAGGATATTAGGAGAATTTTATATCCAATACGATTAAAGGCAGCCTTGGGGTTTACTCATGGCAAATGCAAAAGATTGCAATCTTTTTTTCGTTCTGATAAATTGGAGTAGGCTGTGCTGCGGGCAAATAGTTACATTTTTCTGACATTTTCCCGTAAGCAAGAGTCCTTGGCCAATTGTTTAGAAGGAAGAGGCAGAGAAATAAAGAAGATTGAGTCTTTTATATAATTAAATGGATGTTATTTCAAGATGATGGAAAGCTTAGGCTTTCATCAAGTGAGCTTATTTTATATAATTATTTCAAGATGATGGAAAGCTTAGGCTTTCATCAAGTGAGCTTATTTTGAAGTTGGTGAAGTTTTGTCAGCAAGATTTGTCAGCATGGTTAGAGCTTCTCAGTTGTTTCGGAATTAATAATCCTTGTGAAAGGTGCTTCACGGGCTTGATTTGGTTTTGACACTTTGTTATCTTGTTGTGTTTTGGTGCGACTTGTCATCCTTGGTATCTCTTGTATTTGTTTTATCGTGGGAGGTCGTGCTACAGTGTTTAGGGCCAGAATGTTTAGTGCTCAGGGCAAGATACATACATGGTTGTTAGTAGAGAAGGTGGACTCTTTTTGTTCGTGTAAGGATTGGTTTTGTGTTGGTACTCTTGCTGTGCATTTAGCAATAAATTTCTTATACAGAAAGGTTTCTATCACCTTATTTCACTTGTCAGATTTGTGTTTCTGTAGTAGCTTGCTCCTGTTTCATTTTCTAGTGGCTCCCCCTGATCAGTTCATTGTACTTTTTGGCCATTTTTCTTCTGTTGGATTGAAGAGCTGTTTTCTCCTTCTCCTTCTAATGTGAAATAGTACAACTTTGTGGAAAAACTGAGTTGTCTCTTATGATTGTACCATTTACATTAGTAGTTTTATAAATATAAAACAAGCTAGATAGTATGGATAATAGGGAAAGTTTGATATATTTAGGGAAAATTTCAAAAAAGAGTCTGAAGTGAGATCATTTTCTCTCAAATAAGGTCTGAAGTAGCAAACTTAGTCTCAAATAAAGGCCTAAGCTCACTAAAAGTCAAATCTTTTTTTTAGCTAGGGGTACTTCATCTAAGGGTTTTTAAAAAAAATCTTTTTTTTTTCTCTTGTTCTTGTTTTCTTTTTCTTTCGTTCTCTGTTTTTTTTTTTTCAACCGTCTTCCTTGCACCTCCATTTTACTCTGCAAATCTCCTCTTCCAAAAGTCCTTTAATCTCTTCCCGCTAACCTCACCATCAATGCCCTCAACTTCGTCTGCCACTGCCCTTGGCAGCAAATCACAGCACCTTCGTCATCAGATTAAGGTCAATCTGAACCCTAAATCAAGCACGAAGGAGCCGAGATTTGATACTCGTCCTTGATTTGAGACTCATATCTTGTCCTCGTGGTCGAGCATGGCGATGGCGGAAGATGAAGCTCGGAGGCGGAAGCTATCAGCTCGTCATCCTCAATGCTCGAACTCAGATTTTTCCTTGAGCAAGTTCTTGTCGGTCTCGACGTTGTGGCTGGATTATTCTTTTCGATCCCTTCAAGAGATTTCTCTTGAATCTCTTGATGTATATGGTTGCGATAACATGATAAAGCTGTTTCAAATCTTAGTAAGTCTTTACACTGCCACATCCAACGGCCGTTTGGACCTCAAGATCCCTTAAATGTAAAGCAATTAGAGGGTATTCCTCATCTATGATGACAATTAGGGTGGTTGAGTGTAGACTCCACGTCAATTTCGGTTGGCGACTGCTGGGTAGGCTTGTATGGTAGCGGCCCATGTTCGGGGTGAGTTATCGGAGCTTCGGCTCCTACATTGTCAACTCCGCATGAGTGGCTGATCGATTTCGAAATCTTGGAAGGATAGAAGTCCGATGCTGGAAGGAATAGTGGAGATAATAAGCAGAGCGGGACAAGGCCAAGAAGGAAGCATAATGACTCTGTAAACAACATCCCTTAATCCTTCTGGTCTTCAATTTCTCTCCCAAAGCTGAAGCACTTGCAGCTACACAATTTACCCCAGCTGAAGAGCATATGTGAAGTCCCAATTACTTGCTATCCCATGAAAGTTATAGTTGTGTCGAAATGCCTAAAATTGAATAGGATTCCTTTGCAACTGGGATTACGTGATATTGAGAGAGACAAGTAAAAGGGGAGTGGGAGAAAAAGCACCTCTAAATATCAATAATCACCAAATTTACTCGGGCATATATTCTCCGTTTTATGTATCAATCTTTTAGCGGTGGTAAATTAAAATGGAGGTGATGCAGAGCCAAGGAGGCGTGACGCGTGAGGAGGACGAAAGAAAATGAAGAAAGAAAGGAAAGAAAACAAATAGATAAAAAGAGGAGAAGGGAAAAAAACAGATAATTAAAAAGATGCCCTTGGACAAAAATACCTCTGCCCACATATAAGATTTGGTCAACCAATGAGCTAAGGCCCTTATTTGAGACTAAGGTGGCCACTTTAGACCCTTATTTGAGATGAGGTCCCCTATGGGCCTCTTTTGTAAAAAAGGGCTTCACTTCATACCCTTATTTCAAATTTTACCTATTTATGATAGAAGATTTGATTTGGGAAAAGACTATTCAATTGAGACAAGTTGGATATCTTCGCATCAGTTATATTTGTGTTTGAACAAGTTAAATGAATAACCTGATTATTCTGGAAAAACACAAAAACATTTGCTTACCAAGCAAGAAAGCGCATAATAAAGTTCAAATTCTAACAGCAAGAAGTTTGCAGGATCTACCAGAAGGGTAGTACTGAACTTTTATCTCTAAAGACTTCTCTATGGTTATCTGATTATATGCTATTTGAACCAATGATTCGTGCATCGCATTTCTGGAAAAGTTCGAGTTAGAAGCATAGCCAAACTTATTTATATCTGGGGAGGCTATATACATTAGACGACGACTTTTTTTATTTATATTGTGAACAGAAACAAGATAACCGTATCCAGCATACCCTATTTCCCAGTTGAACTCCTTTATTTTCAGTATCATGTGTATTAGCTAATCGCAGGTTACCAAGTTTTGCTTTCTGATGATTTATGTTATCATAGCAGAGCAAGATTTATGCTCCCTTGAGGTCCATTGCAGTCTATATAAGTGTGAAAGACCTGGAAGTTGGATCCAAGAACTGCTTGTTAGCTTTTTGTATTTTACTCAACCATTTTGGTTGATAGATGAAAAGAAAATGGAGTTTGGTTGTTGATGGTTCCCAGCAATGTTGGGCAGGAAATCAAGTCCTTTATAGTTGTGCTCTTCTGTTGGAGCGCTTTGCACGAGCCCTCTGATTTGTTGCTTTGATTGATATATGTGTTGGTGTGTAATAGGTTTTCTATGACATTGTGTCTATGACATTGTGAAGGAGAAAGTGGCTTACCCTGATGTTGTTTTGTTCTTCAAGGTGGGCCCTGGTGAGGTAGATGATGAGCTAGAAGAGGAAGTCGGATCAGAGTGTGCAAAGTATGGCACCGTTACCAGGGTTCTTATATTCGAGATAACAGAACCAAACTTTCCCTCCGATGAAGCAGTTCGAATTTTTGTGCAATTCGAGAGACCCGAAGAAACAACCAAGGCACTTGTCGATCTCGATGGTCGGTTCTTTGGGGGACGAGTGGTTCATGCAACCTTTTATGACGAAGAGCGGTTCGGTAAGAACGAATTGGCTCCTATGCCAGGTGAAATCCCCGGTTTCTAACAGGTAGCAATTTCCTCTTTTCACGAGCAGCCTCGTTAAGCCGTTTAAGGAAAAGCCATGTCAGATTTAGAATTTGATGTTTATCAGGTGACATGGGAGTAAAAGGCTTAAAACTTCGCCATGCTCAGCACTTTTGGACGTCAATTTATATGTTTTGTGTCGAGCAATGCACAAGATTTTATTGGAGTTGCTTGATTAGGGATTGTTATCATTTTGTTGGCAAGCACACTTAAAAGACTGTTGGCCAAATATGAATTTCTTTTGAACCTTCAATCTTCGGACTTTTTCTGTGCACTTATGCCGTTAAGTCTGTCGTGCTCAAAAGCTTTGTCACTCTTTTTAATTGCGAACGACACCTATTTCTACATTTATGGTTCTAAGACTGGTAACTGATCATTATTCATCGGCAGATAGGATATTTGATTGTAAATGGAAGAAGCATGTTTACGAAGAGTCCATGTTAAATGCTCAATAATGTCCTGTTCCTCTGTCTTAGATGTCAGAGATTCGTTCGTCTTGATGGCTATTTTTTGGGGTTGGCCATGTACTAAATGGCACAACAAAACAACTGATGGAGGATGAAGTTGGTCATCTTGGAAAAAGGAAAATGAGATGATGGCAACCACCTATAAAAGGGAAAACAGCATCACTTCAGTGTCCGCATGTTGGGCAAAAGAAGGAAAATTCGAGACGTCATGAGATTTGTGTATTGGCTTCTTGACACATCATGAAGAACTAGTGAAAGGTCTGCGCAATACACGGTTCTGGAACTGATACACATTAGTATAGACGACTTTGATATCTGTGAATCGGATGTGTTTCTGCATATTCTACAGTATGGTACTCCGTAAGTAGTCGGTTCATGTTCACTTACATGGGCTCGAGAGATTAGCCTTCATGCAACTGAATTTCATGAGCTTATTTGGATTTTACGTTGTCTAGTATACTTGAAGTTTGCAGGAGATTTTGTTCATGAGACCCCACTGTTTATCGTCCATTCATTATTCGGATGATTCAAGAGACCAAGCGCATTTTCGCTGCTAGCGATGCGCTTGTGTAATCAATCTTGATTTATACCCCCAATTATTCATGTCTCTCTTTGATGAATTGGGGAAATTACATCGAGAATGCACGTTCTAACACGTCAAGCTGACCTCGGGTGAAATTACTTTCATGACAATGAATTCCCGCCAAGCCACTTGGGGATCATCCTAGTAAGGGAAATATATTCCTAGACACGGTCTATTTCTGTAGGCTGTAGTAGTTTACTGAACCTCCATAGATAAAATAGATGTATCGCCGCCAAATATATGTATGTGTACCATATACCCTTCTGCTAATAACATTCATTGCAAGTAAACATTATATGAAAAGGAAAATTCGAATGAATTGCATGCGGATTGACAGGGGGAGAGGTGTTTCGATGTTTCGATTCTTGGGTCGGTAAAAAAAAAAAAAAAGAGAGAGAACCTCGCTCCTTAATCGAAGAGTTTTGAGTTTGTTTGTGAATTTACGACATTTATATAGGAGTAACGAAAAGTTGCAAGAACATTACAACTCGAGAGGCAATAGAACCGCGTAGGGAGAGAGTGAGAAATTCATGGAGGGGGGTCACATGTAGAGAAATCGCAAAATGGCAAAATAATGGATCACCCAAATTTCTATTTGAAAACGAAATTCGCATAGAGAAATCGGTATTGCTCACCCGATCCTTATTATGATGACTTCGGTCACACCAACAGATTTATTTGCCCTAATATGTAACAAAAATTCGCTTTAGACAATGATCCAATCAGAGGAATAATCTTATAATGTCATGCTTTTTCGGTAATTCAACCTTGATGGTTCATGAAAAAGAAAAGAAAACAAAACTTGATGGTTAAAGTACTGATAGGATAAAAAATAGCCCCACTTCCTAATACGCGATAGCATAAAACTCATAGGTAAAGTAGTAAAACGAAATAGTATAAAGACCTATATGTTATTCTTAATATATTCTTCGAACTTATTCATTTTTTTAAGCTGAAATTTTCACATATAAAACATAAAATGGTGAATCGGTAGTACGGGCCCAGCCGCCCATATTTTCCCCTAGGGGCGAGCCCAACCTATCGTTTTTTGATGAGTTTTCGGAAGATAAAATCGAGCATATGCTCCCAGTCGGATGCTCCGAATCTCATGATTTACTTGTAACGAGAATAATATCTTGAGATCAGTATTTTTGGCTTCCGAAATCGGGTATAAGTTTAACAAGTTAACTAATTCGACTAATAAAAAAAAAAACTGATTCGAAATACAAGATAGTTTGAATTTCGAAAAACACTGGTTAACATACCATAAAGAATGTGGTATTTGTACGGGGCAATGCATCAAATGCCTACCTCTCGAGTTCCAAAAATTGCAAATTGGTTTAAGCTCCGAGTGATTAGCCAGTCTTGCTTTGTCCTCTCCACTTATAATCTTAAGTTTGACCGCTCTTTGAGACGGTGCCCGATCGTTGCACCTTTCAATGCCGACATCGAGTTGTGGAAGGAGTGGGAGCGGCGGTTGCTCGTCCTCCTTTAGCTTGTTCATCCAATTGACCCTTGCGCCTCTAGGCTTCCGGAGGAAATCCATATACAAAGTACTGGATAAGGGCCGTGGTCTGGACGACGTACCTATCGGTCGAATCCATCGCGAGCCTCACGCTCCGTGTCCTCTCGAACTGGCTGGCCAACCTCAAGGAAGCGAAGGGGTCAATCTATGCGAAGAGCCAGATCACTGCTTTCTGGGCCCGTCCTTGGAGGACAATGAGCTATGGTTAAGGCAGTCGGCACGGCTTTGCGTCCAGGGAGGACTAGCTTGTTACGTCTATTTCATGGCCTTGTTGGGGTCCACGCTGTCAATATTAGCCGCCGACGTGATCCTGTTCGCGTTCATCAAATATGCAGAGAGGACATTGTGCTTGTACTTGGCGAGCAAAAGTCGACTTCGAGATTCGATGCTGTCGCTTCTCGATCAGTCCCAAATACCCCCAGGATAATGGAGCAGTACACTCTGAAGGAAGAGGTGGGCTACCGAGTCGGCATGGACAAGGTCATGGAGGCTCCCGCACCGGAGGATCTCTTGGTGAACATCGGTCAAGCCGGCAATGAAGAGAAAGCCGTGATTCTGGTCGAAGCCCTTGAGTCGTTCAAGATCTTTAAGCTTCTCTTCGCCGGCCTCATCCTCAACTCCAGCGACCTGGACGCCAATAAGCGCATGCTCATGAACCCTAATATGGACTCGAAGGCAGCTTATGGGATCGTGGAGATCGAGATTGGGTTCATGTACGATCTGCTCTCCACCAAGGCGCTGCTGCTGAACCATGCTTGGGGCGTCATTCGTCGCAACATTTGCCATGTGCCGTGCTGGTATTCTTCTCCCCACAGTATTGGAAGGATTACCCCAAAGTCAACGTCTGGATCACCTTCCTCTTGATGAGCTCGGCTATTCTTTTAGAGATTTACGCAGCTCTTCTCGCGATTTCGTCCGATTGGGTCGACCTCTGGCTGCTCCAGAGACCCAGGGGATCTGCGGTTTCATCTGTCGCGACTCTTCTCCGGGTCTGCCAGCACCGAAGATGGTCGAATTCCGTGGCCTAGTTTAGCCTCTTGGGATTATCTATCAGGAAAAGAAGCGGGATCTTCAGGAAGTGCTCGAGGCTCGTCGAGTTAGACGAGAAGCTGGAGAAGAACTTCTACGCCGATTACAAAGAGTCCAAGAGCAACATCAAAGATTGAATCTTTGGTAGCATGAGGGACACAGTTAGAGATCTAGAACAGACCAACAGAGTGAAGAGATGGTCGACGACTCTTGAGCTGGAGACTAGCGAAGTACTGAAGAGGTCAAAACCAGGATGAGCTTAACTGGAGTGTGCAAGATATGGAGTTCGACCAGAGCATCCTGGCACATATGTAAAAATAATTGTGGCCCATATGATGTTATAATAATGGTTTAATAATTATTTCATATTGATTACCAAAAGATATAATTGAAGGGATGCGAGTCTGAAGTGTTTTGATGGAAGGCACCTCTTGGATAACGTTTCTTTTTAAAAGGAAGTTTGGTCTAGAGGTGGCCACGGTTCATGAACCGGCGGTTTCGGTTCGTGGCCACCTTTGAACCGGAATCGACCCTCGAGGGGGCCGGTTCCAGGCCGGTTCAAGGATCGGTTCCGGTTTCGATTTTTAAATTAAAATTCAAAAAATAAATTATAAAATAAAAATAAATTTTCAAATGTAAATTATAATCAAATTGTACATTATAATCAAATTTTGGGGGAAAGGGAAGGGGGAATGGGCTTGAACTTAATGAATTATCATTAAGCGCCTATATATTTTCTTATGGATAGAAGAATCAAAGCCAATATAGTTCTTTTACCTTTGATAATCCCAACTTATCTCATCGTCAATCGTCGCTACTCGTTCAGTATCTGTGGCGGTGGTATCTCCATCATCATCATTGAAGAATTCGGCGTCAATGCTTTGATCAAACTCTTATTGTCGAAAATTAGCCTTTGTCCAATTATCGACACAAGCTCGAGCCTCCATCGAATCCGTAGCTAATCTTGAATGTCGTTGGTCCAAAATTAATTCTCTAATGCTAAATACTTGTTCAACCGCAACTGTTGAACAATGGGTTGCTAAAATCTCTCTTGCGATGAGAGCGAAAACTGGGTATTGGGTTGAATGCCTCCTCCACCGGTCCATAATTTTGAAACATGTGCCGCCTTCGTATTCCCGTTCACCAAACTCAAAACAAGCAGTTAAATAGTTCTCTATTTTCGAAATATGTCATATTGCTCCCTTTTGTCTTTTTTGCCTACTCATTAGCATTTTGTACCCTCTACTAATTTTACTTTGATCCCCGCTTTGCACGTCATTAACTTGGGAAGAAGATCCACTATCACCTAGATTATATCTATTACAAAATTCATTATACAATACTACTATTGCGTTTTTAACTACTCCTTGTGTAGCTCTAACATCTACCGTTGCAGTCAAATGTAAACACTCATAATACGCCTTCAAAAAATCTATTGAATCATCTAATTTGAAATGTGGATTGAAAACACAAGCAACCAAATAAATAATAGGAATTTCAGCATAATAATTCATCCATTTCATTCGCATTTCTGTAATAATAGGATCTAATTGATCATCTTTTTCATTTTCTTCAAAAACACCAGCAATATTAATACAATCGTCTTGCCAGAAATGCAGGCGCGCCATTTAAGTAATTCATATTCCAAATTTAGTGACGTGCAGGGGGAGAGAGTGAGAAATTCATGGCGGGGTCGCATGTAGAGAAACCACAAAATGGCAATCATAAAATAATGGATCACCCAAATTTCTGTTTTGAAAAGAAAAAAAAATCGCATAGAGTAAACCGTGTTGCTCACCCGATTCTCATTATGATGACTTCGGTCACAACCACCAGATTTATTTTCCCTGATGTGTTATAAAAATTCGTTTTTCACAATGATCTAATCAGAGGAATAATCGGATAATATTATGATTTTTTCAGTAATTCAACCTCGACGGTTCATGAAAATATTATATATATATATCTGTGTGTGTGATATGCATTGCGCCGTTTCCTAACGATGCCGTTAGGCTAGCAATGCTCTATATTGTTCCCAAAAACACAGTTTTTTGAGTTTAGTCTTTCCTATCCATTTTTCACGCCTCTCCGAATGAAGAAAATAATTCAAGAAAACATATGTCAGAATCGGAAGATAACTAAAAAAATTGCCTTATGAGCACATTATTAATTTTTTTTATAGCGAATTTCTAGTAGATAGACAGAAAACTTCATGTTTTTTTATACTTCTCATTTGTTGACACCTAAATTTTGGCTATGCTTTTAGTCATCAGTTACATTCTAAATTCAGGGACTAACCTAAGTCCTTACCAAAAAATATCAAATCCCTTTTTTGGTATAGTTTTCATACGGGATCAGTTTAACTTCCAGCATTCTTGCATTGCATTTGCATTTGATTGGACCGGTGGCGGCAGCGAACATACCGGAATTAATTGTGCGAATTCGGCGAGCAAAACACAAAATTATGTTGTGGCATTGGGGGGGACATGTCGAGCGAAAATTCCATGAGAATAAGGCCTAACTTGGACTTAGCTGAGCACAATTTAGCGACTTAAGGATGTAATAGAACCAATTCATCCCTTCATGGACTTAATCCGAAAAAGCTTTGAAGATAAGGGTCTAGTTTGTTAAAGGGACAAATGATTAAGCCCTCGGTTTGACCCAAAGGCTCCGTTTGTTTCACGGAAAAAAAAAATTCTGGAAAACACTTTCCCCAATTTCTGATGTTTGGGGGGTGGAAAATGTATGGTCAAAGAAAATGATTTTCGGTCAACAAAAAATGTCCTCTTAAATTTGGGGAAAATGATCTCTACTTTTGAGAAACGGAGATCATTTTCCAACTTTTCTTACTCTCTTGTACTCTCTCTCTCTCTCTCTCTCTCCCCCCACTCGCTTTCTCTCTACTCCCTTCTCCTCTCTCTCTCTCTTCCCTCCCGAAGGAAAACCACTTCCTCCACCATGGAGTTGCTCCCTCAGCCGCCCGCTCCCCCACTCGCCCCCCCCCCCCCCCCCCGCGGGCGCAGTCCCTCGCCGCCGCTTCTGCTGTCTCGTCGAGCCACGACAACTACCCGCTCCTCCTCGTGAGTCGTTCTCGAAGCACGGTGCCGCGAGCTCCATCCCCACCTCTCCTCAGAGCTCCAAGTCGGGACTCGGCATTGTTGGCTGGATCAATCCCCGCCGGATCTTGTCGCCCGGCCAAGTCTCTTAGATTGACTCCGATTCCGTCCATGATGCTGATCCGGCTCCTAATTCGTCGGTGGATATGGCCAAGCAACCACGATCCAGTGATTGCAGCTTCCGCGCCCAGTCGGAGAGGTTCTTGATGAAGGAGCTGCAGGCAGAGGAGCTCCCGAGGGGCTTCAGGTTGCGCATGAGGGTCTGTCTTCGTTTATCGTGTGGCAGCAAGAATGCAGACAACGCGTTGGATGTGAGGCTTAATTTGAGGGCGAAGAACGGGGGTGCTTGGTTTTGGAGTTTAATTCGGACGTTTTTGTCTGCAAATTCGGAGGTTTTTGCGGGGTTTGATTGCGGAGCACCAGAAGAGCTTTGGCCAAAATGGGAGTTCCACGATCATTTGTCGGATTGAGGCGCACGAAATTGAGAATTTGGGGATATATTTTTCCAAACGCCAGAAAATATTTTCCTTTTGAGTTTTAGCTTTCAACCAAACACCGAAAAATATGGTCATTTTCTTGAAAAATAACTTTTCGAAAAATATTTTCCGAAAATGCCATATTTTCCTTGAAACAAACAGAGCCAAAGTTCCACTATATAAGCCTGTTGATAATACATGAACATTATAGAGAAAACAGCTGCCTCGGCTCTCTACCGAGCTATAATCTTATCACTTCATCATCCGAGCCTTGACGAAATTCCCTCAGCACCCCCCGGCGACCAGAGACGTTTCTGTCCGGGACGACGACCAGATTCATTGACACCACCCTCCGCGAGCAAAGCTAGCCGTCTGTGACGGTTATCCCAACGGCAGCGCACCCACGACCCTGTTAGGATCGGCACACAATCGCAATAAAGTAAAAAGTCTAGAGAAAGAGAAATCGAGACACGAGATTTATCCTGGTTCACCCTTAAACTAGGGCTACATCCAGTAGAGGATTCCACTATGTTAGCACCTCACACCTCTCGTTACATCACTCAATTACAAGCGAACAAGAGTATATATATCAGTAGTTATTCATGAACCCAAGCCCAAACTACTAATGAAAATTATGGGCTTGAATCATAAAAGCCCTCTGGTGTCCAGGGGGCGCTACCCCCTTGAAACCCCTGTCGGGGCGGCTCCCTCAGACCCCGCCCTCTTTGCGTGGAACGGGACCCACGTGCTTTCCTGTCGTAGGGGAATATGAACCACACCCCAACATTCTCCCACTTGGTGAATATTTTCCATGCTTCTTTAGACCCAACTCAGTTGTGCACCATTCAAATTTTTCTACACTCACTGCCTTGGTCAAAAAATCTGCACTATTCACCTGTGTGTCTACTTTTTCCAGCACAACAACTTTTTGTTCTATTTTCTCTCGGATGAAGTGATATTGTATGTCAATATGCTTTGTTCTTGCATGAAAAGCAGGATTCTTAGCCAAGAATATAGCGCTCTGGCAATCACACCCAATATTCACTTCTCCTTTTGTAAAACCAAGCTCTTTGCACAATCTGCTCATCCAGATCACTTCCTTAGAAGCATGAGTAAGAGCCATGCACTCTGCTTCAATAGTAGATAAAGCAACCGTGCTCTGTATCTTACTCATCCAACTCATAGCTCCACAGAATAAGGAAATAACATAACCGCTGGTTGACCTCCTGCTATCAATGTCTCCTCCTCAGTCAGCATCGACAAAACACTTCAGTTCTAACGCTTGATGTTCCTGTGAGCTTTTCATACCTTCATAACATAACTCAATGTCAGATGTACCGCGAAGATAACGAAACACTCTCTTTGCAGCTGTCCAATGCTCTTTACCTGGATTGGACATATATCTACTCAATACTCCCACTGCTTGAGCAATATCTGGACGAGTACATACCATGGCATACATCAAGCTCCTAACCGCACTTGCATATGGAACTACTACCATATCTTTAGATTCCTCTTTAGTCTTAGGACATTGGAGTGCTGATAATTTAGAACTTGTGGATATATGGGTTTTCACTGGTTTACAATCTGTCATGTTGAACTTTTTCAACACATCTTCAACATATTTCTTCTGGCTTAACCACAACTTCTTATTCTCATGCTCCCTTTTTATCTGTATGCCCAAGATGAAATTTGCTGGACCTAGATCTTTCATCTCAAACTGTTTTGCCAACAGTCCTTTCACAGTGCTGATCATTTTCATATTATTCCCAACTAGCAGCATATCATCTACATATAAGGTTAAAACAATAAAGTCATCATCTAACCTCTTCACATAGACACAATGATCGGCATCACAGCGAATAAAGCCAAGCTTCAAGACATATGAGTCGAACTTCTGGTACCACATTCTTGGAGATTGCTTCAGGCTATACAAAGACTTGTTCAATTTGCAAACAAAATCTTCTTTTCCTTTGACCACAAACCCATCCGGTTGCTTCATGTAAATATCCTCATTCAAGTCACCATGTAGGAAGGCTTTTTTTACATCTAGCTGCTCTACCTCCAGATTGTATGCAGCTGCTGCAGATAAGACGAGTCTTATGGAACTTAATTTAGCAACGGGAGAAAAAATCTCACCATAATCGATTCCCTCTATCTGCGAGTATCCTTTTACAACCAAACGAGTTTTATATCGTTCTATATCTCCATCTGCAGATATCTTCTTCTTGATTACCCACTTGCAACCAATTGCCTTCCGATCCGCGGGTAATCTTACTAGACTCCACGTCTTGTTTTTATCCAATGAGTCCATCTCATCTTTCATGACTTTCTTCCACTGTTTGGCATCTTCCGCACTTCTTGCTTCCTTAATAGTACTTGGATCATCACCTATGATAGTCAGAGCACAATTTTCAGTATTAGCTAATAGGGTATACCTCTCAGGTGGTCTTGTTACCCTTGTGGACCTCCTCAAGACCGGCTCAGATGGTACTTTAATTTCAAATTCAGTATCAGAATCAACTATATCATCCTCCACATCCGGCTCATCAGTTTCAAAATCTGAATTTTCTATTTCAGCTTGTGTAGCCTCTGTTTCTCCTTGCAAACCAACATCTAACTCAACTGTATGTGGTTCTTCAGGAGGTTGCGAAACAATCTGATTTGTTGAAGATTCTTTGAACACCACATCCTTACTGTAGGTAATACGTTTAGTATCAGGATTCCACAGCTTATACCCTTTGATACCATCCTTGTACCCAATGAAGATGCATTTCTCTGACTTGCTCTCACGTTTATTCCTCTTTTCCCTAGGCACATGCATATATGCTTCGCAGTCAAACACTCTAACATGAGATACATCTGGCTTCTTCCCGAACAGTGCCTCGAACGGTGTTTGATCCTTCAAAACTGATGTAGGAGACCTATTCTTCAGATAACATGCAGTAGCCACTGCTTCCGCCCAAAATTCAGCTGCTAAATCTGCACCACTAAGCATACTCCTAGCCTTCTCTATGAGAGACCGATTAAGCCTCTCTGCCACGCCATTCTGCTGAGGTGAATAGGGCGTAGTTTTTTGCCTTGCAATGCCACTGGTAGCACAGAACTGATCAAATTTCATTGAACAGAACTCTCCTCCATTGTCAGTCCGCAAAACTTTGATTTTTCTATCAAACTGATTTTCCACCAAAGCTTTGAACTCACGATATTTTTCAAAGACATCATCTTTTCTCTACAAGAAATATATCCACATATGCCTGGAAAAATCATCAGTAAAAGAAACATAATACCTTGATTTTTCAAACGATGCTACAGGTGTAGGACCAAAGACATCACTCTGGATTAGATCTAGAATCCCTTTCGCTCTCCCCCCTATGGATTCAAAAGATACCCAATTCTGTTTTCCATGTAGACAATGTTCACAAAATCTGAAACACATAGAACAACTTGGGATTCCATCTACCATCTTCTTTGAAGTAAGGGTCACCAGCCCTTTCTCACCGATATGACCTAATCTCCGATGCCACAACATCGCAGAATCTTCTTCCACATGTTCCGTGATATAACTCTCACCACTGATCATCGTGCTTCCCAGTAATTTTCATAACTTTCATTCCCGTTCGCCTCTAGAAATCACCATAGATCCACGGGTTAGCTTGCATGAATACTTGTTGCTGGTGAAAGTAATACCAGCATCTGCCATAGTTCCCACAGATATAAGATTCCTAGTAAGACCAGGAATATGCATCACATCTAGAATATTTTTTATTGTCCCATCTTTCATCTTCAACTTCACCTTTCCGCGACCGACAATATTAAGCGTTGTATCATCTCCCATCCGTACTGTACCTCCCTGATATGGCTCATAACAGCAGAACCAATCTCTATGAGGCGTCATGTGGAAAGATGCTCCAGTATCAATAATCCATGCATCCCAATCAACCTGCGATGAGTTGCAAGCGAGTTACAAGTCTCCCGCATTGCTGTTATCATCCTTCTTTATACTAGATGATGGTGTTTCATCTCGCTTCTCTGGACCTACGCTTTTGTTTCTGCAATCCTTCTTCAGTGTCCAGCTTTTCCGCACTTCCAACACTTTATTTCAGATCGATCTCGACTTTTAGATCTTCCTTTAGACTTATTCCTTACACCAAATCTGGATTTAGATCGTTCACTACTTCTTCCTCTTACGAGCTTCATTCGTTGCATTATCAGAACCAGCTCTCATCATCTCCTCAGACAATAAAGCAGATACAACATTCTCAAAAGGCAGGGCACTAACACCAGTACCAATCGAAATAATTATATGTTCCCATGAATTCGGCAGTGAACACAGCGAAGTACATGCTTTATCTTCCTCATCTAGATTAACATCAATCGATGCAAGCTGTCCACAGACAGTATTAAATTCGTTTAAGTGTGCAGAAAAAGAATCACCTTCGCTCATCCGAAGGTTGTACAGTCGCTTCCGTAGAAACAACCTGTTCACGAGCGATTTGCTCTGATAAAGGCTTCCTAGCTTAGCCCAGAGATCTTTTGACGTCTTCTCAGATGTCACATTCACCAAGACGTTATCAGCAAGGCACAGCCAGATTAGGCTTCGCGCCTTCCGATCGCTGCTAATCCACGCCTTCACCTGATTGGATGCGGACGCAATCTCTTCCTCCTTCACTTTATCATTAGCAGGCAGTTCGGGTTTATCTTCTTCGATCACGTACCACAGATCTCTGTCCACGAGTAAAGCCTCCATCTTCAACTTCCATAACTCGAACCCCTTTCCACCAAACTTCTCCACTTTAATTCGCGATTGACCAGCCGACATCTTCCCAAGATTCAATTTTTCGGATCTCTCTTCATCAAGAAAACCCTAACCTCAAACCTTGCTCAGATACCAGATGCTAGGATCGGCACACAATCGCAATAAAGTAAAAAGTCGAGAGAAAGAGAAATCGAGACACGAGATTTATCCTGGTTCACCCTTAAACTAGGGCTACATCCAGCAGATGATTCCACTATGTCAGCACCTCGCACCTCTCGTCATATCACTCAATTACAAGCGAACAAGAGTATATATATCAGTAGTTATTCATGAGCCCAAGCCCAAACTACTAATGAAAATTTATGGGCTTAAATCATAAAAGCCCTATAGTGTCCAGGGAACGCTGCCCTCTTGAAACCCTCGCCAGGGCGGCTCCCCCGGACCCCCCTCGCTCTGCGTGGAGCGAGACCCACGTGCTTTCCTGTCATAGGGGAATATGAACCACACCCCAACAGACCCTGCTGCGCCGATCCATGCTGAGGCGACGCATGACGAGACCTTCTAATAGGACCTGCTTTGTATTTATATTGAACCCACTTATGTTGTTCATCTTTGTGTAACTCGGAAACGAGAGGATTCACGTCTCTCACATCTCATCATCAGCCAAACACAACATTTTGTACTTGAATACGTCTTATAGTTGCAGTTGGTCTTTTTACAGGAGATACAAGAACGACTAGTCTTTCCTGTATGCACCATGTTCCAAAGTCCTAATTTCATGGAGGTCGCCTTGTTCTCGTAATCGTTTGAGTCTAACAATGGCGACTTGACTCCAAAGCCTGCTTCGTAATCGGATGCTTCACTCGCCGCCCCCTTCATGTAGTCCACGACGAACTTGTAGTCTCCTTTTGTCAAACTTTCCTTGCTCGGAGGCACGCTCTCACTTATGATAAATTCGTACAACTCCTCACAAGAGGTCAACGCTTGCTTCATCCCTGGGTTAGGGGATTTGCCGAGAGCAAGTCCTTGATTTTTTGTCAGAGTTGACTTGGCGTTGGCTACGACCCGACCATGATTAGGTCTAGCTTTGGGGTGCCCGTGGTGGAGCTTCGGCAGTCAGACCTGAGAGCCAAGATAAAGAAGTCGGTGTACCGCCTTCTTGCACGTGTCGTCGACGAGGTCGGCAGATGCGAATGGGAGGATGGTGATGAGAAGAAGTTGAGTGAACAAGAGAAGTAGCAAGAGCATTGGAGACTTCATATTATTGGAGCTTGTTTTTGAAGGAGATGTGATGCTGATCAGGTTTTGGAAGAAAAACGCAAGTAAGGAATATTTTGGGTGTAGAAAATGCGTGCTAATTTATCCTTTAAATCGAGGCTGAGATTGCTTCATCCTATGAAAGAAATGGATTATGATTTGACACGTGCCATTTGAAGATACTTTCTATATTGAGAGCCATATCTTTAAAGACTATCTTTTGATTTTTCTTTCCTTAAAAAAATTGGAGGGTTTTAATTTAGGGATAAGGAGTTTTACGTTTTCACTGAGAATTTGAAACCTACTTGTAGGAATAATTTTTTTTTTAAACCTAATACCTACTTTGCATATCTCGAAACTCGAAATTTATCATGTCACATGTGACGCTCCGATCTTCGAGCACGCGCTATCCCTACCATATCGTCTCAGGTCATAAGAGATAACGTCTCAGACACGTTATCGACCCATTTATTTTATCTTTGATTATACATGCGGAAACATGCAACTCCCAAACATCAAATCAAACAACAAAGATAGTTAAATAGTCAGTCATCTTAATCAAATCACGATAACTTACAAAGTCAACCTTTATTTAACTGTCTTGTTTAGAAAATAATCACAAGCTATTCTTCGGCTCATGATCTACAACTCCCAGACTATCAGGTTCGGTCTAACATGATCTTTGGGACTACTCCAATAAGTCCACGTCTTAGCATCCACGAGGCTCCGCCACTTGAGACCTGAAAATGTTACCAACGACGGGGTGAGATATAAATCTCATGAAGTTAACGCTTAAGCTCGGCTAGGATGTTGATTCATCTAGGATATCCTACCAAACCAACACGGCATATCATCACATGGCATATATCCAACCACATGCAACTTACCTGCCAGGAAGCCACACATAATGCGATACAGACACGACACGACAATCAAACAGCCCATTCAAGGCGAAGCATAACACCAATATGACATGACAGTCAAACAGCCTAATCAATGCAAAGCATTACAAGCTTACACACGTAGGACACCATGCGAAGCCATTTATTAAGAAATTGGGTCTGATACCCCGGCACACTGGTCATTTGGTGCCTAGTACACTGGTCAATTAGTACTCTTCTAGCGGCACCGGGCATCGTCCCTTACTTCCGGCGATTGCATCCAATAGTCCATGTGATATTTGACTGACGTGGTACAGAACTACAAGGAATCCCTTCCAGGCTTCGGTTCGTCACAAGCTGCGACCGGCATCAAATCAAACTGATATCACAGAATGACGTGCATCTAACAAATCGTATTCTTCCAAATGTCACGGTACAATCTTGCCAGGGATTTCATCGTTTCGTCATATGACCACACATCACATCCGACAATCAATCAGTTTTATCATCTTTGATTAAGGTTGGATGCTCATACAGACATGCTCAAAGACTCGGCTCAAGCCATTTTCATGCTAAATTATGCAGTTTGGTTCCACATGGGTCATATGAATGTGCAATTTCATAAATAGACTCACGTCTGACACGGACGATGAAACACACAGTACCTCAGCCAAATCACATAACAGTCAATCAATTGCATTCATTCAAACAGTCAAACACACGATCGATTAAGCAATTCAATTAATCAAACGACAATGATTAATCTCATTTTCATTAAATTACCGATCGATCGCTCGGTTCGGAACTATCGCTCGCTCGCAATCAAACAACAACAATCAATTGCCCAATCAATTCTAGCAACCAACTAGCCACATACGGCCTAGCGAATCCGACCAACTTAACTAATTACGGTCATTTAACCTAAACCATATTTCTAACTAATTAAACACCCCAACGAGCTAATTAACTAATCCAAAGCGCAACTAGCGCCCTAACTAAGGATTAGAGATCGACTCACAATTTAAATTAGCTCGGGCAATCACGACACGGGAGGGACGACGAACGGCGACGGCGACGACTACGAGCTTGATGAATCCTTGGCGATTCCTCAAGGATCCCACGGTTCCCCCTCGGTTCCTCGGCTCCTCGGACCCTACGGAGACAACCCACAGCTCGAGGGACCTTAGGGCAACGATGTCAGAGGCTCATGGTGGCCTGCGGTGGCCGGCACAGCCACAACACGGGCGGAGCTCCGGCGAAACAGGGGATCCGGGGAAAAAACAGAGCAGGTCAGGGAGGTTTTGGGGTTGTGCGAAGTTGGGGGAAGGGTCGAGCTAGGTTGGTGGGATATCGGGGAGGCTGAGGAAGACGGCGACGGTGGCAAATGGTGGCGGGAGACGGCGAAACGGCCGCAAGCAGCAGTTCGGGCCGGAAGCAGGGTACACGGCGTAGAAGGGGGGGAGATTCGGGGCTAAATTGAGCTCCACGGACGGAATGAAAATTGACGTACTAAACGGAAGGATAAAATGGTCTTTTCACAGGCCAAGCTCCGTCAGGATTAGGTTCGAGTGTGAGGATTTCGATCCTATTTCGCAACGACTAAGATTTTCGAAACATAATCTATCATGATCAATGTTTCAGAAATCGTCTAATTATCTTCTTTTCAGTCGTTACGATCCAAAATATTTTACGAATTAAAATTCAATTCAATTTATTTTATTGAATTCATGTACTTCACAAGAGGTGAATTTCCAAAACGTCACATCAAATGTTACAAAATTGGTTCAAAGGACACTTTTCTTTTTATTACATAGGATACGCTGTCTTTGATGAGATTTTGAAATTATGTAAAATTGAAACTTCAAATTTCATACGGCCATATCAAGTTGGAAAGTCTTAGTCGCTCCGAATATATTAAAATGTGCCAGTAAAACGTATTTTCGATACTTAGCACTGGGCAGTCAACTAGTGAAGAAAAAAAAAACTTAAAAGTAAACAGACATTATATAATCATTAAGATTTATCAAATGAAAAAAGATCTCTCTACTTCTATAGTGGTCGCCCCTTGGAAGTTACGCAGGTCGGATTATTTGTACTGAAAAGGTTGCCCCCACAAGCACGCATGAATGATCCTCCATATTTTTCGTTTCCGTCACACATTTATCTTGCCGGACCCATACATGATTAATTAAATGCAAACACATGAATTGCAAAGCAAAGTCAAGAACCGTTAAAAAAAGATTTTTTTTTTTTAAATTACAGAATTCACGAGTTAAAACACCTTCTTTGTCATCAAATTAGTGTGTTTAGAAATGGCAAAGGCCAGAAAATCGACAGAGATGTCACCTTATTGATTTTGAAGATTCTCAGTCTAGTTCTCGGTTCCCGGTTCCTTAAAATGAGGAATCGAACTGGACCAGGCCTTATCAGAATCTTGAACCAGATCTTGTTCCAGATTCTACTTTGAAATCATGTTCACTCCAAATATAATACAAATATTAGCAAGTTTTTGTTATTTTGCGGCTGTTTTAGAAATTACCTTGTTGCACTTTGGGCAAATTTAAGGGTCGTTTCCTCAAAAAGTCTTTTTAACTCTCATTTAACCCAAAACCAAATGAAATAATGGAAGAATAAAACTATTGACCAAAGATGATTAAGTTTCAAAGTCTTTGATATTAAATAAAAGTCAGATTTTAAATGTCCGAAATGAAAGTGAAAGCAGAAAATTAAAAATGGTAGATTGCATCTTTTTTTTTTCTTTTATTAAGTTAATTAACAAGAGACTGTCTTTTCTTTTTTGGGGAAAAAGAAGAGAATACATGCTTTGTAGTAGATAAAATTCATAATTGCCATATATGAGGTTTTGTAGTGAGTAAATTTTATCTTCTGTACTTGCCATTGTATGTGATATTAAGAGAGATAGTTCTTTAATAAAGGAGCTTTCATTTGGAAGACTCGATTAGGGAAGTTACTGATATTCAATTTATGTAACGATAAATGCTGACATTATATTATTTAATTAATTTCTCTTTCCTACGTGCCATTTTTATTATTATTTTTCTCCAAATCTTAATTAAATTGGATTAAAAAATAAAAATAAAAAGTTCAAAATTTTATTTTAGGGCTTGCCCGTGGGGCTTTCCGCCACCGCTAATCCTTGGAGGGGCTGACGGAGGGTGAAGTTTGAGGAATGTCAGTGCTATTTGTAACTTACGACCCCCGATTACCATTAAGGAAGTTCAAAACTTATTGGAAACTTCAAATTTTGTGTCCATATTTATCTCCCAATTGTCTGAAATGGTGAAGCCATTTTTCAAACTCCTGAAGAGTCAGGCTTTTGAGGGTCAATTTCAATGCCCATATTGCTGACCATGAATCCCAAGAGCTTCCCAAACTTTGCCCAAAGTACACATTTTTGCAGGGTAGCTTGAACTTCCGAAAGCGATGGAATAGTTTCTGCAACTCTCGGATGTGATAGAGACTTAATCTTATTGACCAGTTCCCAGTGTAATTATAACTCTATTTGTTGTAATACTAACGCGAAAATAACTAGGATCTTGCAAATACGTCAATGCGAAAATTCAGAGAAAATAACGAAGAACGATAAAAAAATACCAGATATAACGTGGTTCGGTTCGAATGTCGGTACCTACGTCCATGGGGAGAGCCAGCAAGAACAATCCACTATATCGGAGAATCGGATTTACAATCACTCAATACGCTCGTGTTTCCTACACCTAAATTATATCCAAACTCAAGTGTTTACAATAAAACAACTCAATTGGATATAATAAATAATAAACTCACGAAGCACAAAATCACCGTGTTTATGCGTCAAGCACAATTCGATCCGTACGGCTGAACCGAGAACTTCCTCGCACGACCTTTTCTGTGCGACGTCCTTTTTTTTCTTCTCCACGGCGCTGCTCGCTTTTCAATTTTGTGCGGCTTCGTCGAGCGGCCGCTGCAGGGTTTGTTTCTGAAAAAGAAAACCCACGATTCCTTTTTCGGTGCTGCTCAGTATATTCTTGTTTGCGTCAGTGAGAGAGAAAGAAATCCTCCCCTTTTTCAATTTCTATCTTTCCTCTCTGATGACGATTTTCTTTGCACTGGGACCCATCGATTTCTTTTCCCTTGAAAGAAGTCCAAATCGTGGTACACGGTCAAAGGTGAATATTTTCCTACACAATCCAATCTTGCGATGCCCTCACTTTTCTTTCTTTTATTATTTACTTTGGGCCCCACTTGTGGCTTAAAAGAAAACACGAGACAATTCAACAATTCTTCACCTTGGCTTAATGTTTGAAGCCAAATCATATTGCTCATCATCCATGCTGCTCTCCCAACGCCCCGACAGACGCTTATTCTCTACAGACGCTAATAGTGCTCAAGCATAGCTTGAGCTTTGCCAAAAGAATAGGCTTAGTCATCATTAGGGGTGATCGGTTAACAGGATGAGTGATTTTACCCTAGAACCGATAACCATCCGCTAGGAATCGGTTCCGCAAAATACGAACCGTGAACCAACCGCTTCTTCTATGAACCGTGAACCAACCGAACCATCTGTCCGGTCCCGTTTTTGGTTGGATTTCGAAGCAAAAAATGAAAAAAAAGGAAATAGGCGAGGAAACAAATTTGCCTTGTTCCATCGCAAGTAGCCATAGGATTATGCTCCAAGGAAGCATAAGGACAAAATAAAAGAAAAAAATAAAGGAACTCAGTAAAACATGGTATGTAGCACATGCAGAATAATGAAAATCGAACCGATAAAATAATATACATTCAGATTATATAAGGGAGCCGGTTCATAGGCGGGTTGGATGGTTCGCATTCAAATCCGTAAACCGAACCGATAAAATCGCTTCTGGAAAATTGAAATCGAGAACCGAACCGTACCCGTCAAAAACCATCCAAAATCAACCGGTTGGGTACGGTCCGATCCGGTTTGGTTGGATCGTGATTTTTCTTCTCATCCCTAGTCATCATATCTGCCGGGTTCTCTGCTGTCGCTATCTACTTCACAACAACCTTACCCTTCGCTAATATATCTCGGATGAAGTGGTACCTGATATTAATATGTTTCGTCCGCTCGTGATAAACCGGATTATACGCCAGAAATATCGCACCTTGGTTATCACAGTGTATGTTGTTGACACCTGATTTTTTTACCATTTATTATTGTGATTTTTATTCTTTAAAATTAATTAAAAATATCAAAAAAGGTCATAAAATCACAAAATCAACTTTGGAAGCCTTGGTTTAACCTTAGGAACCAATTTTGAACAAAAAATAATTTTCGGTATTTTTAATATTTTTCGAGTTTATTTAATTATAAAAATACCCAAAAAATCAGAAAAAATACCATTCGTGGTCAGAAAAATACCCAAAAATATTCGATAATTTTGTTTTAATTTCCTCTTCAAGTGTGTCACTTTAAATCTCAAAAATTCGGCTCGGGTCAATATGTTCCTTCACAAACATAAACCCGAACCGAGCCTAAAAAAAATCATTTTCGAGTCTTTTAGTTTTCAATTCTCACTTTTTATAAGCTATGACATTGGATTCTAAAGTATTAAAGTGCAATTAGGTCAATTTGCCCTCCAATTTAATCAATTTTTACCAAAAGGGCTTAATTGCACATTTTTCTTTCAATTAGTCCCCGGTTTCACGGATGTATACGTATGCTCTACGTATTTATACGTCATACGTATTTATACGTTATGCATATTTGTACTGTTTGGTAACCTCTTTAACTCTTGTAATAATAATAATGGTTATTATTTTTAACACCTTTGTAGTGCCTTTTTTAGCATTTTTGTATTGTGAGTGCTATTGCTAGTGCTATTTTTAAATAGCATTTTTGTATTATAAATTGTGAGTGCTATTGTTAGTGCTATTTTTAAATGACATTTATTTATCATAAATTGTGAGTGCTATTGTTAGTGCTATTTTTAAATGGCATTTATTTATCATAAATTGTGAGTGCTATTATTAGATAGAATTTATAATTGTTAGTGCTATTTTTAAATAGCATTTTTGTATTATAAATTGTGAGTGCTATTGTTAGTGCTATTTTTAAATAGCATTTTTGTATTATAAATTGTGAGTGCTATTGTTAGTGCTATTTTTAAATGTCATTTATTTGTGAGTGCTATTTTTAGATAGAATTTATAATTGTTAGTGCTATTTTTAAATACAATTTATTGGAAGGTATTTTTGGCTATAAAAGGATGGCAAGAGTTTTGAGGTTGAAGGGAGAGACATTTTGTAGAGTGTGCAAATTTTTGAGAGCTTAGAGAGAAGAACACAAACACTCTCTATATTCTCATAATCTTGAGTGAGCAAAATATACTAAGTTCGGAATATTGATTCCGCATATTGCTAGCACAATTGTTGTGGAGTTATTAGTCGTCTCCCCGTTCGTCAATTGGTGGTGCGTCCGAACTAGATGCCTAACACTTGTGGAGGCTGAGATCGAAGAACATCGAACCGACACCTCCGTTCAAGCACGCTACGAGAGGTAATCTATTTACTCCCTTTGAGGCTTTGTGATTTTTTTCGATTGAAATGCACGAAGTACGCCTCTGGAGATACATGTATGGGTTGTTATTTATTTCCGCTACGTGTTACGTGGATCCCAACAGTGGTATCAGAGCCGATCCTTAGGTGTTTTCGTGCATTTAATTGATTTTTTGCAATTTTTGCAATACTATGGCCAATATGTATTAACGAATTGTTCGTCTTACATGGCTAATGGAGGTTGATTATTTTATATAATAAATTAATCAACGTAGCAAAAATTGAGACTAAATCAATTTTGAATCGAAAATTTATGGCTATCTTATTTTACGTAAAAATTCTGAATATGATTCAACGTAGAATTTTTATTGTGCCTTCCTAAGTTTTAAATTGTGAATTTATTACTTACGTGGAAGGGTGGTGATCATGGAAAAATCCCTAATCAATGTGATTGATGTATGTATGAATGTATGGTGATTATTTATATATTTGGGGTTGTAATTATTAAATGGAGGCTGCGTACTCCTTTTATTTTTCATGTAATCTTTATTTTTAGCATAGTCAATTGTTGATGTAAATGCTACGAGGATTACGTGGAGGAGCCTTTTAAGTCGGCGAGCTCTTTGGGGCCCGATTCTTGAAGAGTTCAAGAAATCAAGAAGAAGCGAAGAGCGGCTCTCCGTTATTAAAATATTAAAATGATTAAATGTGGTCTCATTGGCTCGAGACCCATTAAATCATAATTCCATGATCACCACGTAGGATAGATGTTTATGTGATTGGCATCTATTTATTTATTATGATTACGTGAGCATGTTAAACTGGTTAATGTGCAAAGTCAGACTTACCTCACCCAAAATTGCGCCTGCATGAAATCCTAGTTAGGGAAAATCACTCGCGTTAGGTACCGAAAGGGCGTTGGTAATGACATCAACGTAACCAAGTCCCCGAACTCAAAATCTCTGGTTCCGCAGAATTGATCGATCTCTCCCAATCGGTTAATAAGGTTTCCGGTCTACCCTCCAAGAAAGACCGGTGGCGACTCCAAATTCATGCACAAGTTGCACATGCCACCACGACCACACTAAGGTCGAAAGCGATCGACTGTTATCGTCGAATCCCTTTGAAAAATACTCCCGCCGCGATTTGGTATGGGCCTGGGAGGGCCCGCGCCGATCCAAAGCCCGCGATCTGCACCCTTGTGCGGGGGAAGGCCTGCGATCGGTAATCCATTAGCCGCGTCCGCTTCGGACGGGTCGCGACATATGTCAACATTTTTCTGATCCAACCCAAAGTCCAAGAGCAAACCTTGTAACCATATTGCTTCCTTCGCTACAAAGGTCAGTGCCATGTACTCCGCCTCAGTCGACGACAAGGCCACGTGGTCCTGTAAGGACGCCTTCCAACTAACTGCACCACCTGCAAGCGTAAATACGTACCCTGCCAACGATCTGCATTCATCCAAGTCACCTGCATGATCAGAATCCACATAACCTGTGGTTTCACTACCATTACTGTTCCTCCGGTACACTATGCCAACGTCTACTGTCCCCTTCAAATATCTGAGGATCCATTTCATAGCTTCCCAATGAGTTTTACCAGGACGCTTCATAAAACGACTAACTACACTGACAGCTTGTGAAATATCAGGTCCAGTACATACCATAGCATACATAATACTACCCCTGCACTAGAATATGGAACACGGGACATATGTTCCTCCTCCTCCTCAGTCTGCGGTGATGACTTAACTGAAAGTTTAAAGTGCTTCGCTAATGGTGTACTTACAGACTTCGCTGACTGCATATTAAAACGTGCTACAATCTTCTCAATATATTTCTTTTGAGACAGACGTAAAAATCCTGCAGTCCTGTCACGCAAAATCTCCATACCCAATATTTTCTTTGCAGTACCTAAATCTTTCATCTCAAACTCAGCACTCAACTGCCTTTTCAGCACATCAATATCAGACATATTTCTAGCTGCTATCAGCATATCATCAACATATAACAGCAGATATATCAAAGACCCATCATCCAGTCTCCTAAAATAACCACAGCTATCCATCTGACTCTTAGAATAGTCCCGACTAGCCGTGAAAGCATCAAAGAGCTTATACCATTGCCTAGGAGACTGTTTCAGCCCATACAATGATTTCTTTAGCAAGCAAACATGATCTTCCTTACCCGGAATAGCAAATCCCTCTGGCTGCCTCATGTAAATCTGCTCCTCCAACTCACCATGAAGAAACGCTGTCTTTACATCAAGTTGCTCTAACTCGAGATCCTGTGCAGCAACTAAGGCAAGTAAAATACGAATAGAAGTATGACTTACCACAGGAGAAAACACTTCATTGTAGTCAATGCCCTCCCGCTGTGTAAACCCCTTCGCCACAAGTCTCGCCTTATATCTCGCTGCCTCGATACCAGGAATGCCCTCTTTCCGTTTGTAGACCCATTTGCTTCCAACAATCTTCTGGCTCTTGGGTACTTTAACTAGTTCCCATGTCTGATTTCGATGAAGTGATTCCATCCCTTCGCTCATAGCCCCTAGCCACTGCGACGACTCAGAATTAGCCATCGCCTCAGAGTAAGACGAAGGTTCATCTGTCTCCACCTCGTCACCTACAGTCAAAGCATAAGCAATATCTGTATAACCATAACGTACCGGTGGTTTTATTTGCCTTTGCTGTGTGCCCTCAGCTAGAGTTTGCTGCGGCTGTACTGGTTGTTCACTATCACCGACTTCAGGAATTGCGGCCTCATCTGCAGTCTCAACCTCTGTTACCTCCGAGGTATCCGGAGTCTCCACCTGAAACTCCACCTCACTACTGACACCATGATCTGTTTGCTCTGCTGGTAGTGTCTCGGGACTCCTCTGTCGAAGCATTGCAGTCTCGTCGAAGATCACGCCTCTACTGATTAGAAAACCAGGTGATCAGGGATCAGTGCACCACAACCAGTAGCCTTTCACCCCATGTGCATAACCCAGAAATGTGCACTTCTTCGACCTCGGCTCAAGCTTACCATCACTAGCATGAGCATACGCAGGACATCCGAATACTCGTCATCCGGAGTAATCAACAGTTTTCCCCGACCATACTTCCTCTGGAGTCTTCCACTCAATAGCAGATGATGGAGATCTATTAATCAGGTAACAGGCCATGTTTACTACTTCGGTCCAAAATTCCTTGCCAATTCCAACATGTGATAACATGCTCCGAGCTCGCTCAAGTAGAGTTCTGTTCTTCCGTTCTGCCACGCCATTCTGCTGTGGTGTCCCAGGTACTGTGCGGTGTCTAACAATACCTTCTCTCTCGCAGAACTCGGTAAAATCTTTACCACAGAACTCCATGCCGTTATCGGTTCTCAGGCACTTGATCTGTTTATCTGACTGCTTCTCAATCAATGCCTTAAATTTCTTGAACCGATCAAACACATCATATTTGTGCTTCAGAAAGTAAACTCATACTTTCCTGGAATAATCGTCGATAAACGTCAGCATATAACGGGCACCTCCTTTCGAAGGAACTGGAGATGGGCCCTAGACGTCTGAATGAATATACTCAACCGGTTGCTTGGTCGAATGAATACCTGTAGTAAACTTAATCCTGCGCTGTTTCCCAAAGATACAGTGCTCACATAAGTCTAATTTACTTGTCTTCTGACCCTTTAACAACCCCATATCACTCAGCATCATCATACCTGCCTCACTCATGTGCCCTAAACGCAAATGCCATAAACGAGTCAAGTCAGAATTTGACTCACCTGATGAAACTGCAGCAGCTCCTGTCACGGTCTCTCCCAGTAGATGATAGAGAGAATTCGCTTTCTTCCTTTTCATCACTGTCATGGCACCTCGAGAGATCTTCAGCACTCCACCTTCAGCGGTGTACTTACACCCGATATCATCGAGTGACCCCAAAGAGATAAGGTTCTTCTTGAGCTCCGGTACATGCCTCACGTCTGTCAATGTACGAACCACACCATCGTGCATCTGAATCCGAATTGTCCATATCCCCACAGCCTTGCAAGCCGCGTTATTCCCCAACAGAACTCTACCACCATCTACAGTCTGGTAAGTAGTAAACCAGTTCCTATGAGGCGTCATATGATAAGAACACCCCGAATCTAGCACCCATTCGTCTCTTGACGAACCTGTAGTCACACATAAAACAGCCTCTGCATCACTAGTGCTCTCCTCAGCAATATTCACCACACTGACTGTGGCTTTCTGCTTATTACCTCTGTTTCTCAGTTTAGGACAATCTCTTCTAATGTGCCCCTCCTCGTGACATTCAAAGCACTTCACACGCCCCTTGGATTTTCTATGGCGTGATTTAGACCTGCTTTTACCTATGCTGCTACTGGACCCTTGCTATTGCTCTCTACCCCGAATCACTAGTCTCTGCACTACATCCTGCGCCAGACTGTCATCTCGCAACTTTCTCTGCCACTCTTTAGAAAACAAAGCGGGCTTTACCTCCTCTGAGGTAATCAAAGTACGCCCATGTAATAGAGAGTCAGTAAAGTGCTCCCATGACTCTGGTAAAGAAGCCAACAACATCATGCCATGTTCTTCATCTTCAAGAATCTTACCGACGTTCTTCAAATCCATCATGAGTTTATTAAATTCATCTAGGTGGGTTCTGATAGACGTACCTTCATTATATCTGAACTGGAACATCCTCTTCAACATGTACAAGCGATTGTTCAAACACTTCTTTACATAGAGTGACTGAAGCTTTGCCCACAATGCTGCGGTATCCTTCTCCTCGCCTACCTCTATTAGCACTTCATCCGATAAATTCAACAGGATTTGACCCCTAACTTTCCTCATCAACACATCCTTATCAGCATCTTTCATTGATTCAGGCAATTTAGTTTTGCCCTCCAATGCTTCTGCCAAACTTAGAGTTGTCAATAATGCCTCCATCTTGAGGCTCCATAACCTAAAATTGTTCCTCCCGTTAAACTTCTTAATTTCAGCTTTCACCCCAGACATAATTGCAGCAACAGAATTCCAGATAATAACCAGACAAGCAAAAACCCCAAATTACAATCCAGAAAATTTGATCCAAGCTCTGATATCAATTGTTGTAATACTAACGCGAAACTAATCAGGATCTTGCAAATACGTCAATGCGAAAACTCAGAGAAAATAACGAGGAATGATAAAGGACACCAGATATAACGTGGTTCGGTCCGAATGTCGGTACCTACATCCACGGGGAGAGCTAGTAAGAACAATCCACTATATCGGAGAATCGGATTTATAATCACTCAATACGCTCGTGTTTCCCGCACCTAAGTGAGTTGTGTTAGAGATCTCCCACATAGGAGAATTGATGTGGTACTGAGCAGTTAATATATCTAAGTTGGCCCATAACTCATTGGCTTAAGCTTTTGAGTGAAAGTGGGTCCAACTGGATATATTGACGGGTTTGGATTTGGGCTCCCTCTTGGAGATCTCCTCAGGTGAAAAAGTATTAGGCTTCCGCTGCGCGCTCCCAACACTATTAATAACAGAGTGCATGAAAGGCTAGTTGAAGAAATATTCTTGGAGCAAATAAACATCCTAATTAATATCTTCGTGCAAGAAAATTACAAATAAGAAGGGCAATTCTTGGTATCTTTGTGCAAGAAAATTACAAATTACAAAGAGGAAGACAGAGAAGATGAAAAAGATGGAAAAAGACAAAAAGAGGTCAACTGCCAAGAAGACCCTTCAATCGAGAGAAGAAGCTCTTGAATAGCTGTAAATCATTAGCTTATCTCCATCCTGCTTATGAACAGAAAGCTCAATGTGCTCAAACTATGGACATGATAAGAATCAATCGACGTGCTGAGATGGACCACGTTTGATGATGAATTTCCCTCACTTTCAGTTTGTCAACTTAACAAAAATCATGTCTCACAACACAGCCAAATATCTTCTCTCCATCATTCGTTATGGAAGTTTCATGGTTTCTTCCAAAGCTTTCGTGTGCACAGCTCTCGTGCAGTTGCAAAGAGACTTGCATTGACAAGAGATTTCGCAAATCACCTACATTGGCCGTTCGATGTTCCCCCACTATATTCTCGACATTTCGCTCGTGGTTTCGAGAAGCCAACACTACCACCAAACTTGCCACCCTCCAATCAACTAGATTTGGAAGTTTCACCACAAACAACCGCGGGACGCCGCCACGTCTTAGCTGCTTGACGTTGTTTCACTTGATTTCAAACTCAAGCTGACTTAGTCGTCTTTAGTTCGAAGGGAATGTTAGAGATAATTAGGGGTTTCATTTGATATTTGTGTTGAATATTTGTATTTCTCAAGATTGCACGTATATTACACGTACAATTCCCTTTGATTGTCAATGTAATATATACCAATCAAGACATGCACAATTAAAGAGAAATATATGTGTACGATGCATGCAGTATACGTGTAACCTTGAGAGATATAAATAATCAACATAAATATCTAATGAAATTCATAATTATCTCAATACTCATGTTAGAAGATATGTTCGAGATTCGGGGGATAGTTTTGACACACCTAGATTAGAGAATATACTTGCTTTTATTAATCATTCTTTGTATTATATGTAAGCTCTCTTGTACAAGCAGAAGAAACTGGTTGTAATACATACCTTACTAATGTATCAACGAAATCTCGACTTTAGCACCATCGAGTGCTAATAGAAACTAGTTGTAAGTTGTACATGCACGGTCGGTAAGTTGCGGAAAGAAATTTTCTTTAACAAATTTCAAAAGCATGTGTATTGTACGAACTGGCATTAAGTATAACGAGTAGTGTTAAGCTCTCATTATTTACACCGGCATAAACAAAGCCCCCTCCTTTCCCTAGTGTTGCCCAGAGCAGAGCCTAAGCGACACTAAAGTTTTTGCTCTACTCAAGAGTGGGATTCATCACGGCCCGATTGACGCTCCAAGGGTCAACAGTCGATCATGATCGTCCGAGTCCCGTTGTTGAAGGCAAAGAGATGGGCGTTGTCGAACACCGCGAGAGTCTGGTACACCCTAGATGTGATGCACGTCTTGCCTCCGGCCCCGAAGCTCTCCACTACGGAATGATAAATCTGGACATTTACATCCAACAATACACAATTTTGTATATAATTGAATGAAGGGCATTCACTAAATTCCATCCAATTGTGGAGATTTTGCACTCGACCCTCCAATTGGAACAATAATTTAGTTAAGGATTGTTGATGGATGGTATCACTTACCAGACTCCTGAGAGAAATCTTCCCACCACTCAAATCTATATCCACAAAACTGGCAAAGGATGATTTATAGGTTTTGATTTTAGAGACGGGCTGCATTTAACTGTTATAGTTATCCTAATGTGGGCTTATATTAATTAAGATTGTAATTATCATTTTATAAGATTAATTTACTGTCTACGGGGTTGGTCGAATAAAGGATAGATATAAGGATTCTTAATAGGCTGAATATGGGCCTAGCTAGTGTATGCATTTTTCTATCCGATGAAAATTAATTTTGATCACATATTTGGATTGTGCTCGAGGAGATGAGCGTTTAGAGTGGTAACACAACTTCGGAGGACGCCGTACGTACCCCACGCATGACTATGTGTTGTAGGGGCGACGATGCGTCGCATCATGCGCTGCCACGAGCGGCCGGGTGAGCCACCTTAAGGCTGGCGTCAGCATGGCGATCGCCGCCTTACAAGGGTACGCCACATGGCAACTGAAATCACTAATGATGTCATCCGCCCACCGCCTTCGGGGTCCGGATCCACCTGTTGACTTGACACGGGTCGACCGTTGACTAGGTCACCTGACCCGGTCAAGCCTTGATAGTTGACTAATTCAACCGATTAACGATTGGACCATAGTCCCGATAGGACCGGCCATTTGGGCCTACCAAGGCACCGCACGTGCGTTTCACGGGCGACGACTGGGCTTCACGCCCCGGAATTTCAATCGGTTCGTGTAAGCGCGTGCGAGCTCCGTTTGGGATGCTCTTGGTACCGTTGTACTCATATGAAGATTCTCTACATTATGGTATATTTATTTTAAATTTTTCAAATCTTTTAAGGATAGAAAAATGCATACAACCCCTTTATCAGTGTATTTCTGAGGGTATTGCTAGCATTTTTCATGAATTTCCATATGGTTTTAGAAATACGAAGGTTAGCTCACATGAATATGACCACATGCAGAATGTGTGGAGTATTACTAAGTATTAGCATGTATAAAGTTTGACAAGAATCGTTGACTAGATCAATGCTAAAGGCATCCCTTGTGATTTTAGAATAAGACACCCACATAATCATGTCTAAAATCATTTATATATGATAAATGTGAGATATAAAGTTTATATCCCTGGTCAGGTGTATGAGAGTTTCAAAGATTCAATTGGGTTGTGACCGCCAAAATGATTCACTTAATTGGGTCTGAGAAATATCAGTCTCATGTTATGGTGGGATGTCTCATGTTTTAATGTGCGATTATACTCCCAAAGGAGGTGATTGCGTATTGATTCATGAAGGGATACATGTACAACATATAGTTGGGGATTGACCGATTCTAGTGATTTATACACCCAAAGGTGGTGATTCACAAAAATTGGAATATATTCTCATGGCCGTTGTCATGTGGAGAGTTTATAACTACATGTCACATATTCTATCCAAAGGTAATTATCTGATGATGTATGCAAATCTCTAGATGCGTACTTATGCAGTTTCAAGTTACATAATATTAGTTCACAAAGGGTCACATGTACACCATAAGATTAATAAGTGACTTATCCTAGTGGTTCATGCACCCAAAGGTGGTGATTCACGAAGGTTGGAGTATATTCTCATGATGGCTATCATGTATAAAGTGCATATCATGTATTCTGCCCATAGGTGATTATATGATTATGCATCTAACTCTAAAGATGTGTACTTATAAGGTTCGAGTTATACAGTACTCACATAATGCTAATTGTATATATTGCTTGTTAAAGTAGTCATATTCTCTGTAAGCGATAACTCCATTAAGATTGAGCTTCATATTGATTCAGACTTTGAGAAATGGGTAAAGGATAATATGTTTGTGATGGACCTGGCAGAGGTTCATATTGCTCTTAATAAGGATAAGCCGGCAGATTTTATCGTCGACAATACAGAACCCGAGAAATCACATTTTGTTGCATGGGTTAAGAGCAATCAGATTTGCTTATTATCTTTGAAGCAAATCCATTTAGTACCACTTTGAAAGTGATTTACTAGCTACTGCATTGCTATACAGATGATGGAAGCCTTGAAGGTTAGAAACTGTGTCTTGTTTAACTCTGAGATTGTGACACATCTGCAAAGACTTTTCAACATGAGCTTTGATGGTTCTGGTAGGATTAGAAATTACGTCATAAGGATAGATGATATCCTAAGCAAGAGGATTAAAAATCATACTCATAAAGAAACTCTTGAAACCATCGATCATTGCGATAGTTTGGGTCTAAAGATAGCATCTTTTGAGAAAGATGGTGACCACAACTTCTTTTATAAGAAGAAATGTCACACAAAGAAAGGCTGCAATAAATATAAAACCTGGTTGTCTAAGAGTGAGTATACATGTAATGATTCATTGGTGTTGATTCGTGAATCCAATCTATCAGAAGCCCCATCTAGTTTGTGTAGCTAGATAATGGTGCGACCAATTATGTTGCGTGCACTATACGGAGAGTCATAAATCGTATGAAACCAAATTAGGGTGAATCAAAACTCACCATAGGAAACAACAATAAAGTTCACGTTGATTTCATGGGAAATGCCATTTTAATTTCACATTCTAGTTTTGATTTGATATTAAGTAACACACTTATTGTATCTTCCTGCATACGAAATTTAGTTTCCATATCCTGTTTGGACATGTGTAATTACTCTTTTGAAATAAAGAACAACGGTATTTTCATGTTTTTAATTTAAATAAGGTTGAATACTGCGATATGTCTAATGGATTGTACATATTGTGTTTAACTCCGTATGGTATATATGTCATTTATACATCTAAAAATGTTGATTCCGAGAGATCTCTACCTAAAGAATAGTCTTATGCGTTGTGGCATAAATAACTTGGCCACGTACCTAGGGAGAGAGTGAGAGGCTGATAAAGACTAACATCCTACCTGCTCTTAAATATGATTTTGGGAGTTGTATATACTAATGTAGGGGCAAGATGATCAAAATAAAGAAGAAAATTATAGTCCAAAGTTTTGGCCTATTACAGGTGTCGCGACCCGTCCGGAAGCGGACGCGGCTAATGGATTACCGATCGCGGGCCTTCCCCTGCACAAGGGTGCGGATCGCGGGCTTTGGATCGGCACGGGTCCTCCCAGGCCCATACCAAATCGCGGCGGGAGTATTTTTCAAAGGGATTCGACGATAACAGTCGATCGCTTTCGACCTTAGTGTGGTCGTGGTGGCATGTGCAACTTGTGCATGCATTTGGAGTCGCCACCGGTCTTTCTTGGAGGGTAGACCGGAAACCTTATTGACCGATTGGGAGAGATCGATCAATTCTGCGGAACCAGAGATTTTGGGTTCGGGGACTTGGTTACGTTGATGTCATTACCAACGCCCTTTCGGTACCTAACGTGAGTGATTTTCCCTAACTAGGATTTCATGCAGGCGCAATTTTGGGTGAGGTAAGTCTGACTTTGCACATTAACCAGTTTAACATGCTCACGTAATCATAATAAATAAATAGATGCCAATCACATAAACATCTATCCTACGTGGTGATCATGGAATTATGATTTAATGGGTCTCGAGCCAATGAGACCACATTTAATCATTTTAATATTTTAATAACGGAGAGCCGCTCTTCGCTTCTTCTTGGTTTCTTGAACTCTTCAAGAATTGGGCCCCAAAGAGCTCGCCGACTTAAAAGGCTCCTCCACGTAATCCTCGTAGCATTTACATCAACAATTGACTATGCTAAAAATAAAGATTACATGAAAAATAAAAGGAGTACGCAGTCTCCATTTAATAATTACAACCCCAAATATATAAATAATCATCATACATTCATATATACATCAATCACATTGATTAGGGATTTTTCCATGATCACCACCCTTTCACGTAAGTAATAAATTCACAATTTAAAACTTAGGAATGCACAATAAAAATTCTACGTTGAATCATATTAAGAATTTTTACGTAAAATAAGATAGCCATAAATTTTCGATTCAAAATTGATTTAGTCTCAATTTTTGCTACGTTGATTAATTTATCATATAAAATAATCAATCTCCATTAGCCATGTAAGACGAACAATTCGTTAATACATATTGACCATAGTATTGCAAAAATTGCAAAAAATCAATTAAATGCACGAAAACACCTAAGGATTGGCTCTGATACCACTGTTGGGATCCACGTAACACGTAGCGGAAATAAATAACAACCCATACATGTATCTCCAGAGGCGTACTTCGTGCATTTCAATCGAAAAAAATCACAAAGTCTCAAAGGGAGTAAATAGATTACCTCTCGTAGCGTGCTTGAACGGAGGTGTCGGTTCGATGTTCTTCGATCTCAGCCTCCACAAGTGTTAGGCATCTAATTCGGACGCACCACCAATTGACGAACGGGGAGACGACTAATAACTCCACAACAATTGTGCTAGCAATATGCGGAATCAATATTCCGAACTTAGTATATTTTGCTCTCTCAAGATTATGAGAATATAGAGAGTGTTTGTGTTCTTCTCTCTAAGCTCTCAAAAATTTGCACACTCTACAAAATGTCTCCCCCCTTCAACCTCAAAACTCTTGCCATCCTTTTATAGCCAAAAATACCTTCCAATAAATTGTATTTAAAAATAGCACTAACAATTATAAATTCTATCTAAAAATAGCACTCACAAATAAATGACATTTAAAAATAGCACTAGCAATAGCACTCACAATACAAAAATGCTAAAAAAGGCACTAACAAAGGTGTTAAAAATAATAACCATTATTATTATTACAAGAGTTAAAGAGGTTACCAAACAATACAAATATGCATAACATATAAATACGTATGACGTATAAATACGTAGAGCATACGTATACATCCGTGAAACCGGGGACTAATTGAAAGAAAAATGTGCAATTAAGCCCTTTTGGTAAAAATTGATTAAATTGGAGGGCAAATTGACCTAATTGCACTTTAAGACTTTAGAATCCAATGTCATAGCTTATAAAAAGTGAGAATTGAAAACTAAAAGACTCGAAAATGATTTTTTTTAGGCTCGGTTCGGGTTTATGTTTGTGAAGGAACATAGTGACCCGAGCCGAATTTTTGAGATTTAAAGTGACACACTTGAAGAGGAAATTAAAACAAAATTATCGAATATTTTTGGGTATTTTTCTGACCACGAATGGTATTTTTCTGATTTTTTGGGTATTTTTATAATTAAATAAACTCGAAAAATATTAAAAATACCGAAAAATATTTTTTGTTCAAAATTGGTTCCTAAGGTTAAACCAAGGCTTCCAAAGTTGATTTTGTGATTTTATGACCTTTTTTGATATTTTTAATTAATTTTAAAGAATAAAAATCACAATAATAAATGGTAAAAAAAAATCAGGTGTCAACAGCTGCCCCTCTTTGAGAGGAATCTCGTTAGAGGTTTCTCTCAAAGATAAGGTGGCACCTGATTCCTAACCGACTCAACTGGGAAAATAAGAGAAGAAATGTTATGACATCGGACCCTTAAGCCTATTGATAAAAGCTCAAATCAATCCCCGGTTTGCTCTAACAATTTGAACATGGGCCGGAGTGAGAGAGGCTTACCTGAAGCTCACCTGTCGGATGCTGCCGGTTGCGACGACTTTCAAGAAGATGCCTAGGACTCGTCATTCAGAATATCCCAGGGAGATTAAGCTCTGACCTGTATGGTAGGTCATACCATGATGGGATTCCTAACTTGTAGGAACCTAAGGAAGGCGCATCCCACGCTTTGGGATTTGCCAAGAATTTTGATCCGTATGGTGGATCAGACCTTTGTGTTGATCCTTACTGCGATATTTATCAATGAGTTGACCCTTATGCGGTTTCTACCAATGAATTGACCCTTATGGCGGTTTCTACCATATGTGATCCCTCAGGCGGTTTCTACCTTGGTTTGACCCTTCAGGCGGTTTCTACCTTGAGTTGACCCTTCAGGCGGTTTCTACCTTTGATTTGACCCTTCAGGCGGTTTCTACCTTGTGTTGACCCTTCAGGCGGTATCTACCATGTGTTGACCCTTCAGGCGGTATCTACCTTGTGTTGACCCTTCAAGCGGTATCTACCTTTGAGTTGACCCTTCAGGCGGTATCTACCTTCATTTGACCCTTCAGGCGGTATCTACCTTTGATTTGACCCTTCATGCGGTTTCTACCTTTGTTTTGACCCTTCAGGCGGTTTCTACCATTGTTTGACCCTTCAGGCGGTATCTACCTTTGTTTTTATTTGAAAAGGGGTCTCATGACGAGGGTTCTCCACGTCCGTTGAGATTTCCTTGATATTTTTGAAAAGGGTGTCCTAGGACGAGGGTTCTCCACGTCTGTTGGGACAGTTTGTTGACTTCTTTTGAAAAAGGGTTCTATCCTCACACCTTTTTTTGAAAGATCCCGAAATTTGCCGGGAATTCAGTTTTGAAGCAGAGAAAGATTTTATTTTGACAAAGCTTCATTTGATTCTGTTGAGGCGACATTCTGGGAGCTGTGTTCTCCAGGTATCCTGCAGAAAGTTCAAACCTGAAAGATTTTTCTTCACCCAGAAAACGTTAGTAATCTTTGGGAAGACCACGGCTGTCCATTTGACAAAAACCGTATGACTTAAGTTTTAATCGTGAAATGTGCATTTTGATGCTGGAGGTTATCCAAAGCATTCTTGCAACATGCAAATGTGATCACAAATCCCTTGCACGGAAAATCTGGACCAACAGTTTGAAAATTCCAAAAAGAGTTTGTTCAAAACACCAACTGGAATATTTCTCGACAATGAGGTCTTCTCACCTATTTTGAGATAGTGGTTTTTATAGGGGATGCACTCAATTCCCTACTAACCTGTGCCTAGGTTTTAGGCTCATTCGCAGCGCATACATTTTGATCGGTCGGGAGGTCTTCCACGGGACCGTAATGTTGGGCTTGGATATTGGTCTTCAAGGGGGACTCACTTTTGAGTCAAGGTCATTGAATGAAAGTCTTCACCATCTGCTCCGGGTTTACAAGTCAAGAACCCTGCAAAATGAGAAAGAAATATTCTTGCTCGTACTTCTTCGAGCTAAGCTATATGTTAACCCAAGTGTCTTAGTCAGAGAAGACTGTTTCAGGGTTATGATGTTGGTAGGATTGGGGACCGAAAAAAGGCTTGTTTTTGGCCCAGAATTTATGAGGGGATTGACATTGGTGATCATTGCAAACTTGTCACATGTCTTTTCCATTCTGCATCTTCATTTTTGAGGTGTGCAACCGCTTTTGAGGTGTGCACAAGTCCTTTAGAGAACGTCTCTTGTGGTATTAAGAGATTGACAATTCTGTCCGTGTTTTTGCACCACGGCTGACATCATTTGGGGAGCAGTCTTCTTGATCTGACTTCTTTATGGGTTTTTCTCTCTTCCCAACTAGGCTTTATTGGGGATCAATCAAACAGTTTTCACGAGCATCGGCCTTGCTTTTACCAGGCACTTTGCTTTTTCTTGATGCTGGGGATTTTTTCTTTGTTGAAATCCCGCCTTTTCTTTTCCTTTGGAACTACGATGTTCAGAAAATTGTGCTAGATATACAACTTGAATCATAGCACATTTAAACGCCGATATGAGATTTTTCTATAAATCCCATCTCTTGATTTCTTCCGTTCTTGGAGTGATGCAGTTTCCATCTTGAAACATCCCATGATCACCAACAGGGGTTTATGAAATGAATTTGCAGGCTCAACTTGGCTGTGCAAAGGATATGGTATGTGGGATAGAGAAATGAATGCTTCTCGTCATCCTCTGGCACTTGGATTACCATATAAACAACACACAAAGATTAATGTTAGTCCGAGCAAGAAAATTTCTGACCATTTTCTCCTGATGCCGCTGGACTCACCTCCATTTTGCCCCGATGTGGGGTGGTTCTTGACAGGGTTAAGAATGAAAACCGTCGTTCAAAAGGTTTATCAACGGTCACCTGTAGTGTTTGAGGGATATGAAACGAATGCCTCCGTCATCCCAACCCATGTAATCGTTGCGAATAATCCCTACTTCTGTAGGTCCAGATTTTGCTATCTGATCCGCTCCACTTCTCTCCAGTGTGTGTAGGACGTGTTTGGACTAGGCTTTGCCTCTTTTCTTTTGAGAAAACGTCCTTTTAAAAGTCTTGAACTTTTGATTGGAAAAAATCTCTTTCATTTTCTCCAAAAATTTTACCCGTCAAGGGGATTTTATGATGCACCATGCATGTTCTTATTCATGTTCAGATAACCTCCTGTTTTAAGACATGAATGCCAATGAAGTTTGAATTCTATGTCTTTTCTAGACATTAGATTCTGAAAGCTTTTCTTTTTATTTAACACCTTCAATGGATTGGGGAAAAGGATACTTACCTGTCCCCCGTGGCCGAAAATCCCTGAAAATGCAGAAGAAACATGTTATTGTATGTTCGTGAATTTTTCAAAAAATTAGAACGATACATCTTACCCTTGGTCGTGTGCCCCTGCGAGTGCACACAGGTTGTGACAATCTGTCCTCCTTGATGGTGAGTCCCTATCAAGGATAAATAACAAGTGTTAACTCATATTCCCAAATTGAAGACAAATTGGGACGATACAACTTTACTCTTGGTTCTCATCCCGTTCTGACGTCGCGTATTGATATGAACCACGTCTATCAAATCCGCTTATCCATGCTTGGAATATTTGCAATATCAATGGTTCAGCTGCCCCCGGTTGGGCAACGTCTGTTTTGTTATTTGAACATATGGCTCCTTGAGTGATTTATCCACGTTTATCACCTGAGAAGGGAAAGAAATGAGACATTACTTTGGTATGCGATAGAAGATCGTTTAGGAACGATACATCGTTTTACCAAATAGGTGGCTTCGCGGCCAAACGTATTTCGTGTTGAAGGGGTAGATCCCATTATGCTCAGCGGGTGATAATTATGGTTCATGGAACTTGCTCCACGGATTAAGTGATTAATCCACGGCCTTCGGCTTGAAGATGCTCAAAGGGTGATGTTGACACTCACGCGCAATTAGTTCTAGATATTAATGAAAGATGTTCCCGTGGGAACCTTACAGTGCGATCAACAACATATGCAATAGGAGTATTCAACCCCTTTTCTCGAAGCATTTTTCATCGAGTAGCCATGCCTTGCATCAGACGTTTGATCACCGGCCTCGCGTCACCACTGCGATGGTCCTCCGGCTCCAAATTGATCGAGCCAAAGATTGAACTCATCGCCAAGGAAATTGCTCGGGTCTTCGAGCCATTGATGTTCAAGTTGGGTATCAACGATTGTTGGGGGCAGATTTCTTTCATTGCCTTCGTTGTGAGGGATTGGAGTTTTTGAGCTGGAACCTTCATCATTGCCCTGTTGGGGTTGAGACATACATTCCTGAAAAGTATTGATCCAAGTGTCCAGCTCCTCATCAAGGAGATCACATGTTCTTTCTAGCCCTTGGTGCCCAGATTGGGTGTCGTCGACTGCAGGCGAGGGATTCCTCTCTTTGCTCTCGCCGTGAGCAATTTGACCCCTCGATTTGGAACTTCCTCCAATGACCGGCAGGTTCATATGTGCACTCTCTACCAATGCCAGATCCACTTCAAGGACAGCATTAATGACTGATTCGCGCTCAAACTGAGGAATCTCTATGTGCTGGAACTGTGGCATATACTCCTGAGGAGTATTGAGATAGCTCGGCGGAGCATTCTGATTTGGGTTAGAGGAGTCGCTGACACGACTGCTAATCCCGTCATTGCTGAAACACGGTTGGGTGCTCTTGGCTCTCCAATCATCATGGTTGTAACTCTGCCCAGCACTTGAGCTCCAACTGGCTTTATGATGGTTTAACGCTATCCTTCCATCCCTTAGCAATCTCCTATAGTACTTGAGGTGAGACTCGACGTTAATTCTAGAGAGCCCCGGCACATTCATAATCTCGAGTATGCGTAGTGGGCTAGCCGAATCAACTCCCAGCTCTCGAATTGCATCAACAAATTTGGTGTGAAGCTCATAGGTCCAGTAAAACCTTGTTCTCTTATCACCCAAAATATCGTCAATACTTCGGTAGCTATTCTCTACGGGATCTAGTCGTTTCAAAAGTTGTCCAGGGAGGGACTCACCGACTTTGGATTGGCTGGCTGCGACAGCGAGTTCGTCATTAAGAGAATTCCCCCTGTGATGATTCATATCCCATTTCTCAGAGGATGTTGGTGTTGATCCTATGGTGTTGACTTGCTCATGCAGATCTCCGGCGGTATCTGGCTGTGTCGGAAAATGCTGTGGAGAATACGGTAACAGCTGAGCGTTATTCGTCAACAGGGATGGTTCATCGAGGAACACCTCGCCGAGGACAACAGGATTACCACAATTAAGGCAGGTGGCCTTGGTCAGAGCTTCCTTATATCTCGCGCTTTCAGCTTGAAGCTTCTCATTCTCCTCCTTCAGGACCAGTAACTCATGATCTGCGTATTGCTGTTTCACCCGGGTTCGTTTGTTGGCGAACCAAAACTTGACCTTCGAAAGCTCCAATCCTATCTTTCGGCTCAACTCCATTTTCTGTTGTCTGCTTGGAGTGGGGCATTCATTGAAGAAAGCTTCGAGCTCTCGGATTTGGCCTGGAGTGTGGCGTTGTAGTTGCTTCCTTTTCCGACTCCGGTCATCATTGTATACTCCTTCTTCGTAGCTGAAACCTAGAATTTCATCGCTGGAGGAGTCAGTCTCTATGGCCTTCGGGCAGGATTCAGCTCCAGGATCTTCAAAGTCTCCCAGCAGTTCGTGCTCAGAAATGTCCAGGTCGGGCGTTTCTAGCAGATGGGAATAACTTTTAAACATGATGGATCGGGGTATCTCGGGCTGATCTAGTTCACTCAGCTTTCTCAATTCGCTCTTACGTGTTTGCTCACTCTAGAAATTTTCTCAAGTGATTGTGCGTGTCCTGGAACCATCCTTCAGGCTGCATATGAAGACCAGCAAGCAAGCGCTCCTCCCGAGATCCTGCAATTACTCATCGTCTGTATTCCCCTTTCTTTTTCCTCGTGATAGGATCACAAACTCACTTGCATTGATTCGATTTCATCGAGTAATGCGCTCGTCCCCTAGTTCAGTCTTCAAAGTGGTGGGTCTACAATCTTTCGGCGCCTTTTATGATTTGCTAGGCCCGAGAACGTGGGGAGCAGCGATGGACCCGCAATTAATGACTCTGTTTAATTCATTTAGCTCCATGGGAATTAACGCCATGATCTTCTCTCAACCCCTTTTCATCGTTCAAACGAAAGTGGCATTTTCCCTGTGCATGCTGTTACTCTTCATTTCAGCATCCCGGGTGCTTGGTGAGGAATGAGTTCGTAGCCACTCAAAATTTTAAAGACCGTCTCTGGTTTCAGACTTAATCTAACAAGGGATCATCACAACTGAGCATGACGATGTTCGTCGATAGCGTTGGTTTTCATACATAATTAACTATAGCCATTAAAGAAAAATGTTCCCATAGGAACTTTACAATGGATAAAAAGAGTGATCCACTCGTGAACATGCTCTTCTTCCTATGGGTGTTCGTAGTGACCGACCCATCGTGCCCCGAGCTAGGTGCTAGATCATGGCTGTCCAAGCATGCCAGCTTCCCACTGATTGAACAAGGCATCGAGCCCCTCATCGAAGAAATCGTCTGTCGTGGGTTGACCAGCGGCAGGCAGAGCACCAGCCGACTGTTGCTCGAATGGAGGAGTGCGCACTCGCTGTACTTGTGACACGCGCTCTTGAGAAGTGTTGAAATGGCCTGGGAGGACATTCTGATCAGCTTTCAGTTTGCCGGTGGTCGGGTTGCTAGCTTGATTGATGCTTAGATTTGGCCGGGTATCTCTTGATGCCTGAGCATTACAATGGCGGTCGCCTCTAGCTTTTGGGCTCGAGACGGATTCCTCCCGGTTTAGCTCCGCTCGACGTTGTTTTAATAGCTTTCTGTAGGCAGCAAGGTGATTCCTGACCAGCTCCTTACTAAGCCCCGGTACATTCATGGCCTTAAATATGCGCGTCGGAGTTGCTGAGTCGATCCCCATTTGGTGAACCACGTCTAGGAATCTGGAATGCAGTTCAGGGGGCCAAGCGAACCTCCTCTTATCGTGGCCCAAAATCGCATCGATGGCTTGACGACTGATTAACTCATCTCCAGCAGGACCCGACCCTATTGAAAATTGTTGTGCATGAGGCTGATATGCTTTGAGCTGGTCGGCGGTAACATCCAGCTCCTTGAAACTATAACTCCAATCAAAGCGATGCAAATCCCATCCCCCAGGAGGCATTTGTATCACCTTCGTAGGATCATCCTGCTCATGCGTGACTCCGGCAAAATCTGGTTGAGCAGGAGATGCCCCGAGGGAGTAAGGTGGTAAATGAACGTCTTCAATCATCGCGTGAGGCTTATCGGGGAACATCTTACCGAGGGCGACGAGGTTATCGCAATGAGGGCAAACGGTAATATTGAGAGCTTTTTCATACCTCATGTTTTCTGTTCGCAGCTTTTGGTTTTCTTCCTTTAAAATCTCGACCACCTGACGTTTGCGTTGAGCCCTCGATTTGGATCTCCTATTTTGAAACCAAAACTGGATCCTCGACTGATTAATCCCCAACTCCCGGCTCAATTCAATTCTCCACTTCTTTTTCATGTAATGGCTTTTACTGAAAAGGGTTTCCAGCATTTGGGTTTCCTCCTGAGAGTATTGGTGAGGACGTCTTCTTTTCCCGAGTTGAGCATTGTGGATGTCGTTGTCGTCGTCGCCGTGATCTTGATTTCCGTTGCCAGAAGTGTTGGGCTCCATGGTTTTGGCGTTAGACTTGATCTTGGAATCTTCGAGATCCCTCTGTGGTTCAATTTCTGAGATTTTTGAGTCAGTCGCCTCTAGCAGCTGACAGTAACCTCTTAAATATGTTGGATTGAGAAATGTTTGATTGGTTCTTGCCCACTCAGAGTTCTCCACTCTCTCCTGTATACTCACTCCCTATAAAGTTTTCTTCGAGTGACTCTGCATGTTCAGGAGACGCTCTTCAAGCATCATTAGGCAAACGTTCCCCCTCAAGACCTTGAATTTCTCGCTTAGCTTTTCAACGTGATGGGACTGCCAAACCCTGTTAGGGCTCTCTTCGATAGTTGCGCTTTCCTCCCACCTAACTCTAATAATGGTGATCCCGACAAATCTTTTACATCTTTTAATTGATGAGCCGGAAATCGCGGACCGAAACGAATCCAATGGTTCTCGTGAGGGGACCTCCTGCTTTACCCCATAACTGGGCTCCACCAGCATTATTACTGAGACCCTTCATCATCCTCGAGTTGCTATAAAATGAGGAATTAATGTATGGAAGGTTAACGTTCTCGCATAATCAGCTTCTTCCTTCTAATCTCTCTGTTAAACTCGTCTTATTCTCAAGCCAACCCAACGCAAATGGCCTCCTCTCCCGTACGCACTTTTTCAACTGATGTCTTGGCCCAGTGGGAAAAGCTTTATAACCTACTGGGTCGCGGTTACGCGCACATAACCGATCATTCTGCAACCGAGGATGCAATCTGTGTCCTGCTCGAGGACCTTGATACCACTTCTCTCGAAGGTACTACACTGGGGAGGGAATATAGAACTTTCCCGACTCTCTTTGCACACTCCTTAGAGGCCTATCGTGTTGCTAGTCGGGAGGTTCTGGTGGCTCGCGTCTTGCGGGCTCGTTATGAGGATCGATCTGATCATTTGGTGCTGACCAACTATCTGGTTGATAGTTACAAAAAGGCCGTCGAGTTTGCTAATGAGCGGGTCGCGACGTTGCTTCGCGAGAGGAGAAATCTGGTGGATCAATTGGCCATATCCCTGACCACCGGCGAGCATGACCGCCGCAACGTCCTGTTGAGGCTTCAGAGCGACTGGCAGGAAGAACGGCTCGACAAGATAACCGAGGACATAGCTCGCGGGAATGGACTGGTTCGGGACCTGGAAGTAGTCACCGAAGAACACGAGGCCAAGGTCGCCGAAGTTAAGGGAGAATGCAGAAGTCTTCTCCTCAGGCTTGCCGACCACAACATGCGGAGCTGGGAGTATGAGCAGAGCATTAACAACATGGAGGGTCAGTTGGGCTCCTTTGTGTCGTTAATTAGGGCTCACTTTGGCTTTACTTTTCCACCCCGAATTGTATGACCTGCTTCTGAAAACCCTCCGCTGAGCAAAATAAATGAAAGTTCTCGTGTGTGTTTTAACTTCTGCATGGTTCCTTTCTTCGAGCGTTCGAACATCTTCAACTTAGGTGAGCCGAACCATAATATCAATAAGTCGAGCAAATATGGATTTTATAACTCGCTCATGATCAGATGAAAGAATAGCCTCAGACTTATCCAGGAAAAGATTTCTCTCTATTACCTATTTTTTACCTGCAAATAGAAAGACAGAATCAGAAGGAATAATCTGAAAAAGAAAGCATAGACCCCTTTCAATCTTATGCTTGCTCGTGATTAATAAGGACAAGAACTTTTACAAGGGTTTTAATCTTGCGCGAAAAGTTTTTATCAATATTCCTCGAAATAAAGCATACTATTGAAAGGAATGTAATTCACAATAATCGCCTTTGATCAATTTCGAGAGGAACGAATTACTCAAAAGTGCGAGGCATAATAACGTGTTTTAAATTTAATTGAAGATACGGCATCCAAATCAAGGCCGTTTTGTTAAGAACGAGAGTAATTTGGACATCTATCTCGTCATTAAATTCAAAACAACATCGATATTCTCGATCAATTATCGTGGATTACCAGCGACGTAAAACATGCACGAAACAATTCAAGTGTATAATTCCTTCTAGAGAAATTGAGATTGGACTACTCTATACGACCAAAAGGTCGTGTAAGACTTCCAATTTTAATTTCCTCTAAAGGAATTATAAACTTGACTTGGGAGTATTCGGATGATTAGAGAAAATGCCACTATCACATTCCCATGACCCGTCAAAAGAAATACAACCAAGTTCCATCTGAATGTATACACCAATAGATCCCTAATACAATCACTCTAAGGGGTGGGATAGAAAAAGCCTCGATAAAAATAAACCCTATACAAGAGGACTAGTAATGGAAAATGAAACAAAGGAATGTGATCCTAACGTTTAAGGATGCCCCAAGTTCGATCCGTGGCTTCCGGATCACTTGCCCCAACTCGTCATCTTCTTTGGACGATATCTCAATAAGGTCCATAGTAGGCTCTTTTGTTGCTCACTCGGTGTTCGCCATGGGATATCATCCTCCTCGTCTTCTATCAAGGACGTTTGGGAAAAACACACACATCTATCCTTGAAATGGCATTTAATCTAATCACCAGAATGCAATGAATGAAATGCCTATATTTATATGAACTGTAATAGATTTGAGGGATAGAGAGTCTTACCAACCAAACTCGTCGACTTATGTGCGGTTTTAGGTGTACCAACCGCCCAAAGACATGCGCATGAGACAAGTGATGGTGAACTTCTAAAAATCAGAGGGTTTGGCACCTAAGGTTAAGGTTCCCACTTCGAGTTCTAGAAAGAGCCGATTCCATTGCACAGCTATCGTTGCATTGGGACTCGATCCATAGTTCGAAGCGAGCGTAATTGAAAAGTGGATTACCCCGCGTTTTTCCTCACGGAGATTCCATTCTCAATTCCTTCTATTGTGTTCCTAAAGGCGTCGCCCGGGGTTTTAGGCGCGGTTGTGTGTGTCCACGTGTTGTGATCATCATAATGCAATTCATGCACAGCAGTTTATCAATCAGCACTTCAAATCATCCACACAACATACATTCCTACGCCCAACCTGCATAAGACAATGTTAATCACGGACTACACCCCTTATTTCTCCAATCTGCCAAAAACATATAACACCTACCATAAGCGGACTTACCTCACCTTCGAGAGCGCCTGCAAAGTTAGAAAAATCACTCAGCGTTTTAATTACGGCCTAAGTCCACTTGAGGTCTAGAATCATATGTTCTAGAGCAAGAGTCCCCAGCGGAGTCGCCAGCTGTCGCGACCCGTCCGGAAGCGGACGCGGCTAATGGATTACCGATCGCGGGCCTTCCCCTGCACAAGGGTGCGGATCGCGGGCTTTGGATCGGCACGGGTCCTCCCAGGCCCATACCAAATCGCGGCGGGAGTATTTTTCAAAGGGATTCGACGATAACAGTCGATCGCTTTCGACCTTAGTGTGGTCGTGGTGGCATGTGCAACTTGTGCATGCATTTGGAGTCGCCACCGGTCTTTCTTGGAGGGTAGACCGGAAACCTTATTGACCGATTGGGAGAGATCGATCAATTCTGCGGAACCAGAGATTTTGGGTTCGGGGACTTGGTTACGTTGATGTCATTACCAACGCCCTTTCGGTACCTAACGTGAGTGATTTTCCCTAACTAGGATTTCATGCAGGCGCAATTTTGGGTGAGGTAAGTCTGACTTTGCACATTAACCAGTTTAACATGCTCACGTAATCATAATAAATAAATAGATGCCAATCACATAAACATCTATCCTACGTGGTGATCATGGAATTATGATTTAATGGGTCTCGAGCCAATGAGACCACATTTAATCATTTTAATATTTTAATAACGGAGAGCCGCTCTTCGCTTCTTCTTGGTTTCTTGAACTCTTCAAGAATTGGGCCCCAAAGAGCTCGCCGACTTAAAAGGCTCCTCCACGTAATCCTCGTAGCATTTACATCAACAATTGACTATGCTAAAAATAAAGATTACATGAAAAATAAAAGGAGTACGCAGTCTCCATTTAATAATTACAACCCCAAATATATAAATAATCATCATACATTCATATATACATCAATCACATTGATTAGGGATTTTTCCATGATCACCACCCTTTCACGTAAGTAATAAATTCACAATTTAAAACTTAGGAATGCACAATAAAAATTCTACGTTGAATCATATTAAGAATTTTTACGTAAAATAAGATAGCCATAAATTTTCGATTCAAAATTGATTTAGTCTCAATTTTTGCTACGTTGATTAATTTATCATATAAAATAATCAATCTCCATTAGCCATGTAAGACGAACAATTCGTTAATACATATTGACCATAGTATTGCAAAAATTGCAAAAAATCAATTAAATGCACGAAAACACCTAAGGATTGGCTCTGATACCACTGTTGGGATCCACGTAACACGTAGCGGAAATAAATAACAACCCATACATGTATCTCCAGAGGCGTACTTCGTGCATTTCAATCGAAAAAAATCACAAAGTCTCAAAGGGAGTAAATAGATTACCTCTCGTAGCGTGCTTGAACGGAGGTGTCGGTTCGATGTTCTTCGATCTCAGCCTCCACAAGTGTTAGGCATCTAATTCGGACGCACCACCAATTGACGAACGGGGAGACGACTAATAACTCCACAACAATTGTGCTAGCAATATGCGGAATCAATATTCCGAACTTAGTATATTTTGCTCTCTCAAGATTATGAGAATATAGAGAGTGTTTGTGTTCTTCTCTCTAAGCTCTCAAAAATTTGCACACTCTACAAAATGTCTCCCCCCTTCAACCTCAAAACTCTTGCCATCCTTTTATAGCCAAAAATACCTTCCAATAAATTGTATTTAAAAATAGCACTAACAATTATAAATTCTATCTAAAAATAGCACTCACAAATAAATGACATTTAAAAATAGCACTAACAATAGCACTCACAATTTATAATACAAAAATGCTATTTAAAAATAGCACTAACAATAGCACTCACAATTTATAATACAAAAATTCTATTTAAAAATAGCACTAACAATTATAAATTCTATCTAATAATAGCACTCACAAATAAATGACATTTAAAAATAGCACTAACAATAGCACTCACAATTTATAATACAAAAATGCTATTTAAAAATAGCACTAACAATAGCACTCACAATTTATAATACAAAAATTCTATTTAAAAATAGCACTAACAATTATAAATTCTATCTAATAATAGCACTAACAATTTATGATAAATAAATGCCATTTAAAAATAGCACTAACAATAGCACTCACAATTTATGATAAATAAATGTCATTTAAAAATAGCACTAACAATAGCACTCACAATTTATAATACAAAAAATGCTATTTAAAAATAGCACTAGCAATAGCACTCACAATACAAAAATGCTAAAAAAGGCACTAACAAAGGTGTTAAAAATAATAACCATTATTATTATTACAAGAGTTAAAGAGGTTACCAAACAATACAAATATGCATAACATATAAATACGTATGACGTATAAATACGTAGAGCATACGTATACATCCGTGAAACCGGGGACTAATTGAAAGAAAAATGTGCAATTAAGCCCTTTTGGTAAAAATTGATTAAATTGGAGGGCAAATTGACCTAATTGCACTTTAAGACTTTAGAATCCAATGTCATAGCTTATAAAAAGTGAGAATTGAAAACTAAAAGACTCGAAAATGATTTTTTTTAGGCTCGGTTCGGGTTTATGTTTGTGAAGGAACATAGTGACCCGAGCCGAATTTTTGAGATTTAAAGTGACACACTTGAAGAGGAAATTAAAACAAAATTATCGAATATTTTTGGGTATTTTTCTGACCACGAATGGTATTTTTCTGATTTTTTGGGTATTTTTATAATTAAATAAACTCGAAAAATATTAAAAATACCGAAAAATATTTTTTGTTCAAAATTGGTTCCTAAGGTTAAACCAAGGCTTCCAAAGTTGATTTTGTGATTTTATGACCTTTTTTGATATTTTTAATTAATTTTAAAGAATAAAAATCACAATAATAAATGGTAAAAAAAAATCAGGTGTCAACAACAGGTCATTCGCATGGACCATATATAGAAATATTGTGTAGAAATTTTTGTTTCAACACATTCTTTGACCGACTATTCCCAATATGGTTATTTGTATTTGATTAAGAAAAAGTCCAAGTCTCTTGACGAGTTTAAGTTTTTTTTTTTTTTTTCAGACTGAAGTCAAGAAATGATTGGGAAAAGTCATAAACGCTGTCAAATTTGATCGAGGTGATGAGTATTATGGTAGACATGGCAATACTGGATAGTTTAAAGTGTTACTTGCCATATACTTAAAGGATTCTGGGATTGTTATTAAGTTTACTATACGTGGGGGTCTTGAATAAGATAATGTGATCGAAAGGTATAACCTCACTCTTAAGGATATGATGAGGAGTATGATTAATAGAACGAATCTACATGGTTCGCTTTGGGGTAAGGCTTTCTAAGCTTCCCTTTACCTTCTAATCGGTGTTCCTACCAAAGCTATTTCATTGACTCTTTTGAGTTAAGGACTAGACGTAAATCTAGTTGAACCATCTAAATATTTGACGTTGTCCTGTAAAGAGGTGAATTTATATTACCCAATATTAAGCAAGTTTGATTCCAGAACTAGTCAGTATTACTTTGTATCTTTACTCAAATCATTTGAAGGGATATTGAGTTTAAAATCCCATGGAGGTACAAGAATTATGAAATCACAGGCAGCAAATTTTTTAAAATTTGATTGGCCAAAAAGGATGCTCACAGACTATGAGGTTAACAGTACGGTGGGGATATTGTAACGTTTTTTCTCTGCCTATATAGACGATCACGGAGTCTCGCACATCACAGATTGAGCCTACTGGGGTTCAAGATCATGATGTTTAGACAAATCCTAATGAATTTCCTCAAACCCCACAGGTATAGGATGAGGTTGAAGTAGCTCCACTTAGAAGATCTATCAGGTAATGACGACCAGCTCTACCACTTGACTACATAGTCTCTCTAGAAGAGCATAACTACAATATTGGTTATGTGGTTAATCCAATGACTTATACATATGATATTTCTTATCCTCAATAGATCTGTGGTTGGATGCGATGAGGGACGGGATGCAATCAATGAAAAACAATGGTGTTTAGGAGTCTGTTGAATTGTTTAGGGCTATAAGCTCATTGGCTGCAATTAGGTGTATAAGATTAAAAGAGCCTCCAAGAGAAAAGATTGAAAAGTTTAAAGCTATAATGATAGCCAAGGTTTTCACTCAGAAAGAAGAAGTAGACTATAAAGCAACTTTTTTCCCAGTCTCTTCTAAAGTTTCTCTCAAAGTGACCATGGCATTTGTAATTCATTTTGTTTTGGAGTTACACCAAATGAATATTAAAACTACCTTTCTAAATGAAGACCTTGATGAGGAAGTCTATATGATGCAACCCAAAGGCATTGCAACTGATGATTCAGGTAAACTTATATGTAAACTGAAAAAGTCTATTTAAGGCCTCAAGCAAAGTTTCTAGACAATAATATTCGGAGTTTCATAATGTTATCACGTCATTCGATTATGTCGAAAGTGAGGTGAATCAGTGTGTAAACTACAAGATCAGTGAGAGAAACTTTATCTTCCTATAGACAATATGTTGCTTGCAAGCACTGATCTTGAATTACTGCATAAGGCGAAGTGAATGTTGTCAAAATATTTCGTCATAAATGACCTTGGTAACGTCTTTTGTCATAGGCATTGAGATCCATAGGGATCGTTCTCGCTGGATATTGGGTTTGTCTCGGAGGATATGTGTTGATTGTATTATGAAAAGATTCAGTATGCAGCACCGCAGTCAAGAATTTCTCCTGCCATTAAGGATGATAAACTGAATCTATTATAGTGTCCTCATAGGGATGTTGTGAGAATCCAAACATTGCTTTTTAAACTTTAGGCAGATAACTATCAAATCCAAGAAACGATCACTGGGCTACTGTCAAGAAGGTTCTGAGGTACATAAAGATGACAAAAGACTATATGCTGATTCACAAACAAGTTAAGGAATTGTAGCTAGTAGAGTATTCGAATTTAGGCCTTACTGGTTTCTGGATGACAAGAAGTCGATAACAGGATACATCTTTATATTAGCAGGGCGGGAAATAAAAATCTATGTTATCTCACTGCAAGCGGAATTTATAGCATGTTTTTAGGCTGCTATTTAAATTATTTGGCTTCAGAACCTCATTAGGGAATTGACCATACTTTTGTGGATAGGCCCATGTAGTTATATTATGACAATAGCTTTGCAATGTTGTTTGTTAACAACAATAGAGGTCTTAAGAGATCTAAGTATCTGGAGGTCAAGTTTTTTACCATAAAGAAAACAAATGAAAATGGTGACATTAAAGTAGAGCCTAGTTTCACGGATGAACCTATCGACTAAAGGTTTTTGCCCTCATGTATTTGGATGATGTCATTAACATGGGTTTACCGGCATCATTGAATGCGGTTATTCAGTGGGAATAGTTTTCAGTTTTTGTTTTAATAAAGTCTACATCTTTGTTTGTTACATTTTGTAACATGTTGATGTGTATCAACTCTATTGCATGCAATAAAGCACTTATAACTAGGAGTGATCGGTTCCCGGTCCAATCCGGTTCCCCTCAAGAATCAGAAACTGAACCAGTGATCTCGGTTCCCATTTTTCGGAACCAGAGCCGAACTAGCCACCCCGGGAACCAGGAACTGGACCAGACCGTCGGTCTAGTTCCGGGTCGGTTCTAAGGAACTAATAACACGATCAAATTTCTGGTTTTATTCCATTTATAGGTGGAGGCCGATCATCAGAAACACCACTATCCTTGAAGGAATGTGAAGGATTGACTAAACCATCAGAATTAGAAAACACACCAGACCGGTTCAAAGATCTTGGAGTCTCATCATGTTAGCAGCATAAACCAAACCAGAGTTCGTGGAAGTTGATGGAGTTTGGACGACATAACGTTCAAAATCAATCTCCAAACTAACTGAAGATCCATTCTGAAATAAATAAATAAATAAATAAAGAGCATACAAGAGATAAACTTAGATGGTTTCAACAAGAATCCAAAATAGCACCAGTTGAACTACCAATCCACCCTAATATGGACTTTCAGCAACTGGAAATATCCCTCATTTTGGCAAATATTGAGGATAATTATCATAAATAAATGTCATCTCACTTATAAAAAAAAATCGATTGGTCCGGTCCGGACCTATGGCCCTAGAACCGAGAACCGGACCGCCCGACCCCTAGTTCCAATATTAAGAATCGGGAACCGGACCAAACCTATATGGAACCGGGAATTGGACCATCGGTCCGTTTCGGTCTCGGTTCGGGCGGTCCGATTTGCTCACATTTACTTATGACTAAGGTGATGTCGAATATATATATCAGTTATAAATCTCAAGGTATGTGCAAACCTTGAGTAAAGGCTGGGCGCATTCGATTACTAGTCTTAAGAATATGTCTTGTTACACATAAAGTATGGTTAACCATGAATGTAAGACATATCAAGGTTCATTGAAACCATAAATATATTCTCTGGTGCACATAAGGTTTCGTGACACATAAGAAGAGATCATGATGCCTAACAAAGGGGATAACACATAAAGTATCTCTATTTATGAGGTGTTATCCAATTGCCATATTACTCTATTGAATCCATATCAATAGAATTAAGAACACTTGTGACCATGACGGCTCTACATACAGTTTTATGCAGTTACTAGCATGATCTGGTATTTGAGACTTATGGGATCGGATTAGCTATTAAGAATAATCCCTAGACCAGCATAAAGGAACACACTACAGTACACTTTTAATTAATATAGCCCAAGTGGGAGAATGATAGAGTTATCCTATTGTGGACTTATATTAATTGAGATTGTAATTACCATCATTTATGGAATTGGTCTTAGGCCGAATATGGGCCTGGCTAGTGTGGGCCAAGTTCGGCCTAGCCCATGATGAGAAGGCCTGCCTAAAACTATATAAATAGCGTTAGGGCACTGTTCTCTAACCCTCGTATAACTTCATACGTCATTCCGTCTTCTCATAAGGATAGAGAGGAGAGCAAGGGGTTGTCTCAATGACATCAAGCATTCAGAGATAGAGAGGAGAGCGAGGGACTGTCTCATTGACGCCAGGCATCCGGAGCACCATGGAGCGGAAGTGCTTGAGTTTTGGATCATCAGAATTCCGCTTAAAGATCGATGGACTCTAAATCAGGTGCACAAATTCCTTTAAATCATTACTGTGTTTCTAGATTCTAACTATACTGATCTTGGGATTGTCGTAGTAAGGTTTATAGTGGCTTACATTAACCCCCAGAAAAAAGAATCAAAGAGATAATCACAATGTTGGTTCATCAAGAAGCTTATTCTAAACAAGAAAAGTCGAATAAAATGAAATCAATTATGATAGATCTCCTTGCATAAGAGCACATGGGGATTTTGTGCTTGTTCTGATCATCTGCCTTGAAGATCTTGAAGAAGACAGGGGTGAACTCTTCCAGCTGCTCAGATGCCAATGTCAAGAGCCCGAATGGCTCGACAGTGCTCAGAACTCCCGTTCCCTTCTAGCTGCAAAGGTCTTGCGTGTTCACCCTGCTCGAATTGAATTTCTCGGCCCCGTCCAGGCTTGAGAACGAGAACACCATGTTCACATTAGCCTGTGAATATTCACAATGACAATACAAACTTTTAGGAGCTTTCTTCAATCAAATTTCGGCGCACTAAACTAAAGGTCGCAGAGCAAGTATGCGAACCTGAGCGGCTGTGATTCCCTTGATCTAGACATATTCATCATTGTTGAGCTCGATACTACTCATGTGGACATGAATAGATTGCCCCAAAAAGAAGATGGAGTAAATATCTCTAATCACCTGAATCCCAGCCCATCCCTTTAGGGCATCAGAGGGTTCATCATCGGACTCATTGGCCCAACCCCATAGGACCCTCCGCTTATTGACCGGGTTGAAAAACGTCTTAAGTCCGCTCCACCCATCGGCCGAGGTGTTATCGAGCACGTATCTGTCCTTATCAGTGTGATATGTCCTGACCGTCTAATACTGACGTCCTTCACTCCCTTACCAAGTACCAGTTTGTCCAGCCCTTCGATGTTGTTCTTTAAGGAAGAAGTCGGGGCACTCCCACATGCCGGTGTTGGGCGCCGAGTGCAACCGGTGCTTTGCCTTGGTTCGGTGGACAAAATCCCTGTTCCTACATAAGAAATTCACACCATTTCACTGTCAGATGATAAAGCCTAACCTAGTCATAACACACCCTTTATAATTGTACAAGTAGGCCGAGAAGCTTAAATCATTTCGAATACAAGTTCTTGTTGGGAAAAAACAGGCAGCGGATATAATTTTCCCCCTTTGACTAAATCTGTGAGAAACCGATTCGAGCACAACCAATGAAATATGTGAATTGAAAGAAAAACAACACCAGAATTTTTTACGTGGAAAACCCCTTCAATGCGAAGGATAAAAATCACGAAACCGCTCACGGAGTCCACCCGAATCTTCACTATATATTAATCGTTTGGGTACACAATTCGCTGAATACAACGACAATAAAATCCCAAAGCTATAAGTGAAGATCAAGCAACAACAACACCGTAAACGAGAGAACCGGATGAAAATCACTCCCAAAATATGCAGTCCCGAAATACCCACGAACAGCTACAGTAAATACCTCCAAATCACGATCCAGCCGTACAGAATCAAGAACAACGAGTCTTGAAGATGCTGTCAAAATTTCAGCCCAATCGGACCACGGGAAGACCTCCGTTCGTCGATTTGATCACCGCCTAACACATGGAAAAACTGCTGCGTTTTTCTCTTTGTTTTCTGGCGATTTCCTCTCGGTGGCTACTGCTCTCACTATCGTGCGTGTTTTGTTTTTGCTGCTATTTGTAGTTGCTGCTGCTGCCTTAGGTTTTTAATAACCTAATGGGCTGGACCCATTAAAAAGGCCCAACAAATCTCCCCCTCCAGCCCATTGAGGGAGATCTCGACACAAAAGAATTCATCAGAAATCCATGCCGGCCTGACGCCGACAAAATTCATACTTCTCTCTAGTGAGAGCCTTCATCATCATATCTGAAGCATTATCTTCTGTGTGTACTTTCTCAAGTTCTAACCCTTTGGATTCCAGAGTTTCTCGTATCCAGTGATACCTCACATCAATATGCTTTGACCTGGCATGAAAAGTGGAATTCTTTGCAAGATGTATAGCACTTTGATTATCACAAAGTAAAACATACCTCTCTTGACTGAAACCAAGTTCCTGCGTGAACTCTTTCATCCAAAGCAATTCCTTACATGCTTCAGTTGTTGCGATGAACTCTGTCTCTGTCGTCGACAAGGCAATACATTTTTGCAACCTTGACTGCCAAACCACAGCTCCCCCTGAGAAAGTAATCAGATAACCCGAAGTAGATTTCCTTATGTCAATATCACCTGCCATGTCAGAATCAGTATATCCAACAAGAATCGGCTTATCACTCCCAAATGAAAGTCTCAAACTAGAAGTGCCTCGAAGATATCTCAATATCCACTTCAATGCATTCCAGTGCTCTCTACCTGGATTTGACATAAAACGGCTAACCACTCCAACTGCATGAGCTATATCTGGTCTTGTACAAACCATTGCATACATCAGACTACCCACTGCAGAAGCATAAGGAACTTTTTCCATCTCTTTCAGATCTTTCTCAGTTGACGGACATTGTTTATGACTAAGCTTAAAGTGTGTAGCAAGAGGTGTACTTACAACTTTAGTTTTGTCCATTTTGAACCTTTGAAGTACTTTCTCTATGTACTTCTCTTGAGATAACCATAATCTCTTCGCCTGTCTGTCGCGAGTGATCCTCATACCAAGAATCTGCTTAGCCGGCCCCAAGTCTTTCATTGAAAAAGACTTGCTCAAATCTTGCTTTAACCTGTCAATCCTAGAAGTATTCTGACCAACAATCAACATGTCATCAACATAGAATAATAAGATAATAAAATCACCTTCAGAGAATTTCTGCACAAATACACAATGATCAGAAGTAGTCTTCTTATATGATTGCTCCCCCATAAAAGACTCAAATTTTCTTTACCATTGCCCCAGCGCCTGCTTTAAGCCATACAAGCTTTTCTTCAGTTTGCAAACATAATTCTCTTTACCTTTTACCTGAAAACCTTCAGGCTGCTCCATGTATATGTCTTCCTCCAAGTCACCGTGAAGAAAAACGGTCTTCACGTCCATCTGCTCAACCTCGAGATCAAGGTTAGCTGCTAAACTCAAAACAACTCGAATTGAAGACATTTTTACAACTGGTGAGAAGATCTCATCATAGTCAATTCCTTTTTTAACAACCAATTTAGCTTTATATCGAGGACACGAAGGCGTCTCATCTTGCTTCAATCTGTAAACCCATCGGTTCTTCAAAGCTCTTTTACCCTTAGGTAATGCAACCAACTCAAAAGTGTGATTGTCATGCAATGACTTCATCTCATCATGCATTGCATCAAACCATTCCTTCCTGTTCTTATCTTCTCCTGCTTCTTCAAAAGTTTCAGGTTCACCTGCATCTGTCAACAGAACATATTCATTAGAGGAATATCTAGTAGATGAGGTGCGGTCTCTGGCAGACCTCCTCAAAGCAGTAGTTGGTGGAGCTAATGGTGCAATCTCTTGAGCATCAATGTCCTCTGAATGATGTTGATCACCCTGAGCCTGATCTTCAACCGGCTGATCATTCTGAGTCTGATCCTGAACCTGCTGATCTGTAGCCTGACCTTGAACACCGTCTTCAACTTGATCATGCAATTGTTCCTACAACTCAAAAGGTGAGATTAAGCTAGTATCAACTAACATATCAGAATTGCGGGAATCTGTCTTCTTCATCTTCTCAATATCACAAATGGTCTCATTCTCAGCGAATACTACATCTCGGCTTCTGACAATTTTCTTCGCAACTGGATCAAAAAGCCTGTAGTCAAATTCATCAGAACCATAATCAAGAAAGATGCACTCTTTTGTCTTGACATCTAACTTGGACCTCTCATCATTTGGAACATGAACAAAAACTTTACAGCCAAACACATTTAGATGATCATATGAAATTTCCTTTCCAAACCAAACTCTGTCTGGGACATCACCATCTAAAGCAACAATGGGAGAAATATTAAGAACATGTACCACTGTACTCAAAGCCTCTCCCCAAAAAGATTTTGGCAATTTTGCATCTGAAATCAAACATCTGACTCTCTCAATCAGTGTTCTGTTCATTATTTCCGCTACACCATTTAACTCAGGCGTTTTAGGAGGTGTCTTCTGATGTCGAATTCCCTGTTGCCTGCAATATTCATCAAATGGTCCGATGTACTCACCACCGTTATATGAACGAATGCATTTCAACTTCTTTACAGTCTGTTTTTCAACTAAAACTTGAAACTGCTTGAATGCATCTAACACTTGATCCTTCGTCTTCAAAAAATAAACCCATAACTTTCTTGAATGGTCATCGATGAAGGTTACAAAGTAAGCTGCACCACCAAGTGTTAGTGGTTTTATTGGACCGCAAACATCTGAATGCACTAGTTCTAGCAACTCTGATTTTCTCGAAGGCGGATGACTCTTGGAAGAAACTCTTCGTTGTTTTCCTGCTAAACAATGTGCACACTTCTCAAGTCTTGCACTCTTTACTCCAGAGAGTAAACCCTTTTTAGCTAATAAGCCAATTCCTTTCTCACTAATGTGACTAAGCCTCTTGTGCCATAATGCAGTTGCATTCTCATCTTCCACAACATTACACATGTCTTTGGAAATCTTAGCCTGAAATAAATATAAGGAAGATTGTTTCATACCTCTAGCCACAATTAATGAGCCTCTGGTGAGTTTCCACTGATCATTGTCAAAAGTACTGCAGAATCCTGCATCATCAATCTTTCCAGTTGAAATCAGATTCAGACGAATATCAGGAACATGTCTAACATCTTTCAAAATTAGTTTTGCTCCGGTACTAGTCTCCAAGCACACATCTCATATGCCAACAACAGCAGCTAAACCGTCATTACCCATCCTTAAGGTACCAAAATTTCCTGACCTGTAGGATGTAAAGAACTCTTTCCTAGAGGTAATATGAAGAGAAGCTCCACTATCAATAACCCAGTTTGAATCATCACATGCAAAATTAATATTATCATCATAGCAAACAATAACAAGTTCATCAGTAGCAGTTGCCACCCGATCATCACTACCATTATTTCTTCTCTCGTTATTTTCATTGCTATTTTTCTTCTCATTCCTCATCTCATTTTTCAGCTGGAAATAATTTTTCTTCATATGACCCATCTTACCACAGTGATGACACTCAATAGTCTTCTTCCATGACCTTGACTTGCTTCGGCTCTTGTATCTACCTTTTGGACCTCTACTCTGACTTCTGCCCCTATTTTCAACAACTAGAGCTTCCGAATGAGTGGAAGAACCATGTGTTTTTCTTCTCATCTCTTCATTCAGAACACCACTTTTTGCAAAATCCATGGTAACAATACCATCAGGTGCAAGATTAATTAAAGACATACGAAATGTCTCCCAAGAATCCGGTAAGGTACATAGCAGCCAAAGTCCCTGCACTTCATCATCAAATTTAATATTCATGGCAGAAAGTTGATCTATCACTCCCTGAAACTCATTCAAGTGATCTTATATAAATTGGTCATCTCTGTAATGCAACTCCATAAATTGTTTAATCAAACATATTTTGTTGTTGCCAGTCTTCCGTGCATATAATGATTCCGACTTATTCCACAAAGTTATAGCATGTGATTCTTTACTGATGTGATTCAACACATTATCATCGACAAATTGTCGAATAAATCCACACACAATTTTGTACTCAAGATTCCAATCAGCATCGCTCATATTATCAGGTTTAGTATCAGCAAACACTGGTAAATGCCACCGTTTCACATATAGTAGATCTTCCATCTTTCCTCTCCATACATGATAATTCTTTCCATTCAAACTAACCATTCTGCTCACGTTCGGTTCCATCGTTTAGTCAAAAACAATGCTCTGATACCACTATGTTGGGAAAAAACAGGCAGCGGATATAATTTTCCCCCTTTGACTAAACCTGTGATAAACCGATTCGAGCACAACCAATGAAATATGTGAATTGAAAGAAAAACAACACCAGAATTTTTTACGTGGAAAACCCATTCAATGCGAAGGATAAAAATCACGAGACCGCTCACGGAGTCCACCCGAATCTTCACTATATATTAATCGTTTGGGTACACAACTCGCTGAATACAATGACAATAAAATCCCAAAACTATAAGTGAAGATAAAGCAACAACAACACCGTAAACGAGAGAATCGGATGAAAATCACCCCCAAATTATGCAGTCCCGAAATACCCACGAACAGCTACAGTAAATATCTCCAAATCACGATCCAACCGTACAGAATCAAGAACAACGAGTCTTGAAGATGCTGTCAAAATTTCAGCCCAATCGGACCACGGGAAGACCTCCGTTCGTCGATTTGATCACCGCCTAACACACAGAAAAACTGCTGCATTTTTCTCTTTGTTTTCTGGCGATTTCCTCTCGGTGGCTACTGTTCTCACTATCGTGCGTGTTCTGTTTTTGCTGCTATTTGTAGTTGTTGCTGCTGCCTTAGGTTTTTAACAACCTAATGGGATGGACCCATTAAAAAGGCCCAACAGTTCTGACCAACATATGAAAACTAAAAACATGAAACATTTACAAATATGACATATGAACGATCACTCTATCAATCGGTTCAATGATAGACAGAACAATAATCAACGCACATCACAAACATTGAAGATTGAAAACTTATTCTCTTCTTAGCACGTCATATAAAAAGAAATGACAAACTCAATGTGCGCGCTTCTCAGCAAAATTCATGACTTTATCAAGGATCATCGACCCACGTTTCTTGTCATGTAATCGCGTGCATTTGCAAGATACCACTAACAATCTTGTCTTAGTATCTAAAGTACATGACCGATCGCAAAGCTCACCTTTATAAATATGCCATCCCCCTGATTCTTCCTAATGTTGCCAACGAGAATCTTCCAGTGGCCGCCCTCGAACTATGCGGTGGTTGAATTGCGAAACTAGCTGGCGTTGATGCTAGGCCTGGGGACGATGAGGGAGTTGTCGTCGGGCTTGGTCCACTCGCGGAGATACAGATCCGAGGCATTGGCAGGGACGGCATAGTTATGGACCTGGCATTTCTGGGTGTCGTTGCTGGTGTAGAGGATGACAGGGCGGTTGCCGGGGATGACAGTGGCAGACCCAGACCAGCACCCGGTATGTCAAAGGGCTTGGTCGGATAAATGGCGGGAGGAAGGGCCTGCCCCTTGGACACCGAGTGAGCCCACACTATGTTGCCCCACTTCGTTCCTTTGGGGTTGTACTGGTAGAAGAGATGGCAGAGTCCATTGAAATGCACGGGTCCTACGCAAAAAAAGAATAAATCATGTCATTTCAGCACTTACATCACCACTGGTGGAATAGTAACCAATTCCTTAATCCAGCAACGTTTGCAGATGTGTGTTTGTCAAACTCAATATTAATTTTACTTTCTCAACTCCTTCAACGTCAAGGTGACACTCTACCGCTGAATTATATTCTTATTTCCGGCATCATATTCATAATTAGCGCCTTTATCCTAGTTAGAAATTTCAGCATTTACATCTTGATTTGTTGCTTCAACTCTAAAAGCTCTGGAAAATGGCCACTTCTAACTCTATAAATAAATGAACCTCTTTCGATTTGAAAGATGTTATATTTATGAAAAGATTTGAGGGTCCTTAACGGTAGGAAGAGATAAACCAAAAATTTTATAATTTCACTGGGCATCATTACGTGAGTTTTCCTCCTCTGTTATTGGTGGCGAAGTGCTCGTCGCGTTAGGCACTGAAACCAATGAGTTGATATTAGGACGAGTACCACTCTGCGCTACCTAATCAATTGATGTGTAAGTAGAAGCCACAGTTTTATCGTCTCACTTAGTGTGCGTTTGGGAATGGCTTTGGGAAGGAACTTTGGATGTCCAAAGATCCTCGGGACAAAGCCCAAGCATTTGGGAATTTTTTTTCAAGTACATTTAGGTGAAAGTCAGCCTTTGGAAGGCTGAAAGCCCAAGACAGCCTGGCTTTCTAGCATTCTCGGCAGTGCTGCCGAGAATGTAAAGAAAGTTTTTTATTTTGCCTTTTTTATCCTCGTTTGTTTACTATAATTCCAACTTTAGCCTTTCTCTCTCTCTTTCTCTGCTATCTCAAAACACTCGTGCTTAGATCTGGAGCTCCCACACCCAGACGACGTTCATCCATCTCTCATACGCCCTCTCTACCCCGATCCCCCTTCGCCTCCCTGACTCCACCTCCGCCCTCATCGGCCCTCCCCTCAACCGCGTCCAGCCCCTCATCGGTGCTGGAGATCTCGATGCCGCCTCTGCCGGCGCCCGCCGCTCCGTCTTCTCCAACACCGCCCCAGATCTGGGCACTTGCGAGGACGACCCTCGCTCGGCCATGGACCCCGCCGTCGCTGCACGAGGGTTTGATATGAGATTTTGCCCTTTTTCCTATTTTTCGATTCCTTGATTAGATAAGGGGGGAATCGGGTTGGGTGTGAAACTGGATTTGGTCTTGTGCGCTTGTGGGTGTTCTAGGGAAACCCTAGCAGAAGGCGCGGTTTATGAGGGATTGTTTGACCTGTCGCTAGGGTTCGTGTGTGGCCTCGGTTTGGTTGTTCCTGATAAGAAAGAATGATTAAGAGAGAATGGTATTGTTCTCTAATAATGGTGTGTCAAACAATGTACATGAGAAGCCCTTATATAGGCTTAGAAGAGGTAAAGAGCTTAGTGCTCTTCCTATGTGGGACTAAAGAGAAAGAAGGAGTGTAAGAGAAAGCTATAAGACTACAAGGCTATACAAGTATGTCTAACACCCCCCCTCAAACTCAAGGTGGATCAAACAACGAGAGTTTGGAAAGAAGAAATTTAAAGCGTTGTGATGTAAGAGCCTTCGTAAAACAATCTGCAAGTTGATTCTCAGTTCCAACAAAAGGAAGAGAAATAGTGCGAGCTTGAAGATGATGACGAGTCAGATGACAATCGATCTCAATATGTTTTGTACGCTCATGAAAGACTGGATTTGCACCAATATGGATGGCACTCTTGTTGTCACAGTGTAGAGGAGTGGGATCCGGAAGTGAAACACCCATGTCAGCAAGTAAGCGGCGAAGCCAAACAATCTCAACGGTAGTGTCAGCCATAGCACGATACTCGGACTCTGTAGAGGAGCGTGAGACAATTTGTTGTTTCTTGGCACGCCAAGAAATGAGAGAATCGCCAAGAAAAATGCAATAGCCAGTGATAGATTTGCGATCAGACACATTGGAAGCCCAATCAGCATCAGAATAGGCACGCAACTTGAGAGCAGAAGAAGATGGCAGAAATAAGGAACGCGATAAAGTGCCTCGGAGATATCGCAAGATCCTCATAACAGCAGCATAATGAACTGTGCAAGGAGCAGCAACAAACTGACTGACAACATGAACAGCATAAGCAATGTCGGGTCGGGAGATAGTAAGATATACAAGGCTGCCAACCAAAGTTCGATAGCGGGTCACATCAGAAAGAGGCTCCCCGTCATCCGAGCAGAGCTTCTGATTCAGCTCAATAGGAGTAGCAGCAGTGCGTGCATCCGAGAGAGCAGCCCTAGAGAGAATATCAGCAGTATATTTTTGTTGAGAAATAAGGATACCACGTGAACTGCGAGCAATTTCAAGCCCAAGAAAGTAGCGCAGTGGTCCAAGATCCTTCATGGCAAAATGTTGCTGAAGGTGCCGCTTGGTATGTTCAATATGGTCGCGATCATCTCCAGTGATAACCATATCATCAACGTAAAGAAGAAGAATAGTGCAACCAGCAGAAGAGGTATGAACAAACATAGCATGATCAGCCTCGCTTTGAGTAAAACCAGCAGATCGAATAGCATCACTGAACTTCTCAAACCAAGCACGAGGAGCCTGTTTAAGACCATAAATAGCCCGTCGCAAGCGGCAAACCTGTCCAGAAATATGACCAAGACCAGGTGGAGGTTGCATGAAGATATCCTCTTGAAGATCCCCATGAAGAAAAGCATTCTTGACATCAAGCTGAAAGAGGGGCCAATTACGAATTGAAGCAATAGCTAGTAAAGCTCGGACAGATGTCATCTTTGCTACGGGAGCAAACGTCTCCTCATAATCAATGCCATACTCCTGCGAGAAACCTCTGGCAACCAGACGTGCTTTGTAACGTTCAATACTGCCATCAGAACGGGTTTTAATCTTATATATCCATCGGCATGATACCAAGGAGCGGCCTGGAGGGAGAGACACAAGCTCCCAAGTACCAGTACTTTCCAATGCCCTGAGTTCCTCAGACATAGCTTGACGCCACTCAGTATGCTGAACTGCCTCACGATAACTAGTGGGTTCTTGTACAGCATGAACAGCAGCCAAAAAGGAGCTAAACTCAGTAGAATAAGAAGTAGAAGCAACATACCGAGTAGGCGGACGTCGATCCCGAGGAGGATTACGGCGTGGCTCTAGAACTGCAGAATCGTCGAGGGCAGGTAGAGTAGGAGGTGCAGCAGAACGGGTAGGAGAAGATGGGGACGGTGGTGATATATCTGGTTCCGAGGTGAAAGCAGAATAAGGAGGATCAGGAAAAGGATCAACAGGGAATTCCATAAATGGAACATGGGTCGAGACAGGAGGTGTTACATTTGTAGGGAAGAAGGGAACGTGTTCATGAAAGGTAACATTGCGAGAAATACGTATACGTCGCGCATTTGGGTCGTAACAGCGATAACCCTTGTGCTCGGTGCTGTAACCCAAGAATGCACACGAGATGGAGCGAGCGGTGAGCTTCGTACGTTCGGTGGATGGAAGAATGACAAAACAAGTACACCCAAAAACTCGAAGATGATTATAGCTGGGAGATCGAGAATAGAGACGCTGGAAAGGGGTGTCTTGATGAAGAACAGACGAGGGTAGGCGGTTAATTAGATGAACAGCTGTGAGAAGTGCCTCAGCCCAGAACTCAGTAGGAACAGATGTCCCAAGTAAGAGAGCGCGAGTGGTTTCTAAAATATGACGGTGCTTGCGTTCAGCAACCCCATTCTGAGCTGGAATCCCAGGACAAGATAGTTGAGGAAGTGTACCATCGCTGGCCAAGAGGGAACGAAAAACAGTAGAAAGATATTCTCCTCCCGAGTCTGAACGAAAAACTTTGATTTTTGTATTAAATTGGGTGGAAATCATGGTAGTAAAAGACTGATAGATGGAAAAGAAATCACTGCGTTGACGCATAAGATAGACCCATGTATAACGAGAGTAATCATCAATAAAAGAGACATAATATTTGAAACCACTCTTCGAACAAAGTGGGGTAGGACCCCATACATCAGAATGAATAAGATCGAAAATTGCACTAGATCTAGAGTTACTAATAGGAAAAGGCTTAGCAGATTGCTTGGCCAAGGGACATACAGAACATGGAGGAAGATTACCAGAAGAAACAGGACCTAAAGCACCTCGTTGATGAAGGACGGTGAGACGAGAAGAAGGAATATGTCCGAGACGTTGATGCCATCGGGCAAGATCAATGGTAGCCAACACAGGAGAAGGAAGGGAAGAAGTTGGAAGGTGGAGATGCTGCATAATATAGAGTCCGTCCCGTCTACTACCTCTCCCAATCATCCGACCACTCAAACGATCCTGCACAAAGCAAGAGCTATCTGTAAAGCTTACAGTACATCCAGCATCAGTAAGTTGTCCAACGGATAATAAATTGAGAGCTAGAGATGGAACATGTAACACGTTAGGGACATTGAAATCTTGAGAGATGGTGAGAGTTCCCCGCCGGGTAGCTAGGAGAGGAGAGCCATCAGCAGTAAAGAAATGTGCTGGATGCTTGAGCTCAGAGAGCTGAGTGAGACAAGCAGCGGAACTAGACATATGTCTAGCAGCTCCTGAGTCAAGTATCCAGGTAGTAGAAGTGTCACCTGAAGATGGAGTGGTTGCAGCAGTGTTTCCTGTAGATGAAGAAGTTGTAGGAGTGCTGGAATCGGGAAAAGACCCAAGCAAAGAAGGGTTCAATCGAGCAAGCTGTGCTTCAAGGGCAGCAATCCGATTATCCGTAGAAGAAGAAACCAGAGTAATAGGTCGAGAGTGTGGAGATGTCACAGAATACTGAATAGAACGCGGTGTTGCTGAAGGGCGTGAAGCTTCCTTCTTCTTTTGCCAACAGTGTGGCTCCTCATGTCCAAGACGGTGACAATAAGTACATAAAAGGCGGCGAGAGCCACGTGCAGAGGGAGGTCGTGGTGAAGCAGCCAAAACAGTAGGCGGAGCACGTGGTGGAGCAGCTAAAACAGCAGCGGAATCAGCAACTGCAGAGGAGGAAAGTAGACCCAGACGAGTTTCCTCAGACTGCAATTCTTTGATAGCGTCAAGGAGGGACGGTCTAGGAGAGCGATGGAGAAGCTGGCTGCGAACACCTTCATAAGGAGAGCCAAGCTTCATAAGGAAAGTATGTAGACGGTGTCTATCTTGAGTTTGAAGCCGAGTAGATGGACACCTAGTACAGTTCAAGCATGTCGAGCAAAGAACAGGAGCAAGAATATCTAATTGACTCCAAAGGGAATGCATATAATTGTAAAAGTCTCGAATAGAGCGAGACCCTTGCGTAGCACAGTAAATTTCTTGCTCCAACTGATAAACCCGAATGTCCCCGGTCTGAGTAAACATCTCGGCGAGCTGATCCCACAAACATTTCGCTCCAACAATATGAGAAAATTGTGGGCGAAGAGCAGGATCAATAGAGCCAAAAAGAATAGCCCATGCCTTCCGATCAGCAACTGTCCATGCTCGAATTTCAGCGGTACGCTTTACAACCGCCTCAGATGAGGCACTTTCCTTAAGAGCATCAGGACATAGACGGAAACCTTCAACATGCTCAAATAAATCGCGGTAAACAAGAGCCGCCATTGCCGATGGTTTCCAAAGTGAATAGTTTGAACCATCAAGCTTGACATCTATGCGGTCACTAGAATCGCCCATGACAACAGAAAAATCACTAGCGAAGCTAGAAAAGTGGGTTGAGGTGGGAAAGCTGATCAAAAGGATCGAGAGACACAAATTAGAGACGCTAGCAAAGCTGGGTGACGGCTCAATAGCCCAAAACTCATTATATTAATTTCTGATGCGGAAGATCCAATTTATGGCAACCGCAGAGCATACTTTTAAAAATAATGAGCTCATTATCTTAATTTCTGATGCGGAAGATCCAATTTGTGGCAACCGCAGAGCATACTTTTCAAGACAATGATCTTGGCTCTGATACCATGATAAGAAAGAATGATTAAGAGAGAATGGTATTGTTCTCTAATAATGGTGTGTCAAACAATGTACATGAGAAGCCCTTATATAGGCTTAGAAGAGGTAAAGAGCTTAGTGCTCTTCCTATGTGGGACTAAAGAGAAAGAAGGAGTGTAAGAGAAAGCTATAAGACTACAAGGCTATACAAGTATGTCTAACAGTTCCGGTAATGGAGGGTGGGTCGGATGGAGAGGATGAGGGCAGGAGTCCCGAGAAGGCGGGGTATTTCGGTGAGGGGCAGAACAAGCCCAAGCGCTAGATGAAAGCCTCTGGGGGACGATGGTTCGACGTGAGGAATGATGACGAATTGAGCAATCTTCTGAGTTCTGTGAAACAACATGCTTTGTGGGTATGCTAAGTTGGGTAGGATGAATTTGGCGAGCAGGCTGTTTGAGAAAATGCCGGAAAGGGATGTCGTGTCGTGGAATACCATGGTGATGGGGTATGTGCGGTGTGGATGTGGTGATGAGGCAGTGAGGCTGTATAGAGAGTTGAGGAGGTCGGGGATTGAGTGCAACGAGTTTAGTTTTGCAGGTATTTTGACTGTTTGTGTGAAGTTGAAAGATTTTTGCCTTAGCAAGCAGATTCATGGGCGGGTCTTGGCTTCTGGCTACGCATCCAATACGGTTATCATCAGCACTGTAGTCAATGCGTATGCAAAGTGTGGGGAGATGAGTGACGCACGTAGAGCATTTGATGGCACGCAAGTGAAAGATATTCTTGGTTGGACCACATTGGTCTCTGGATATGCTAAATGGGGCGATATGGAGGCTTCAATGAGAATATTTGATCAGATGCCTGAAAAGAATGCAATTTCTTGGACTGCGTTGATTGCTAGATATGCTAGAAATGGTCTGTTTGATGAGGTAATCAATCAGATCCGTATGATGCCTTTTCCACCGGATGAGCGCATATGGAATGCCTTGTTGTGTGCTTGTAAGATATACCGCAATTTGGCTCTAGGAAAGGAAGTAGCTGAACACCTTATTGAGTTGCAACCGAGCTCTCCTGAAGCTTACATATTCCTCTCAAGTGTCTGTGCATCACTTGGGAAGTGGAAATTAGTAGCGGAAGTTAGAAAACTTATGCATGATCGATGTAGAACGAATGATGAAGAATTACATGTGTATCTTTATTCGTGCTTATCCTGATCGACTCTGATCGAACTTTTGGTTATTGCATACCTATTATTATAAGATCTTATTGTATCATCAATTAATTGAAATTTCCATAAGAGTTATCAAGAAGTGTTCAACCATGCTCATTTCTCTCGTCATTTATATATTGAACGTCTCTTTGGCATTTTAAAAAAAAAATTGAAAGACTAATTAATATGTTTATAGTTTGATCGAAAAAGATAAAAAGTAATTCGTTAATATGTCTTTTGTATTACTCTCAATACGAAAATATAAAAGTTACTATCATTTCTTATTTTAATTTTTAAACAATAAAATTTAAAAAGCTCAAATCATTTACTTTTCACATATAAGCTTACCAAACAGCATTTTCCTCAAAGTTGCTTTTCAAAGCAACTTACAATTACAGTTTACCAAACAATCTTTGCATTTCAACAAACCCCTTTAGGCCAAAGGTCTTTGCCTTTTCCCAAAGGCTTTCCCCAAAAGTTCATTTCAACAAACCCCTTTAGGCCAAAGGCCTTTGCCTTTTCTCAAAGGCTTTCCCTAAAAGTTGAACCTAATGCACCCTTATTCTCTTCGGAAGAAACACCTGAGAAGTCTCAAACCTATTACAATTGTATCAATTCAGTCCTAAATTATTTTTTATCAATTTAATCTTAAATTTTTTTTGTATTGATTCAATCTTAAACCTTTTGCTTCAGTTCATCCGACCAATTTTGACCCTCATCAGACGACATAATATATTTATAATTTTTTAAACTTTTTTAATTTTTCTTTTCTTTTCTTCCCTCTTCTTCCTCTAGTCGGCCATTGCCTTTGGCCGATCGCTGCGACAACCGGCTAGAGGAAGAGGGAAGACAAATAAATAAAAAAATAAAAAGAATCGAAAAAAAAATTGAAAATATTATATCGTCTCCGATGCCAATTGGCATCCACGTGAACGCCAGCCGGTCAAAATAGTTTGGATGGACTGAATTTGCACATCTAAAAAAAAGTTTAGCCCTAAATCGACAAAAAAGAAAACAAAATTAAAACTGAATTGCAACAATTAATGATGCCAACTCGGACTGCTTTATGCCGACTAGTCGAACCAACTCACCGGCTGTTTACTAGTCCGGTTTGAAAGCCACGCAAAAACCAAGTTACATGATCGCTCAGCACACGATTGGGACGATGATTTTCGTCTGAATTTTGACTACTAGCTCACCGAAATCGGTTCATGAGTACTCTGATCCAGAATACACATTGCAACCAAGCCAAGAATGGAGGGCACATTTATGCCATATATCAAAAGAAAGATCAACCGAGGACTTTATGCATCATCCTTCACGGCATCAGCCTTCACCAGTACTACTTGCACCTCATGTCCCATTCACTTACATCAAACATGAAAGAGGTCTTAACAAAAGCAGGCGTACGTGCAAGTTTTTGCCATGAATTACCCACAGAGACATGAAGTTCTGCAATTATTTATCCACGAAGACTAGGCTATCAGTTAGCAGATAGCCGGCCGGTCCAGCGCGTTTAGCCAAAGAAAAAAACCCATTCACCAGCGATGTTGCCTAATAATTCAGTACCATGAACCAAAAAGCATCAAGCCAAACTTTTACTATCCGACCCCCCCCCCCCAAAAAAAAAAAAAAAAACAAAGAACACTTGTACTACACGCTCTTCTCAAATCAAATTGGAAAAAACATCAGCCAAGAAAATGGGGCAACATATTGCTCTGGCAGTATACCGCTGATGATAATTAATATAGAACACCTGGCAAGATGGTTCACGAGTTCTGCTCATCTGTCCTTCCTCTATCCCCACTGCAGCAATAAAAATGGGGCAGCTTGACACGACCGCATAACCTAGCACAAAGACAAGCAAAATATGCAATTGAAAACATATACCAACATGTTTTACTTTTGCCCAGGCACAAGGGGTATTACAAATAGAATAAGTAAAGAGTTTAGTAATTAAGAAGTAGAAAATACAATGAAGGTGTGGGATATGCTCTTTGAGGTCATGGGTTGGTGTTCAAGTCTCCTCACCAGCAGTCTATCACAACTAAAAGCAAAAGCTAACTTTGAATAAATTGTTTTCTATTTAATAAACTAAACTGAAAAGATGTTTGGCTGAGGTCAATAGATAGCCGGGTGTTCTCCAAGGCTAGGAGTTCAACTCCCTACATCTCCCCTCCCTTTAACAATTAAAACAGATTGAAGCAGTTACTGACTCTCATGGTGATTCAGGAACTATACAGTTGAAGACAGAGAGTGCTAGAGCTGATATATTATCCGCAAGATCCTGCTTTAGCAGTTCAGTCTTTAAGAAAGTGATATAGAAAACTCCTCGAGTTACAAGACACCGCATCAAGTCACAAAAATGACATTGACAATTGAAAATGCAATTGTTTTTCTTGAATATTACATCATTCTTCATTTTTAAAAAATTGTAGATATAGTAAAAATCAGATATAAATAATAATGTGAAGATACTTACGTGCACCGAACTATAACTGGAACGGGTTTCAGAGCCTTGGGTCCATTCCTAATACCTTTCTTGTGGCGGGAAACCTACATTATTAAATAGAAGCCAGTAATAACCCAGACACCATAAGAATTAGTATCTCAAAATCGATGATCTATAAGCACAATCATGCACATATTTGCATTATGGACAAGAATGAACCCAATGTAAACCAAAGAAGCTTGTATGAGGGCCAAAAATATTTAAGGCAAAATCAGGTGTAGGACATCAAATTAATCTAAACGGTATAGGCAATTAACTGAACCACAGAAAGTCATACTTGGAGTTGATTGCAACTGTAAAGTAGAAAGATGCAATGGCCAACAAAGGAAAAATCAATCTTGACCAAGGAAAGCGAAAGCATCAAGATGAGGTGCAATAGATTATAACATGTCAACTTCCCCACAGAACTTTCCCTACACTGACCAGATTTAAGTTTAAGCCACCTTCAAAACAAGAATGCATAGAAAAGATTCCAAAGGGTTACAAGTCACATAGGATACAACATGAACAAAATTACACATTGCCTGATTTCCACTGAAACCAAATTATGCAAAACTTTTCTTCCTGTATTCTTGATGGTCAGCATAGTGGATCCTCACAATAGGTTGTTTACCTCCACTATGAAAGCCCCTTTGGGAACCCGGGATCAGTTTCAAGACATTGTAGGAAATAGATGGTGCCCACTGTCAAATTAACATTGTGGCTAATGGGAATGCAATGAAGTTCCACTGTCCATCTTGTGATTACAACATAAACGAATTAACCATCTACAGCAAGAATGGCTAATGACAGGAGAACAACTATCGATGGAACCTCAAGGCATCGGAGACAACCACAATTTGTCTACATCTTTGTTGGCAGCCAATGTATTCTTGCCGCACATGGCACTGAAAAGAAAATTTCCATATCTCCTTCACTGCTTTTCTACTGACCTCTGCTTATCTCCAGCAAGAAAAGCCAAATGATCATAAAACATCCCAAAAAAGCCGAAAAAGCAAAAGAAAATGCTTATGAGACACTGTTTTTTTTTTTTAAATCCGAAAAGCATCCTTGCTAACTTCATCAGATCATGTGGCTACTTATCAATCAGCCCATATCACATCCGCTCTTCTTATCGCTGATCCAACATTACGGATGCGAATTTACTGAAGTTCCCATCTCAAAGACCAACAAATCGGATAACTACTGACCCTTTATCGACACTCTCAATAACATCTTTTCATTCCACAAGGAGCGGCAGCTTTTAATCATCATGACTTAGACACGTCTACGTCTACCAATTGGAAAAATGACTCCATAAATCTGTGAGACACATGAAGGATGACCGTCAAACTTTAGTCAACAACAAATTTCTTCGGGGAAAAAAAAAAGATCATACGACATATGCAGAGAGCAAAACCAGAGTCAAGAATCGAGAACACTACGAATACATAAAACCCCCCTTAAAACCCACTGACGGAATGGACACATCGACCAAACAAAATTTCGTCAAGCCAATACCTTCTTCTTCGGAACGGCCATGAGCTCCATGGCCCCTCCTATACCGAATCTTGGGAAGTCGATCCCGACGCGGCTGTCCTCTGGCAACCGACCGTGCTCGGGCAAGACCAGCGGCGGAGACGCGACGACAGGGGAGACCAGGCTCCACAAGGGCCCGGGTCGGGCCACGGCCTGAAACCCCCGACTGGGTCCTAGCATTGACCCGCCGCTGTGGCCGGCGACGACCCTTTGAACCGCCCTGTGCAACGCCATTCAACAAGCTCCTTCTTCTGCTGGTTGCCTCTCAGTGACAGGAGTAGATTTTCCCTTTTAAACCCGGATTCTGGGTTGGGTGGGCTCATGAGTCGGACCTAAATCAGCCCGTGATTAAAAAGTTCATCTTCAAAAATGGATTTGGCAATTCGTATAAGCGGGCCTCGCATTTCACCAAATATTTCTTTATATCATAGGAAATTAACAAAAGCAACCATCGAAATCAAAAAATAAAGTCAAATATTTGACCAAACAAAAATAGATACTACATATTGTTAGCTTCTACGAAGAAGCCCTGAGAGGACGAGCAGGCAATATTAGTGGTAGATGCAACATGCAAGTGTTGACACGTTAAACAAGTGAGTCGGGTCGGGTTTGGCTGGGCCGAAGATGGATCCGGCCCAAATTGGCCTATTTTACTTATATTGAACTGTTTTTTGCGCGAGACAAGTTTAAAGGTATACACCCGACCCAACTCGTACTCAATCCATACTTAATCCAATTCGAGCTTTAGTTCTTAGCAAATTTTCCCCTTATATATGAGACAGAAATAGCATATCGAAAATAACAATCAAACCAATTGACAACAAATTGATATGAAAAGCTCTCGGGCTCGAGTCCACAAAGGCAATGATCGGGTACCCAGCCCTATGCCCAAGTCACTAGCACCTAGGCTCAACACTCAACAGCATTAGGGCTCAGTTCCATCAAAGCTGGGCTTGGGTGCCCCAACACCCCATGCTATGCTTTTAGTGGCTGCGTTAAATATGGGTTTAGGCCTATAAAACATATTCAAATATGAGTTTTAACTCAACTTATTTTCGACCAATGACCTATGATTTCACAAGACAACTTTTATTCACTTGTAAACGGCCGCCCCGGGCGGTGGGCAGCCTCAGTGTCGCCGTTGTTGCGGAGGTCGGGCACGTGGATTTGGTGGCGCCAGGCATACCAGAGTTACGAGAAGCCGTGGACAGACTGACTGCCGCGGCCCTTCTCCCCCAGGTGCATGGCGATGCCTCTGACGGACAGGGTCCTGTGCTCGATTCCTTCCATGGCTGACTGGTGGGCGAGTCCGTGTGTATGTGAGTGATGTGGCTGGAGCGGTAGATGAGTTTCGGGGTGGCATTATATTCATACAAGGGCTCAGAGCATTTTATTTTTTGGTCGAATCATGGGTTCAGAGCTTCAGAGGTCATAAATGGCGGTTGATGGGTAGTGAAGGTAGTAAAGGGGAGGTCGGTGGATGTGTGCCATGGATCATGTGAAAATGTCTGACGGAGCTACCGCCTGCCCATTTGCCGCCGCCGCCCTCTCGCTTGCCACTGTCGGCAGGAAAAAGACGAGAATTCTCACTTAAGCAAATGCTTGGATCGTGCCACGGTTGCGGCCAGAGGCGGGCGGCGGCGACGGCGGCGGCGGCGATGGGCGGTCGGCGAAACATTTTTTTTATATTTTTATAAAATAAATATTTCATGATTTATTTAAATATAAAATTATTTAAATTATACGGGTCGGGTTTGGGTCATAAAATTTGTACAAGGTGAAAATGGGTCAAAAAAGGGTTAAATTGGTCGATATGGATCGGACCATATTCGACATGATCCGACCCGCCCCATTTGACACTTATATCCCAAGCCCAGACTCAGCCAGCAACACATAGACCATGCATTAGAGTGAGATAGCGGCCAAGGGAGCTCGGGGGCTAGTGATGGAGGAGGCGTGACTGTGCACTTGTGCTTATGCACCCAGGAGCAAAACGGAAAAGGATCAATCCTAATTTTATCGAAATCAACTGTCGGGGAACTATTTGCTCACCAAGGGCTCCCGAGTTAGATCTTCCACATTTTAGATTCATGCTAAACCTCATTGTAATAAATTGGTAGGACAAGGACCTCGTGGTCCGTTCCATCCGATGCCTCTATTCATACGACGGCAAATGTCAAACCGTTCTTACGCAAATCGCAAATTTCGTCGCTCCGCACGGATCGTTTGATTCGGATCCTCGTTCTGATCTTAATCGGCGGGCCAGAGGATGATAATTAGGAACCACAAGGAGGGAAAATATATAAACAAAGAGGGCTTTGAAGCTTTTGGTCATTAATTAGTCCAAAAGCTTAATTAACTTGAGAGAGAGATGGATTCATGATGTGGAATCACACACCGCGCTATAAGCATGTTCATGCCACACATGTTGACTGACTAATCACAAGGAGTGTGCATGCATGCATGGTTTATGTTGCCAAGTTGACGTTGACTCCACGACATAAGCCCTTAAAAAAAAAAAGTCTCACTCACCAATAAACTCTCCCACGTCTTCTTCTTCTTTTTTCACCCTTTTGCTTTTCCCTGAGGCTTAGGCCAATGGAATTCGCATACTTTAGTGCGACTCCTCATGTTGTAGGTAGGAAATATGATATGTGGTGCCATCATTGGTGCCAAAAGAGACCAAAGATCTGCCTTGGGCATGAGCATCCCGTGAAAGGCATCACTAGCTAGTGTCTCTCCTTTCATTTGAGTGTCAATAGTAAATTTTTTTTTCTTCTTCTTGTCCGTCTTATCTCTAACTCTCCTCTCTCTGACTTTCGCTCTGCTTTTTTTTGCAGAGCACATCAGTCGAACCTCGCACCAATGATATTAGCGTCTCTCTACCCTCCAATCCATTTACCAACAGGGCCTATGATACCGCGCAAGCTGCTGACATACTGGGTTTGATACATACAGGTACATGTGGACTAATTGACGGGCATCTCCACCCTCCAATTCCTTTACCAGCAGGGCCGCATGGCTATTGACAGTCGGTAGTATTTAGAAGGCTGGGGTTTTGTTCTTTTCCTTATTAATGGCCACCTTTACACCTCTTATCATGCATGAGAGAGAGAGAGAGAGAGAGAGAGAGAGAGAGAGAGAGAGAGAGAGAGAGAGAGAGATGTAAAATTGAAGCAAAGGCAACGTAATCAAGGGTGACAAAAGTGGAGGGTGGGGTTCACTTGATTTTTGAATTGAGAGATGTGGGAGAGTTCATCTTTTGGTGCATGACAAGAAGAAGAAGAAGGGAAAAAAAAAAAAAACAATGGGGTCACCATCTCAATCCTCCTCCCAAAGGGCTGTTTGGGTCCCCCCCCCCCCCCCCCCCCCCCCTCTTTGAAAAGGGCTCCCACATTTTTGGTTTTGTTTTTGCAAGATCACGCAATGTGATATTGGGGAGAGCATGCACAGTTATTGAGTTTGGCCTGCGCCTATGCATGGTGGGGAACCCTACTAGGAAAAAAAGTCATTCACTATGAAATTAGAGTCAAAACATTATAGAGATGTCTGAGAAATTAATAATTGCAAGATACATAGAATAAATGGCAATATCGGACACGTTCGAAGTTCATCTACTTGTGGCACAGGACATATAGTTCATATGCCACGTAGTACGAGGTTGATTATTGTGACATTTGTCATCTGTTAAGACGACACAAGCTAGCGTTATTCATAGGCTTGACTACTTTACTACATGCAAGGTGAAACGAATTTTACTACTTTGTTCATTGTACTTTCTCTAACTCGGTAAAAAAAACTTGGCAGGATACACGTAAATATGAAATTGACATAGACCATGCAACATATGTAGCCTAAAGAATTTTTCCGCTAGACTTTCTAATATAGTATCGAAATCTAATTTCGCTTGGCTATACTATTTTATTTTTTTTTGTGGAGAAATGACGCCAGGTATGCTTCAGCAATCAAGATGTTACCTGTGTTAAGAAAAATTTCGTTCACTTTGTTTTCATGCAGAAGTTTCTTACTCTCTAATTTAATTACTACAGACGTCTCCCCAAAAAAGTCAATTTTTTTGTCTATATAATACATTTTCTATCTAACAGATTATTTGTGCATCATTATGTTCCTTCTAAAAAAATGAACATTTTTATTAAAACTTAATCACATATCATAAAAGCTAGAGTCAATCATACCTTTCACAACAGTATCATAGTATTTCGATTTCTCATCCTAAAGTTGATTTTCATATGATAAACTCATAAATGGTACGCTAATTGATTGATTTTTAAAATTAAAAAAAAAATCAAATTTGAAGGACACTTCTATGCTTAGAAAATATGTTGAAAATGAAAAAGAAATTCATTAATTAGATTAACAATTACAAAATAAAGAGTAAAAACGGAAAAAAGAACTAAGCTATCTGATATCTTATGTTTCTTTGGAAATAAAAAGAAGGACACAATTTTAGTAAAAAAATGACAAACGAAAAAAGAAAGCTGGCCCGGACACCTTAGTTATAAAAAAAAAAACACCGGAGTTGCTAGAGTTAGGAGTCAGCACTCAACTTGGCGTATAGAAAATTGGCTTAATTCCTTTAAAAAAAAACCCAAATTTTAGGTCGAATTCCAATTCGTCCCAGCATTTTTTTTGTCTAAAAAAATCACGAGCTTTCCCGCGTACAAAAATCACCACTAATTTCTTTAAAATTATTACCATCGAGGCCAATTAGAGGTTCATAATCAAACCCTGCGTTTTCGCCAATACTCTAACATTCGCACGAAACAATAACAACCCCTAGATGATGATTTTGAATAAACCAGTGGTGTGTTTTAGACGTGGAGCAGATTTGATATTAGAGAGAAAGCTTGTGATTTTTAAACAAAAGGAAAAAAGTTCAGAGCAAACTTAGGATTAGATTGAAAGTTGAGATTTTTTTTTTTTAGGGAACTAGGCCATAGAAGATTAGTATAAACAAGTGAATTGGACAATCTTGCTCGGCGCGTGACGATATATGGTGATCGCTCGGGAGCTTCTCCCAGGGTACAATCCCTTGGTGTTTTTAAAGATTGTGTGTTCATTGTGATTGTCAAGTCAAATTCATTAAGAGATTGTGGATAAGAATTTCTTGTGCATGCTAGTGATAGCACCTTTAGAGAGAGAGAGAGAGAGAGAGAGAGTCATGATAGTAGCATTGCCAAGGCAGACAGGAGGAAACACCAAGTGAGTCTGTGTGGCCATTGACTCGCCATTGTGCTTCATCATGAAACCCTAATTGATTACAAGCATATGCATGAGAGAGAGAGAGAGAGAGAGAGAGAGAGAGAGAGAGAGAGAGATTGACTTTTTTGGATGCGCAAGGTTTGACTTTTGTTTTCCCCTTTTGAAGGGTAAAACAGTCTGGAAAGCATCCAAGGCATTTGCCACAGAGAAAAGAGAGAGAGAGTTGCGAGATATTCTAAATTCGTGTTGTGTCGCACTCTTATCTTCTTGTGAGTGAAAGGTCTCCATGTACGCCAAGGCAAGGGAAAGACAAAGACTCGTGGTCTTTTAAAACACAAAGGAAATGCTTTCACGACAGTCTGACAGTACCGTCGGTTATTTCTGATCGTAAATTCACACACCATCACCGCGTGTTTTTGCATAAAGCACTCATTAATTGAAAAATCATTAAGTCATAAATAATGATAGTACTGTCCTAGCAGCTCCCTTTAAAACAATAATTCAATGTCAACATATCGATACGTGAAGATAAAATCATTTCCACATGCGAAACATTTCATTAGGTGCTTACTTTAGTGGACAAACACCGTAGTTCGTTAGTTGTAGTGATTAAGTAAAGTGTGGGCTTTAAGGAAGAGAAGAATCATTCATGAACCTTTATGAGGAATGCGAAGCGTCCAAGAATCTTGGTCGTCCCATTTGGATCGTAGACGAGGAAAATCATGAAAGGGTTTGCATCGATGGTGACACGTTTGCACACCAAATTGGAAAAAATTTGTGGAATTTGTCTGTGAAATTGATCTGTTACATTGTTGTTGTTGCTAAAATAGACCGTTAGCTTTAGCATATATCTTAGTACCCCATCAATTACCAAAACAATTTAGTACAGGATAGCTTGAATATATTCAGCACAAATGCTCTCGTCGAGAATCCGACGCTACTTTTCGGAATTATAGCTAAGAATTGGACTGAAAATTTGGGCATTCGTATCGAACATCATGGTCCATAGATTTGCCCAGCTCAAAAAGTGTGATATATGAATTATCGATGGACGAAGTGTTTGGCGATGTTAGAAACCCTAAAGTATCGGCGCTCGCGAATGGAAGATGGCCTTCAGCTCGAGTCTAACGGCGATAATTTACTTAAAACACTTTAAGGAGCGAATCATTATTCATGGGAAGTAGAGGCACTTATCACATAAGTCGAACTCTTATTAATGGGCTTCACAAATTTGAAACCGAGCCATCGCAGCAGATAAATTAATACATCATATTAATCGTTTCTTATGATTGACACCTAGACACAACGCGTACGATAATCAAAGGCGGATTGTCCTTCAAATTACTAATTATCACACGGGGTTTATATTGAGTAAACAAAGGCGGATTGTCCTTCAAATTACTAATTATCACAACGGATAAGTGCAACAAATATATCTGTCGATAAAGTCATTAATATTAATTTTGTTCATGTAAGTGTCAACTACGTATCAATTTCAGCCCAAAAAAAAAAGGAATGTTGACTAAGGTTGTAAGATCAGTTAATCGTTTCTTATTGTTGACACCTAGAAAGGAATGTCTGCTGCTTAATCGATCAAAATTGAAAATAAATTAGGACTCGACGGATCAAATTTTAAAAAAAAAAATCAAAGAAATCAATCAGACAAGACGTTCTAGAATGCCGTCACCCGATGTTTTTCTCAGCGTCCTCGCTCTTCCGGCCACCCCATCATGCGTGTTTGAGCTCTCACATACATACATGGCGCATCATTGCATGCATACATCATCATCACCATACCATGCATGCGCATCGCATTTGCTCATGCCCATGTCGTGTACTGTTGTTCTCTGCTTCACTTCAATGTGGGGGAAAAAAAACAAGAGTAAATGCGCCTTTTTTTTTTTTTTAATTTCCCAGAGTTGCAATTCCATGTCCCTCCAGAGAACTGTTGCAGTAGAGAGAGAAAGTTAGAGAGAGAGATTTGCAGAAAGACCCAGAAGAGAGAGAGTGGCCATTGGCTCTTCCTTTTGTATTTTTCTCTGCTCTCTCTCTCTATAGTCTGTGGGTTTTGGTTGTTGTCTGTATGGTCCTTTGAACAGTCTCTCTGCCTCTCTACAGAAAGCAGAGAGAAATTCTCGAGATTGGCGTCTCGAGATAAAGACCAGCACAGGGGACCGTCTTCTTCATCCTCATTCTCTCTCCCCGACTGGAACAAGAAAGCTCTCTGTCTGTCGCGGAGGAAGTGCGTGAGAGAGAGAGAGAGAGAGAGAGAGAGAGAGCGAGCGCTCTGGACATTACTCTCATGAAGGAGATAGGAGGCTCTCTTCGGCCGAGAGAGCCTGCCTGACTGACCCAGACATCAGCATTCGCGTTCACAACCTCGGAAGCTCGCCGTGGATTCGCCGGAATCGTCATCTTCTTCCTCTCGAAAACCTTGGAGAAAAGGCAAGGCGAGCGGGACCGTGATGGCGTTGGTGATGCACAAGGAGTGCTCGAGCAAGCAGATGGACGCGAGCAAGTACGTGCGGTACACGCCCGAGCAGGTGGAGGCGCTGGAGAGGGTCTACAACGAGTGCCCCAAGCCCAGCTCGCTGAGGCGGCAACAGCTGATCCGAGAGTGCCCCATCCTCTGCAACATCGAGCCCAAGCAGATCAAAGTCTGGTTCCAGAATCGCAGGTGATAAAACGGAAAATGCTTACACATTGCTGCTGTCCCTCCTTCTCCTTCTCTCTCCGTTTGTCTCGCTCCATTTCGTCATTTGCGAAGCTTCCGATGAATCAGAGCTCGTGTTTTCGTTTCCCTCTTCTCTTTCTTCTCGAAAGGGAAAATGTTTGCGTGAGTTGGGAAGGGTGTTTCCTTCGAAACTATTCTGGGGCTTCATTTTCTTGCCGCGATAAGATAAAAATCTGAAAATTTCTTGGTACTGCTGGAAAGTTTGTCCAGAAAGTGGTGTTTTATCGTCGGGCAATGTTCATTTTTCAGTTGGTTTTCTCTTTTGTCTGGTTCCATATGTAGAAAGGAAGATAAGATCCTAAATATTCTCTTGGTCGCCCTCGCTGCAATTCTTTCTGTACTACATTGATGGTTTCTGTTGGAGCTTTTGGTAAATCCTCGATTATTTGTGCTTTCCTTCACGGCCATAACATTGCTGCTCTGGATCTCTTTTTCCCTTCTTTGGGATGTTTTGCCAATGAAGGAAAGAGACAAAAACCAGATGATTTCTTGCTCTACTGTTGCCTTGTTTAATTACCTAAGTAAAAGACATGTTGCACTGTTGATTGAGATGCTGCTCTTTATCTGGAAGTGGTTGAAATCTTCTCATTAGCAGCTTTCTTTTTTGCGGCACTAGAATGGGATCATTTTGATCTCTTCCAGACTGATTGTGTTCGCTGGGCCATGCACTGTTATGAAAACTCTATTTTGGGTATCTTTTTATCCAAACACACATCTACTGTTGTAGCAGAATTGGCGTTTTCTTGCCTGAACAGTTTAATGATTATGGACAACCAGTGGAGGGAAGTGGTCAGATCATGTTTTGCTTTCTGTTTCCTTAGTGAGCAAGTGAGATTCGTTTGGTCTGATCCGTAAGCTTTTTCAACGTAATCATGTAGCCTTCCAAAGGAATTCTTCTTCATAAATCTTGTTAGGACTTGGATTACCGAGAGACTCGCCGAATGTCTAATGTCGCTTGCTCTGGTGGTTGGTATAAGTGATACATTTAGGTGTATATGTAAATTTGATACTGTGTCTGTTTGGCACCTCACTGATGAATTAACCTTTTTATGTAGATGTCGGGAAAAGCAGAGGAAGGAAGCATTCCGTCTCCAAACTGTTAACAGAAAGCTGTCAGCCATGAACAAGCTGTTAATGGAAGAGAATGATCGCCTCCAGAAACAAGTTTCACAATTGGTTTATGAGAACGGCCACATGCGGCACCAGCTGCATAGTGTAAGGGCTTCCCCTTTTTAACCGCAATGTGTCTAATTTGAGACGCTGTTGAGTCTTCTACATGGATCTTTGGTGCAAATTGCGTGATACGATTCGTTCTTTGGCGATTGCATTTTCTTTGTCTTCTGATGCTATAAAATATGCATAACTTATAAGCATATATTATTTCCTTCTGATTCAACATCCTGAGTAAGTATGTGGGTGAAAAACTCACAGGCTGTAATCTAGTCATCGGAAATATACTGGTGAGTCAGGTTCGTATTAACCCCAAAGCTTTGTTTGTCGATATGATTGGGCCGTGATTCGTCACGTCCCTTGGTTATACTCTGATTTATGATTTTGGGTCTTTGGCTATCTTTGGGGAAGGCTCATTTCATTCATCCTTAGCAGGCATCAACGGTGACCACAGACAATAGCTGCGAGTCTGTGGTCATGAGCGGTCAGCACCAACAGCAGCGTAACCCAACACCTCAGCATCCGGAAAAGGACGCCAGCAGCCCAGCTGGGTAAGTAATTGCTTTACCTAGAAATATATTGTGTTCATGTGAATGTTTCATTTCGCAAATTATGTTGCTGGTCTAACGTACTTTAGTTCAATGTATTGTTCTCTTAGTCTTCTTGCGATTGCTGCGGAGGCCCTCACACAGTTCCTTGCGAAGGCTACTGGAACTGCTGTTGACTGGGTACAGATGATTGGGATGAAGGTATAGTTGGTCGACTCTTTTAGAGACCTTGGTTTCAGAGGCATGCATCATATTCATAATTCACACTGTGATTTGTAGCCTGGTCCGGATTCTATTGGAATCGTTGCTGTTTCCCGCAATTGTAATGGGGTAGCAGCGCGAGTCTGCGGTCTTGTGAGTCTAGAGCCCATGAAGGTATGTATATCCTAAATGGCTTCAATTAAACCTGATTAAGGCAATTGATATTTGTGATGAACCACTCACAGGTCGCCGAAATTCTCAAAGATCGTCCATCTTGGTTTCGCGACTGTCGATGCCTTGAGGTTCTTAATGTGATTCCTACAGTGAATGGTGGGACGATAGAGCTTGTATACATGCAGGTTGGTAGCAGCCTCAGATTTTTGGCTGTAGTGACTAGAAGAATACTTGTTTTTTCTGTTCCTGACTCTTTATATGTTACTTGTTAGACCTATGCACCCACAACTCTGGCAGCAGCGCGTGATTTTTGGGTACTTCGATATACCACTACCCTGGAAGATGGAAGTATTGTGGTAACTAATCCCTTTAATCCTTGTCTTGACCTTATTCTTATTTAGAACTATGTAAACTCATGGTAATTTTATTGCAAACTAATTCTGAATAAGTGCGTTCTTTCACAATGCTACTATAAGTTTTCCTCATTTAGGTCACTGATAAATTGGAATCAGATTGTGGCTAGTTTCCTTTCCCCATTTAATTTTCTCGAGGGGCATAACTGTACATGTGGTATGCTTGTGTTTCTAACGAGACTTGATTTAAAGGTGGTAATACGTGAAATATTCGGCATTGGAAAATCATGTTAGTGTGCTTGTGATTTTTGTTGTCTGAAAATTCTTTCTGCAGATATGTGAGAGGTCATTGACTACAAGTACTGGTGGCCCATCAGGGCCGTCGTCTTCAAATTTTGTGAGAGCTGAAGTTCTTCCAAGTGGTTATCTCATCCGACCTTGTGACGGTGGTGGTGCCATCATTCATATTGTGGATCATGTTGATCTAGATGTGTGTATAATTCATTTCAGCTATTCATATGCTACTTATGGTTCTATTACTTATATTATGTTATTATAATGATTTCTTTCATGTTCAATCCTCTTGTTAGGCTTGGAGTGTCCCTGAAGTTCTCAGACCACTTTATGAATCATCCAAAATTCTTGCACAGAAGATGACTGTTGCTGTAAGAATGGTTCCATGTTTCCTTTCTCGTTGAGTTATGATTTATCTTTGGGTTAATCATTTTAACGTGATTTGCAGGCTTTGCGCCATATTAGACAAATAGCCCAAGAAACTAGTGGGGAGATTCAGTATGGAGGAAGCCGACAACCTGCAGTCTTGAGGACGTTTAGCCAGAAATTGTGCAGGTATTTAATGAGTACTGCTCAATTACGTTATCAGCCTGCCTCCTCTGTTAGGTCTTTTGCTCCTTTGAAGATGCAAAAGCAAGATTCTTCATTAAACTGGTGTCTTACAGCTTAGAAACATGTATTCTAGGGGGTTTAATGATGCTGTGAGTGGATTTGTGGATGATGGATGGTCTGTTCTAAGTAGCGATGGGGTAGAAGATGTCACCATTGCTGTCAACTCATCTCCAAATAAGTTCCTTGGTACGCAATATAACGCATCCATGTTTCCAAATTTTGGAAGAGGGGTGATATGTGCCAAGGCTTCCATGCTTCTTCAGGTGCGTTTACAATAGCATGACAAGAGTCGCGTGTTTGCACTAACGGTGGCTGAAGCCCTATTTCTCCCACCAGCTGTTGCTCTATAGTTTCTTGATTGTGGCTCTGGACTTACTTTCCTGATTAAGCTTGTCTTTGCCTCTCCATTTTTTGCACTTACAGAATGTTCCGCCTGCTGTACTTGTACGCTTTCTGAGGGAGCACCGCTCTGAGTGGGCTGACCATGGAATCGATGCATACTCAGCTGCATCTCTGAAAACTAGTCCTTATGCCATTCCATGTGTGAGGCCTGGTGGCTTCCCTAGTAGCCATGTCATTTTGCCTCTTGCCCACACTGTAGAACAAGAAGAGGTAATAGTTGTCTATGCATACTGATCTTTCTATTGCTTTTGATGAATTCTTCCTTTATTTCCTTATACATCGCCCCTCACAATTTCTCATACACAGTTCTTGGAGGTGGTTCGGCTAGAGGGTCATGCATTCTCACCTGAAGATATACCTTTGGCACATGATATGTATTTACTTCAGGTTTGCATTTTCTAGGCTTTTTACATGGAAGTGCTTGTCATTTGTCTACCTTACATGTTAGGAAGCTCTTTGTCAGTGATGTTGCTTTCTCAAATCATTGATGCAGCTATGCAGTGGGGTAGATGAAAATGCAGTTGGTGCCTGTGCTCAGCTTGTCTATGCTCCTATTGATGAATCTTTCGCAGATGATGCTCCTTTGTTGCCATCTGGCTTTCGTGTCATACAATTGGATCCTAAAACAGTTAAGCATCCTTGATACTGCCTTCTTTCATAATGTCCTACTGTTGGGCATCTTTGGCTGATACTACTACTTGTTTGCTTTTCTTTACCACTTGCCATATGATACAAGCTAGAAAGCAATCTTTACTACACAAACTATTTTATGTCACTGGGTTCAGAGACTCGAAGTATTGTGAAATAGAAAGGCTCTGAAGAATGAATGGCTGCCAATAAGTTTGTTTGAGCAGTTTCCTAAGATTACTTGAAACTCCTAGCATGCTATTTATCTGATCTTTACTTCTCTGTGCTTTTTTTCATTCAGGATTTGCCTGCCCCTACTCGGACTTTGGACCTGGCCTCTACGCTGGAGGTGGGATCTGGTGGTGCTCGTCCTACTTGTGAAGCTGATGCTAGCACCTACAACCTGCGATCCGTCCTGACCATTGCATTCCAATTCGTGTATGAGAACCATTTACAGGACACTGTTGCGATCATGGCCCGTCAATATGTGCGTAGTGTTGTGGGATCTGTCCAGAGGGTTGCCATGGCAATTGCACCTTCCAGGCTAAGTGGCCACCTGGGGCCAAAATCTCTGTCTGGTTCTCCTGAAGCTCTTACACTTGCGCGATGGATCTGCCGAAGCTACAGGTTTGACTTTTAGCAATGTTTGTGTTAAATATTACTGGAATTCCGTGCTCTCTAGTTGCATATACCAGTGAGAGCTGAGTTAGAGAGGAGTGATATTACCCTTACCTGAAAATTAACATGCCACTTTTTCCTGGTGATATGTTCACCTAGCTTAGTTATCCCAGCCCTGGCCAAACAAATAAGCTAAATTATCCAATGTGTCGCAAAATAACTGGGAGCTTGGAAGAGAAGGCATTGGTAGACGTGTTATTGGAGTTAAATAATATGATTAAGATTGGATATCTGTGTAAGACTTTGGTGTGTGGAAGATATATGGTATATCTTTGCATTTGAAACATTTTCCTCTGATTTTCATAGGGTTTATTCAAAAGTAACTGAGCTGTAAATGTGTTGATATCGCACTTCGTGTAGGAAATTATCAGCTTGGGCCATACTTGATGTGTCTGATGATGTTTTTTACATTGTGCCGCTGCTTGAGAATTTGCATTGATGTTTTTACTTTTACAGGCATTAATTTGCGTGAATTCTATCCTTGAACTCTTTTCTCCCCCCAGCTAATAGTCACCGACCGATTTTTTTTGTTGTAGAATTTGTACAGGAGCTGAACTGTTAAGAGTGGACTCCCAAGCCGGTGATGCTGCTTTGAAGCAATTTTGGCACCATTCTGATGCAATTATGTGCTGCTCTGTGAATACAAATGCGGTACACTTCCAATTTTCCCTCTTTAATCATAGACATTCATCAACTTATGCCTGCCTTTCAATTTAAAGCCATATTTGACATCTGATATTTTAAATTCCTTTTAAAAAAGAGAAGATTGCTGGCCTTTTTTTCACTTACCTAAGGAAAATGGATCGCAGGCTTCTCCCGTCTTCACTTTTGCCAACCAAGCTGGACTCGACATGCTCGAAACTACTCTGGTGGCCCTTCAAGATATTATGCTGGAAAAGGTTCTTGATGAAGATGGCAGGAAACTTCTTTCTTCGGAGTTCTCAAAGATCATGCAACAGGTAAAATTAGTTTAACCCTTCATCCTAATTTGAGAAACTCCAAACTAACCATGATCAGGCTGCCGACTCAGAATTCACTTTAATAGTGAAATGCATGAGAAACAGTTAAAGCAGATAGGCAGGTTTCATCTGGAAAATGTGATTTCTCCAAAACCAATCACCTCCCTCACTTGAATAGCCTTGATCATTCTCTTGTTAGAAAACGGAGAAAAGAGTTTAAATCGATCAACGTTTGCAGAGCTGTGATACAAGTCAATGAGTCTGACATTAATTCATTGTTTGCCAGGGTATCGCGTATCTGCCAGCCGGAGTATGCGTTTCTAGCATGGGAAGGCCGGTGGCTTATGAGCAAGCCGTCGCATGGAAAGTTCTCGACGACGACGACTCCCACCACTGCCTTGCCTTCATGTTCATGAATTGGTCTTTTGTGTAGGATAAACAAAGTAGTGACCGGTCTCATTTTGCCGTATATGCACGCGTTAAATTATATAAAGCTTGTTTTTGAGTATTAACTGCTAGAACTTGAAGACCTTACGTTTGAAATGTACTCATGGCACCGTATCACTGCTATTGTTATTATTGATGATGTTGGATTTCACAAGATCGAATGCGAGAAAATTCCTTGTATCACGCGATATGGCAATGGTGCGCCGATACGAAGGTTCATCGCGTATGGAAGTGTCATTCTGTGCCATTATCTGTTTTCTGGAATACTGGCAATGAGGCCAGCTTGACTGGATACATGGATGAGTCATGTACCAAAGTTCACCTCCATTCTCTTTTTGAAGTGCGCTGATCTGTTTCACTGCCGAACCTCTTTGTCTATTTTCTAGGAGAGACTTGTCCACGAGATGGCAAAAAGAAATCGTCGTGGCTCAGCCTTTTGCTCCTCCTTTGCCTGGCATAGAAAATGGGATGATGGCTTTGTTGGGAGTGTGAAGCATCTGTTATGCTGATGGACATGTCTTTTTCTTTTTGTCATTTCCAATGTTTTCATGGCTAACCTGTATTACGGGCGGGAACCTAGGTTATCCAACACAAGCAATCAATCAAAGGAAATAGTGCAATTCTAAAATATTTTCCAAAATAACGATGGCTTGTATCGCTTCTAAGTAAATACAATTCATAATCCACGAAAATGTTAACACACAAGTTACTTTTTATGAAAAGATTCTTCGAATCAATTCTTTTCAACAAAACAAACAAGTTGAAATGGTTTGAAATTTTCCCGCATTTATCAATTTCGCGAATGATGAAGATCACGAATATCGAACCGATTTTCGGATTCCAAAATTTTAGCAGCTCACAGACACTGCCATTTAAATAGAGAACAAATTCAAATTAGAAGGTGAGCTAAACCTAGAGCCAAATCTTAAGCAGATAGTTACTAATTCTGATGTGATTCAAATATTTCCTCTTTTTTTTTTTCCCTTTTAACTTGATTCTTTAAATGTGTTGGATTTGGTCTAGAACTCAAAGTAGATTCTCATTTACTGCTCAAAAGCGGCCACCTACAAGAATACGCTTAGCATCTTTTCTCAGCAAAAAATCTGTGAAGAATGCAATTGCTTTAACTGACAAAAAGATCCTCCTCCACAGTCATAAAGGTAGATCCCTAGCCCTAACCCTAATGTTTGTGTCGTGTAGCTGTATTTCGGACAAAGCACTCTTTTATTGAGATTCTTGTAGTGTCAAAAGGGCGTTTGAGGAGGGATTGCTATCATTCTGTCGCAAGACGATTGACCAAATTGGATATTTCTTTGGGAAAATTTTAATTAAGGGCGTACTCTTATTTTTTTTCAAATAAGTATCTGAAGTGAATCTTATTTCAAATAAGAGTCTAAAGTATTATCATTATTTCAAATAAGGATCTGAAGTGGATATTATTTCAAATAAAGGCATGAAGTAGCAATATCAATTTTTAAAAAAAAAAAGGTCTCTCACCAATTAATTAAGGGCATTTTCATCATTTTTTTAAAAAATTTCTTTATTTATTTATTTCTGTTTTAGTTTTTTAAAAATTAAAAAAAAAAAATCATGCGAGGGGAGGAGCGAGGGGGCTTCCTCCCGCCTATGGACGCCGCCCCACAAGGCTGTCGTCGGGGTCACCGATGCCTCGGCGGGGGCCAGCGACCCTACCCATCGGTGGCGAGGGCCAGTAGGCCCTCGCCTAGATCCGGGGGAGGGCGCCACCCTCCACCAAGGTCAGGGCGAGGGTCGGCAGTCCAAGAGCGACAGCCCTCCGGCCCTCACGCAGATCCGGGTGAGGGTCGCGACTCGCAACCCTCTTCCCGTCGCGGCGAGAGCCAGCACCGGTTGGCGAGGTCGCCGGCCCCCGCTGAGGCTTGGGCGACCCCAACGACACCCTTCTCTACCTCACCGGCGGTGAGGCGACCACCACAGCCCTGTGCTATTTTTTTTTTAAATTTTTTTTATTTTATTTAATTTAACTAAAAACTAAATGAAAATCGTATTTTGACCAAAATATCCCTAATCAGCTGAAATATGAGAGGCCCTTTTTGGAAACACGCATAATCACTTCAGGTCCTTGTTTGAAACAAAAAAGGCACTTTAGACCGTTATTTGAAACAAAGATCACTTCAAGCCCTTATTTGAAGAAGAAAAAAAAAACACTTTGGACCCTTAATTGAAATTTTCCTTTTTTTTTTCTTTTGAACCATCAATCTTGCTTCCCTTCACTTCCACCGTCAAGGTTGTAATGCTCCAAGCCTCCAAAGCTTCCTTGCTCTTATCAGGATTCCATTGAGGAGTAAAGTGATTAATTCCAAGACTAATTTCTCCTACGGGCAATTTGCTACTTTCAAATTGTTATTAAGAAGACAACGGATTGTTCGATAGATATGAGATTTTGGGCGTGAATGATAATCATTTTGTTTATCTATTTTTCTATTCTTCAATTCTCGAAAATAGATTTGGAACAGAAATTCGTTTAGTAAAATAATTTGATTTTTCTATTTTTAGCACAAATTTTTGGCCCAGAAATATGTTTGGAACAATTTTCTACTTTTCTATTTCTGGAAGAGAAACAGAAATAATAATTATTCCCATCGCTCACTTTGTCTATCTCGCGTACGGTCTCCCTCTCTCTCGCGTCCTCGGCCCCCAATCTCCCATCTTTGGCCACCGGTCCTCGTAGCCATCTGAGGCCCAGCGGCTGCAATTCGTAAAAATTTTATGCTATTATCAAATGAATTTCTATGTCGAAAATAGAAATTTATGTTGTTGTCAAATGTATTTCTCTGCTCATAAATTCTTTCAGGGAAATAATAATATAAAAATCTATTTCTGGTCAGAAAAATTTTCCATGAATAAATTGGTTATCATTCGCACTCAAGAAGCATGTTGTGCATGTTCAATAATGTCTATATATATATATATATATTGATCGAAACCTCTTCCTCTACTTTAAATGTTAGAACAATTGGTTTGTCTTGATGGCTCCCTTTTTCTTGGGTAGCCATGTCCTCAATGGAAAAGCAAATGACTGATAAAGGATGAAGTTTCACCAATGGCGGGCACGGGACTTTGATTGTTTCTTTTTCTAGAGCCAAGGTGCGGTTTGTTCCTCGAGATAGGATTGAATAAAATATAATATGAAATTCATGAATTTTGCTTTATCATATACATTATTTTCTTTTCTTTTCAAAATCTGGTTCAAACTTTGGCTTCAACATTCTGATCTTGATCAATTTCTGAGCAGAGAAACGTGTATGACAAAAATACAAAAAAAAAATATTATCCCAAAAAAATTTGTTTGATAACAATATAAAATTTCAGTTGCCGACTGCAAGGCCTTGGCCGGCGATCCACGGAGGTCGACACGAGAGAGAGAGAGAGAGAGAGAGAGAGAGAGAGAGAGAGAGAGAGAGAGAGAGAGAGAGAGAGATTGCATGAGATAGAGGGAGTGAGCAATGAGAATAGTTTTTATTTTAGTTTTTATTCCAAAAATAGAAACGCATATGATTTCTACTTCTCATTTCTATTTCAAATCGATTTATGTGTTAAAAATTTGTTCTAAAAAAATTGAAATTATTTTATCAAATAGATTTCTATTCCAAGCCTGTTCTCGAAAATATAAAAAAAAAAACTAGAATAGTTATTGTTGGTACCTTTGTCTGATCTTTGCCTTTTGTAAGCCACTCGATCAAAAGGGCTTTTCACTGTTTTTTTTCATACCACAAGCTTCCGAACGAAGACTTGCCCTGTCCCTTTCGAAATCTGAAATCCCCACGTTTGACCAAAGAAAAAAACTCTAATCCCCATGTACCTTTTCTCTTTCTTTTTTTTTTTTGTTTCTCAGCAGTGGGGAAAAAAACCGAACCCATTAATGATTAATGTCCATTTTTTATTGGGAAAATTACTCAATAGGTTATAAAATTATTTTACGTAACCTTGTTAATTTAATCCAAAAATTTTGATAATATTTTAGTGTAATATTTTCAGCTAATTTTCGCCGGAAATCTCGAGTTGACGGTCCAGACTTCATCGGCCATTCTGTACGGCACACAACACCGCTACGCCAACTATTTCTAGCGAACGTTGGTAGAAAGGACTTAATTGGAATTTTGTTCTGAGGCTTAGGACTCTATTGACACTGAACTGACGTCTATAGAATGAGTTTAGTTCAGGACCGATTACAAATTTCCTTTCCCATTTTGAGTATTTGGCCATAATGTAACCGAAATCTTTTGGGTAAAGAAAAAAATGGTTTTGGTTAAGCAGACTTGATAAGTCGCTCTGGGGTAAGCCTAAACGCCATAATACCCTCTTTCAATATGGCAAACAACCCCCCCCCCACCCCCTGTTCATTGCCGCTATCCCTATCGTGTCTCGAACATCCCCGCCGCCGAGTCCGCCATTCGCCTGAGTTCACCAATTTTCCACTTTAAACTGGTGCACCTGTAATAAATTTACTGAAAACTAATTCTTTGACCATCAAAAGTCCAAATTGGTACCATTGTCATAAATTTATCATCCGTTAATTTTTATTAAATTGGGTTATAACCATGAAAAGCTCCAAATTAGTGTACATGTGACAAATTGAGGGTAAAAATTTCAAACCGGTACATCCATCAACTGTCGCATATTATCTAGCTCAGTAATTTGACAGTGGAAACCTAACATAGAGTAAATTTGTCAGATGTACCACTGTTTTTAGTGGTCAAAAATAAATTTTGGATAAATTTATCACACGTGTACCAGTTTGAGATCTTTCGTGATATTAACACATATTTCTTATGATACAAATTATTTATCACTTGCATTTTTTAAAAAATTAATTTGCAACTACGACTTTGAGTTGACAACATTTGCAGACCTTATTAGAACATGACTTTTGCATCACTTTAGACTACTTTATGTGACATTATAGAATCATCCATATAAAGACATCAGAAGTGTCAACATGTGTACATGACGCTCAATTTAGTACCAAAGTTATTTTTGGCTCACTTAAGTGCTATTTTTTTTTAAATGATCACTCAATGCTAACTCTAATCTGCTTAATTAGAAATCCTAGGTGGCATTTGTTTATGAGTTACTTGAGCCTAGGCTCGTTGGAGGATCCAGTCTGCAATTAAAAAAGGCTAAAAATTAAGAAATATTTTAAATAAAAAAATTGAAAAAAAATTTATAAAAAAGGGAAGGAAAGGGCTTGGTTTGCAGCGAGGGCTGTGCGAGCCCCCGCCGCCAACCACCATCTTTGGGGCCTCGCTCTGAGAGCTTGTAGGGCATCGCCTACGGTCGGCGGGGATCACCGGCCACTGGCTAGGGCTTGGCGGCGAGGGCTTGGTGGCGAGGGCTGAGTCCTCAGCTTGTAGGGGCCATCCTAAAAATTAATTAATTTATTTTTTAAAATAGCTTATTTTTAAGTTTAGAAATCCACTGGACTAGATTTTTCAAAAAAATTACCACATCAACTAATTTTTTTAATAAAATTTGCTAGGTAATATTAAAAATTTAATAATAAATGCAATGTAATCAATTTGGTCGGAACTTCTTCGATTTGGCACTTAAGGGCGCGCATGAAAACACTTATGGTAGGGAAGTCAATTTCTGGCGATAAGTTGATTTTTCAACTTCTCCTGAAAAGCAGAAGTTGATTTTTTTACTTCTCGACTAGATTGACTTCTAATAAGAGAAATTCGTTTGGTAACGATTAAAAAAGACAATGTTCGAAACATTATTTAAAAAATGTTCGATGGCGGCAGTGGCGGCGACTAGCGGCGATGGTTGGCGGCCGCGAGAATGGCTTCTAAAGCCGGAGAAGTAAAAAAATTTTACTTCTCGAAGTTGGCCAAAAATCTTGCCAAAAGTAGAAAATCCTACAACAAGTCAATTTTTTTACCAAACGTATTTCTGCTTCAAATAAAATTTTACCAAACGAATTTCCCTACCAGAAGTCAATCTGGCAGGGAAATGAAAAAGCAGAAGTGTTTTCATGCGCACCCTTAAGTGATTTTTTTTTTTTTTTGCACTTAAGTGAATCGGCGAAAAAATTTTGATACTAAAATGAGCGTCATACATAAGTATTGATTGATACTCTTTTGCCAAGAATGACCTTTTTGCCTAACTTCCCGGCATGGTGTTCAACGAAAGAAAAGGATCATCGACCAAAATCACGTATGCGAAAAGCTTTAACAAAAAAAGAAAAATTTCAGTATTATGAAAAATCGTGAAAAGAGAGAGAGAGAGAGAGAGAGAGTAAATCGTATCAACTTTTGTTTTTTTTTTTGGATCGAAAAATCGTATCTACATTGAAGATGACAAAAATTGCCTCCACCGATTAAGACACGCTTATGTCACACTCGCCTTTGATTTGATTTATGATTGGAAAAAAACACGTCTTGACTACGAATTTAAATAGAATGACTTGTGCTATATTTGCATAGTCAGCCACGGTTTCACGTAAATAGTAACGACTTACGACCGATCATTTCGTGACAAGCATGAGATTCTTATGATAATTTTCAGAGAGGGCTATTTAATTACCCCTTCTTGCTGCTTCTCCTCGCCCGCCCCTTGACCAATACAAAAAAAAAAGGGGCTATTTAATTACGATCAAGACATTAAGAGTGCGAATTATAACACTCTTTTTCTCGGATTCTATTTCTGGCCAGCAATAGATTTTTCCATTTCTATTCCCCGGACGAACTTATGAGCAGAGACGCGATTTTAATAACGGCACAAAATTTCTGTTTCCCCGAAACATAAGTTCTTTCGGTAACAATGTAGAATTTTTACGGTTGCCGACCGCTGGGCCTCGGCTGGCGGACGGACAAGGACGGGGCGAACGAAAGCCGGAGATCGGCGACATGGATGGGAGAGAGGCGACCAACAACGACGACGACCAGTGGCCGGTAGCCATAAATAGATGGCCGGGGATCGATGTCGGGAGAGCGGCGGTCGGTAGACAGCGACCGGTGGCAGGGTCGCGAGAGAAAGGGAGTGATCAACAAAAACAATTTTTGTTTATGTTTCTGTTCTAGAAATAAAAAAATATATATATATAAAATCGCATTATCAAATAAATTTCCGTTTCAAATCTATTTTTCAAAAATAGAAAAATTGGGAAATAAAACTGCTGTAACGCCCGTCCTAGCAACTGCCCGTCCAAGGTTGATGCATGATGGAACAGTGATGTGTCCCACGTTTCAAGCGAACATGCATGGATGATGATGATGATGATGATGATGATGTCCCAGTCTTTCTCATGTGAGACCCTTTAAGAAATTCAGCTAGACTTAGGGGATCCAGAGAGGATTTTCAGCCTTTTCAGAATTTTATTTTATTTTCCTTTTTTTTATCTCATGTTTTTTTTTTTTGGCCTTTTTCTCTGAAAATTCCTGGCCCTCGTCCTCCATCTTAATGGGATGAATGCGAAAGGCACTGTGGTTCTCGAGCCTCGTGCACACACGGTCCTCTTTCTTCTTGGCTTCCCGCATGCGATAAGAATCATCAATACAATCAATTCATATTCATCAGCTAAGCCCTCTCTTCGACTTTTGAAAATATGTGCATAGTAAAAATATGTGATTTTCTTGATTAATTAACATGTGTATATGTACAACGTTATTGTTTTGTTTATGAGGAAGTATGCTTTCACTGTGGTGAATTTAAGCGCCAAATTGCTACACCTTATGGCTAATTTACCCTCCGTCAATTTTCGTTAAGTTAGGTTAATTCAACGAAAAATCTCGAATAGATACGTACGTGACAAATATAGGGTAAAAACCTTCAATTTGGTACACCTGTCTCAGCTGAATATGTTATTTAACTCAGTAATTTGACGGTAAAGTTTAATGAAAAATAAATTTGCAAATTCAAATATCTCATTTTCAGCCAAAAAGGAAATGCAGTCTCCTTTCCTTTTTCTCTCTCTCTATATCTTTTGGTGCAGGGCAAAATTAAAAGAACTGTTCCACGCATGGACAGCCATTGCTTTCTGCTTTAGTCGACTGATCACATCAACATCTCTCTCTCTCTCTCAAATATTGAAAACTTTATTCAGTTGAAAATGGAGGGAAAAGAGACAACTTTTTCGCGAACCCTTTTCAAGAACGAGATAATTAACTCGGTTCTTGGTTTTTGCAGGCCTGCAGCAACAAAGTGTGTGTAAATGTAGCAGTAATGACTAATGAAAGCTTCTTATTAATTAAACATGAAAAAAAGGTTTCTTTCTTCTTCTTCTTCTTCTTTTGTTTTTTATTTTTCTTCGTGTGGTTGGAACGTAAGAGATCTTTGGTTTTTACAGGTCATAAGATTTAGCAGTGTGGGTGACTTTATAGAATAGGGTAGACCCATCATGGGTCTGAGCCTATGCCTTTGTGTCTAGCTTTGGGGGTTTTTTAAAGACGAAGGATGTTGTTTGTTTGACTGAGGTTTTTGCATGGAGGCATCTTATTATTATTATTATTTTTTTTTTTGTCAAATATCCAAAAAAACCTCTAACTTAGTTATGTCAATTATATCCAAAAAAATTTATCTCATAAAAATCCTAATTTTTGCTTTTGTCCCAATTTTACCGGTCTAATATCCGGAAAAATTCTCAATTTTAGCTTATGTCCCAAGTATATCCAAAACTTTTTTTTTATCTCCTATAAAATCATCAATTTTTACTTTTATTCAAATTCTACCACCTTCAGCTTTTTATTCATAATCATTGTTAGTTAATCTCACGTGATTCAAATTTTATTACAGAATTTATCAATGAATTTTCGAAATTTAGATTTTAAAAAGTTCGTCAGAATATCTACATGTCTAATTTTTTGGGCTGTTGAGTGCCGAAGAGAATATGAAATGCGCTGTCTTAACTGACTATATATCTCTCGGCAATATGTAGGGAAAGCAAAAGACAGAAGAGAAGTTTAGAATTTTTCATGTCAGCTTTGCTGAGGTGTAATACGTTAATGATGTGAAAATGCCATGTAAGATTAACTAATGATGATTATAGAAGGAATGTTAATGGTGGTAAAATTGGGACAAAAATAAAAGTTGAAGGTTTTTTATGAGACAAAAAAAAATTAATATAATATGGGACATATGCTAAAGTTGGGGTTTTTTTATATACTAGGCTGGTAAAATTGGGACAAAAGTAAAAATTTTAAATAAAATTGGGACAAAAGTAAAAGTTTGAGGTTTTTTATGAGATAATTTTTTTTAATATAATTGTCACAAATGTTAAAGTTGGAGGTTTTTTTTTTTTTTTTTTTTTTTTTTTCAGTATTGAGCCCTTATTCTTGCATGGGAGATTGAGGGTTTCTAGGGTTTGAGGGAGTCTTGCTTCTTCTTCTTTTCAATAACGTCCCTAATTCATGGGGATTTTTTTTTTTTTTTTTTTTTTTTTTTGCAGATAGGCATTGATGATGAAGATGGGATTTGGTCATTTTAGATGAATTATGTTTATTGTGATCAAGGTTTTGCAGGGTGGATTTTGGGAAAACTCAGAGCGATGACTTGAAGTTGGGTGTTAGACTCGGTTTAGGTCATGGGATATTGTGTAGCAGTTGAACTCCTCAAGAAGTTTAACGGCAGATCTATATAGATAGAGACATCTAGATATCTTGTAATTTTCAGTAGTGGACTCGACCATTTTCACATTTACCATCATGTAATAGCCCAATTACTCAAATTGAGTGGGAAAATCAATCTAATAGCCCAAGTTTTTGAACGCCACTATAAGACTATGGTTATATGATTTACCTTACCCTGCTCAAGTTTCAGACTCTGCTATTTTGTAGTTGCAAACCCAGAGCTCTTCTTAAGCAGAACAAGGCAGAGAGACGTAGTTATGTCCTTTTGGAAGAGCCACTCTATTCGCAAACTGGAAAGCATGGTTCGATTCTTTTTTTTTCCTCTTTTGATCACAGTTCGATCAGAACTTCTTGAATTATCCCGATCTGGAGGACGAATTCTTTGATTTCTTCAATTCAGACAGAATCGGTGTAGCTCCCCTATGTGTTCTTATGTTACTTGATTTGAAAGAAATAGGCTATTTCATTCGTACGAAACCGAATCGGGTTCGGATATTGGCATATCGCAACTATGGAGAATTGGGGTTGATTAGAGAAAGGGGCGATCTTTGAACGATGTACCTTTGACAGGCCCCATCTCTGATACATGATCTCAGGATGGGACTAGGTACTGATCACGTTGGAGCGTTCGCAAATTGCAATGAAAACGCGATCGACCACGAAGTTTAGAGGAGGTGATCAACTCATTTGAGTTGAAGTTACGAGCGATTACTTCTTAAAGTTGTGGTCCGCGCCGGCCCCCTCATTTTTGCTTCGTCTCAGCTTCCCTACCGCAGTTTTTGTCATCTCCAAATGGCCTTCTTCGTCTCCATGCATCTCATAGTCATAGATACATCACACCGATGAAACTAATTAATCGCTTTTTGGCTCAACTTCTATATTGTTGCATACCGAAGCACGTTAGCAAAAAATAGGTACGGCCTGTCCGAATGAGCAGGCTGTTTCGATGTTTCTGACGAATCACACTCGCAGTGTATTGTGGCTCTCATAATACAAAAATTTGAATTGGTACTTTACAGAAAGTATTTGACAGGGTAGATTAGGAAATGCTTGTGAAAGACGTATCCAGCAGACTCGCTAGAACAAAAAGACCCTTGCCAAAAAGGAGAGTGCTTAACATGAGAAAAAGGCTTCACAGGAAATTATCATTCCTAGGGGAAATAATCAGGATCGTTATTGATGTTATTCTTTGACAACATAATCATGTCCGGCAAAGAATAATGTACAAACTATGACAGGCGATATACCGGGGCTGTCAGTGGCTCAGCTTACGCTTCTTCGCCATTCTCCTCTTCGCTTCTCGTCGCTCCTCCTCCTCGATTAGTCTTTGTTGCTCCTCGTCTTCCTCCTTCGCAATTCTAGCGCTGTACACCCCCACCAGGCAAAACAAGTCATTATGCTCAGCACTCGGTAGTTCTATATTCAAAGCACAAACACACTGCACATGGAATCTAGAAAAACCAACACAATCAATTTGACTACTTGGAGATGTTTTGTGTGAATTATAACCGGCACTATATTCAAATTCAAAGTGCAAGCTGGGCTTATTTTAGAAAGACCATCAACATGACTATTTTGAGCTGCGATTTTTTTCAAAGGGTGAGAGACTTCAACAACTTTACGAAACCAAACCTTACTCGTGCAAGCACTAAGCATGTAAACTGTATGACAGTTCATATCTCATGCATGAAAGTTAAGGTGCACCTTTCCCTACATTCCACAGCCAGTTTCATGCTTTATCCTATTTGCAGTAGCAAACATACTGCAAATGACACGATTTATGAGGGCCGCTCCACAACATTACGAAATGGATTTGATGGCAGAACCGAGATATAAAGACACCATAAGATCCCAAGGAAATCACTCATAACGTGACTAGTGTGGTGGCAGCAGCTGTGAACACAGTAGGCTCGCTGGTTTAAGAATGACATAATGCACAGTGCCGGTGAACACTCAAAAAGCAGGAGACGAGAAATAATCACAAAAAATAGCGAAGAAGTTCCAGCATAACAATCCTTGTTCGACCACCATGGTAACTAAATGGTACATGAAACAAACCTTCTCTTCTCCTCCTTCATAATTTCATCGAAATTTGCTTCCATGTCGCTGACGTCGTCATCATCATAACTGTCAGGATTATATCTGCGAGAAAATTATGATTGAATATTAATCTAAAAGCACGTGCATCAAGCATCTAACCAACTTGTCATCAAGCATACATATAAGATCAACTATACACATGAAGTATCATAGACATTTCGAATTTTCCCTCAATAAACATCAGATAAACTTACAAAAAGGCTTGTGCTAAGAGAAGACACCATGGACCGTGTCAGTATTATAAATCTAATAGGTGAAGAAACCTAAGAAAGCGTTCACATCGAATCCAGTCCACCCACTAGTTCTCAACAAATAGCAAATGGAGTACTGCTGATGGTGATGTGTCCACCATGGTCCGGATAACAACAATACCACAACAAATAGCCTGGAGGGAACCAAACAAAAGGAGCGGCTGTAGCATGTGGTCAGACAAGCTTTTTGGAGCAAATGAGACATGGCATAAGTCCAGTCCCGACCTCGCCCACAAATATTTTCGCGAGATAAGCTAAGACCTTTTTGCTTATCCTCACTAAGATCAACTGCAACTAGATGCGCTCCCCCCCCCCCCCCCCCCCCTCCCTTTTTTTTCTTCCTCCCCCTCCCCTTAAAAAAAAAAAAAAACCACCCACCCATGCACGGGCGCATTCACAAGCCTAAGAGAGGTTTCTGTTTTAAGCATCTTAAAATTGCCTTTCCATTGCTAAAATGGAAAATAACATTTTCCAGTCTAGTCGCCTCCTCGAAGTGGCTATCAATCCACCTATTAAAGCATCTACAGAATACCAAGCCCAACAAGGTCCAGGATAGCATATTATCAAAACTCATGGTATGTGAAGGAGAATTGGCAGAATATCTATCTTGATTAAAGCAGGAAGTACGCCAGATTGGGCATCTGCTCCTGTTTTGTGTGTACTTGAAGAGAATATTTTCTACCATCTTGCGTAAATACAATATTGTATTAGTTGGATAGTAGATTTGTCATCTGCTGTTTTGGTTGAACATAACCAGCAGTCTCAATTTTCAGCTTGTATTTTCCTAAGAAATACAACGGGAACGGTTAGATTTGTGTGAAGAGAGGCAGGCAGCACAGGAAAATGGAGATCATCTAGAAGCAGGGAACAAGGCAGAAAAAATCTGTCCCTGAAGATATGGGGATGGATCCTCAAGAACATATGTGGCAGCAACTGGATGGACCATGAGCAATTGTTGTATATCTAGAAAAATTGATGTATTCTATTAAAGATAGTCCTTCACGTAAATTGCTTTGAATGGGTAAATCAATCATTTGTCCTTGACGATCTGACATTAATCCTCTCATACCTACTAATTGGTGTACTGGAGATGCATTTCCTCTAGCTCCCAAAAAAGACATTACATGGAATGGATTAAAGGGGTCTGTCATCCCAAAATTAGGATTCATTTCTTGTCGCAAATATTCACTTGCAGCATACCATACCTCAATGGATTGGCATAGTTTTTCTACTGCATGTACATTCCCATAATGAATGTGTTTTTCCAAAATCAAACAGTGTTGTTGGACAGAGGAAATCACTGGAACATATCAACCGTTGCGTATCCAGTTATTTTGATTACCATAACATAGCTTGTATACGTGCACATCCTTATGCTCTAAGGAAGAATCTGTCATTTGCGGATCAATATTGGCCCCATATCCTTGGATTCTGAAAAGATCTTGGGAGAGACCGATTTCGTTGGTTCATGGACAAGCAGTTAAAAGCAGGGCCACTTATGCCATCATGCCATTTTTTTTTTTTATTGCAGAGAATAGTCAAAATAATTAAAATATAGCAACAACAACCACACCTTTTCCAACTAAGTGAAGTCTGCTTAAAGAAAATCATTTCACAGTGTTACTCTATCCTACCACATTTTCCAAGTCTAAGAACTCAACATCATCCGTTCTGCTTTATTATTAAGGATTCCAAATAGCTGTAATTCAAACTCACTGCTGTGGGTCCACGAGGGGAGAATTTATACTATTATGATGTGAACTTGATCTCGATTCTGATTGGAACCTACCTAGGGTATCAGCTGTTCAAATGTCCGCTTTTTTTTTTTCACATAAGTAGTCAAGAACACACGGGCTGACCACATACAAGCTGAGTAATTGAACAGGGATCAATGGCTTCCATACCCTCTAAAATGATTAAGACTAGGATTTTTGAGTTGAAGAGTGGCACTCCTCCTATGAAAGCTATCTAAAGAATCCTACCATTACCAGAAGCATTCTGCTAGCAATCGTGTAACTTCAGTAACCTACGAACAAAATTTCGACAATATTATTTTCAACCACAGCTGCTCCTACCACATCTAAACAAATACACCATCATTGCCAACAAATGGTTAGGAGTAACTAAGCTGTGGCAGGTGAGCATAAGCAGTTGGGTAAAAATAATTGCAATAATTACAATGGACGCTTGATCAAGATGCTGACCCCAGTCTATATGGTGCCACCCTTCAACTTCGCCATTGTCACAAACATTACAAGACGATTACCAGAAATAATTTCCTTCTTATGACATTCACTGTCTAAAATGTCATGATCAAGATTCAAGATTCAGAAAATTCCTACTTCACATGATAACAATCATGACTCAGCTATTATCAGCACCAAATTCTTTTCTTGAGCTCAGAGTACTCCATACACTCGTATAGTGCTGTTAACTTACATTCATTCTCTTTCATCAAAAGAAATTGTTCATCAATTCTCATTTGGCAAGATAGGGGTTAACAATTGTATGCTTGCAACTGCAAATATTTTGTGTCTACAAAGGTAGAACCGAGCTGGCAAAGGTATGTGCAGCCCAGGGAAGAGATTTTGTCCTTTCCTAATGGGCCACTACAAACATTTAATTTAAGAAACTTTGCCATCAAGTTCCTGAATTAATGCATAAAAATATCATCTAGCCAGAAGGAATCTTTACTTAATTGAGTCAAAGTACTTTGTTGAAGCTAACTCAAAATCACAAGCAAAGACTGAATCGGTTGTTTATAACTAAGCATCTCATCAACAGAGGTCTTGTGCAAGGAGTTATCCTACTACTCCCAAAAGTGCATACAGAACAGAAACAGAATGATCGAGTGAAACAACCATAGAAGAAGCATAATAAGGCAATATACATAAAACACTTGCCTGAAAAGCTTCCTGATCATATTACTAACCATGCCACGATCATCTCTTTTTATAGGCTTCTTCTTGGGTTTCTGATCCTGGGATTTAACGGCAGATGAAATTTGCTTTGGAGGCTTGCTCATCTGTTTATAGGAAATGAGATCAGATAATCATCCAACCAAAGTGACTATAACAGATGTCCATCTCATGTGAGATCACACGAGTAAGAATACATCCCAAAAAAAGAGCACACTGAGATGGACTTAAACCTGAGGCTTTATTGAAGCGACTGGCTGTTTAGGTGCAATTTTGTACTTATTGGGATTCCCTACATCCTTTCTCTGTTGCACATTGTGCTTCAAAGCAGGCAACGGGATTTTCGCAGCTACCGGTTTGGACATCACCCGAGTGGAAATCTTAGCAACTTGTGAACTCTTCCCTGTGACGGCAAGAGGTTTCTTTTGTTGCAACCCATTTGTCACTGCAGGCCGTCCAGGACCATTTCTGTTGTTAATATGAAGCTGCCTTTTGTCAGCTGCCAGCATCGAATTAGATTTGGTAGTAGATGAGAGCTTAGTTGCGCCTGCTCTAGAGTTTGTCTGACCATTCATTGACGATGGTCTCCTATCATCTCGAACATTTTGAGGGATTCTACCATTGCTACCAGATGCCTGTTTGCTTGGCAATGGCATTTTAGCTGGCCGTGCCTCTTCAAAACCACAAAAGAGCCATATAAGCTTATCAATGAAAGATATAGGCAAAACATGAGAGATTTCATCTAGAATGTAGTAACACACCAGAGGTGTGTGCAGCGGTATTTCGTGAAGGGGGCTGCTTTGCAGGAGCAGGAAGTTCAGCATCATCAGAAAACAAAAAAGAATAGTCTCTTGTATCCTTCAGCTTTTGAACCTTGTGATTAACCTTTAAAAATCAGCAAAAGAATTTATTAATAAAAAGTGGCAACTGAATTTAAAAGTTCGTAAGAGCATCTCTGGAGACAATTTACCACATTGATTCCTTTAGGTATCTTGTCACAAACTACAGGCCTCGATGCCGTAGATGTTGAGGAAGAACTCTTCTGATTCTGAAATGCATAAAGGTCTCAGCAAAGAGCTGATAGCATGAAAGGTATGATACGAGTATTCACAACTAAGGTATGATACGAGTAAGAAATGTGTTGAAATTTCAACACCATGATGCCAGACTAAGTGTGCTGTGTTAAACTCAGATCACGGAAAACAGGTGGCCCTAGTGGATGTGAAGAACTGGCTGTTTGGGTTTATATTTACACGTTTCCTTCTTGTTTGTCATAATCAGCGAATCAAGTAACACACACAATATCAGCCAAAGGTTGTAGTTTATTCGTTGCTAATTGTGCAATTCACAAGTTGCTAGGGCAATTAGGGCCTCATCAATACCATGCTGCCAAGACTTAAGGGAACAATGGTGGAGGAACTGATGCCACTTAGAACCATTAGGTATGATTCTCCAGTATGAAGTATCGTGTAATCTCCACATACAATAAGAACGACAAATTATAGCACGGACCTTGTATTGAGACTGTAGAACTCGAGTAGCCAAATGTTGATTCTCCAAAAGTGACTTGCTTTCTTGAAGCACTCTCTGTGCAATGACTGGCTTAGAAGGGCCAAAGAAGGACCCATAACTGTTGAAATCAGTGAACAAACCATAAGGGATGATTCATAAAATACTAGTGCAGCACATGCATATGAAAAACATTCCAACAAACCAATTTCTGATACAAGGGACTTCGAAAAACACTAGACCCACGCCACTATCATGGAGATTGAAATTTTCAGCCGGAATGAAGTGACAGATTTGAAACACACGATTGACATTTATTGGCTAAGATGTGACCAGATGATACAAAACCTAAACAATTTCCTCATAGATAAACGAATTCGAAAAACATATTCAACTGAATACTGCAACGAGTTAAGGGCAAATTTACTTGTCATAGGGAAGCTTCTTTTTGTCCTGGGAAGCAGAAGGACCTTCCTTCTTCATCGTCTCCTTCCTAAGCCTTTCTTTCCTCCTTTGCCTATACTCGAGGAACTCCAACTCCTCCTTGGAGGGTTTTGGGTCTTCTTCCTCCTCCTCTTCATATTCATCCTCCTGTTCTCCTCCATCCTCCTCGTAGTCATCATAATCTTCGTACTCCTGCACCAACCAGCCGGCCCCCGTCAACACAGCGAATGTAGGCATTCGCATAACCACCCAAAAAAAAAAAGGAGAAACTGGATCGAATACGAAAGACAGAAAATCCGGCATTCCAGCGAGGAGACTGTGAACAGCAGTGTGGAACTCACCTGTCTCTCGTATCCCCTCATCGCTCAGCGAATCCAAGAAAGCTGAAGCCGCGAAACCGATCGAAGTGATTTGCCGAAATACCAGATCGAGGAGGGCTCCAAAATCGGTCGTTGGCCGGCGATTTGCGAATTGGGAACGCACGTCGGGGGATCGTCGGACGCGGGGTTCTCCGGAGATCCGAAGAAGAAGAAGAAGAAGAAAGAGGCGACGGTAGCGATCGAACGGAGCTGATGCGAAATCGAAACCCTACACTGTTGGGGAAACGAAGGAAGAGGATGACGACCACCTCACGCGCCTGGCGTTTATGAAAGACGATAGGAGGAGCCGAAAACGCCACAGGCCGAAATAGTCCCGAATCGAACATTGGTGGAACTGTGGGCCAGCCCTTGCTTAAAATTACGACCACTGCCACTGAGTTTTTGTTCGGCATACGGTTTCGGATCGAACATTTCCGGACTGCGTCGTAACGAAGGAAAAGAAGGAAGCCGACTTGTCCATCCGACTGACTGAAAGATTCGATGCACAATCACATCTGATTAAGATTTGACACGTCATCGTAACGAGATAAAATGCAAAAGAAAAATAAAAAATCGCGAAATTTTATCTTAATCCACTCTTAAACTCGGCTACGTCCGACGATTCTATTATAATAAGCACAATGTATCTCTCGTTACACCCTTTAATTATAAGAAAAAAATATATATAGTCCAAACTATTAACGAAAAAGTATGGACTTAAATCATAAAATTTCTCTAGTGTTCAGGGGGCGCTGCCCACTTGAGACCCTCGCTTGGCAACCTCCGCCGACGAAAGATAGAAGCTCTAAATAATGTCAAAAATCCGACCCGAGTGCATCCGGAGAATTAACTATTGAAACAAATAGAGGGCGATGATCGTGAAGCAAGCACGCTGCTACCTTTGCTTTTTGATTTCAGCTGTGACCCTTCCCGAAAAAAGGCACAACGCTTATGTTTTAAATGAAGAGGAGGAGGAGGATAAGACATGGAGTGATGAGTTCGAAATCGAATCCGCCAAAGCCTTTGAGGTTCAATCTTGGCATTAAAAATTATAAAGTAGGAAAAAAAAAAGATTGATTTGATGGACGAATCTACTTTTGTTATGAGATCACGTTAGAACAGAGATGACAAGGTAAAGTTCTATGATTATTTAGTGTCGTTTATGATTGTAAAAACTTGTTGCACACTTTGTAACACATGCGCCCAATAATCGCCACAAGTTAGTGCTCTTCAGTGCACTATAAGGGTGATCGATTTTTTGGGCGGTTTAATTCCCTATTTGCCTAGAACCAGACAGGATGGATCAGCCCGGTTCCTGAACAATCCAGTGAAACCGAATGCATGTGCTTGAAGCACGTATTCACGTACTTTTCATATTCTGTTGCAATTAAAGTGGATGTATCTTTTTGCATCACAAAAACGTTGTAAATTAAGACAATGTTGGATGCCACTTTCTCGGGAAAATTATCAAAAAAGTCTTAAACCTATTGCAATTATGACAATTCGGTCATAATTTTTTTTTATCAACTCAATTCTAAAATTTTTATAATTGTGCCAATTTAGTCCAATCGATTGACGCTGACATGGACATCATCCTACTACATAATATTTTAATAATTTATTTTTTCATTTATTTTCTTCCCTCCTCTTCTTCTTCTTCTTCTTCCTCCGGTCAATGACTGACTAGAGACAACACCGGTGTGCAGACGAAGCGCGCGACAAGCCTCGCCAGATCTGCTTCAAATCCTTTCGATTCAGAACGTGCTTGACGATTGAGGAAGATGACAACAAAATTGAAGACGTCAGGAAGGCCTGGCCAGTTACTAGAGAATCAAGCGCGGCTAGAGAAGGACGAACCACAGACAACCGAAAGAGCGATTGGCGAGGCTCACCGCAAGCTTTGCCTGCTCGTTGGCATCGCATCACTGACCATAGGAAGAAGAGGGAAGAGAGAAAAAAAAAATCAAAAAATAAAATAAAAATACTCAAAAAAATAAGTGGGAATTTTCGGGCTGTTTGGTTTCATCCGATCCGAGCAATTCCCGATCTAGTTGGTTCTTTTTGCTCACCCATAGTACTATACTCGTTCATCATGCATTGCATTACATTGCATGGGATTGGAGAAATTATCCAATAAGTCCTATCTTATTTTTCGGATGGCAATTCAGTTCTAAAATTTTCAATTTTTTCAATTCAATCTCAATCATTTGCCCGGAATTTCAATATAGTCCGCTCTAACTAGTTTTCACTAGAGATCGCTAATGTGACGATGTGCCATATTGGAAGATTGGCCATGATTAAACCGTCATGTCAACGACTTTTTGACGAAAAGTGATTGAAATGACTGCATTGGTGTTTCGCGGAAAGGTTAATGACTAAATTCACAGAAAAATTAGATGAAACTTGAACTTTACTTTAAAAACATAAAAGGGTATTTTTGTGTAAAGTGTACTAAATCACACAGACATCTATAATAAAAAAAAATAGTTCTACCAAAGAGAAAAATCTATAAAAATTTGATGAAAGGAAGGTTTCACGAGTCGTAACGTATAGTAAGGAGAGTAGTAGGAGCTGGCGTTGGTGCATATAGGCTTTTTGATAATTTCACTTAATCCCCACTTTCAAATTTTATTTCCTTTACTTAATTTGAATTGTATTTCCATTTTTAATCACTTTTTTTTATTCTTTTATTTTTTTTTAGATACATTGAACTTTTCTTTAATGCACTTATTTTATAATTTTCTATGCCGATAGTAAGCTCTAATATTATCATCACTTTGTTTTTTACTTTGTTCTGAGTTTTACTTTTACTCTTCAACGCCCTAGAATGTTATCCATGACATAATTCCGCATGCAATCCAGCCAATGAGTAAAATTTGTATGTGTCGAGACTTTAATGAAATGACAAAACTCCACTACGTTGTCGGTTGTCCAAGCAAAATTTGATGCACAATAGAAACAAGAGTTAGATTGACTTCACGCTGGGGAGCCCATTTCCCTTTTGTATGTGTCAAGGGGTGCTGACTGGGAACGATCCACCCTGTGACACGTGGCATCGCCGGGAGAAAACTTATTGGGTTGCGATATTATTTGCTTTATTTCGCGAAGAATGAATTATTTAAAAATATTTTTCTAAAATTGATCGCTTACATCGATTGAAATATTAATATTAAATAAGAAACATTTCATTGATAACTACTTTATGTCTAAAAATATTCGTAGATGATGAAAATATTTTTAGTTCATTCATTTTCTTAAGTGATACAAGAAATCATTTTTCGGAATATTTTTCAACACATCCGTTTTTCGCGATACAAATGAAATCTAAGTGTTCATGATAAATGACAATCAATTCATGCACTGCAGTAGGTAGGAAGAACGATATCTTGGCCAAATCAAATCTCATGTCCGTTTATTTTGCGAAAATAAATAACTTATAATTTTTTTTTTAAAAAATGGTCACTTGTATCATAATCCTACATTCCCCTTCCTGCTTCTTTTAATAGAGTTAATACTACGAAAAACTTCAAATTATTTTTTGGCCACGATAAATCCCAAACTATTTTCAATCATAAAAAACTTGGGAAAATTATCAGAAAAGTCATAAACCTTTCACACTTTTGCCGATTCAATCCTAAACCTTTTAAGTTTGCCGATTTAGTCCTAAACCTTTTCACTTTGTGCCGATTCAGTCCTATTTGTCGGAAATCGCTGACATGGACACCGGCCGTCCTACGTGACGTCGCCGGCGATAATATTTAATAATTTTTTGAAAGTTGTATTTAAAAAAAATCATTTTTTTAAATTTTTTTGATTTGCTGGCCTTAAGGCCGGCGACCCTCGCTTGATTAGGGCCGACAAGCGTCGCCGGTCCCTAGACAAGGGGCGGCGGGGGTCGCCGACCCCTGGGCGAGAGTCGGCAGGGGCCGACGACCCCCGCGAGTCCCTGTGCGAGGGCCGCGACTCCCTCGCGACCGAAGGCGAGGGGTCGTGACCCTCTCCGTCGTAGGCCATGACAAGGGCGTCGCAACCCTCGCTCGCCCTCGCCGTGGCCAAATCCGAGCCGATAGGGGTCGCCATGGCCAGATCTGGCCACGATGAGGGCGAGTGAGGGCTGCGACGCCCTCCTCGTGGCCCGCGACGGCAAGGGTCGCGGCCCCTCTCCTTCGGCAGCGAGGGAGTCACGGCCCTTGCCCATGGACTCACAAGGGTCGCCGACAGGCCCTAATCTAGCGAGGGTCGCCGGCCTTCAGGCCAGCAAATAATTTTTTTTTTAAATAAAAATTTCAAAAAATTATTAAATATTGTCGCCGGCGATGCCACGTAAGACAACCGGCGTCCATGTCAGGGATTTCTGGCAAATAGGATTGAATCGGCACAAAGTGAAAAGGTTTAGGACTAAATCGGCAAACTTAAAAGGTTTATGACTGAATCGGCAAAAGTGTGAAAGGTTTAGGACCTTTTTGATAATTTTCCCTAAAAAACTTCAAACTGGTACGCATGTGATAAATTTACCCCAAAGTATTTTTTTATAACCAAAAACTTCAAAATTCCACACTTGTGACAAATATGCCCTATATTAGTTTCCGTTAAATTAGGTTAATACCACGAAAAATTCTAAATTGATATACCTGTAATAAACAGAGAATTAAAAATCCCAAATGTATATACCCGACAATTGTCACTTGTCATCCAACTTAGAAATTTGATAATAAAATTTAATGAAGATTAACGGAGGGTAAATTTATCACAGATATACCAATTTGAGATAAAATTGTCAAATGTGTATTAGTTTGGGATTATTGATAGTCAAAAATATAATTCATGATAAATTTGTCACATAAGTACCCATTCAAAATTTTTAGTGGTAAAAAAATGAGGCAAGTTTATCACATGTGAACTAGTTTGAGGTTTTAAGTGGTAGAGCGCGCATGGCGACCATTATATTTCTTTATTTATGTTCCAAACCAGTTTGGGATAAACGTATCAATCGTCGCATCCTGCCAGCCGCCACCGCCCCCCGCCCTCTGCCGCCCAAAGCCACGACCACCGCTGGTCGCTGCTGTAGCCGACTACCGATCGCTGCTACCGCCGACCACCGATCGTCGCCATCCCCTATTGCACTGTCGATTTTCGCAACCCACCGCTGCCGCCGTCGACCACCGCTTGCCGTCGGCCCCCATCCCCCGCCACATCATCAGCTGCCGCTACCCACCACCAGCTATCGCTGACCACCGCCCTCCACCCTCGTCGCCAACCATTGACCGCAGCCCATTGCCGATCGCTGCCAACCTTTGCTGGCCACCGCAACCGTTGCCGCCACCAGAGTAAAAAATAAATAATATATTTTTATATTTTTAAATAGCAAATGATATTTTATAATAATAAAATTTATTTTTTAAAGAAATTTAAAAATATCGAAAATGAAGTATAAATTTTTCGTACAAGATTTTGCATTAATAATATTTCAAAAGTAAAAATTTTCAATCATTATCAAATGAACTTATGTTCCGAAGCAGAGATTTTATGTCATCATCAAAAGCGTTTTTTTGCTTAAAAACTCATCCAGACACAATAAATAGAATAATTTATTTCTGGGCCGGAATTGATTTCAGAAATAGATTGTTTATCATGCCCGCCCTAACTAACCAGCACGGATCGCCCCTTAGCCTTTGGTTTGGCGAAAAAGACTCTCATGAGTTGTTATAATGGGTCAAACTATCCCATGGTATTTTGACAGTTAAAACATTTTAAACTTTTCTATATATGTTCATATATAAAGTATTTTAAACTTGAAGTGCCTTTGAAAAAAAAAAGTTACCAATTGAATTAGACGGATTATAATCTCGAAAAAATAAATGAAGTTTTGTGGAAATGGCATTTTATTTGACAGATGGATTTTGCTCAAAATAAAATGAAACCCAAAGTAGACTGGACCGGATCCCATACCTTACTTTTTCTAAGGGGATCCCCACCCTTGATATTGTGGGGGAAGCTATATCAAGGATAGTGATCTGCTACCTTAGAAAAAAGTAAGGCAGGGGATCCCCACCCAAAGTAGACTCCTTCCCTCTCGTCGAGAACGACTGAGCTTGCCTTTACAGTTCTCGTACTTACTAGAAAATCTGGAAATTTCACAATAATCGATTGTGTAATAGATGATATATGGGAAGAATTTACACTGTATACAATAAACAAACATAAATTATTATTTGAAAATATTTCTAATGACTAATTATTTGCCAAATCGTTCATTCGCCATGAAAAAAAAAAGACATAAATAATCCATGAATTTTGATCTAATGTGCAACGTCGTTCCTGAACCTTTAATTTGTTCAATGCGGTCTCTAAAATTTGGTGTGATCCCTAAACTTTTCGGTATTTTCATATAATGTAGAGACTATATTGAATATTTATCAATAGTTTATGGATCACATTGAATAAATTAAAAATTTAGGGACGACATAACGTATTGGATCAAAGCTCAGAGATCACATTGCACAAATTAAATGTTCACGGGCGATATTGCATGTCGGACCAAAGTTGAGGTATAATTTGTGCCATTATCCATTTTGATATGCAAAAGCAAAAGGGCAAAAAGAACAGAGAGAAAAGAAGAAGAAAAACCAAGTTGTCCCCCATTAAAAGCCGATTAAAATAAACAAAAGTTGTCGTCCTAAAATGAGTTTCGTCTTCGTGCCGAGATTTTCTTTTCGCGCTATAAAAGCAAAGCAATGCTGTTCTGCCTTAACCTCAAAAAAGTGAGAGACTTCTGAGTACGTGAGAGACTTCTTGATCGGTCGAGACTCATGACCACCGCCACGACTCCTTCCAACTCCTCCGCACACCATCTGGGCAGCCTCACTCCTCCTCCTCCTCCTCCTCCCGCCGAAACCCAAACCCTGAGCGGTCCATCGGAATCAGATGCCCATCCTTTCCCCCGCCGGGACTCCCTCGCGGACCCATCGGTGGAGGATCTCCGTCGCGGTGAGAGGGGGAGCAACAGAGCCTGGGTTGCGGAGCAAGAGCGCAGGATCGAGATGGAGATCGTTCGGACCATTTGCTCCGGCAAGACCGACTCGCTCAAGCCGAATTCCGGCAAGGCCGTCGCCGTTGGCGAGCACTACATCTGCGTCTCCTTCAGCGATGGGGTCGACCCGAGCGATCGGACGTGGGAGTGGCACGGGCATGTCATGGCCCTCGACGAGAACGATGGGTACGTGCCCGAGCACATTTACGGGAATTACCTCGAGAGGGTGGACGCGGCCAGTTGGTACGACGAGGAAGACGAAGAGGGGACAGAGGATTCTGGCATTCCCATTGTCCTTGGGAACGTAAACTTGAGGTTAGCCTAACTGGACCTACCGTTTTCGCATATAAAAATGACATCGTTGTTGACTTGTGCGATTTGTCGTTTTCGTTTGTTCTCCCATGTCCTTTTGTGTCGGAGTGTTTTGAATTTTTTTTTTTTTCTATTGCTGAATGTATCTCTCTGTTTTGTTTTCCCTTTTAAGTTTATGCCTTTCTTTCTGCCATCGGTTTAGTCGCTTGGTCGCTGGTGTGTTGTTTGTTGGTTTGTCTGAGTGGATTCTTGGGTAATTTCAGTTGTTGGAATACTCCAAATCCATGCCCAAGTTTATGACTTCTGTTCACATACTGGTTATTTCAGTTGTTGGAATACTCCAAGTCCATGCCAAAGTTTATGGCTTCTGTTCACATACTGTTCTCGTATGAAATGTGTGATTTCAATAATATTAACTGCTACTCTGACTGACAACTTGAGAGCCTTTAAACGTGCCTCAGTCCTGTTTAGAATGCTTCCCTATGGGAGCACTATAAGGCTATATGGCATAGACATTTCGATAATCTTATGGGTGTGTGAAAGATGTGATCGTTTACTGAGCTTCCAGAGTAGTACTAAATAGCATATGTTCAAAAGGAGCTAGCTTTGTGTAAAAACTTCAGTTCAGCATGACTGCTGATGTCATGTGCACAAAGCTTATTCATGATGGCGGGTGAGCTTATGGTTGTGTTTTCTAGATACATGTGTGATAAGGCTTGATTAGTGAAACAACCTTTTGTACATTTTATTCTGGCTGGATGATCATAAGTCTGACCCATTTTAAATTTCTACCTGTGTTGTCTTGCATCTGTAACCACTCTCCACTTAAACTATGTCTCGTTGTTATTGTACATGTAGTTGGTGCATTAATCCTAATCAAAGAATTAACTGTGGAAAACTCACAAATCTGGTGGATTAAAGTCCTGTAAATTTTTTAGACTCTTAAAACTTGTAAGGGTCATGCTTTCATTTCCAACTTTACCGAATTTTAATGAATCGGCAATACCCTGCTATTAAATTAGCTTATTCTCCTTTATAATTGTATAAGAGAGGTGGGAAGTTGAGCTTGGCAAATTTGGTTGTTTCATCTCTCGTCGAAACCATTCCATTTTTTGTGCACTTGTGTGGTATGTGCATGCTTTTGTAGGGACTGGGGAAAGGTGTTGTTTACGCATATGCTGCCTGGTCTATATTTGATTGTTGCTTGCAAACTGGAGTCATGAAGAATCACTACCTTCCAGTTTTTACAACTTAGCTATTGTTGTGTGAGAGCATGATAAATATTTGGAATTAGGATCATCCATTTGATGCGGTACAGTACACAATGACTCAACCTTATGTTCCGATTAAGCCAACTAAGTGTGAAAAGAATTATGTACTACTGATGTGTACTCCATCTCCCTAGTGGGTCCCATACATCAGAGGTATGTAAACGTTTCTCATCAAGTGTGCGTCATTAAAAGTTCAGAATGTCATGTGCCATTTAAGTACCACTCTTCATGAGTCAAATGCATCTTCTTTTCCCACGCAACCATGCCTGTGGAAGTGTTTGCTAAAGAGAGTTGGCCTTCGGTAGTTCGTGCATTTAGCACTATGTAGTAGCCATAGATGTATCGTCTCATGGCAACGCAAGCTAAAGTGGCTTAGTGATTGTAATCGCTTCCTTATGACAAAAAAAGAAAAGAATAGGAAGAAGGATGTGCAATGGAGTGACAAGATGAAATGGAAGCATCAGCACAGTGGAAGCACCAGCACAATGCTGTTAATGTGACTAAATCATAATGCAGAACTGATTGATCTAAGCTAAATGAGTAGCAATAACAGTGGTTATTAGAAGTGGAATAAATCTAAGCTAATAGGTAACTTGGCAGAATGATTGTGGAGATGTATTCAAAGGTCAAGTGGAGAAGAACTGAGCTGGAAGGAGTGGGTAACTGGAAAACTGAGTAGATAGAGAATGTTTCTCTTGAAGAGGGTCTTTGATCATCAATAGAAAGGATTTAGCTAGAAGAGAGGCTAGTGCATGTGCAAGTTAGGTTGCAAGCCAAATGAAATGAAAGATGTGTTTCTTTATTAGAGGGCAATGAACATGGTTTTTCCTATTAATGCATTCCATGTTCAATTTTCATTATTGAGATGCGAGCGCTTAGGGTTGTTTTATTTGTACCCTTCTGTATGCTAGTTGATGCCCAACTTTTATAGGTTTTTGTGGTCCATATGTATATAGTTTGTGGATATTTGGACTCATCATTGTTAAAGGTTGGTGTTCTATTATCCTAATGTTGTATCTCTTTGGCAAATTTTTGTAACTCCTATTTATGCATCTCTATGCTTCTTAACAATTCTTTTTGTTGTAATAAGGCTGGCCTTTTTTATTTTGGTTGTGCACTTATTTTCCTTTGTTGGATTGAAATTGACAGGTGCAATAGGTTCAACTGACAAGTTTGTTCAGAGTTGTAGAATTAGTCGACAAGTCGTAAGACTATAATACAAAATTGATGACCATTCTTTCCTTTTTGCGAGATTCGCGTGATGGAAGTACATTTGGAGTTGTCCCGCCAATTTTCCGAATTTCAAACAATAGAAATTGCACATTTGTTGTATGACTGTTTTGTTCTTCATTTCTGTTAGGCATTACCGAAAGAAAACTTTTAGCATTCATCCTCTATGGATTAGAGCTGCAAACTGCCTGGTTTAGAGCTGCAAACTAAATTTGTTTAGAGTTTTGTGTGGTTCCTGTTGGACTAACCTTGGTATTTGTGGATTTTTTTTTTCATTTTTTAACATGGCTTGTCCACTATCTCGCTATGCCAGACATCGCTGTAGAAACATATAGATGAATACATGCACATGATCTTGTGATGCTTGGTCACATGAGCACTGATTCTGTTAACCTTATTGGGAGAAAGACTTGCTTCATGCTTTTGTAACCTTTTCGTGAAGAAACAATGTGACTGGACAATTGTAGGAATGCTATCGTGCATGAGTTGTAAGGCTACTTTGTTTAGCTTTCTTCTCTTTGTCAGGAAAACCAGCTCCATTGGAAGAAGCTGAAATGTGTTTTTGTTCTTCTTCTTTTCTACCAATTGAGCTCACTGCTTTCAAACCTGAAACCATTAAGATAACAATATTTAAACAAATTCCAGCAAACAAGACTTATCATTTCTCAATCTTTTGTCGTTGACTATAAAACCTTCTCTTCTCTGCACAAGTGTTTATTTGTTTAAGCACTTACAAAGACTTAGCTTTAAGGATAGCCAACGATGCTGCATTATTACGAAGCTACCAAGGTAAAACAGAGTCATTCAGTAGCATTGTGCTATCTGCTATTCCGAAAGCATGTAGTCATCACGCACACGCCACTTACATTTGCGTCTCAATTCCTGGTCTGAAAATGCCACAGTTTCTGAATTTAGTTCAGTTATATTATATTATTTTTTGTTTTGGGGTTTAAAGATCAAGTTGCATGAGCCATGATCGATAACCTGACCATTAAAAACATCTTAGTCTTTTGTACTTCATTGATATCATTCCAGATTGACACACGAGCCTGTGAAGATCTTACACCGATCTCTCTATGTTCACATGTATCCACATCCTTTCCCTCAGCCTCTAGATACGTTGCAACAAAGAAGGGATCTCCTAGACTACCATCCTTTCTCTGTCACTACCTCTATTACTAGGTACTAGACTACCTCCTGTCCAAGGAGGAAAGATTTGGCCTTATGCAGTTTGGCGACAACATCTCCGATGTCTATCCGTTCACCTGGTCATGCAGCTGAACAGACGACCCCGATCCTTCGGATCGTGGCCAAGCATGTGCTTATGTTGTCTCTGTCTATATCTTGCCCCCTTAGTCATCCAAATCCCTCTCTTTTCGAGTTTAGCAAGGGATGTATGACCTGCATGAGCCTATCTGGAAGAGCCGTTTTGACGAAATCATGGAGGTCAAGAGTAGTCCACGAACATGCTCTCTGCGGGTCTCTTTCCTGTGAACAATTCAAGCAAGAGGATCCCATAGCTATAGAGATTGGCTTCGGTTGATGCTTCATCTAAGTGGGTCGTGATGGACTGAGGTTTCTGTCTATTTGACTCGAACGAGTGACGTGTATGATGACGAACTTCTTTTAAATATCAATAATCCAATGATACAAACTATTTTTTCACCGAATGTGAACTTAATAAAAATATGAAGACAATCTATTTTGTGTTTCTACGATTGTCGGAGAGGAAGGAGATGAGCAACTATGAATAAAAAGAAAAACACGGGATAAAATGGAAAATCATTGGAGTTATATTAACTATGTCTTTTTTTTTCGGTCTCCTATTTATTCTCTGTAATGATAATTTCCGAAAATTAAAATTGAGATAAAAGCATTTATATAGAGACATGCACAAATCATCTTCCGATGTTCGATGAGATTATTCCATAACCGAATTAGTAATAATAAGATGGCTTAATACGTTTCTTTAGGAATACAAATGTTCCGACACACACGTGATCTTAATTACATTAAATATAAACATAAGTGAATCGATTTTTTTTAAAAGAAGAGTTCACAACGTATGAAACTATTGCTATTGTTGTTCCCACGAATGGTAATTTCGGAAAGAAGTAAGGGAATCAAATGTTGACACCTTTAACCAAATCATATAAATACCTGTTTGATAATTGACTCAACATATTGAACTCTAATACATTGTTTTTATCACAACCAACCATAGAAATTGCTATGCCTACAGAAAAAAGACCGTAAAGATTGCAGTTTCTATTTCTTTCCTTTTCAAACTATCATATCTCAATTTATTTATTTATTTACAATGACCGTACCGGTACTATTGAGTAACATCGAGAACGGTCGAACTCCAAACCCAACAGGTCACAATGTTGAGCGGCCCAAAAAACCATTTCGGGTGAAATTGGCTCGACCTTTTTTCTTGAGATACAACACAATTGTCCATCATGGCCCGAATTCCAAATGAATTAATATCAAATCAGTTCGAACACAACTATGAGCTGCATTCAGATCAACTCGAATCTTCTGGTTCCACGCAGGCACGCCGAAGTTCAGTTCTACAGTTCCCTAGCTCCTCAATAACTCTTGCAATGCAGCAACTTCATGGGAAGAAGGTTTCTTAGTTCAAAATAGAAAAAAAAACCCGGATCCAACCTCATTATGATTTAGATCAAATATATGAGTTTGATCAACTTGATGCGCGCACAATTTGTTCTCCCCACATGCGGGTGCACATGCACATTTCAAATGGGAACTCTACTCCAACCCTGCGAGAGAATGTTCCTCACATTAGGAGCATGTAAAATGAACACCCGTGACGATTGGGGGTTAGGGTTTGGATTTGGTGGGCGGGCATAGAGTATAGAGAGAGAGGTTTTGGTGTGGAAGATGGAGTTGGAGATCATAGATAGAGAGAGAAAGGCGAGATGGAGGGAAGGAGAAGGGGAAGGAGGAGTGATGGCGATGGAGTTGGGCGGGGATGCAGCCTAACCATGATTGATTTTTGGCGTGAATAAAAAAAGTAAGGGAGAATACTAAAAAATAATAGTAATAAATTTAGAAAATTCTTTAAAAATTATAAAAAATTTCACTTCAGTGCCGGCAGTGCCACATAGGACAGCCGACGTCCACGTTAACGGTTTTCGGCCTAAATTGGCCGGACAGACTGAATTGATACCAATATAAAATAGCTTTTAACTAGAGTGGAACAAGCATATGATGTGGACATTATAAGAGAGTCCCAAGTGTGTATGGATTGCTCTTGGGACCAAGCATAGTTGGTATAGTGTCGGGCATTTTAACCAAGTCATGATGGCGGATATTTCGACTTCGACTAGCTGCGTTGAGAAGCTCAACGACTTCAATTATAATAGTTGGAGTACTCGCCTGTAGTTTTGACTGTTCAGGCCATATTTGTGGAAGTTGAAGATAAAGTCTGGTAAGGCCTTTTGTGCCACCAACAATATCCCAAACATCTTGACCCAGTAGGTAAAATTGCAAGCGAGTGTTTAAATTATTATATTTGAAGCTGTTGAGCTTCTCGACGCCACTAACCGAAATCGAAATATAACCCATTGATGCTCGATACTGTACCAAGTAAGCTTGATCCTGACCAACTAATCATAGTTCTTGTGTATGCATCTTTAGAACTCCGACGTAATCAGATCCTTGATTACTCAGGAACTCCAGCATTCGGGCTTGTTTGAAGTTCCAAACGATAGAATTTATTCTTGAGAACTATCCCATGAGGTTGGTATATGACTCACATTACCTTGAACTATTTCTGGAAGATTTGTCACTCTGTTGGAGGTGAAGGAATGCTGCTATTCATACCGACTTCTTCCCTTCCACTGATCGTGTTGTTAAGAGTACATGCTCTGTCTGTCGTGAAGTCAGACTCGAGTGTTTACTTGATTTGGGGAACAAAATCTGTTCTTCATCGCTCAGACGCATATGAGTAATAATAGTTTTTGGCAATTTGTGTTGACTTTTGTACTTTTACTTGAGCCTCCATGGATCCGCTGCTTTGAAGTTTGAGAATTCAAATTTGAAAGATCTCTTATTCTTATTATGAGTTTATGATTGGATCCACATATGTTTGATAAAAAGAAAAATCATCTCCTTTGATAATGGTGGAAAATCTCCAATAATCTCTCCCTAATTATTTGGAATATTATGTGATTTGAGTTTGTTAGCTGTAGATTAGCTACTAATATAGATTATGGGATAATTACGATCTATACCTAAAATAGGTTTCTTACCCAATTTAGGTTTTCTATTCCTGTATATGTGCACCTTTGTCACGACTCTCTCGAGGTTGCCGAACTCTCGAGGGTTAATGGGCTGTCCTATCTGATCGGACGCGGGCCTCTCCCAAGGCCCATTACCCAAATTGCAACGGAGATGTACGTGGTCGACCTTCAGTGTGGTCTAGTGACATGTGCTAAGTGTGCATGCCATGGAGTCGCCACCAATCACTTTTTGGAGGGTATGATTAGACTACCCTATCGAATAGTCGGGAGTTTCTATTCAATTCTGCGAAAATCAGAGAAATGAGTTCGGGACTTAGTTACATCAACTGTCAGAGTTGACGCCCTTTCGGTACCTAAGTTGACTGAATTTACTAACCTGAGGATTTTATGCAGATGAGTGGGAGTACGAACCCTAAATCTAGGAGTTCATGCAGATGAGAGTAATTACCCTAACAATCACAATCGGTAATAAAATGCGCAAATCAAAGAATTCAGATATGCAAATAAATCATATCAAATCAACATGATATTCCTAGTAAAGCCCTATTGGCCTAGAGAAGCATCAATGAGGCTTAGGAATGATTTAGACATGATTTAACTCATCATGGGTAAAGTCGTAATTTTGAGAGGATTTGGGACGATTTGCCCTAAAAGGGCAAAATCATGATTTCGAAATGAATCCGGAGTAAAATGGTGTCGAAAATAGGTTTGGCCATTTAATTGACCCATCCCCTATTTTTTTGACAATTTTCTAGAATTTTAGAAAGCGATTTACCATTCGAAGGGTAAAGTCGTCATTTTTTAAAAATAAAAATGAAATTTGGAAATCTTACACATAAGGTTTGGCCACTCACTTGACTCATCTCTAAATACTAAGCAATTTTCATAAGTCGTCGGAATATCAAAGACGATTTACCCTTTGAGGGGTAAAATCGTCATTTTGGATTAAACGGGATAAAGTCCCAAAAATGACAAAAAAAATCAATTGTTCTTGGCCATTTTCAACCTTGGAAAATTTTTAGAACTTTTTAGGAATTTTCTGCATTTTTTCCTTTTTTTTTGAATTTTTCTTCAATTTTCCATTTTTTTTGAAATTTTTCTGATTTTTTTTTCGAAATTTCTGAAATTAAACCCCATTCGACGGCCATCAGGGAGCTAGTGTGGCTCCCTGATGGCCGTCGAATGATTTTTTAATTATGAAAAAATATTTTTTATTTTTTGAAAATCGCCATATCGTGACACGTGGCCTATCCACGGCCGTCCGATCCAGTGCTTTATTTATAAACGAATGGGCCCACTTGATTGACGTGGCTGCCTACGTGGCATGCCACGTCAGCATTGAGTCTTTAACCGGGGAATGGCTTGTCGGAGAAGACGACCGGCGCTGGCGACCCTTCGCTAACGCTTCGTCGGAAGAACGTATCTCGGCCGTCCGACGTTGACGTCCGATTGACCTCAAATTTTTGCCAAAATGCTCCTAAAGATCTCCTCTACGACATACTTCAGCCTTGAAATAGCAGAATCACGTTTGCCCTCGGTATTGCCATGGTCGCCTGCGCCTCGTCGGAGGGCCATATCTTGGCCGTCTGACGTCCGATTGACCTCAAATTTTCGCCAAAATGCTCCTAATGAGCTTCTCTACAACATGTCCTAGCCTTGAAATAGCAAAATCACGTTTGCTCAGTCCAAGAATCTCGACCGAAACCAAGCTTCGGCGAGGTAATGGCTCGACCAATTTTATCACGTTTTAAGCCATCTCTATATTTGGGAAGCATCACAGGAGGTCAAGAATACTTACCTGAGCTCGTTTCGAGCTTGCCGCGCACCATACTCCTCTGTGCAAGTGTTGACACCTGATTTTTGACTATCTTTTATTATAGTTTTAATTTCTAAAATTAATTAAAAATAGCAAAAAAGGTCAAAAAATTGCAAAATCAACTTTGGAAGCCTTAGCCTAGCCTTAGGAACCAATTTTGAACAAAAAATATTTTTTGAATTTTTTTAATATTTTTTGGAATTTATTTAATTATTAAAATACCCAAAAAATTAGAAAAATACCATCCGTGGTCAGAAAATTGCACACAAATATTCAGAAATTTTATTTTAATTCTCTATTTAATATTTTAACTTTTTATTAGGGAAATTTGGCTTGGTTCATGGGGTTCCTTCACAAACCTAATCCCGAACCGGGCCTAAAAAAATCCTTTTCGAGTCTTTTAATTTTCAATTCTCAGTTTTTATAAGCTATGACATTGGACTCTAAAGTATTGAAATGCAATTGGGTCAATTTGCTCTCCAATTTGATCAATTTTAGCCAAAAGGGCTTAATTGCATAAAAATCTTTCAATTTAGTCCCCGGTTTCACAATTTTTGAAATTAAATTTCACACGGGCTCACCCATTAAAATTAAACACCTCTACCCAATATTTTTCATCATGATGAATCCATTTGTGGGCTCAATTTTGGCTAATTCGATCGTTTAGGCCTTCGATTTGGCGAAATTAAATTTCGGATACTAGGGACAATTTGGGGTTTTCACAGAATTGCAATAAATTGATTCACGAAAATACCCATATTTGATGGAAAACATGTCAAGGAATCCGATTTTGCCATCAATTTCATGAAAAGAGGTCATTTAGGGGGTCAATTTGGCGATTTGGCCGAACCGGGCCGGTCGGGTCCGACCCGACCCGACCCGGCCAGACCCGGGTCTGCAGCAATGCACAGAATGTGCAGCAGACCCGTGGACAGCAGAACAGGGGACTGAAGAACGGCGTGGGCGACGTTTTTTTTTAAGAAAAAAGGACATCACGCGTGGGGGACGATGGTAGGCGTCGGGGGTCGTGTGTGGCAGTGGCGTGGGGGATAAAAAATGGCCGGTCGGCCACCACAAACGGGCGAGGATTCTCGGTTTTAGACCGAGCTCGACCAAGGGAAGGGAGAGACTTTTTTTGGGCAAACCCGAGGGAGAGGCGAGCACCGAGGACCTTCAGCAACCTGCACAGATCATCAAGGAAGCATTGGTGGCCGTCGGCGAGCTTCGAATAGGTCGGTATCTTCCCCGACCTCTATTTTTCTCTGCGCACACCATGTGTTTGATGAAATGCCCGAGGGAGTCCCGAACGTTTTGGCTCTCGGTCGAGCTTGACCCGAGCTCTATTTGCGCGGTTCTAATCTTTAAACTACACTAGAGTTATCCCTAACCTCGTGTTGACCTTCGTTTTGCATTAAAACTCGACAAAAACCGAGGGCCGGAGCTTCGCCGGCCATGGTTCGGACGGGAGCTTGACGAGGGATTTCCGGCGGCCGCCGACCATCAAGGAACCCCAAGTAAGCTTCTAAACCACCATTGGATGCCATGTGATGGAATGAAACCAAGCTTTGAGCAAAAAAAATTCTGCAAATTCTCTCGCCGGAGTCGGGTTCGGGGAGGTCCGGTTCGTCGGTTTTTAGCGCGTTCATGATTATTATTTAGGTTGTATGTTGATGTGGGTGGTCCAAGGAGTCGAATGCCGCAAGAACGGGCGAAAAATACCAAGTTTCAGGCCCGTTTCGCAATTTTCCGGCGACCTCGCCGGAATTTTTACTATTCCCGCCGGAATTTTCACTGTTCATCGTCTTCTCCGGCAACCCTCCGGCCGGTCAACGGTCAACGGCCGACGTGGCGTGCCACGTAGGCAGCCACGTCAGCCGGGTGGGGTCCGATCCATGTATTTTCAAATAAAACAAACGGACGGCCACGATCGCGACACGTGTCGCGATCCTGGATTTTTGGAAAATTAAATAAATGATTTTCGAATAATCGATCCGGCGGACGAGGATGTGCCACGTGGTTCGCTGAGGGACGTCCGATCTTGTACAAGATCGGACGCACCAGAGGAAGCCACGTGGCACGTTCTAGAGCGTCCGATTTGTAGGTTTTCTAAAAAATGAAAATAATTAATTTTTGATCCGACGGCTATTATTGAGCCACGTGGCTCTCTGTGGGTTGCTCGATCTAGTGGAAGATCGGACGCACGAGACGAAGCCACGTGGCACAACGTGGACCGTCCGATCCGGGGAATTTTCGGATAATTAAATAAAATAGATAAAAAATCAAAAAATTGTTAAAAAATAGAAAAATGTTTAAAAATATAAAACGGTGTCGTTTTAGGCCGGTGTCGACCCCTAGGGTCGGGCCGGGCGCCTGAGAGGCGCGGGCCGGGTTTGATCCGGCCCGGAAAATATTTTTAAATATTAAAAAATTCAGAAAATAACAAAAAATAATAAAAAAATCAATAAAAAGTGAAAAATCATAAAAAAGTCAAAACATTCGAAAAATTCAGAAAAATTCTAAAAAATTCCAGAAAATAGGAAATGGCCACATTCAACTGGCCACGACCTGTTTCGGGTCATTTGACCCCCGATCTTTCCAAAAATGACGGTTTTTCCCTTCCGGCAAACCGTCTTCCAAAAAAATTCTAAAAAATCCATGAAAATCCCAAAAAATAGGAAATGGCCACAAACAACTGGCCAGGGCTCATCCCGGGTGTTTTGAACCCCGACCCTTCTTAAAATGACGATTTCGCCCTTTGGGCGAATCGTCTTCCAAAAATTGAAGAAAAGTCAAGAAATTCCAAAAAATTCTCAAAAATGGGAAATGGCCACAATCAACTGGCCATGGAATATTTTGGGTAATTCGGTATCCAAACCTTCCAAAAATGACAATTTTGCCCTTCGGGCTAATTGTCCCCGAATCTTTCCATTTTACCCCTAGCCCTAAATCACATCTTCCCTAAGCCTGTATGGCTATACTAGGAGGCCAATGATTGAAATTGATGTGCATTGACATGATTTATTTATGCACTTGATTGCGCTTTCATTATATTGACTGTGGTTTGATAGGACCAGTCTTCCAACCTGCATGAAACCCTGACTCATATCACCCAAAATTGCGCCTGCATGAACTCTTAGTTAGGAAAATCACTCACGTTAGGTACCGAAATGGCGTTGGTAATGACACCGACGTAACCAAGTCCCCGAACCCAAAATCTCTGGTTCCGTAGAACTGATCGATCTCTCCCAATCGGTCAGTAAGGTTTCCGGTCTACCCTCCAAGAAAGACCGGTGGCGACTCCAAATGCATGCACAAGTTGCACATGCCACCACGACCACACTGAAGGTCGAAAGCGATCGACTCTTATCGTCGAATCCCTTAAAGATATACCTCCGCCGCGATTTGGTATGGGCCTGGGAGGGCCCGCGCCGATCTAAGGCCCGCGATCCACATTTCAGAGTGGGGGCCCGCGATCGGTAATCCATTAGCCGCGTCCGATTTCGGACGGGTCGCGACAGTTGGCGACTCCGCTGGGGACGTTGTTCTAGAACACTTGGTTCTGGACCTCAAGTGGACTTAGGCCGTAATTAAAACGTTGAGTGATTTTTCTAACCCTGCAGGCGCTCTTGAAGGTGAGGTAAGTCCGCTCACGATAGGTGTTATATGTTTTTTGCAGATCGGAGTGATAAGGGGTGTAGTCTGTGATTAACATTGTCTTATGCAGGACGGGCGTAGGAATGTATGTTATATGGATGATTTGAAGCGCTGATTGATATATAAATTGTTGCGCATGATTCACTGCATATTTGAGGATCACGACACTTTGCACAAAGCGCCCAAACCCAGGCCGCGAAATCACCTTTTCAGGTAGCCATAGATCAGGGATCGATATGCAACGCTCTAGCGTGGATTGCGCTGGGGTCGACCATATTCGATCCCACTCACTATCCAAGTCGAGACTTTTATCCATTTGTTGTGGATTGCGCTCATGGACGAATTTATCGACTCGGATAGAGGGAGGCCTCTAGGTTCCTCACCTAAGCCATTCTTTTTTTCTAGAGTCAAGCCTCACTTGTCTCATGCGCATGTATATGGATGGTTGGTATACCTAAAACCAAAAAATCATTGGGTACCTCTCATGGTAAGGTCCTGCCGTTTCTATTTAAATTCACTTGCAGCTTTATATTTTTGCACGACATGCTGCATTCATCAAGTCCGATGGTTGAGTTTAATTCCACTTTAGAGTACGGATAGAAGAGATGATCTCTCCAAGTTGGTCCCACATCCCGGACGTATTCAAGTATGAGCGACGCTTCATCCGCTATCAGACTGTCGGGACATTCAACGGAGTTTACCCTTTTCGAGCTGTCCGAGGAATGATCCAGTAACCTTACCGGAAATCGAAGGACAGGCGATAACAGCAAATCCAAGACACCCGCCGGACGCTGTCAAGATGTTATCTGATAAAAACGAAAACCCGAAGGGCCGAACCGAAGACACCAAGCGTCGTCCCTCGAAGACCCGACTTGGGGCATCTCTTTAGGTTCTTAAGGGCTACATTCCAATTGTCCCTTTTCTTTTATCAGGATCATCGAGTCTGTAAGGAGCACCCGTCTGTGGGCCTCACATCTATCTTTTACACCTCGATTCCTAAGTCTTGTCTAAGTGTCTTGACATTGGAATGTGACACTGGAATTTCTCTCAACCATTCAGATTTTCCGATTCAATTGCGTGTCTCGCCCAAATGAAATTTTCGTTAGAACTCACACTTGGTATTTAACCCAAGCACGAGAATCTAACATTCATTTCATGGTGCGCCGGACATGGAATTGTACCGGTCTATAGCATGCATCATTGGTAACCCTTGGTAATTAACTAAAGTCGTCCATGTTTCCTAAGTTCAAGAGGAGACATGATATCCAAATTACCTTCGGGAAATCATTTCAATTTGGATGTCCTATCTCTAATCGAATTTAGGACACATTGGATTTGCATTTTTAATCTTCTTGGAAATTCCACAGATTTTCTGGGGATTTACCAAAAGTGATAACCATGGATTACGCTCCTTTTAGTTTTATGTTTTCTCTTGAAAAACATCGATAAGAATTTTTCACATGAGGTTAAGGCTTGTGTAAAAGTCCTTATCTTCGTTAATTACAAGAAAGCATAAAATTGAAAGGATTTATGCTTTACTTCCCTTTCTGACATATTCCTGTCATTCGAACAGGTAATTTCCATAATCGAAATTCGGGGATTTGTGTGAAGAATCAGTCGCAAGTTAAAATGAACCAGGATGGCAAAAAGCACTGGACCACCCTGGAGAGTCAACTGATGAGAGCGTATCTCCCATCTTTCAAGACATGGAACGGCATGCAATCAAATGAGCCACATGCTGAAGAGAATTAGCTGTAATCTAATCTCTTTAAATTTGAAAATTTGCTGATTGTGTTTTATTGATCCTCAGGAGTGGTCTTTCAAGAATATCGAAGCTGGCCGACAACTCGAGCCACTAGGATGGATGTTTGAAGACAGACAAAGGAGTCGACTTCTCACCAAGAAGGCACATTGGGGCAAAAGCCCACCAAGATGAAAAGAGACAGGAAGCTCCAAACGGCGGATATCCCCTAATTGAAAAGGGAACCGTAAAAATTGTGAAAGGATCAAAGCAGTCGACTGGGGCATATCCCACTCAACTAGGGCAGACGCCACCTGACCGGGGCAGCCGGATCAAGTGTAAAGACGTATCGTTCCTAATTGATTTTCAATCATATACCAGCATAATATTTCCTTTCTTTTCCTCTCAGGTGAAAAACAAGTTGACAAGGAAAATCCACTTGTGGATAGACGAGAGGGGCGTATTCTACATGGCAGGCATCTATTGAAAATGCCTCCATCTGATCACACGCGAGAGGATGTTTTAACGATGGATAAGATGGTTGAAGGCCAACAAAGAGAAACTTGCATTCCCTACAAGATGAAGAGGAAGGTGCCTTCATCAGACGTCACCCATTGGGTTTGTAAAGACAAGATGGACCAAATCGGGTTGAACCCCAAACAGGCAGCATGAAGAAAGAGCAACCTAATTAGGATCGACCCTCCTAAGCCGAAAAAGGGTGTATCTGTTCCAGATCAAACTAATTTATTCATAAGTTGATACGGTTTCCCATTCTTGCAGGTGATGATAAAAATGAAAGGGACCACTGAAGAATTTCCATCGTCTCGGATGCCCGAAGTGACTGAGAGCGGGGATAGTGAATACGTAGTCGTTTCAATTAAAGCTCCTTGTGCAGCAATCGACTCATTCATTCCTTTCATCGCGTAGGTGGAATAGAAGATTGTTAAAGCGTAGGGTGAATACGGCAGGTCACGATGAAAGAAACTGTCGCCTGTGAAGTATCACTTCAGGCTGTTGAAGTACTCGGTCACGAGTAAACCCACGCTGGCGGATGTCAAATAGCAAGAAGCTCGAGGGATGTCATGAAACGATGACAAGGCAGAAGGTGCATGAAGAAATCAAGACGCATTGATGAGATTAAGAAGTGTCGGAACATCAAATGCTGAAATCTTCGAAGGATTGTATGAGCATATCATCTGGTATCCCAAAAGAGAATACAGAGTAGATACCAGGCGTCAGAGAATTTGAAAGGTGCGGGACGCCAAAATCACCTGACACGGAGTGGATCGGCTCCGACTAAGTGGGAATGCATCAACACGACATGATCAAATTGCCTACGACTAAATCAGCCAGCCCCAGACAAAGCGTCCAGTGGCTGGGGGCAAATCACTCTCTACCCGGAAAGGGTACCGAATGTAGGATATGCCGAATTCACCATGGGGATACGTAGGGGAAGTCCCTGAAGCAGTTATCACCCATGAATCATGATGAAGTGAAATAATCAATCAAAGACAAAACACATCAAACCCTTCTAAATGAGAAGGAGAACAATACGGAGCCATCGATTCTGGTAAAAGGACGTATCGTTCCAAATTGATTATTTTCTTGATATGAGAATAATGTTTCATTTCTTTTTCCTTTCAGGTTGGGAACAGAAGCAAAGGGCCCAAGAAGCAATACCTTCAAATGACAAACAGGGAGTACCCCTTTTCATGGCATCTCAGACATGCACTTTGGCTAAACATTTTTAAGAGCATTCTAATAGCTCAACTTGTGAACAAAACCTTTGAGGAAACCTGAAGAAGTTTTCCATCATTTAGAAATCTTTGTGAAAAGAACACTTAAAAAGAAAAATTCAAGTTTTGCAGATTGACGCATCTGATAAAAATGCTTTCTCTGAATAGAGTGAAAAGCACGAACTCATGTTTCGTTGCTGGCACACATAACATGCATCATGCATATCATGCACATATCCTGCATACAGAGAACCCAAAGGGAGAAATGCCGGTTCCCGCAGGATAAATTTCAAGGGTAAATTGTATCGACTCCAATAGTCAATTATACATGCCCTTTACTCATGAGATTTCTTCTTTTCAATAGGGGAACATCGAACATCTCAAATGGCGACTGTGATCGAGAGAATCACCAAACCGCCACATGACAAATCCCCAGATTGTCAGGCTGTCTAGGGACAGAGAAAAAATAATCGAAGAATCTGGCAATCGAGATAGATGACCAGAATCGACAAAAATTCATGAGAGCGGGCTCCCCCACCTGCTTCGAGGAGCCAAGCCGGGGGCAAATTCTCACGATCCCCCATGAAAGTGCATCGAACCAGGGTTATCAAACCCAGAGATGACAAACACCAAGAGAAGCCTCACTGGGGCAAAATACTTGAAAACACTGCTCCTTCAAATGTTGGAAGGACGAAGTCTCGAAGGGAGTACCTCCTTCCTGAAATTCCAAATGAAGCCAGATAAATCCCCACACCTGTCTCTTCATATGCAAGTGCATGAATGTCTTCAAATCGGATCGAAAATCGTCCAGGAGCATGGGAATGCCAAGGCACGCTGCCAAGATGAACACCGCCCAACTGGGGCAAATCAGTTGTCGACGTGATTGAGGATCGTCTCACGAACAACACCCACAAATACAGACGAGATGAAGCAGCATCCATCATCCACATCAAATGAGAAGCGTCAATAATCGACGAAGGAAAGGAATACGTCAGTAAGGCGTCATCAGGAATCCCAAGAGGGAAGACATCCCCAAAGAGGATGGAGATTATAGCAAAACGCAGGAATGAATTTAGCTGGGGCAGGCATCACCTAGCCATGATGAACCACGTCTAACCGGGGCAAGTGAATCATTTGTGCGCCGGACAAAGGAAGGACATTTCTTCTCTGGCAAAATCTATGGACGCAATGACAGAGTCGTCCTCATCGGAAGTAAATCCCAGGATACAAACCTGGGTGAACGGTAACTTTGTATCGTTCCAAATTGATCTCCCAAAGATCCCATGCTTAACATGAGTTTGTTCTCATTTGGCAGAAAATTGGTGGCACCAAAAAGCCACAAAAGAAATGATCTCGCCCATGTCGCGACCCGTCCGAAAGCGGACGCGGCTAATGGATTACCGATCGCGGGTCTTGGATCGGCGCGGGCCCTCCCAGGCCCATACCAAATCGCGGCGGGAGTATTTTTCAAAGGGATTCGACGATAACAGTCGATCGCTTTCGACCTTAGTGTGGTCGTGGTGGCATGTGCAACTTGTGCATGCATTTGGAGTCGCCATCGGTCTTTCTTGGAGGGTAGACCGGAAACCTTATTGACCGATTGGGAGAGATCGATCAATTCTGCGGAACCAGAGATTTTGAGTTCGGGGACTTGGTTACGTTGATGTCATTACCAACGCCCTTTCGGTACCTAACGCGAGTGATTTTCCCTAACTAGGATTTCATGCAGGCGCAATTTTGGGTGAGGTAAGTCTGACTTTGCACATTAACCAGTTTAACATGCTCACGTAATCATAAAAAAATAGATGTCAATCACATAAACATCTATCCTACGTGGTGATCATGGAATTATGATTTAATGGGTCTCGAGCCAATGAGACCACATTTAATCATTTTAATATTTTAATAACGGAGAGCCGCTCTTCTCTTCTTCTTGGTTTCTTGAACTCTTCAAGAATCGGGCCCCAAAGAGCTCGCCGACTTAAAAGGCTCCTCCACGTAATCCTCGTAGCATTTACATCAACAATTGACTATGCTAAAAATAAAGATTACATGAAAAATAAAAGGAGTACGCAGCCTCCATTTAATAATTACAACCCCAAATATATAAATAATCACCATACATTCATACATACATTAATCACATTGATTAGGGATTTTTCCATGATCACCACCCTTCCACGTAAGTAATAAATTCACAATTTAAAACTTAGGAAGGCACAATAAAAATTCTACGTTGAATCATATTCAGAATTTTTACGTAAAATAAGATAGCCATAAATTTTCGATTCAAAATTGATTTAGTCTCAATTTTTGCTACGTTGATTAATTTATCATATAAAATAATCAACCTCCATTAGCCATGTAAGACGAACAATTCGTTAATACATATTGGCCATAGTATTGCAAAAATTGCAAAAAATCAATTAAATGCACGAAAACACCTAAGGATCGGCTCTGATACCACTGTTGGGATCCACGTAACACGTAGCGGAAATAAATAACAACCCATACATGTATCTCCAGAGGCGTACTTCGTGCATTTCAATCGAAAAAAAATCACAAAGCCTCAAAGGGAGTAAATGGATTACCTCTCGTAGCGTGCTTGAACGGAGGTGTCGGTTCGATGTTCTTCGATCTCAGCCTCCACAAGTGTTAGGCATCTAGTTCGGACGCACCACCAATTGACGAACGGGGAGACGACTAATAACTCCACAACAATTGTGCTAGCAATATGCGGAATCAATATTCCGAACTTAGCATATTTTGCTCACTCAAGATTATGAGAATATAGAGAGTGTTTGTGTTCTTCTCTCTAAGCTCTCAAAAATTTGCACACTCTACAAAATGTCTCTCCTCCCCAACCTCAAAACTCTTGCCATCCTTTTATAGCCAAAAATACCTTCAAATAAATTGTATTTAAAAATAGCACTAACAATTATAAATTCTATCTAAAAATAGCACTCACAAATAAATGACATTTAAAAATAGCACTAACAATAGCACTCACAATTTATAATACAAAAATGCTATTTAAAAATAGCACTAACAATAGCACTCACAATTTATAATACAAAAATGCTATTTAAAAATAGCACTAACAATTATAAATTCTATCTAATAATAGCACTCACAAATAAATGACATTTAAAAATAGCACTAACAATAGCACTCACAATTTATAATACAAAAATGCTATTTAAAAATAGCACTAACAATAGCACTCACAATTTATAATACAAAAATGCTATTTAAAAATAGCACTAACAATTATAAATTCTATCTAATAATAGCACTCACAATTTATGATAAATAAATGTCATTTAAAAATAGCACTAACAATAGCACTCACAATTTATGATAAATAAATGTCATTTAAAAATAGCACTAACAATAGCACTCACAATTTATAATACAAAAATGCTATTTAAAAATAACACTAACAATAGCACTCACAATACAAAAATGCTAAAAAAAAGCACTAACAAAGGTGTTAAAAATAATAACCATTATTGTTATTACAAGAGTTAAAGAGGTTACCAAACAGTACAAATATGCATAACGTATAAATACGTATGACGTATAAATATGTAGAGCATACGTATACATCCGTGAAACCGGGGACTAATTGAAAGAAAAATATGCAATTAAGCCCTTTTGGTAAAAATTGATTAAATTGGAGGGCAAATTGACCTAATTGCACTTTAAGACTTTAGAATCCAATGTCATAGCTTATAAAAAGTGAGAATTGAAAACTAAAAGACTCGAAAATGATTTTTTTTTAGGCTCGGTTCGGGTTTATGTTTGTGAAGGAACATAGTGACCCGAGCCGAATTTTTTAGATTTAAAGTGACACACTTGAAGAGGAAATTAAAACAAAATTATCGAATATTTTTGGGTATTTTTCTGACCACGAATGGTATTTTTTTTGATTTTTTGGGTATTTTTATAATTAAATAAACTCGAAAAATATTAAAAATACCGAAAAATATTTTTTGTTCAAAATTGGTTCCTAAGGTTAAACCAAAGCTTCTAAAGTTGATTTTGTGATTTTATGACCTTTTTTGATATTTTTAATTAATTTTAAAGAATAAAAATCACAATAATAAATGGTCAAAAATCAGGTGTCAACAGCTGCCCCTCTTTGAGAGGAATCTCGTTAGAGGTTTCTCTCGAAGATAAGGTGGCACCTGATTTCCTACCGACTCAACTGGGAAAATGAGAGAAGAAATGCTACGACATTGGATCGCTTAAGGCCCTTTGATGAAAGCTCAAATTAATCCCCGGTTTGCTTTAACAATTTGAACATGGGCCGGAGTGAGAGAGGCTTACCTGAAGCTCACCTGTCAGATGCTGCCGGTTGCGACAACTTTCAAGCAGATACCTAGGACTCGTCATTCAGAATATCCTAGGGAGATTAAGCTCTGACCTGTATGGTAGGTCATACCATTATGGGATTCCTAACTGGTAGGAACCTAAGGAAGGCGCGTCCCACACTTTGGGATTTGCCAAGGATTTTGATCCGTATGGTGGATCGAACCAGAAATGATTCACCTACTATAAGGTTTACCTAGGGAAACGACTCTTTCCGTGTCTGGAATTTGTCAAGGTTTTGATCCGTATGGTGGATCGGACCATTAGGCTGATCCTTCAGGCGGTTTCTACCATATTTGACCCTTCAGGCGGTATCTACCGTGAGTTGACCCTTCAGGCGGTTTCTACCTTGGTTTGACCCTTCAGGCGGTTTCTACCTTGTGCTGACCCTTCAGGCGGTATCTACCATGAGTTTGACCCTTCAGGCGGTATCTACCATTAATTGACCCTTCAGGCGGTTTCTACCTTGAGTTGATCCTTCAGGCGGTATCTACCTTGTGTTGACCCTTTAGGCGGTTTCTACCAAATTTGATTTGACCCTTCAGGCGGTATCTACCTTGTGTTGACCCTTCAGGCGGTATCTACCATGTGTTGACCCTTCAGGCGGTATCTACCTTGTGTTGACCCTTCAGGCGGTATCTACCTTTGATTGACCCTTCAGGCGGTATCTACCTTTGATTGACCCTTCAGGCGGTATCTACCTTTGATTGACTTTGAAAAGGGGTCTCATGACGAGAGTTCTCCACGTCCGATGAGATTTCCTGAATTTTGAAAAGGGGGTCTCATGACGAGGGTTCTCCACGTCCGATGAGACTGTTTGAATTTTGAAAAGGGGTCTCATGACGAGGGTTCTCCACGTCCGATGAGATTTCCTGAATTTTGAAAAGGGGTCTCATGACGAGGGTTCTCCACGTCCGGTGAGACTGCCCAAATTTTGAAAAGGGGTCTCATGACGAGGGTTCTCCACGTCCGATGAGATTTCCTGAATTTTGAAAAGGGGGTCTCATGACGAGGGTTCTCCACGTCCGATGAGACTTCCTGAATTTTGAAAAGGGGGTCTCATGACGAGGGTTCTCCACGTCCGATGAGACTGTTTGAATTTTGAAAAGGGGTCTCATGACGAGGGTTCTCCACGTCCGATGAGATTTCCTGAATTTTGAAAAGGGGTCTCATGACGAGGGTTCTCCACGTCCGGTGAGACTGCCCAAATTTTGAAAAGGGGTCTCATGACGAGGGTTCTCCACGTCCGATGAGATTTCCTGAATTTTGAAAAGGGGGTCTCATGACGAGGGTTCTCCACGTCCGATGAGACTGTTTGAATTTTGAAAAGGGGTCTCATGACGAGGGTTCTCCACGTCCGATGAGATTTCCTGAATTTTGAAAAGGGGTCTCATGACGAGGGTTCTCCACGTCCGGTGAGACTGCCCAAATTTTGAAAAGGAGTCTCATGACGAGGGTTCTCCACGTCCGATGAGACTTCCTGAATTTTGAAAAAGGTGTCTCATGACGAGGGTTCTCCACGTCCGATGAGACTGCCTAAGTTTTGAAAAGGGGGTCCTGGGACGAGGGTTCTCCACGTCATGCTAGGACCGCTTGATTTTTTGAGAAGTGGTCTCATGACGAGGGTTCTCCACGTCCGATGAGACTAATTAAATTTTTTTTTTTAAAAAGGGGTCTCATGACGAGGGTTCTCCACGTCCGATGAGACTGCCTAAATTTTGAAAAGGGATCTCATGACGAGGGTTTTCCACGTCCGATGAGACTGCCTAAATTATGAAAAGGGGTCTCATGACGAGGGTTCTCCACGTCCGATGAGACTGTCTGATTTTTGAAAAGGGGTCTCATCCTCACCCATTCTTTTGAAAGATCCCGAAATTTGTCGGGAATTCAGTTTTGAAGTAGTGAAAGATTTTATTTTGACAAAGCTTCATTTGATTCTGTTGAGGCGACATTCTGGGAGCTGGGTTCTCCAGGTATCCTGCAGAAGTTTAGGCCTGAAAGATTTTTCTTCACCAAGAAAACGTTAGTAATCTTTGGGAAGACCACGGCCGTCCATTTTGACAAAACCGTATGATTTAAGTTTTAATCGTGAAATGTGCATTTTGATGCTGGGGGTTATCCAAAGCATTCTTGCAACATGCAAATGTGATCACAAATCCCTTGCACGGAAAATCTGGATCAACAGTTTGAAAATTCCAAAAAGAGTTTGTTCAAAACATCAATTGGAATATTTCTCGACAATGAGGTCTTCTCACCTGTTTTGCGATCGTGTTTTTTTTATAGGGGATACACTCGATTCCCTACTAACCCGTGCCTAGGTTTTAGGCTCATTCGCAGCGCATACATTTTGATCGGTCGGGAGGTCTTCCACGGGACCGTAATGTTGGGCTTGGATATTGGTCTTCAAGGGGGACTCACTTTTGAGTCAAGGTCATTGAATGAAAGTTTTCACCATCTGCTCCGGGTTTACAAGTCAAGAACCCTGCAAAATGAGAAAGAAATAGTCTTGCTCGTACTTCTTCGAGCTGAGCTGTATGTTAACCCAAGTGTCTTAGTCAGAGAAGACTGTTTCAGGGTTATGATGTTGGTAGGATTGGGGACCGAAAAAAGCTTGTTTTTGGCCCAGAATTCATGACGAGTTTGACATTGGTGATCATTGCTGATTTACCTCCTGTCTTTTCCTTTCTGCATCTTTAGTTTTTGAGGTGTACAACCGATTTTGAGGTGTGCACTAGCTCTTTAGAGAGCGTCCCTTGTTGCATTCAGAGACCGACTCTCTCCATGTCTTTGTTCTGTGCTTGGCAGCATTTGGGGAGCAGCTTTTTTTATTTGACTCCTTTAAGATTTTTTTTTTTCATCCAAGTTTCACTGGGGATCAAGCAAACAGCTTTCATGAGCATCGGCCGTGCTTTTACCAGGCACTTTGCTTTTTCTCGATGCCGTGGATTTTTCTCATTCATTTTTGAAATCCCACTTTTTCTCATCTTCATAGGATCGCGTTAGACCTATGATCAAAGGTCTAACAAGGTTAAACATTAACTTAGGAATTCTTTTGCAAACCCTAAGTCTTGAACTTCTTCGTTTCTGAAGTGATGCTGCATCCGTCTTGGAATGTGCAATGATCATCAACGGGTTTATGAAATGATTCTGCAGGCTCAACTTGGCTATGCAAAGGATTCGGTGTGTGGGATAGAGAAATGAATGCTTCTCATCATCCTATGGCACTTGGATTACCATATAAACAACACACAAAGATTAATGTTAGTCCGAGCAAGAAAATTTCTAACCATTTTCTCCTGATGCTGCTGGACTCACCTCCATTTTGCCCCGATGTGGGGTGGTTCTTGACAGGGTTAAGAATGAAAACCGCCGTTCAAAGGGGTTATCAACGGTCACCTGTAGTGTTTGGGGGATATGAAACGAATGCCTCCGTCGTCCCAACCCATGTAATCGCTGCGAATGGTCCCTACTTCCGTAGGTCCAGATTCTGCTGTCTTATCCGCTCCATTTCTCTCTTAAGTGTGTATAGGACGTGTTTGTGTTAGGATTTGCCTCTCGTCTTTTGAGAAAACGTCCTTTTGAAAGTTTTGAACAACTTTTGATTGGAAAAAATCTCTTTCGTTTTCTCCAAAAATTTTACCCGTCAATGGGATTTTATGATGCCCAATGCATGTTCAGATAACCTCATGTTTCAAAACATGAATGCCAATGAAGTTAGAATCCTATGTCTTTTCTAGACATCAGATTCTAAAAGCTTTTCTTTTCTTCTCTATTTTTTATTCAACATTTTCAATGGATTGGGGAAAGGGATACTTACCTGTCCCCCGCGGCTGGAGATCCCTGAAAATGCGGAAGAAACATGTTATTGTTCGTTCATGAATTTTTCAAAAAATTAGAACGATACATCTTACCCTCGGTCGTGTGCCCCTGCGAGTGCACACAGGTTGTCAAAATTTGTCCTCCTTGATGGTGAGTCCCTATCAAGGATAAATAGCAAGTGTTAACTCATATTCCCAAATTGAAGACAAATTGGGACAATACAACTTTACTCTTGGTTCTCATCCCGTTCTGACGTCGCGTATTGATATGAACCACGTCTATCAAATCCGCTTATCCATGCTTGGAATATTTGCAATATCAATGGTTCAGCTGCCCCCGGTTGGGCAACGTCTGTTTTGTTATTTGAACAGATGGCTCCTTGGGTGATTTATCCACGTTTAACACCTGAGAAGGGAAAGAAATGAGACATTACTTTGGTATTCGGTTGAAGATCGTTTAGGAACGATACATCGTTTTACCAAATGGAAGGCTTCGTGACCAAACGTATTTCGTGCTGAATGGGGGTAGATCCCATTATGCTCCGCGGGTGATAGTCATCGTTCATGGAATTTGCTCCACGGATTAAGTGATTAATCCATGGCCCTTGGCTCGAAGACGTTCAAAGGGTAATGTTGACACTCAAAGCGGTTAGTTTTCAGCGTTAATTACAATGTTCCCGCGGGAACTTTACAACGAAATCCGTAACACATTCATTCGATGTATTCACCTCTCACTCTCCTGAGCCTTCTAATGATTTAGCACACGAGCTTCGAACCAGATGTCCGGTCGCCGGTACCGGTCACGACTGCGAAGATGCACTTGTTCCAAAATGCTTGACCCATAGGCTGAGTTGCTCATTCAGGAGATCGTCCGACCGCTCGAGTCGTCCAAGTTGAGCATCCTTAATTGCTGGTGACGGACTTCTCCCACTTTCGGCATGAACAACCTGGTTTCTCGGTTTATGCGTGATCCACACGCCGAGTTGCTCACTGAGGGACTCGCTTGAAATTTCAAGCCATTGACGCCCAAGTCGGGCATCCTCAACCGTTGGCGATGGGTTCCTCACACTACTTTCGACATGAACAACCTCACTTCTCGAGTTGGTATTTTCATCGTTGTCCAGTAGGTTTGTACCCGATGCTGGATTCGCCGTAGGAATAACACTAACGATCTGTTGGTGCTCAAATTGGGGAGTCCATACCTGCTGAAATTGTTGTACATACTCTTGGGGAGTACCAGGGTAACTCAGGGGGGAATTCAGCCGATCGAACCAAGAATAGATGTTTTCAAGGAGATCGTCTGAACCATCGAGCGACTGACACTCAGGTTGAGTATTGTCGACTACTGGAGAAGGAATCTTTTTGCCATTTTCGTCATGGACCACCTGATTCTTCGAGCCGGAATCTCCGTAATCGTCTCGCAAGATTGTATGTGCATCTCCTACCAGTGTTAGATCCGCTGTAGGACTAGTATTAACGGCCAGTCGGTGCTCAGACTGGGGAGTCCCGATTTGCTGAAATTGCGGTACATACTCCTGAGGAGTACTGGGATAACCCATGGGAGTACTCTGATTGATGCCTGAACAATCGACCGTGTAATTGTCAGTCCCATCGGTGTTAAGAGGTGATTGGATGCTTCCTGCTTCATGAGGATTGCGATCACAGCCATGCTCATCGTTTAAACTTGAACTGCCTCTCTCTTGGTCTAGCGCCACTCGTCCATCTCTCAGTAGTCTTTTGTAGCACCAAAGGTGGTTCCTGACTTTATTTCTATCCAATTCCGGCATGTTCATGATCTTGAGTATGCGCGATGGGCGAGCCAAACTGATCCCTAACTGTTGAACTGCATCAACAAATTTGCTATGAAGCTCCGAGGTCCAATAAAACCTTGTTTTCTTGCTAGCCGAAGTAGGGTTGGCAACTCGGCGGCTACTCTTCGTGGAATCTGGTCGTGTTGAACCGCCTCTATCTTGGTCTAGCGACGCTCGTCCATCTCTCAGTAGTTTCTTGTAGCGCCAAAGGTGATTCTTGACCATATTTTTAGTCAGTCCCGGCACGTTCATGATTTCGAGTATGCGCAATGGGCAAGCAAAACTGATCCCCAACTGTTGAACTGCATCAACAAATTTGCTATGAAACTCCGGGGTCCAACGAAATCTTATTTTCTTGCTAGCCGAAGTGGTGTCAGCAACTTGGCGGTTACCCTTCTCGGAATCTGGTCGTGTTGGAGGTTGCTCTGGAGGGGATTTAGTGGTCTCAGATCGGCTGGTCATGATGGTGAGTTCATCATCGAGCGGACCCGACTTGTCATGACGCATGTTCCCTTCCACAATGGGCGTCGACTTTGACCTTATAGCACTAGTTTCCTCTTGTAGATCCTCGGCGGTACCCGCCTGTTCCGAAAGATGTTGCGAAGGGCATTGCAACAAATGAGCATTATAAACCCCCAGATCTGGCTCTTCAGTGAATACTCCGTCCGTGGGAACAGGGTTACCGCACTCCAGGCAAATAGCGATGCTTAGAGCTTTTTTGTACTGAGTGTTTTTTATTCGAAGCTTTTCATTTTCCTCCCTTACAACCGCTAACTCGTGCCGATCGCGTTGCTGCTTCAGCCGGGTTCGTTTGTTTTCAAACCAGCACTTGACCTTCCGAGGCTCCCACCCTATCTCCTGGCCCATTTTGATTTTCTGTTCCATGTCCGGATAGGGGTATTCCCTGAAAAACAATTCGAGTTTATGGACTTGACCTGAAGTGTTGCGTTTGAGATATTCCCCTTTCTGACGCTGATAACCGTCGCGGGTACTGTTCTCGTTAACCAAGCCGCGGGTTTCATCATTAGAAGGATCGGTCTCCATGGCCCTCGTGTCAGGTTCGGTCCTGAGATCTTCAAACTCTTCCAGCAGCTCAAGCTCGGAGACCTCCAAGTCTGGCGCTTCCAGTAAATGACAGAATCCCTTGAACATTTTGACCGGGATATCACTGTTTGATTTTCCGTTAACTCAGCTTTCTTTGTTCCTCCTTGGATCTTCACTTTCTCTGCAAATTCTGAGAGGTTAAAGGAGCCGGATCACCGTTCTTCGATCAAAGGTGATGGCTACCCGACGAGCGCTCTTCTCAATGTTTCGAGATTCCCACTTCGTCCTTTTGTGATGGCTACTTGACGAGCGTTTTTCTCAAGGCTTCGTAATTCCCACTTTGTCCTTTTTTGCTCTTTTCTACGTGAACGGAGCCTGAAGATCTCTTGCGTTGATTTCGCTTTGTCGAGCACTACGCTTGTCCCCCTGGCCCAGTCTCTAGAGTAACAAGCCTGCCCACCTTTCGGCGCCATTATGTTTCGCAAAACCCGAGATCACAGGACGGTGGTGGATTCGTGACTCATCGGGGATGCATTAACGAAACCCGCTTGGCTCTACTGCACATAAAATATTATTACCACTTCTCCCTGTACTCGAGCATTTATAAGGTGATAGATTGATGTCAAGAAGATTAACACTTTAGCCTTATCAGACTCAGCCTCTCAAACACTCTTCACATTCTCACTCTCTTCTCCGTCATTCCATCGCATATGGATTCCTCCTCTATGCCTGTTGCCTTACCTGAAGCTTCGACCCAATGGGAGAGATTTTACCACCTCTTGGGTAGGGGTTATGGCTACATAAACAATCATCCTGAAGCTGAGGTTGAAGTTCGTACTCTGATTCCGGCCCTGGATACTGCGTGTATTGAAGGTACGAAACTGCAAAGGGAGTTTGTGATCTTCCCAACTCTCTTTAACAATTTCATGCAGGCTTACGAAGTTGCTAGCCGGGAGGTCACTTTGGCTGGTATCGTGCGAGCCCGTTATCAGGACCGAACTGAGTCCCTGATGCTGGCCATGCTGACGGCCGATAACCATAAAAGGGCTGTTGAATACGCCCACGCCCAGGTTTCGATGCTGGTCCGTGAGAGGGACAACTTGGTGGAGCGTCTGGCTCTTTTTGACACCGCCTTTGAGCAAGACCAGCACAACTTCGTGCTGAGGTTCCAGTGTGCCTGGTTGGAGGAAAGGCTTGAAGACCTGAGCATGGATATAGCTCGCGGGAGGGTACTGGCTCATGACTTAGAGCTTGAGTTCGAGTACTATGACACCAAGGTGAACGAACTTAAGGAGAAATGTCGTCTCCTTTTCTTCAAGCTTGTAGACCTCGATTCCCGGAGTGTGGGTTGTAAGCAAGGCATGGATAGCATGGAGAGTCAGTTAAGCTTTTTTGTGATGCTTGTCAGAACTCATTTTGGGTTTACTGCTCCCCCTCAGTGATCCACTTGTAAACTTTCCTGCTGAATGAAATAAATGCGAGTTTGTTTATATATGCTCTTTCATTCTGCATTGTTGACTAGCCAAGAAAGGTTTTTGCTTTCGGATCTACGCGACTCCTTTTTCGCCTGTGTCAACAGATTGACTACGCATCATTCTCACAGCCCGACGCTTTATATTTGATTGACCTGAATGCCTCGTGAGAAATAGATTTGTAGTTGCTCGAAACTTAAAGATTGCCCCTGATTTTGCGGTCATTGCGTTTGGGGCCGCTAGTAATCTTTCACTTTCGAGCTCGATCACATTCTGCTAGTAACTCATGCTATCAATTCTGCCTTCACGCGTCGGGGCTGATTTTACCTTGAACTTAATAACAAGGAATTACCGTATACACACGAGATGACGTTTGCGAAAAACATTATGCAGAATCAACTCTAGCTATTGAAGAAACAAACGCATGCACCGATGAGAACTTTACAATAGGAGATACATCCTTCTCGCGTACATCCCCTTCTTTCTTGGGGCATGTCCAATGACTAACCAGTCTGGCCTCAGCTTAGGTGTGCCATTACCAAGTGCAGATCATGGTTGCCAACCTTTAATAGCTTCCAACTGATCGAACCAGGTATCAAGTCCTTCATCGAAGAAATCATCCGACCCCTCGAACGATTGATGTGTAGGTTGAGCTGCATCGCCCGACGGGTTCTTCGAACTGGAACCTCCATCTTTGTCTGGGATTATAAGAGGAGATTTGATCGATTGACTACCACAAGCATCTCCCACTTGGGGATTAGGGAAATAAGAGTGCTCCAAGCTTTCTCCCATTAGATCATCTGAAGCCATATGCTCTGATTGGGCAAACCCTTGAGCACTGGGCGTGGTGGGCTGATCTGCGACAGGATGAACACTGACTAGCTGCTGCTCGGACGGAGGAGTGCTTACTCGTTGCACTTGTGATGCGTGTTCTTGAGGAATATTGAAATGACTCGCGAGGATATCCTGATCAAATCCCCAATAGTCGTCCAGATTCGACCGGGCCTCATTTGTCATAAGGGTGCTGGGTTCGCAGCCGAGTCTATTGCTCGGATTCAGTTCTGCATAACGCTGTCCTAACGCCCTTCTGTAGCAACCAAGGTGATTCGCGACTAATTGCTTGGTAAGTCCCGGTACGTTCATGACCCTAAGTATGCTTGTCGGACCTATGAAGTCGAGTCCTATCTGTCGAACTGCGTCCAAGAACTTGAGATGAAGCTCCGGGGGCCAAGTGAATTTCTTCTTCTCGTCGTCCAGAGTGGCGTAGATAGCCTGCCGACTAACCTCTAACTCCTCTTGAACCATATCTGATCTTACCGGAAGCTGTTGTGGAGGAGATTCATGGGCTTCGATGAGGTGACTCCGATCATAACGACACGTATCTTCTTCCTCCGAAGACATTGGTATAATTTCTGTAGGATCGATCTGCTCATGCGCGCCATTAGCAGGATCTGATTGTACCGGAGATGGCTCAAGGGAGCAGGGGGATAAATGAGCACCTTCCATCTTCGTAGAAGGCTTACTGGGGAACAATTTACTGAGGGTGGTAGGGCCACCGCAGTCAGGGCAGGTAATAGTACTGAGAATTTTCTCATACCACATGTTTTCCATTTGAAAGTTTTGGTTCTGCTCTTTTAGGGCCGTGATCTCCTTACGCCTGTGTTGGACACCTAGTCTGAAACGTCTATTCTGAAACCAAAAATGGATTCTCATAGGATTCATTCCCAGCTTCTGGCCCAATTCAATCTTTTGTTCCTCGTTTGGGCAAGGACATTCATCGAAGAAAGCTTCAAGCTCCTGGATTTCTTTCCGAGCGTAGCGCTGGCGACTTTTTCTTTTCCGGGGTTGAGCGTCGTGGCCACTGCCGTCGTCACCACTGCGATCTTGATGTTCGTCACCGGCGATGTTGAGTTCCATGGCTTCGATGTCGAATCTGATTCTAGAGAATTTGAGGTCTTTCAACGAACTCGTCACTCGGGGTTCTCTGTTCTCTTTTGTATACTCGCTCTTTCGATTTGTTGCCTCCTTTTCCTCGAAAGCTAGGTCTGTTCAGCGTTCTGTTTTTGAAACGACGGAACTGTTTACCTCCTGCTCAGCTTTCCGACACGAAGGGGTAACCAAATCCTTCCGCGGCTTCTTCGATAGTAGCGTTCGCCTTTCACTTTTCCTCGATAGTCATGCCTGTTCAGCACTGTCTTCTCTTTTTAAGTGGCAGAGCTGTTCACTCGCCGCCCAGCTTTATGCGTGATGGAACAACACAATCCTTTCGCGGCTTCTTCGATAGTTGCGCTCGCCTTTCGCTTTTCCTCAATAGTCATGCCTGTTCAGCACTGTCTTCTCTTTTTAAGTGGCAGAGCTGTTCACCTCGCCGCCCAGCTTCATGCGTGATGGAACAACACAATCCTTTCGCGGCTTCTTCGATAGTTGCGCTCGCCTTTCACTTTTCCTCAATAGTCATGCCTGTTCAGCACTGTCTTCTCTTTTTAAGTGGCAGAGCTGTTCACTCGCCGCCCAGCTTCATGCGTGATGGAACAACACAATCCTTTCGCGGCTTCTTCGATAGTTGCGCTCGCCTCCCTCCCAGCTTTAATAATGGCGAGACCGAATTTGTCAGGCCTGAAATTGCGGATCAGGACATGTCTGATGATTCACGGGAGGAGCAGCCCTCGCTTTACATTAATTAACCCGGCTCCACAAGCATTATTGCTGCAACTTTTCTCCACTCTCGAGACGCTATAAAATGCGGAGTTGGTGTTTGGGAGATTAACGCTCTCATATAATTTGCTTCCATCCTCTAATCGCTCCACTACACACATCTCCGTCGAAAATGGCTTCTTCCCAAGTTCACACTTTCTCAGCCGAAGCTTTGACTCGATGGAAAGAGTTCTATAACCTCTTGGGTCGAGGCTACGCTCACATAGCCGATCATCCCGAAACCGAGGATGAGATCAGAGTCATGTTCGGGGACCTGGACATCACCTCCCTCGAGGGTACCGCGTTGGGGAGGGAATACAATATTTTTCCAACGCTCTTTACGAACTCCTTGGAGGTCTACCGCGCTGCTCATCGGGGAGTTACCGTGGCTCGTGTCTTGCGAGCCCGTTATGAGGATCAGTCCGACCGCCTAGCGTTGGCTGACTACCTGGCCGATAGTCACAAAAAGGCTGTTGAGTTCGCCAAAGAGCGGGTTTCGACATTGCTACGCGAGAGGAGGAATCTGGTGGAGGACTTAGCTCTATCTCTGGCTACCTATGAGCGCGATCGACGTAATGCCCTGCTAAGGAATCGGAGCGAGTGGCTGGAAGAAAGGCTCAACGGCATAAACGAGGATATAACTCGTGAGAATGGACTTGTTCGGGACTTGGAAGCAGTCGCCGAAGATCACGAGACTCAGGTTGTTGCAGTCAATGATGAACGCAAACGCCTCCACCTCAGGCTTGCGGACCATGATACGCGGAGTGGTGCGTATAAACAAAGCATCCATAACCTGGAGGGCCAGCTGGGCTCCTTTGTGTCGTTGATTAGGGCTCACTTCTGCTTTACTTTTCCACCCCAATGAATTGTATGATCTGGTTTGGGCAAGAATGAATGAAAGCCCCTGTGTTTGTTTTAGCTTTTATATGATCCATTTCTTCGAGCATCCGGACATCTTTAGACTTGGATGAGCCGATCCATAATAAGTCGAGTAGATGTGTTCTGATTTTCTAACTCACTCATGGTCAGATGAAAGAATAGCCTCAGACTTATCCAAGAAAAGATTTCTTTATGCTACTTGTTTTTCACCTGCAAATGAAAAGACCGAGTCAAAAGGAATAATCTGAAAAAGAAAGCATAGACCCCTTTCAATCTTATGCTTGCTCGTAATTAATAATGACAAGAACTTTTACAAGGGTTTTAATCTTGTGCGAAAAGTTTTTATCAATATTCCTCGAAAGAAAGCATACTATTGAAAGGAATGTAATTCACGATAATTGCTTTTGACCAATATTCAGAAGAGCGAATTAGTAAAAAATGCAAGGCATAACGACGTGTTTTTAAATTTAATTGAAGATACGGCATCCAAATCAAGGCCGTTTTGTTAAGAACGAGAGCAATTTGGACATCTATCTCGTCATTAAATTCGAAATAACGTCAATACTCTTGATCAATTATCGTGGATTACTTAGTGACGTATGACATGCATGGACCAATTCAAGTGTATAATTCCTTCTAGCGAAATTGGGGTTGGATTACCCTGTACGACCAAAAAGGTCGTGTAAGATTTTCAACTTTAGTTTTCTCTAAAGGAATTATAAACTTGACTTGGGAGTATTCGGATGATTAGAGAAAATGCCACTATCACATTCCCATGACCCGTCAAAAGAAATACAACCGAGTTCCATCTGAATGTATACACCAATAGATCCCTAATACGATCACTCTAAGGGGTGAGATAGAGAAAGCCTCGATAAAAATAAACCCTATACAAGAGGACTAGTAATGGAAAATGAAACCAAGGAATGTGATCCTATCGTTTAAGGATACCCCAAGTTCGATCTGTGACTTCCGGATCACTTGCCCCAACTCGTCATCTTCATTGGACGATATCTCAATAATGTCCATAGTAGGCTCCTTTGTTGCTCACTCGGTGTTCGCCATGGGATATCATCCTCCTCGTCTTCTATCAAGGACGTTTGGGAAAAACACATGCATCTATCCTTGAAATGGCATTTAATCTAATCACCAGAATGCAATGAATGAAATGCCTATATTTATATGAACTGTAATAGTTTTGAGGGATAGAGAGTCTTACCAACCCAACTCGTCGACTTATGTGCGATTTTAGGTGTACCAACCGCCCAAAGACATGCGCATGAGACAAGTGATGGTGAACTTCTAAAAATCAGAGGGTTTGGCACCTAAGGTTAAGGTTCCCACCTCGAGTTCTAGAAAGAGCCGATTCCATTGCACAACTATCGTTGCATTGGGACTCAATCCATAGTTCGAAGCGAGCGGAATTGAGAAGTGGATTACCCCGTGTTTTTCCTCACGGAGATTCCATTTTCAATTCCTTCTATTGTGTTCCTAAAGGCGGCGCCTGGGGTTTTAGGCGCGGTTGTGTGTGTCCATGTGTCGTGATCATCACAATGCAAGTCATGCACAACAATTTATCAATCAGCACTTCAAATCATCCACACAACATACATTCCTACGCCACACCTGCGTAAAATAAAGTTAATCACAGACTACACCCCTTATTACTCCAATCTGCAAAAACATATAACACCTATCGTGAGCGGACTTACCTCACCTTCAAGAGCGCCTGTAGGGTTAGAAAAATCACTCAATTTTTATTACGGCCTAAGTCCACTTGAGGTCTAGAACCATAGTTTCTAGAACAACTCCCCAGCGGAGTCGCCAGCTGTCGCGACCCGTCCGAAAGCGGACGCGGCTAATGGATTACCGATCGCGGGTCTTGGATCGGCGCGGGCCCTCCCAGGCCCATACCAAATCGCGGCGGGAGTATTTTTCAAAGGGATTCGACGATAACAGTCGATCGCTTTCGACCTTAGTGTGGTCGTGGTGGCATGTGCAACTTGTGCATGCATTTGGAGTCGCCACCGGTCTTTCTTGGAGGGTAGACCGGAAACCTTATTGACCGATTGGGAGAGATCGATCAATTCTGCGGAACCAGAGATTTTGAGTTCGGGGACTTGGTTACGTTGATGTCATTACCAACGCCCTTTCGGTACCTAACGCGAGTGATTTTCCCTAACTAGGATTTCATGCAGGCGCAATTTTGGGTGAGGTAAGTCTGACTTTGCACATTAACCAGTTTAACATGCTCACGTAATCATAAAAAAATAGATGTCAATCACATAAACATCTATCCTACGTGGTGATCATGGAATTATGATTTAATGGGTCTCGAGCCAATGAGACCACATTTAATCATTTTAATATTTTAATAACGGAGAGCCGCTCTTCTCTTCTTCTTGGTTTCTTGAACTCTTCAAGAATCGGGCCCCAAAGAGCTCGCCGACTTAAAAGGCTCCTCCACGTAATCCTCGTAGCATTTACATCAACAATTGACTATGCTAAAAATAAAGATTACATGAAAAATAAAAGGAGTACGCAGCCTCCATTTAATAATTACAACCCCAAATATATAAATAATCACCATACATTCATACATACATTAATCACATTGATTAGGGATTTTTCCATGATCACCACCCTTCCACGTAAGTAATAAATTCACAATTTAAAACTTAGGAAGGCACAATAAAAATTCTACGTTGAATCATATTCAGAATTTTTACGTAAAATAAGATAGCCATAAATTTTCGATTCAAAATTGATTTAGTCTCAATTTTTGCTACGTTGATTAATTTATCATATAAAATAATCAACCTCCATTAGCCATGTAAGACGAACAATTCGTTAATACATATTGGCCATAGTATTGCAAAAATTGCAAAAAATCAATTAAATGCACGAAAACACCTAAGGATCGGCTCTGATACCACTGTTGGGATCCACGTAACACGTAGCGGAAATAAATAACAACCCATACATGTATCTCCAGAGGCGTACTTCGTGCATTTCAATCGAAAAAAAATCACAAAGCCTCAAAGGGAGTAAATGGATTACCTCTCGTAGCGTGCTTGAACGGAGGTGTCGGTTCGATGTTCTTCGATCTCAGCCTCCACAAGTGTTAGGCATCTAGTTCGGACGCACCACCAATTGACGAACGGGGAGACGACTAATAACTCCACAACAATTGTGCTAGCAATATGCGGAATCAATATTCCGAACTTAGCATATTTTGCTCACTCAAGATTATGAGAATATAGAGAGTGTTTGTGTTCTTCTCTCTAAGCTCTCAAAAATTTGCACACTCTACAAAATGTCTCTCCTCCCCAACCTCAAAACTCTTGCCATCCTTTTATAGCCAAAAATACCTTCAAATAAATTGTATTTAAAAATAGCACTAACAATTATAAATTCTATCTAAAAATAGCACTCACAAATAAATGACATTTAAAAATAGCACTAACAATAGCACTCACAATTTATAATACAAAAATGCTATTTAAAAATAGCACTAACAATTATAAATTCTATCTAATAATAGCACTCACAAATAAATGACATTTAAAAATAGCACTAACAATAGCACTCACAATTTATAATACAAAAATGCTATTTAAAAATAGCACTAACAATAGCACTCACAATTTATAATACAAAAATGCTATTTAAAAATAGCACTAACAATTATAAATTCTATCTAATAATAGCACTCACAATTTATGATAAATAAATGTCATTTAAAAATAGCACTAACAATAGCACTCACAATTTATGATAAATAAATGTCATTTAAAAATAGCACTAACAACAGCACTCACAATTTATAATACAAAAATGCTATTTAAAAATAACACTAACAATAGCACTCACAATACAAAAATGCTAAAAAAAAGCACTAACAAAGGTGTTAAAAATAATAACCATTATTGTTATTACAAGAGTTAAAGAGGTTACCAAACAGTACAAATATGCATAACGTATAAATACGTATGACGTATAAATATGTAGAGCATACGTATACATCCGTGAAACCGGGGACTAATTGAAAGAAAAATATGCAATTAAGCCCTTTTGGTAAAAATTGATTAAATTGGAGGGCAAATTGACCTAATTGCACTTTAAGACTTTAGAATCCAATGTCATAGCTTATAAAAAGTGAGAATTGAAAACTAAAAGACTCGAAAATGATTTTTTTTTAGGCTCGGTTCGGGTTTATGTTTGTGAAGGAACATAGTGACCCGAGCCGAATTTTTTAGATTTAAAGTGACACACTTGAAGAGGAAATTAAAACAAAATTATCGAATATTTTTGGGTATTTTTCTGACCACGAATGGTATTTTTTTTGATTTTTTGGGTATTTTTATAATTAAATAAACTCGAAAAATATTAAAAATACCGAAAAATATTTTTTGTTCAAAATTGGTTCCTAAGGTTAAACCAAAGCTTCTAAAGTTGATTTTGTGATTTTATGACCTTTTTTGATATTTTTAATTAATTTTAAAGAATAAAAATCACAATAATAAATGGTCAAAAATCAGGTGTCAACAGCCCAACGTGGAAGAGAAAAGAAATATCCGTTGTAGGGGGCAAGCTGCCAGGAAATGGAACCCCGCAAAATGGCGTTAGAATACGTCCAAAAGCACAAATTGATCTCATCCGATTCAAATCCTAGAGAAGGATTCGTTGCTAACCAGATGGGTAGATCATGGCCACGAGCTAGATGGCCGACTTCAACAAGCCTTACATTTGCGTTCAAATGGAGGCGCGAAGCGAGAGTAAAGCAGTATCGTTTCGATTTGTCTTGAATTTCGAAACACGAACTTACACTTGATGTTTATTGTTGACAGGGATTCGCCGTCAAGATGGACAGAAAATTGTTGGCGCAAAAAAGCCGCAAAAGAAAGGAATTCGCCGACCCGACCCGACCCGGCCCGACCCGGGTCTGCAGCAATGCACAGAATGTGCAGCAGACCCGTGGACAGCAGAACAGGGGACTGAAGAACGGCGTGGGCGACGTTTTTTTTTAAGAAAAAAGGACATCACGCGTGGGGGACGATGGCAGGCGTCGGGGGTCGTGTGTGGCAGTGGCGTGGGGGATAAAAAATGGCCGGTCGGCCACCACAAACGGGCGAGGATTCTCGGTTTTAGACCGAGCTCGACCAAGGGAAGGGAGAGACTTTTTTTGGGCAAACCCGAGGGAGAGGCGAGCACCGAGGACCTTCAGCAACCTGCACAGATCATCAAGGAAGCATTGGTGGCCGTCGGCGAGCTTCGAATAGGTCGGTATCTTCCCCGACCTCTATTTTTCTCTGCGCACACCATGTGTTTGATGAAATGCCCGAGGGAGTCCCGAACGTTTTGGCTCTCGGTCGAGCTCGACCCGAGCTCTATTTGCGCGGTTCTAATCTTTAAACTACACTAGAGTTATCCCTAACCTTGTGTTGACCTTCGTTTTGCATTAAAACTCGACAAAAACCGAGGGCCGGAGCTTCGCCGGCCATGGTTCGGACGGGAGCTTGACGAGGGATTTCCGGCGGCCGCCGACCATCAAGGAACCCCAAGTAAGCTTCTAAACCACCATTGGATGCCATGTGATGGAATGAAACCAAGCTTTGAGCAAAAAAAATTCTGCAAATTCTCTCGCCGGAGTCGGGTTCGGGGAGGTCCGGTTCGCCGGTTTTTAGCGCGTTCATGATTATTATTTAGGTTGTATGTTGATGTGGGTGGTCCAAGGAGTCGAATGCCGCAAGAACGGGCGAAAAATACCAAGTTTCAGGCCCGTTTCGCAATTTTCCGGCGACCTCGCCAGAATTTTTACTATTCCCGCCGGAATTTTCACTGTTCATCGTCTTCTCCGGCAACCCTTCGGCCGGTCAACGGTCAACGGCCGACGTGGCGTGCCACGTAGGCAGCCACGTCAGCCGGGTGGGGTCCGATCCATGTATTTTCAAATAAAACAAACGGACGGCCACGATCGCGACACGTGTCGCGATCCTGGATTTTTGGAAAATTAAATAAATGATTTTCGAATAATCGATCCGGCGGACGAGGATGTGCCACGTGGTTCGCTGAGGGACGTCCGATCTTGTACAAGATCGGACGCACCAGAGGAAGCCACGTGGCACGTTCTAGAGCGTCCGATTTGTAGGTTTTCTAAAAAATGAAAATAATTAATTTTTGATCCGACGGCTATTATTGAGCCACGTGGCTCTCTGTGGGTCGCTCGATCTAGTGGAAGATCGGACGCACGAGACGAAGCCACGTGGCACAACGTGGACCGTCCGATCCGGGGAATTTTCGGATAATTAAATAAAATAGATAAAAAAATCAAAAAATTGTTAAAAAATAGAAAAATGTTTAAAAATATAAAACGGTGTCGTTTTAGGCCGGTGTCGACCCCTAGGGTAGGGCCGGGCGCCCGAGAGGCGTGGGCCGGGTTTGACCCGGCCCGGAAAATATTTTTAAATATTAAAAAATTCAGAAAATAACAAAAAATAATAAAAAAATCAATAAAAAAATGAAAAATCATAAAAAAGTCAAAACATTCGAAAAATTCAGAAAAATTCTAAAAAATTCCAGAAAATAGGAAATGGCCACATTCAACTGGCCACGGCCTGTTTCGGGTCATTTGACCCCCGATCTTTCCAAAAATGACGGTTTTGCCCTTCCGGCAAACCGTCTTCCAAAACAATTCTAAAAAATCCATGAAAATCCCAAAAAATAGGAAATGACCACAAACAACTGGCCAGGGCTCATCCCGGGTGTTTTGAACCCCGACCCTTCTTAAAATGACGATTTCGCCCTTTGGGCGAATCGTCTTCCAAAAATTGAAGAAAAGTCAAGAAATTCCAAAAAATTCTCAAAAATGGGAAATGGCCACAATCAACTGGCCATGGAATATTTTGGGTAATTCGGTATCCAAACCTTCCAAAAATGACAATTTTGCCCTTCGGGCTAATTGTCCCCGAATCTTTCCATTTTACCCCTAGCCCTAAATCACATCTTCCCTAAGCCTTTATGGCTATACTAGGAGGCCAATGATTGAAATTGATGTGCATTGACATGATTTATTTATGCACTTGATTGCGCTTTCATTATATTGACTGTGGTTTGATAGGACCAGTCTTCCAACCTGCATGAAACCCTGACTCATATCACCCAAAATTGCGCCTGCATGAGCTCTTAGTTAGGAAAATCACTCACGTTAGGTACCGAAAGGGCGTTGGTAATGACACCGACGTAACCAAGTCCCCGAACCCAAAATCTCTGGTTCCGTAGAACTGATCGATCTCTCCCAATCGGTCAGTAAGGTTTCCGGTCTACCCTCCAAGAAAGACCGGTGGCGACTCCAAATGCATGCACAAGTTGCACATGCCACCACGACCACACTGAAGGTCGAAAGCGATCGACTCTTATCGTCGAATCCCTTAAAGATATACCTCCGCCGCGATTTGGTATGGGCCTGGGAGGGCCCGCGCCGATCTAAGGCCCGCGTTCCACATTTCAGAGTGGGGGCCCGCGATCGGTAATCCATTAGCCGCGTCCGATTTCGGACGGGTCGCGACAGCAAGCTCTCGGCTCCGGCCAAGATCGGCGAGGTTCCGAGCTCGGTTTTTATGCCAATTCAATGCAAAATAAAGACCAAAAGGATCTTAAAGGTTGCTCTAATGAATTCTAAAGACAAGACTCAATCAAAAAGGCGTCGGTAGAGGCATGGCCGAGAGCCAAAGTTTAATAGACTCATTCCGGCATTTCGTCGAACAGGTGGTATGCAACCGAAAATTGAGAGTCGGAGGGAGTTTATCGACTTGTTCTGGCCTTGTCGACGATGGCAACGACTTTGGCGATGATCCGTGGGACGTTTGGAAGGCTGGGGACGATCGCTCGACCTCGTTTTCTCTCTAATTCTCTCCCTCTCCTCTTCTCCACCTCCATGGCTGAGACCTCCATTTTATAGGCCGAATTACTGATTATTTTATGCCGGCGGCCGGACCTCACCTCCACCATTGTGTTGCTCTCCGACTTAGCCCATTATCCTCTTCCATGGCCGACCATTTTTGTGGCCCGACTCGACCTCCATTCTCTACCTCTCGGTGCGCCATGAGGAACAGAGCACTGCGCTGCAAGTTGCTTCAGTCAACCGGCTTGACCAGGTTGGGTTAGCCCGACCTAGTCAACCCGGTTCAATTTTCTTCTTCAAATTGAAGGCCTATTGTCGCGACCCTCTCTCGCGGCATGGGGGAGGAGGGCTAATGGGCCGCCCGATCGTCGCCTGATCGGACTCGGGCCTCTCCCAAGGTCAATTACCCAAATCACAACGGCTGGATATACGTGGTCGACCTTCGGTGTGGTATGGTGACATGTGATATGTGTACATGCCAAGGAGTCGCCACCAATCGTTTCGTGGAGGGTAAGATCAGAAACCCTATCGAATAGTTGGGAGCGATCTATTCGATTCTGCGAAAACCAGAGAAGTGGGATCGGGGACTTTGTTACGCCAACTATCAGAGTTGACGCCCTTTCGGCACCTAAGTTGAATGATTTATCTAGTCCTAAGATTTCATGCAGACGAGTGGGGTACGGATCCTAAATCTAGGAGTTCATGCAGACAAGAATGGCTACCCTATCACTCACAATCAGTGAAAATAAATGCGCAAACCAAGGATCCAAAATATGCGGATAAAACACATGAAAGCAGCATGGCATTCCTAATGAGGCCCTATTAGCCTAGAGAAGTATCAATCAAGGTTTAGGAATGATTTTGACATGATCCGCCCATGAGGGGCAGAATCGTAATTTTGGAAAATTTGGGGACAATTTACCTCAGAAGGGAAAAACCATCATTTCAGATGAAATATGCGGTCAAAAGATGGTGGAAATGGGATTGATAATAAAATCCTTTCATTTCCTATTTTTCGGGAATTTCTAGAATTTTTCTGAAATTTAAAAGTGATTTTACCCTTGGAGGGGTAAAATCATCATTTTGGACAAAGATGAGAACTGAAAATCTCAAATATTAGGGTTGGTCACCCACCTGACCCAAACCCTAATTTTAAGCAATTTTCAGGACTCGATTGGAATGGGAAAGACAATTTACCTATTGAGGGGAAAAATCGTCATTTTGAGAAAAAGGGACGAGACTTGAAAACCCAAGCCCAAGAATTGGTTGCCTAACTGGCCCTAATTCTTACCTTGGCATTATCGACTTTATCTCGCATACACAACAGAGGCAACTTACCCCTAAAGGGTAATATCGTCAATTCTCGGAAGAACGGATAAGAAACCCCAAAAATAGGATTGACCAGTTGTCTGTGGTCAATCCTCAATTTTTGGGAATTTCTTGAGTATCTAGGATTTTTCCATAATTTTTCTACATTTTTTTTTTATTTTCTAAGATTTTCTAGCATTTTTTTGGATGTTTTAGAATTTTTCTGGTTTTTTTTTAAAATCATTTTAGAATTTTTTTATAAAAAAAATGCTTCGGGCCGGGTCAACCGGATCCACTCGGGCCGGAACCCGGCCCAAACCCGGATCCACGCGACCCGCGCCCAGAACGACGCCGTTTCTTCCTTTTTTATTTTCGGATTATCCAGACTTGATCCAACGGTTCCTATTGAACCGCGTGGCTAATCCACGGCCGCCGGATCAGATTACTAAAACCTACGGCCTAGATGGGACGGAGACTCAACCAGGGCCGTCCGATCAACTTACTAAAACCTACGGTCAGGATTAGAATCTGGACCGTCCACCCTCACTAACCTAAACGACGCCGCACTGCCACTAACCCAAACGGCACCGTTTCATCCCATTTCGATTTTCTGTTTTTAAAACATTTTCGAATAAACCTAATTACTAATCGGACGGTCATCAATTATTTGACATGATTAATCCTAGCCGTTGAATCAAATCCAACTCAGCCTAACAGACTAACGGTCCTGCTGACTCGACTCCTTCGCGGAGCAACCACAGGACGACACCTGGACGTTTGACTCATTGACTCCGTCACGTCAGCTTCGTCTTCAACCTCTCGACCCCGGCGATATGAACGGCTGAGCACCTCCGACGACGATCCAACGGTGGGATCTTAACGAAATCGCGCGAGACCAGTGCCAATCGACTCGTAATCGTCTCTAGTCTAACATATCTAAGATCAGAGTATCTAATTCACAGAATCGCGAGCATCATGCAGAACGCCGAGTACGGCCATAGAAATTCGATCGCTCGATTCACATCAAACCATGGCAATGCAGTCACAGGATAGCATCAATGGAGGTTCAGAAGACTTACCTCGAGCTCCGATCGAGCTCGCACGGCCTAGATTTGGCTAGGCAAGGACGGACAGGGATCGGCTATGGAGGCTAATTTTGAAGACTCGATTCGAGGTATTCGAGCGAAGTCGATGCAAAATGAAGATGCAATGATGGTTAGGGATGTGTGAGGAGTAGAACGCCTACCCTAACTCAAAGAATCAAGGTCGGAATCGAGTTCCGCCATTAAAGCACAGTGCGAAAGCTTGAAGACTAGACTCACCTGATTTCGTGGTTTCGGCTCACGCGGTCGACGGCGATCGCTTCCTCCCCATATGGGTGGCCTCCTGACTGTCTCTTTAAGCTTTGGTCTAGCCTGGAAAGGCCTGACCGACGCTCTGCAGATTCGAGCTCTGCCCTCGACAATGGCGATGGAGGGCGAGCTCTCTCTCGTTCGTTCTCTCTCTTTTTCGATTCTGTTCACTCTCCTGTAATAGAATCAACTAACCTCTCGTTCTTGAAAGCTCCCGCGAACTATATACCATTTCAAGAATTTTTGCCGCGAATCGAGGGACCTCTACCCACTTGAATTCACGTGCCAAATGGTACGCTAACGGCGACAGAGATGATGGGTATTCCGTCCAACTTCGTTTGGTACTCCGGCAAGCTCCATTTCATGCGAATTTGGCAATTTGGTTTGTTTTTGTTCTGGCTGACTTTTCAGGTCCCGCGAGGTTGACCGGCTAATTACTCCTCCTTCCGGCGACGTCAGGTGATGCCGTCGGTGTCGATCGACGAGGGATGATGATAGGAACAAAACGCCCACCATCTCCCTTCCAATTAGTCGCGAATTGCCCTTTAATTTTCTCGTTGAAATTCGGGCTTCAAACCTGCAGTAGCCATGTGAAGCTTTGGGGAAGAAGACACTGCTCCAGACCGGTTCGACTGGTCTAACCGGGCGGACTGACCGATCTAAACCGGTTCAGACTTGCAATTTTTCAAATTAAACCCAAATTAATGAGGAATTTTTGCAATTGGACCTCAGAATCGAATTTAGGGCATGAATTTTATCTAAAAATATGGTTTTGTCCAAAAGTTCATATCAATTTCAACAAAAACCCCAAATTTTCCTTTAATTGGAATTGGGCAAATCGTGAAATTGAAGGTTCAAATGATCAAATTAGACCAAATTACCTATGCCAATCGATTCAAAATGATGAAAACCATTGAGCAGTGTCTTTAATTTGTAATGGTAGTCCTTGAATTGAAAGTAATTTCAATTTTGCCCAATTTCAAGGACTAAAATGCAATTTAGTATATAATTTTGCCCAATTTATGCAATTAAACATTCTGTGCGGACAATTGGGTTAAATTGCAATAAGGGACGATTAGATTGAATTTCAAGATCCTAAAAAATACAAAAATTACAAATTAAAAGACTCAATTGACATTTTTTTACCAAATTCAATCATATGTGTTACAAAGGAACACGTAAAATTGAATCTGATTTTGGGCTTTTTGTGAGGTTAAAAAGGCAAGGGATTTAAAATAAAAATATTGACTATTTCTCCATATTTTTGTGACCTCAAATGCTATTTTTCTTGAATTTTCAAGTATTTTCCTAATTTCCAAAAATATTAAAAATCCGAAAAATATGAAAAATTATTTTTTTTTTGTCAAAAATGGTTCCTTAGGCTTGGCCAAGGCCACCAAAATTGATTTTTCAATTTTTTGACTTTTTATAAATTTTTTTATGAATTTTCTAAGAAATAACTAGAAATGGCTGATCCAAAATTAGGTGTCAACACCTATATGTCCAAAAAAATATGAAATTAACCCCAAAATTGGATTACCTATGACCCATTATCTTTAAAAATGTATTTGTTTTAACCAATTGACTTGAAATTGATTAAAAACCCCAAATGTGGTATAGGATCCGGAATGCTATTTCAAAAAATTGAAGCCCTTAATGAAGGAATTTGTAGAAATTAGACCCACCAATGGATTCAGAAGATCAAAAACTATAGGGTATGAGTCTCACAATTTTATGAGCAACCTCCAAAAGAATTTAATTTGACTTTTGGCCATTTAGGGACTAAAATGTAAAGAATTTTATGCAATTAGGTCCCTTAAGCCAAAATTGAGCAATTCAGGGCATGATTGGCTTAAATTCAAATGCAGGGCAATCAAATTGAATGTCAAGATTTAAAAAAACAAAAATTGCAAATTAAAAGATTCAATTAGTATTTTTTTAGCCCAAATTCAACTCTATATGTTATGAAGAAACACATGCAATTGAACTTGAATTTTCTCTTTTTATGAGGTCAAAATGAAAATGGAATTAAAATAAAAATATTGACTATTTTTCTATATTTTTGCGACCTCAAATACAAAAAATATGAAAAATTATCTTTTTGTCCAAAATGGTCCCTTTCGCTTGGCCAAAGTTACCAAAGATGATTTTTCAATTTTTTTTTAACCTTTATTGATTTTCTATGAATTTTTCAAAAACAAAGAAAAAATGTTGATAAAAAATCAGGTGTCAACAACTTTGTAATTACTCATTCATAATAAGAAAATACAATGTTTCTTCATGGTACACCGTATGAGAGCTTAGTTTTCTTATCTGAATTTCCTGCCTTTGTTTATTTTCCCACATTGCTGCTTCATTGCAGCCCTATTTCAGCCTTATTGCTGACTTAACCAGCCTTATTGCCGGCCTTTAGTTGTGTGATAACCACACTTGTTACTCGATCCCTTCTTAGTCTCATATTATAATCTGTCTTTTCAAGTTGCTGAATGGACGATTCAGGGAAGGGTATCTCCAACCAAATCGAGTCTTCCCTTAAGGACCAATCCAACTCATCGATTGGAGATTTTTCTAACACAAAGGAATATCGATTGGATGGAAAAAAATTATCTTCAGTGGTCATAAATTAGGGGTGAGCAAAAAAATTATAATCCATCTAAACCGGACCAGACCTTAGACAACCGGCTCATTTTGGATTGTAACCCGTGGATACAAGTCCGGTTCTCGATTTCAGTTTTCTGGAACTGACGGGTATGGGTTTGATTTTCGATTTTAAGTGAGAACCATCCAACCGGTCCAATCGAACCGGCCCTTTTACACAATATATGTTGTACACTATGGATGACAAACTTATTTTCATGTGTGATATATGTTGTATACTATGGATGAATTTGAAAATGAAGCTTAGGAACTTTAGACCCATTTTATGTTATTAGGAACAAAAAGTGGAGAGCAGCAAAGAATCAGGCTGTGCTCAAGTTCTAAAACTTCATATCACCAATGCGTGCAGTTTTCGCATGTAGATATACGTGATGAGGGACTTGTTGAGTTCGGGGGCACTTGCTACCGAAAGTTTGTTTATTTTTGGGCGGACGACCCAAATCTTCTGTTTTTATGAGGTAATTTTTTGAATTTTTTATATATATTTTCTTCAGTAATAATCTGGGACATCCATTCATAGCACGAACGGCCCGGATTGCAAGGTTAGGGCTTAACCTTCTAAGGGAATGTTAGACGATCTCTTTCCTTGATTGGGGGCAACAAAGTGAGGTCGCTGGCAGGGAAAGAGAGAGAAATGAGAGTTTGATTTGTGCTCTCGAAAGAACGTTGGAACTTCTTTGGCTGGGTCCCATCGGATCTATCGCAGCCTTTTGTTATTGCGGGTACAGTGTGTGGGGCCCACTTGGATTTGATAAAACTGAACGGTTGTAGAAAACTCTTTTTGCTGATGGTGATGTAAGATATAATTACTCTAGTGATTTTTCCTATACATGTACCCTCAAACAAGTCACACATTGAGCCTGGAACAAAAATTTAGTTTAATTGGATTATGTTCGATCGAGTTGACTTGTAAAGTAAATTCATATCCCAGCTATGAATCAAGTGACTCCATTAGAAGGATTCACGGAAGAAATAAAATTCGTGAGACACTACCAACTAAAGATTTTCAATTTGAGAATGAAACGCGACACCATAACGCACTATGAACCAGAGATCCTTGGGGCGCTAAGAATCAAAGAAAAAAAATATTTACGACTAAATTGATATAATTATAATAAACTTAAGACATTTTTGGTAATTTTCCCCCGATGAAATCTTGGCCGTTCTCTCTTCCCCACCAAGAAAAATGACGCCCTTTTCTATTTTCCTTTTTGCTGCCAAATTTTTCAAAATAACATATGTTGTAGTTTCGAGTGTTGGCTTCATCTTTTATGTTTTGAAATTGGACATTTGTGTGACGCCCGATTTTCTTGCCTAATTAATTAAAGGAGATAAAAATTAAAATAGTTGTCTTAGAATTGACTAATGTCATGCTATTTTCGATAATCGGCAATATGAGCTCAATTTCTAGAATGAGAAATTATGGGTAATTATCGTATTGTAGGGGAAACCCTAAAAATGTTACTTTGCCATTTGAGTAAGGCTATGGCATGAATTGAATTTTTATTTTTGCTAGGTCAAGTATAGTAAGGAATCAATTAAAAAGACTACAGTATATAGTAACATTCATGAAAAAGTATCAAGAGCATAATATAATATACGATATGGATCCTACATCGAGGAGCTTTTGAGCATATTAGTTGAATTATAGGCTAGTAAAAACGAACAATTGGGCGTCGAATAGGAGCTGAAGAAGAAGAAAGAAAGAAATAGAGAAAAACGGATCAAAATCAAGTAACAAGCCATCCTAACGTACGACTCAACCAAACTACACATATTTAGCAATAAAACGACCACTACGCATCAACGAAAGCTTGTCCTTAGTAGAAACTCTTTGCTGTCTGTTATGGACATCTCATGCACCGAAACCATTAAGGTCATAACTTCCTCCACCGAGCTTTGTTTCAAGCCATCTTATAGTCCAAACGTAGATTACTTGACGTACTACAAAAGTCTAGACATGGCCAACCTCAAACGACAAGCGAAAATCAAATAAATCAGTCTACGAAGTTCATTGTTCGTGCTGTACTATAGCACACCAGAATTCAAAAACTTGTTCCAGGCGAACGGTAGTATGAAATTAAGATCCTTCGAACCCTACAAGTTCACAACATCTTAAAGTTTCATCATCAAGTAAAAGCGCAACCAAACGCTCAAGAAATTGTGCACAGAAATACAGAATTGACCAAACTTAGTATTTTTTAGCTTAAACTAAAAAATTCATCCATTTAGAGGAAAAAGTGCTTTGATTCTCACCCGGCGTAGTAAGACGATGTAATAACGGTTGTGGAATGATGACGCAATAAGGATTTCTCTCTTTTTCTCCCTCCTTTTCTTATCCTATTTTTTCTGTCTCTTGAACGTTTGTTGCCCTCCCCTTTTTTCTTTTCCTCTTCTTTGTGCTCTAGTGCTCATCTGATAAGAAGAAAAAAATGAGCTCATTTTTTATTTTGGGACTTCAATATTACAGAGTAAAGCATCCTTTGCCGACGTTCCTCTTGCAGGAATAACAATACTTCTCAAGCGGGACGCGTCTCACCATTTTGAAAAATGAAAGATGAGGAAATAGTAAGAGGATGGCTGAAATGATGTGCTACAGTAAGCTATGAAAAACAGAGATGCATCAAGTCAGTACAATAGGAGCTGAAGAAGAAGAAAGAAAGAAAGAGAGCAAGTTTACACACCTCTACATCGCTCTCCTCTTTGCTCGCTTGAACGATGGCATCCTTCAGTCGCGACCTTCACCTGCCGAAAACAGAGCATCTTCAGTGCGATCGGTGATGAAATCTGAAGAAGAATGGCAAAAGGAGAGATGCAACGCACCTGAATTGCTCTCGCTCTGCTTCTTGTGCTCTTGAACGATGGCCTGCCTCAGAGGCTCGAGGCACTCTTGCAGCTCCTGATGCTGCTCGAGCTCACGAACATGCTTGAATTTGGATTCGCAGCGAGGGCACTGATGACCGCAGTTGGAATGCTTCCGCTCATTGTGCAGAGGGAAGCCTGCTTTGCCGACCTCCTTCTTGCAAGAGCAACAATGCCTCTTGAGCGGGACACGTCTAACCATTTTGGAAAAGGAAAAAGCAGGGAATAGTGAGGGGACGGGTGAAGTGAGTGCTACAGTACGCTATTTATAGCCTATTGAGAGGCTATGCATTTTGCGCACATATTCAATGCCCGAAGAAGTCGTAGTGAGTTTCACTTCTCTTGGAACTCTAGAAAGATCGATTTTCAAGTTGCATCTTGCCGCGCCTTATACGTACATTTGTTTTTATTTTTCATTTTTTTCCTCATTTTCTTGTTCTTACTTTGTCATTGAAAAACAATAGTCCGATGTTTCTCGCTTCTAAACTGGGCCAGGATGTGCTTTCAGAAGCTCTTTTATGCTTTGGTGCGAGTACGACAAGTAATGGATGAGGAAGATGGCTCTGTATGGTTACGTTGTGCCTAGGTGACATTGTTTTTTTATGCTGTCTATTTGAAAAGAAACAATCTCTTATGAGAACTTTTCGCACATTATCACAAGGGTATAATCTGTGGAATTCCAAAACTTTCATGCTCCTAGTCTGCATAAAACATCATGTGCCTACCGAGAGAAGCGTCACGAGACTGACTGCTTGAAGAATAAAATATAAGGAAATGGAGCACCTAAAACTATCAACCTGATAAAGCCTAAATCCAATTACTAGGGTTACTCGGGCCGACGCGTCCGAATTCATATCAAATATATAGAAAAACGGATCAAAATCAAGTTACAAGCCATCCTAACGTACGACTCAACCAAACTACACCTATTTAGTAATAAAATGACCACTAAGCATAAACGGAAGCTTGTCCATAGTAGAAACTCATTGCTGTCTGCTATGGACAGCCCATGTACCGAAACCGTTAAGGTCATAACTTCCTCCACCGAACTCCGTTTCAAGCCACCTTATATTCCAAACGTAGATTACTCAACGTACTACAAAAGTCTAGATATGGCCAACCTCATACAACAAGCGAAAATCAAAGAAATCAATCCACGAAGTTTACTGTTCGTGCTGCACTATAGCGCACCAGAATTCAAAAACTTATTCCAGGCGAACGGTAGTATGAAATTAAGATCCGTCGAATCATACAAGTTCAAAACATCCTAAAGTTTCTATATTAATACTTGTCTAACGGAGTATTAATAGTGACATTAGATCTATATAACATTTACATCACGGGACTGAATGATCCAATTTCCTAACTCGCCGAAGGTACTTCAACAATGTCCTAATTCGAAAAATGAGGATGTCATCACTGATCGACCCTTGGGATGCCTCAACCAATCTAGGCGAGCGAGGGCATCGAGGTCCTCGCCTGGGGCCTTTTTTCTTTAAAAAAAAATTCTAGTTGGTGAAGCAGATAAGTACGCGTGAATCAAATGCACGCAAGGCAGATCAAGTGCAACTAGTAATTTTATATTTTGATAATTATGATTAGAGTTTATGGTTTAATGCTGATACGAATAGAAATACGGCGACTTTGGCATCTCCGGATCAATTAAATGTTCTTTTCTGAAGAGGCTAATCGCCTTTTTATTTGCTCAGAGTGGAAATTGTTTGAGTAGGTCCTTTGCCTAAATGTAAGAGCCTTTTAGCTCAAAGCATTGCCAAATTCAACCTTAATAGTCATGCTTTCTCTTTTGGTCATTTTACAAGGAAGTCGCGTAAGGGAAGCCAAAAAACGCTGGATCCTCTGCCATAATGGCCAAGAACATCATGATCCCTGCCATACATGTAGGGGATCTGGATCCGAGCCTGAATTTTTCCCATTCATGGACAACTTTTATTGATAGAAATCATTGTGAGTAATAGACTATAAATAGCTTGAGCCACACGTCACTTCACATCCTTTCACACAGTTTCCCTCCTCTATTCTTTTCTAAAATGGTTAGAGAAGCACCGAGAAGAAAATATTGCTTCTTTTGCATAAGAATGGTGGGCGAAGGGGCTTCCTGGACCACAACAGGAAGAAGCATGCTCACTGTATGCACACTTGCCGTACGTGCGAATGCAAGTTCGAGCTGCTTCTGGAGCTCGAGCGTCATGAGGAAACGGGAGCATGCCAGCCACCAAAGCGGGTGATTTTTCGAGAGGAGGACGACGATATCGATGGCGCTACAGGTTCGACAACTCACAACTGAGGGAAGGCTTGTTGGATGCCTTTTACTTCGTAGTTCGTCGATTAACAGTCAGCTTCTGCATTCAATTCGTGAGTAGTAACAAACTATAATGAAGTCTTTGAGTTCCTTCGGCAGAAAGGCTTGTTGGATGCCTTTTACTTTGAAATGATCCCCGCTATGGATCTCGAAACTGAACGCAGTGTATAGAGATTGAACCTGTTGAGTTCCTTCGGAAGAATTTCATTTTGCCTCGCGTATGATTCTCTCGTTTGGATTTTCTTCTTTTAGATCTGAGCTTGTCATTGGCTCAAGCATGGTTGTCTGCATCGTCTCGGTCTCCAGAAATATCACTCTAGAAAATATTCTCAAGTGCGAGCAGCCGAACCTGAAGCTCCATCGGTGTCCTCCTCTTCCTCTCGAACATTAAGAATTGCCAGAGAGAATCATGGACGCGACGCATACAAACGAAGTTCTTCGACTCAAAGAGTTTCAAATTTCGTTGCTACTACAGAAATAGACAACTGCTAATGAAGAAGCTAACTATGAATCAACATATAAAAAGGCTCCAGAATTTCTCAAGTGCGAGCAGCCGAACTCGAAGCTCCATCAGTGTCCTCCTCATGTTGAACATTAAGAATCACCAGAGAGAATCATGGACGCGACGCAAACAAACGAAGTTCTTCGATTCAAAGAGTTTCAAATTTCGTTACTACTACAGAAATCTACAACTACTATTGAAGAAGCTAACTATGAATCGACATATAAAAAGGCTCCAAAACGCCTTTTCTCAAGTGCGAGCGGCCGAACTTAAAAGACATCCTGATAGTACGCATACATCCCCCACTCAATGGGTTCTTAGCACAAAGATCACAATCTCAAATAATCCAACCAAGATCAAAACTATCTCATAATACTCACACAAACTCCACAATAGCATTTATCAACAAAGTGCATTTCATTAACCTTACATATATCTTTTCGGATATCCCCTTAGCAAAATATTTATTCAAGGCATTTTCAAACAACTACTTTAAATAATACTTTTCAAAACTTTGTCAGTAAAAAACAAAAGGTAGTAATGGTTCGATCCAGTTTATGCAAGAAATATGATTTTTTTTCTTACTTCATAACATATCTAGTATTTTTTATTTTCAAAACATGAGTTTACAAAATCAAAGAAGAAAAGTACTACTCACCTAATAAAGCCTAAATCCAACTACTAGGGTTAGTCGGGCCGACGCGTCCGAATTCCTATCAAATATATAGAAAGACGGATTAAAATCAAGTAACAAGCACCGAAACTGTTAAGATCATAACTTCCTCCATCGAGCTCCATTTCAAGCCATCTTATAGTCCAAACGTAGATTACTCGACGTACTACAAAAGTCTAGACATGACCAACCTTACACGACAAGTATAAATCAAAGAAATCAGTTCGCGAAGTTCACTATTTGTGATGTACTGTAGTGCACCAGAATTCAAAATCTTGTTTCGGGAGAACGGTAGTCTGAAATTAAGATCCGTTGAATTCTACGAGTTCATAACATCCTAAAGTTTCATCTTCAAGCAAAAGCGCAACCAAGCGCCCAAGGAATCATACCCAAAAATACAGAATTGACCAAACTCAGTATTTTTTTAAACTTAAACTAGAAAATCCCTCCATTTAGATGAAAAAGAGTTTTGATTCTTACCCGACGTAGTAAGACGACGTAATAACGGCTGTGCATTAATGCCGCAATAAGAATTTCTCTCTTTCCCTCCCTCATTTTCTCTATCTCTTTTTTTATCTCCCGAACGTTCGTTGCCCTCTCCTCATTTTTTTTTTCTTTTCCTCTTCTTTGTGATCTAGTAACTCATATGATAAGAAGAAAAAAAATAGGCTAATTTTGGGCTTTGGACCTTAAATATTATAGAGAGAAGCATTCTTTGCCGACGTTCCTCTTGCAGGAATAACAATACTTCTTAAGCGGGGCGCATCTCGCCATTTTGAAAAATGAACAGTGAGAGGATGGTTGAAATGACGTGCTACAGTAAGCTATATATAGTCCGTTGAGGCTATGTATTGACTCATTAAGGGTGTAAAAGAAAAAAATGATCATCATTCTCTAATCTATACTAAATCAATATCTTCTTACTATACCAAGTAAGAATCAAAGCCCTAATTCATTTAAATAGAGGAAATTATCAGATTTAGGGTAGAATTCGAAATTTGATAGATTCTGATTTTTTCGGCTTGATTGAGGAGTCAATTGATTGTGTTTATATATAAGGATGAATATTTAGAATATTATAAAACCATGGGATTTGAAGGAACTTAATTTGATGCTACAGTTTGCCCGAAATAAGCTTTTTAAATCTAGTGCGATGCGGTACTGCGCGAAGGCTGATATCTTTGGTTTTCGATTATATTTTGGTGTTGAACATAGTAGTAGTTTTGTAGTACGTCGAATAAGCTTCGTTTGGACTATAAGATCGCTCGAAACGGAGGTTGGTAAAGGAAGTTATAGCTAGAGAGAGTTCCTGATGAAGTGAGGAAGATAACACCAAATAAGGAACTCAAAAGAATAATTCATGCCAGAAACACAAATAAATTTAAGTCAATTAAATTGATCTGTCAAGTTGCCTTTTACCTAGAGTTTATTTTCTAGCGAAGAATACTTAGGCTAGAGGTCGGTGGTATAGTAGGCTGATAAAAAAGAGATTCACCAATTATTCATGAAGTTCAAAATAAATTTGAGGGACATGTGAGGAAGAAAAAGAGAAAGGAATAAAAAAAATTCAAAACTCAGGAATAAAGGCGGACTTGCCAAAATTCCCTATAAACTTCTTCTCCTTGATAAAAGAGATGACAAATCCAAGCGGGGATAATGATCTAAAACTCATTTCAGAGAAAACATTTAATCCATACTCTCATTGATCTTACAAAACATGCATCTTCTGTGCATGATCAATTGAATATAATGGAGCACAAAAGCACAAGAATTAACTCCGATTAGAGCAAGGAGTATTATTGAATTCCAGTGCAATAAGCATCGCCAGTAGCTCGAGCTAATGACAAGCTTGAGGAAACCTAAAAAAAAAAAAAAAAAAAAGAGAGAATCATCTACGCGAGGCAAACGAAGTTTTTCCAGAAAAAAAGCTTAAGAGTTTCAAATCTATCTCCATTGAGTTTGCCACCGATATTTTGACTTTATCATCAGTTTTTTACTACCCAAGAAATCGAAAAGTGTATCGATCACAGAACCTAACTATCAATCAACAAACTACGAAGTAAAAAAAACATCCAGAAGGCCTTGTCTTCAATTGCAAGCAGACGAACCTAAAGCATCATCGTGCTCCACTTCCTTCTCTTGAATGATCACATGCTTCAATGGCTGGCACGCTTGCGTTTCCTCATGCTGCTCGAGCTCTTGAGGCAGCTCGAGCTCCTGAGGCAGAGACGGCACGTATTCTTGTAGTGATTGTGCTTTTTCTTATTGTGGTCAGAGAAGCCCTCTTCACCCACCAATTTTTTACAAGGTAAGCAATACTTTTTGGCCGTCCAAAAGGGCCGCTCGTCTTCGTAAACGACTCCTAAGGATTATCGTAATTGGAGACTAGAAATAAAACAATAGAGGAAAATGATTTGTACACTTGATTTCGAATCTATCGTTCTTTAGGCGAAATTCTGACGATCCGAAACTTGAGCGCTTCTCACCTATCACCCTCCGAAAGCCTAGCATCGATGAGACCGCCTTCCTCACTCTCATCTCTCATCTTATGAGAATATGCAAATGGCGTATGAAGTTATCAGAATTAGAGGGGACGCCCTAGCGCTGTTTATAGAGTTTTAGTCGGGCCCTATCATCACTGGCTGGGCGAAACTCGGCCCACACTAGCCATAGTTTGTTTCGGAGAAAATAAATTCTGGAAAACATTTTTCAGATTTTTCAACATTTGGTTCATGGAAAATAGTTTAGGAAAATATTTTCCGTCCATGGAAAAAACATTTTAAAAAATAGTGAAAATATTTTTCCCTTTTTGAGAAGTAAAAAAAAGAAATTTCTCGTTTTTCTTTCCTCCTCTCTTTCACACTTCTTTTCTTTACAATTATTTTTTGGCATTCTTTTCATTTTTTAAATTCAAAAATTTTATTTTTTTCTCATTTTTAAATTTTTTTTTCTTTTTTTCATTTCACCTTTTTCCTGCTTCCTTTGCTTACCAACCGCTGACCTCGGTGACGTCCGGCGACTCGGCGATATCGACCATGATGCAGGCCGACGAGCTCAAGGCTCGGTCTATCCCGTCAATCTCGAACATGCCTGAGGCCGGCGAGCTCAAGCTAGCCATAGGCACCTGTGGTATTGATCGAGTCTCGTTTCATTGTCCCGCAAGGAATAAGGTGATGCTAGGTGCGTAAAGATTAAGAATAAGGTGATCATGTTTCGTTGAAATAGGAACTCTGTTAAGACCAACCAACCTAATCGCCACCTCAAGTCAGAGAGAGGAAATCAGAGAGTTCCCACAATCAGACTATCCTTAGAAGAGCGACAAGATGGTGGTAACACATGGTTGTCTACATCTGGAAATGCGCCTCGGTCTTCATAAAGAGGGTGACGAGATGAATCTTGAAGCCTCTACTAATGCAGATTACGCTGAGTCACTAACAGATAGAAGACCCAAATCTGGCTATTGCACTTTTCTAGAGGGAAATCTTGTCACTTGGAGGAGTAAAAAACAGAATATGGTTACTAAATCTAGTGTTGAAGCTAAATTCAAGGCAATGGTGAATGAGATATGTGAACTCTCTTGTGGCTCAAGATTGTCATTGAAGACCTCAAAGTTGAACACAAAGGAACTATGAGACTCTATTGTGATAATAAATCAGCAATCAACATTGCTCACGATCCGGTTCAGCATGATTGAATAAAGCATACTGAGGTAGACAGACATTTTATAAAGGAGAAGCTTGATCAGTACTCCCTACACTCCTAGCAAAGATCAGTTAGCAGATGTACTGACCAAAGGCTTACCAGTGTCGAGATTTCAAGAGATTATCAGCAAGTTGGTCATGGAAAATCTTCATTCACCAACTTGAGGAGAGTGTTGTAAAATCTCCTATAATCTTTCCCTATTTATTTGGAATATTATATGATTTGATTTTGTTAGCTATAAATTAGCTACTAATAGAGATTAGGTGCTAATTAGAATCTATACCTAAAATAGGTTTCTTACCCAATTTAGGTCTTCTATTGCTATATATGTACACCTTGTAATTACTCAATCATAATAAGAAAATACAGATTCTTTGCTTTAGATAATGAGCTAAAATGAAAAGTGTTCAATTGGAGAAAATCTCATGTACGTTTCTATAGAGTGTGACAGTAAGAGTGATTTATCTGGGCTAATTTTTACTCATTATTACCGAGCTTTAGCGGAATTTATAATCAGGTCTTCGAATTAGTAATCTGGAACACTGTGATTCTTGGGCCCAATCCCAAAAAAAAACCTCAAACTTTAGCCTTTGTCCCAAAAATATCCACAACTTTTTTTTGTCTCATAAAAAACCTTCAACTTTTGATTTTGTCCCAAGTCTACCAATCCAATCCCAAAAATACCTCAAACTTTGGCCTTTGTCCCAAAAATATCCACAACTTTTTTTTTGTCTCTTAAAAAACCTTCAACTTTTGAATTTGTCCCAAATCTACCAGTTCAATCATAAAAAAACCCTCAAAACCCATCTCGTAGAATTCCCGACGACCCGACGTCGGCCGTTTAGCTTCTGTCAAAACTCCAAGTGATTCTCAACCGTCGCCCGATGGTGTGGCCTTATCCCGAGATAATAGAAACCCTTGTCATCGGCTCCTTACCCGTTGATAGTCCTCGATGCCAATCGAGCCTTCCACCGAGGACCATCGTGCCGACTCTACATCTGTGACAACAAGCTGCTGCTGACCCTGCATCTGTGACAACAAGCTGCTGCCGACCCTGCCTCTGTGACAAAAAACTGTTGCCCCCAATGCTTTCTTGTTATCATCATTCGGTAAAAATTTGAAGTATAAGAATAAGATTTGTTAATATCTTGTTCCCACTGAAATTTGTATGTGAATCTCGGGTAACTCAATTATGTCTAGAAATAAATTAATGCAGCTGCAATGTGTCAAACATTCTTCCTTGAAACAATTGGAAATACATTTTGATCTTTGTCGAACAATCATGGGTTCTGTTCAACTGGGCGCGAAACACTCTTTTTTTTTTTAATAACTGTGGTAAACTTGAGACAAAATCAAAAGTTTGAGGTTTTTTATGAGGCAAAAAAAAGTTGTGGGTATATTTGGGACAAAGACCAAAGTTTGAGGTTTTTTTGGGACAAAATCAAAAGTTGAAGGTTTTTTAGGAGACAAAAAAAAGTTATGGATATTTTTGGGACAAACGTCAAAGTTTGAGGTTTTTTTTGGAATTAGGCCGTGATTCTTGCAAGCAAGGTATAAGGACCTCATTTGGCTAAACAAGCTCTCTCCCTCTCCGCTCGCTCATAGGACCTGCATGTGAAACAACACTGCTATGCATTATGTGATGGGTCTGCCTCGTTAAAAGTTTCACAGAACCCAACCCACCACACAGGAGATATCTGCGTCATAAGTTTTCACTCGCCGAAGCTTTTCATGAAACTGCTCCATATATTTTACAAATTTCAACATGTGAATAAACAATGGAGTTAAATCTACATTAAGAGCAAATGCAGGGCACACCTTTCTCATCCGAAATGAATCAAGTTGCCCTGCACAGATTTTCGAGGGTGAATGGAACGTCGAATGGAATTAAGCAGAAAAATCTTAAGTTCTCTGAATTGTTGTCTTCTTCTTTCTAGTGTTGTAACCAAAGACTAGCTATGCTCATGTGCGGATGATGAACCGCCCAAGAAACCTGTCAACACTGCACGTACGCACTACTCACGTTTTCCTTGTAATACTTGTACGATCTCCTCTGCTCTTGATTGGATGCCTTTCAGATACTCAGTGAGGACCCTCTGCTGGTAAGAACCTCCTTCCTAATAAAGAGTAAATGGAATGTCAAAGACATGAAAGAGCTACAGAAGTGACAAACAAGACTTGTCCAAATGTGGCCGGCAAGGTCAACAAAGGGACTTACTGTTCGGATCAAAGTTCGCTCTATTCGCTTCTTTATGACTGCGTATAAATCTTCTGGTGAAATATCGCCTTTCCCAAATGTCATGCCATCGAGCAATAGCTTATTCCATTCTTCCTCTGGAGCTGTTGCCATGAGTCATCCATGATTGAAGCACCAAAACAAGAATGGACAGAAAGAATCATCAGCTCATTGACCCAAAACATATGTAGATGAAGAACACCAAACAGCAATACTGCAACAGTGTACTTCACAAGATTTCTCTACCCAACCTGGCATGACCTCTTTTCATTGCCAAAAGAGATGGACGAGGATTGTCAAACTAAAACCAGGCTTGCTACCTATATGAGGTAGCTCCACTTTCAGGCAATAACTTTCTTGCTTTAGCTGTAATTTTTCACTTAAGCCAGAACTCCATAATGTCCAATATCGACAATTTGTCATCAAAAAATCATACATACAACTTTTCCTCATGATTTGCACTGAAAACTTATCTAAGTTATAGATGAAAATGAGATATGAACATTGATTTTACACTTCAAAGGAAAAAGGAAAATTTGTCCCTTTGTATTTCCCTTAAAAGCCAAAAAAGGATAGATCGGGTTCTCCTTCTAGCTTCCCATGGACTTTTGATAACAGAAAGAAGGATGGATTCAAAGTCAACAGTCAGAAACAGGAATTGACCCTCAGTCTTCGCATAGAGGGCTATGAGAATGGAGGCATATATAATTGGCTGACCTTTTCTGTGCCTGTAATTGATCTCATTGTGCATGACTTTAAACATATCTTCTAATGCGGTCATAGACAAAACGCGACCATCTAAGAACTGAAAAAGCGACTAAGCGAACACCCTTTATGAAGACAATACGATTGAGTCAACAAATTTACAGTATGAAAGCACTGCATAACTAAATTCATGTTATAACCACCTTTTATAAGGACCTCCAAAAACTCCTCTGCCTTCAACACTTCATTTCCTGCAATTTATTCGTATCACAAGATCAGCTTCGTATGGCATGTCAAAGAATATGAAAAGATTCTGAAGGGGCATGGAGAACCAGAGAACAAGATAAATATCCTATGTCCAAAGTTCCCAGTCTCCCCAACTAATTAAACTCGAGAGATTGCAACTATAAGTGAGAAATTAAACACAATGAACCGATAGCTAAATTGCATCAATAATCGAAACATTAACTTTTCCTTAAAAAACCACCTCTATGATTTTTTACTTTGAATGTAAATATAGATCTAGTTGAGAGTCAACAAACTAATAACAGTTGACGTTGTATCCTTTCACATAAGTACTACCTCCTTTGAGTTTCATGTAAGAATTATCGACTTGCTCACTGTTATTCACCTCTCTTGGCATAACTGCGCTTGGAGAGAACTCTAGAAGCATAAAGTTGCAAGACTTTCTGTAGCATAGCCACAAGCCCGGCTTGTCTCCATCTTCTTTTGCCTGCACATCGTATGTATATGAAAACCTACTGATATGCAAGAAACTCGTAGAACAGATATTGGCATCAACATACAGTTCTGCTTGCAAAGGAAACAGACAGAGATGGTATTATCAAATAAGAATCTTTATTATGATTAAAAAACCACCCAGCTCTTTGAGAAATTTTATCAGCATAATCAATTTAAGTGATGAAATTGAAATGTCAACCCTAGATAATATATACAAGCATAATTTTTCACTACCTCAAATTTCGAGTTGAGTTACCATCATGAAATGAAGAATCAATATCAACCACAAAAGACGGACGATGATCAGGAGAAGAACTAGCACTTAGTTGAGCAAACGGCTTAAAGAAACATAATGAGGAAGGACCATTATAACCAAAATATGTTCAGGCAGATGTCCACAGAAGTAGCAAATAGACTTACTTGTCTTAACTGTGCATTAACTTCAGAGAGGAATCCTTCATCTAGTTGACCTTCTTGCTTCATTTGCATTACTTCCTAGGAAAAACCTACTCTGCTCAATACATATGATCACAACATAAACCACTAAGTGTCTTATAAGTGCAATGATGAGAAAGGATGACATGATACTGAAGCTCCAGGAAAACAATTCACCTTCAAAATTATAAAATATCTTCGTGTGCAGAGAAGCAACAAAGCATTACCACTTTTCAATTCTCTAACTCTCGCCTTTTTATTACTTATGCATGACCAATCCGCAATCTACTCTATATGGGGGTTGAGATTGATGGAAAAACGGAAGGCAAAGTGAAGGCCATGCTTGGTGGCCATTTTTCAGCTACTTATAACATTTCCCTGTGAACTCCCCTCCAAAATGCGGTAATATTATGAAATATTATATGCGATTCTATATACGAATATTTAAATATTTAAAAGTTCTTCAGTATTTCAAGTTAATTAAAGTTAAAAGTGTGAGTTCCACAAAGTTCATCGAAAGTTAAAGCAGAAGTGCCTGACAGATCCTAAATAAATCATGCGATCGGATGGTAAACAATAGACAAAATCAAATTCATCCTCATTGTGCGTAGAACAATGAGCTGACTCCATTCAGTGGGATAAGGCTCAGCTGTTGCTGTGTGCGTGGAACGATGAGCTATAAATGTAGTATAGATCATTTGAGTGCACTAAACTGCCACGGAAAAGCAACAACTCAGTAAATATTTGAAGCACATACTTCCTCCATGGCTTTAAGAACCTCAGGGTCTCTGGGAGGCCAGGAAATCTCTTCCTTTTCATCAACAACAGGCTTTAAAATTCTTTGGAGAACATCAGTCGAAGATTCTATCTTTTCCTGCAGAAGCAAGCAAAAAAGATAAAGTGCAATAATAAAATAAACACCCTCAATGTACAAGCCAGGGTGCTAAAGGTAAATTGTCCAAATGTGCTTGTGCATGTAGACATAGGGGAGAAAGATACATTAGTTTTATGGACAATGCGGTCCACTATGCTCATCACAGATAGAGCCAATTCCTCGTAATCTTTCTGCATAGATATGAAATGATGTCAAACCATTTCTCAACAAGTACTAAGGACAGATTTAGCAAAGGAAAAGATTAACACAGCAGAATCAAACAAGTGCAAGAACCATGCTTTATCATCTTCTGACTTGCAGGTATCAGTTCTTGCAGCAAGTCTAATCCAGAAGCCCTCATTGAAGGCCAGGATGTTCTCCACAACGGTTTTCTGAAGCTGCATGAAGATTGAAAAGCAAAATCAGGAGGAGAATATATTCGCATTTTAAATTATTGACCAGTTGTATGGATATCATCTCTCTGTCTCTCCCATGAAAATTTATTTACTCAATCCAATCTCTCATTAGGGGAGAAGCAAAGCATCATCTGCTCACCTCCTGAGGATTTGCATGCCTCAGCAGATCTATCAACCTGTCAATTTCTACTGTCTTTTTGAAAGCTTCTTCCGCATCTTGACTGACTGCACATATCAAAGTTCTCCTGTATTATTAGACCCAAATGTGCCACTCTATTATTATTCTTCTCAGACGTAAAAAGTTGATGAGAAACTGCATAGTGCCTATATTCGCACAGCATTTAAACACATGTGGCCTAAAGACCACAAATATGAGTCAGTAAATATGCTCTACGAAAGATCTAAAAGACATTTGGCCAAAGATAAACTCTGAAAAAGAGATGGTAGAATACTGCTTGTCCAACATCGCAGTCTTATGTAGTATGTAAGCAATCCCTTAAAGGAAAATCCTAAACAACTAATTTAGAATTATGAGTTCAAGTTGGACAGAGAGAAGATTAAGGTCAAAGAAACCATTTCATCCAATTATCATTGGTACCTTTTCGGCACAATTCTGTTAAAACCACCACGTGAGGACTTTTGGAGGATTTATACAGAAGCACAAAAAGAAAAGCCAAATTGAATAACACATTCGCATGTGCTTTGCTCAGCGTCAGAAAGCCTTACATTAAATTTGAGAATAAAGAGAATAGGTCAGATGGCCAACACAGATGAGAAACAGGGGAGCTCCAACAGCTCCTCAACAACGTGGTGGAACATGCATCATTGAACTACATTAGTTGTCCAAGAAAATGCCATGTACTTCAAATATGACTCGTTTATAGAGAAAACAAATGAGAAAATCAGAAATCTGGACTTTTCCTAAAGTTTTACAAAATTGGGAAACCAGAGAGAGAGACGGAAAGAGAGAAATCGTAAAGCACAATTCATACAGATAATGAAACCATGAAAAGAGCCCGCGTCGCATATACAAGCTCGTTCATTGTCATGTGACAGCATTGTCGAAACAAGAGAAAACATGATCACCAGGAACCCGCGAAATGACAGATTGTACCTCCTTCTGGAGCACGGCTTGAACTTCCCCATACCCAAACACCAGCCGTGTGCATTTCTAAGTGGTTCAGTCTGAGACAGACACGTAAGCCCCAGTAAGATTTCAAAGCATATTGACCAGAAATCAAACAAAAGGGTCCTCCAGTTAAGAAGTAGCTTCGCATTGCGCAGTTCAATCGGGAACCGAAGTGGAAACTAATCAGTTAATCACATTATGTATCAAGAAACCCTAATCCTCCAACTCGAACCGATTAGATTCTCCTCAGCTCCGCTTCATTTCCTCCATCACCATTGAATCATCCCAAAAAAAAAAGGCTAAAAACATACGAATCGCAGAAACGACATTGAACCCCGACATGCGCAGGTCAACATAGGACGAAACGAAGAAGAAGAAGAAGAAGAAGAAGTACTACCTGACGAAGAGGGGAAGAAGTACGGAAGCGCAGGCATGGCGGTCCACTGGAGAGCGAGAGCGAGGCCATGTCCGTACAGTTGCGGAAGAGCACCACCACCACCACCACGCAACGACCGTTGCGATTGAAACCACCAAGTCCCGATAACGAATGACCCGGTTATCTCTCGCTGTGGGTGAGCAACATCGTGTGGAGCGCAAGCACCGTGTGGAGCCGCATCTTGGCCTTTGGATCTCGTGGGTCCCACGATCGAGGGCTGAGGATGGCCGACGCATCTCCCTGCTGCTTCCCGTGAAGGATCGTCTGCCCTTTTCGCAGAAAGGCAGGCCCTGTCCTTAAAATTCGGGCCGTCCGTGTTATGAATGGACGATCCATATTATTGCTAAAAAAACAAAATACAAAATACCCAAAAAGTTTGGGCCGTCCGTCTAAAAACGGACGGCTCGGATCCTAAGGACAAACGATCCGAATCCCTCGATCCCTCTTTGAGCTTCAATTGGACCCTCTTTTTGGGTTGCGCCTGTTGGGCCAGAGACCTCATATGACAAAAATATCTATTGATCATCGGGCTGTATCGGCCCAAGCACGACGGAGCCCTGCACTCTTGGGCCCGTTCAAGGCCCATGTATCCTAATGGACAGGTTCACGCCTGGATCGAATGGCGCCACATTTATTTTCTCTCTCCTCAAAACGATGTAGTTGCATTTTGAATATCACAATGCTATGATCGTGTCCAGTCATTCCAATTCAAGCCTGAAGCACTCGTGACTCGATTGGTGAGTTCCGCTATCACAACGTGTACGCGCCAGCTCCGCCCCTTCAACAAGCCGGAGTCGAACAATGACGATGAGACACGACGGCCCCGACGGCTTGGAAGAATTGCATAGGCGAACATCAGAAGCTTCGCAGTTGATACCTGTGCCGCCGACGGCCGCCCCCCCCCCCCCCCCCCCCCCCCAACAGAAGGCTCACAAGCACCCGAGACAGTGGTTTCACAGAGGAGAGCATCCGGTGTCACGTTACCGCTCGAGATCCGTAAGAATGGCGTCAAGAAGGTCTTTTTCAAGTCGGACAAACGGTCTTCAAAGTTCATCAAAAATATCCTATCAAATAGACCGTCCTTGAAAGTTAGCTCCTAAAGCAAGGCCTAAGTAGATGATTGAGAAGGATACTACCAACTTTGTGAAATTCTAAAGAAATAACCTCCCTCTTACTCGAGTTTAGCTTAATCACTGTTACAACTCAAGAAGGCAATCTTGATTGCGACCTTTCTAAAGGGTAGCGTAGCGCCTTCCCTTCCGTCCGGATCGGAGTCTTAAGAGAAAAAGAAAGGGGAAAGGTGCTACCAAAGGAAAGGAAATCGAAAATCGGACGAAATTGGAAGATTTGAAAACTAAGGTTTTGAAATAAAGACCCAAGAAAAAAAAAAAAACATCGGTCCTATGTTACCAAATTGATATGGCGCAAAGATTAATTCGGATAATTCGATTGGCGCAAAGATTAAGATTGAGCTAGTTGGATCGAAAAGAACAAACTCTCAAGCTTAAAGCGAAGAACGAATATTCTGTCCGCTGCGTAGTTAGGAGTCGGGACAAATGAAAGATTTAATGTGCCAAAAGGCTAAACGTGAGAGGGTGCGTGGCACATGATCCGACGACGTTATTTTATGTGGTGAATTAGGTCAAATTGTTCCCGGAACCATCTGCAAAGGGTTGAAAGATTGCGCGCGGATCGTCTGCCCTCGTGCTAGAAGGGCAGGGGCTGCCCTGATCAATCCCATCCGTCCGTTCCATCAACGGACGGATGAGATTGATCCGGGCGAAAAAGTGACCAAAAAAAAAATAGCCCTAGCCGCAATTTTGAGAGATCCCATCCGTCCGTTCCATCAACGGACGGATGGGATGGATCAGGGCACACCCTGCCCTGATAGCACCAGGGCAGGTGATCCGGATCCAGAAAGATTGGTGGGTCGTCAAGTCAATTGACAAAATAAAAAAATACGTGTCGGTTTCTTCGCGTTCAGAAAATTCCTAAATCCGTCTGCCCTAAACTCGAGACGTACATGCTTTGTCCACGAAATTAAGAAAGCTGTCTCGTGGGGAGTTCCGACGCCCTCAAAACACGCTCATTGCCACCGTTTGAGTCAGCTTTTGCTAACTCAAAGTCTTCTACAATTGGTTTCGATGTTAAATATGTAACCCTTCATTTGTAAATTTTCTTTTTTTACTGTTAGTAAAAGGATGGAGAAGATGGATCCGCGCAACTACCGTTTCTAAATGTTGTCAAGAGGGGTTGTTGACAAGCCCGTCATCACGATCTCACCGTGATCAAGTCATAAGCTAACTAAGAGATTTGTTAATGATATTCACGAGGAAAAAAGGTTCGCTCGTTTATTTGCAATTCCGCATCAGTATAAAAAATAGGGTTTCGTTTTTGAGATAATTACACAAATAGTCCATAAACTTTGGCAAAATGTGTAATCTGATCCATAAACTTTTAATTTGTTCAATTTCGTCCATAAACTTTAACAGAATGTGCAATTGGATCCATAAACTTTTGACTTGTTCAATTTAGTCCCTGAAGTTTTAGTGCATGTTCAATCTAGTCCCTGAATTATAGGAAAATGTTCAATATAATCCTTTTATTAATTTAAGATCAAGGATAACGTCGAACATTTTCATATAGTTCAATGACTAAATTGAATATTTACTAAAAGTTCAGGGACTAAATTGAACAAGTCAAAAGTTTAGCAATCAAATTACACATTCTATCAAAGTTTATGGACTAAATTGAACAAATTAAAAGTTCATGGACCAGATTACACATTATGCCAAAATTTATGGACTATTTGTGTCATTTTGCCTTCATTTTTCTTTTCCAAGACTCTTCACACTTGATGAACCGGTTAAATCCAGGGTTCAGGGCCATACGGATGGACTTGACCAGAGTACGTAGTTTGCACGTGATTGGTGGGATTTAAAATGGCGATCTCTAGATCATGAGCTGGAAAACCCCAAAATATCCCAACTAACTCCACCGATCCCAAAAGGTTTTACAATAGCTATTAAGCCTATCACGTTAAAAAAATAAAATAAAAATAAACCACCAACAGCCGCCCCGACTCAATAAAGTAAGGGGCCTAACCAACTTTATCTTATATAGGTTTTCTAAATTGGCTAGATTTTGTTTAGAGGGATGATAAGACACCTCGCTATATAGATCATAGGGACGATGTGATTAAGCTAAAATTGATGGGTGTTGGTTTTTTCTGTTACTTTTATTTTTAATCAAGGTGAATTTGTGACACGACAAAATTGTAATTAGATGCAATATCTACGAAGATTTTTTGCATATGTTTGCTGAAAGTGAGGATGCAAATCCGCATTTTAGAAAAAAAAAAAAAAGATAAAAGTACCGCAGAAGTGTCAATATTTGTGTACGGATATCACTTTAGTGTCAATATTTTTTTTGGATCACTTCAGTGCTACTTTTTTTTTAAACGGTTATTTGAGTGCCATGTCCGACATGGCTTGCCGGAAATCAAGTGTGGCGCATATGTGGCTTGCGGAGATCCTAATCAGCAATAACAAAAAGCCAAAAAAATAAAAAAATTCCACCTAATAAGCTAAAAACTGAAAATAAAAATAAAAATAGCTAAAAAAAAGAGAGGGATGAACCCTCTGTTGCAGCGACGAGGATAGCCCTCGCCGTTGCCAGAACACGTTAACTTCTTTTTTTTTTCTTTCATTTTTTTTTTATTTTTTAGGTTATTTTATGGTTTAATTTTAATTTTTCTGAAAAAATTAACTATTTTAATGTTGAAACGTCCAGGTGGCATTCATGTATGTTCATTTAAAAAAAAAATTGACATGTAATATTAAAAAAATAATTAAAAAAATATCACGTGTATTGCTTGGCCGAAATTGGTTGATTATTCTTTTTTATGTGATTTGTGAAAAATATGAAGCTGCTCACTAATGAAATTATGTCTGCTTAAAATCATAGTGAATAGGAGCAAAAAAAAGTGAAAAAAAAATACAAGCGAGCTTATTATGATGTTATTCATTTTGTTTTTTTGCGCCATCCGAAGGGAACACAAACTTCTCTTCGAAAACAGAGATTGGAGTGGAGAACCAATTGAGACAAAGGGGTAAGTTATGTAGCATCGACACGACACGACAAGACACGTCGACACGTGATTTCTTGAAAAATAGAAAGTTTCGACATGTTGGGACACGCTATATAGTAAATATATATTTTTATTTATATGATTCTATAAATAAATAAATAAATAAGGCCTAGAATAAAAGAATAAAATTATCATATTTTTCTTGAATAAAAAAATGAGAAAAAAAATCATTAATACGGATCCCTTCGCTTGAAAACCCAATCCACTCCATTCCCAACCGCAAGCTCTATCGTCCCCCATCCTTTACTTCCTTTTTTTTTTTTTTTATTCCATAACACAGAATAAAATAAAAAATTAAAAACTTCCCACTTCCAAACCCTAATCGCCCACCCTTAGCCTCCATGCTCCGACTTTTTCTTTTCATGCCAGCCGCGGCTGCCGCAGCCGTAGCCGCGCAGCTCGCGATGGTCCGAGCTCTCTGACCCGGCCGAGTCCCTCTTCGACCTCGCCAAGCAGACCGATCCCAGCCCCTTCTTCCTCAAGCTCGCCCACCTCCTCCATAACTGCCCCCACGTCAAGCTCCGCGCCATGTCCGCCATCTTCCTCCTGCTCCGCGACCTCCTCAGGCGAGACGAAGCAACGCCGCATCCCGTCGTCGTCGTCCGAACGGCCTTAGCGTGTCCGTTCTGTTGACCGCGTGTCGAAAATAGGACACGCATGGACACGTGTCATTTTTTTTTTGAAAATTATCGTTCGGGGGCGTGCCCGTGCCCCATAGCAAAAGGGGTTCTTGAGGAGCCAGAATAAAAAACCCACGTTGTCTCTTGCCCCTCTCCAAAGGATCACTGTCCAATCTTTACTTAAACACGAGTTGAGCTCACTCTTGATTTTCGCGTGATCCCCATGTTCTTTGTAAACTCCTAGTTCCTTGTACACCCCACCATAAATCTGTCCTTTGATTGTATTTGGCCGCAAGCGGTTTCGCTGCTCTCGATCCATCCAATGGCTCACTCGGCTCTATCTCAGGTGGGTGGCATCGATCTTGATCGGTGTTTTGGTTTGCTGTTCGGGGCTCGAGAGAAAAAGTACGGGGAAGTTCTTGAAAACGAAAGTGGGACTGGATTTGAGAATGACCCAAATGGCGGCTTCTATCTGATTAGCACAATTTTGCTCTCTTCTTTAACGTTTTCTTTGATTCTTTAACTCTCTCTCTCTCTCTCTCTCTCTTTGTGCTTTTGGGTTTGTGGAGAACTGATCGATGAAGTGATTTTTGCAGGTTTCTGTTGCTGTTCCTGTTGGTAGCGATTCATCTATTAAAAGATCGGTGTTTAAGGTAGCTGTCTTTTGTTCCTTTCCTTTTCTCAGGAGTCTCTGCTCTCTCTCGTTTTATTGCGTCCTCCCGTAAAATGAATGCATTCCATGCATTATGCTTTTGTTTATTGTCAATGATGCGAGATCAGGGAAAAAGTCAAACTTCTTTTGGAACTCTTGTCCCCAAGGAGTTTAGAAATTCTCCATTCTGTTGCACTCCTCAGTTGCGTCATCGCGAAAAAGTTTCAAACTTGAGAATATATACAATGAAGTTGCTGCCAAAATGGAGAAATTTAGTGTATGGTGCTTCTGATAAGTGGTAACGTCTGTAAATTTCATGTGGAGGTTATGTTTGAAGGATATTTCTCGTGGGGAATGGAAGTGTCTGAGTTTGGTGATGCAATTTGTTTCCCTTTTTTTCCTGGCGGGCACAATTCTTTACATATACACGGTGGATGCATTACATTCCTTTGCCACCTGTATATTTCCATTGTGAAGGCAATGCTCGATAAGTTCTTAACCGAGCAGCTGTATACGTCTTATAAATATGAAACCATTTTTTGGAAGTACTGGGTTTTGTCATGGGTTGGATTGAAGCTACTTTCAATTGAATCTCTTGAAAGAATGCTCAGAGTTATTTTCTCGTCTATATTTTCCTGCTACTGTCAATCTGTCGAGAGTTAGTCACTGTTGTTTGTCCCGAAGCGATGAACCTGTCAGATGACCATACTGGTAAATTTTTGACTCGTCTCTATAAAAGTTAAAGAGAATATCAGAAGAATATTCATTTGTCAAAAAGTAAGAAATGAAATACTGGCAGAGGAGTGGTCATCTTATTGATACAACCCATGTAATCAGTGTATAGAAGAGTGATAAAGTTGAAGGGTAGAAAGAGAATATTTGTGGAGTAGGAATTAGAAAATATACACAAGTAGAGATCATGGAATATGAAGAGATTACAAATATTATTTATAGCTGGAGGACTATATCAGTTCTATTAAGGTTATAAAGCAAAATAAAAGGATGATATGAGGAAACTAAGGAAAGTTTTAGATAATGGAGGTAGTATGTGGTGGGGGAGAAGTTCTTCTGCCTTTTGTTTTGTCATAGGATTTTCCACAGAAACTGTTCTGAAAAAGTCTATGGTGCATGTCTTAAGTTGGCATATTGTGTGTAATTTCATACTTTTTGCACCACTTATGGTTGAAGATAAAGTATTTGAAAAAATTTCGTGAAATTTCTCTCTTCTTGTCATTGTAATTAAATATTCCCTAAAGCTTTCTTTCACTGAGGATTAAAAATGAAAAAACTGGAAAAAGCGAACATTCTTCAAATCGCTTTAATAATTTTTCATCACGTACCCATCCTCTTTTGTCTGATTGTACATAGAAGAGGCCTACCATAACTTTTATCCATTGTGGTCAAAGCAATCTTGTTGTGAACATGAATGGAATTCTCTTTCTATGCTTGTACAGCGTAGTATTTTGAATCTAGTTGAATTGCTATATACTGTCAAACTGAAAAATGGAGTCTACAATGCTGGACTCGATCCAAATGCGAATTGAGCAGCAAACATAGATTACCAGATGGCAATATGGCGTTCTCTTTGGTTCATTTATGAGTAAGGTGCACCATAGGGGGCATCCATTCTGTTGCTTTTTCGCTTCAAAGAATAGTCACACACACCTAAATCTGATGAAGTATATATGAGTCACTTTAAAGTTTTGGCTGTGAGTTCTTTTTTGCCTTTCTTGGTTTATTTCCCACTGGTTACTCAAAAAGTCGAGCATTTTGTTATGAGAATCTTATATCTATACTAAAGAAGTTTGTAGCAGTACTTTGTTCTGCCTAGTGTGTGAATTTTATAAATCTGTTAAGCTAACTAGTTTCTAATGAATTGCAGTCACATACTCTCAGTTTCTGTGGTACAATACGGCCATCTGTATTGACATTGGACTTGAGTACTAAGAATGCGAGATCCAAAAACGGGTATACGATATGCATGTCGGTGCAGCAAGCAAATGCACCAAAAATTTCTGTCTCTCCATTGCAACTCGAGGATGCCAAAGAGCCCCCAATAAATACATTCAAGCCAAAGCAGCCTTATACAGCAACCATTGTTTCTGTTGAGAGGCTTGTAGGCCCAAAAGCGCCTGGTGAGGTTTGTCATGTTGTTATTGATCATGGTGGCAACGTCCCCTACTGGGAAGGACAGAGCTATGGTGTAATTCCTCCTGTAAGTTGCTAGTTATGGAGCCGTAATCCTTATCTTTTCCTCTTTGGCTTTCTAGTTTGTGGTGCGATTTGTTGAATGTGTATGAACGGCATGATTTGCTGATGATTCGAGCAAAAGCAAGAAGACTTTAATTTCCCTTGTCAAGTTCCCTTGATGAGGATTAATGTAGTGTTGGAAGAGATCTTGTATTAAGATACTTCATGTATGTCATCTATTTATACTCTGTCTCACTAAAGGAATGTTTTCTTTCTCTCTCTTGACATGAATTCTGGCAATGTATTTGAATCCAAGTGACTTACTGTACTTTCATTTTTTGCGATGCTTATCTGCGTCATTTGATTTGTTTCAACTTGAGCAGCTGCTCCAAATTTTCTAAACGTGCTTTGTTTGATGAGTTCTTTTTTCAATTAAAACAATAAACTCAGTGCTGAGTAGTCTATAATCATCGTCATTACGGGGTGTCGCAGGGTGAAAATCCAAAGAAACCAGGGAGCCCTCACAACGTTCGTCTTTACTCAATTGCATCTACCAGGTATGGTGACTCTTTTGATGGTAGAACGGCCAGCCTGTGTGTCCGCCGAGCTCTCTATTATGATCCCGAGACAGGGAAGGAGGATCCTTCTAAAAACGGAGTGTGCAGCAGCTTTCTTTGCAACGCAAAGCCCGGAGATAAAGTCCAAATCACGGGTATGGCTGATTATTTTTCCTGGTTTGTGCATCTCGAGTGCCCTCTTTGAATTAAATGTCTAATGATAAAAAAATTCTTTTTCCCGTTAATTGGCCAAGAATTGGTAGTTGCAAGAAATTATTCTGATGCCATCGGACTTTGTGCTTGTTTATGTATAATAAGATAACAACCATAGCTGCTTAGATTTTCACCTTTCGTCTTTAATGAAGCCTGGGATGCTGGCTTTTCACCTGTTGGCAATTCACATGTGCATTTCTTCATCAATAAGATGAAATTGCCGAAAGAATGCTTCACTAAGACTAAGATCAAGAGGCAAAATTGATGCGGAATTCTCACTAACAGTTGTGTTTCAAGAGTTGATTTGGGTCCTTCAGATTGACGAACAGGCTCCTTCAGGTTGGTGCTAGAATCAATCTCCCATTTGTGCTTGAGCTTGGATGGTAAACCATATATATATTATTTTAATAGATACATATGGAATGATTCAATTAGACTTAGTTTAGTGTTTGCGAAAGTATTAGCAAAGATGAGCTGAATTAGAAGTGTTTCTTTAGTATGAGAACTGTTGGTCTTGGGCTCTAGTTTGCGAGAATGGGAGACTGAATGTGGCGCCATCTGCCACTGAGCCACGCTTGTCTGTTGAATCCTCAGTAATGCACTCTGGAAGACCACAAGTATGAGACAGGGGACATATATTGATGTTTTGCATTTTCAGAAGCTCAATATACTTCATCACTCTCAAACTATTACCTTTCCTTTCTTTTTACGTGAAGTACTGTACTCAAAGTAACATGCTATGGGCAGGACCTTGCTCGTACTTTTGGAATTTTACTGAAAGCCTAGCTACAATTGCCTCTTTGAAGATAGTTTGACAACGTACTTGAATTGAGACAATACTCTTCGTTTGCCTAATTTGAAAACAAAGATAGTTTGAACGAAATTTCTTTAGGGTCTGAATCCTCTTTTTTTTGGGGGGTTGTGGGTGTGGTTTTTTTTTTTTGGGGGGGGTGGGGTAGTGGGTGGGTTGTGTGTGTTTCAAACTACCTTGTGTTTGTTAGGTTAATTTCCTGGTTTCTTTTGGTAGTCAATTTTCTGTTTATCTTTCTTATACTGCCAGCCCTAGTAGGAGCTCAACCATCATGCATGTCTCATACTGAAAGAGAGCTTGAGTTTGATAATTGTATCTTTTGTAGGTCCTTCTGGAAAGGTCATGCTTTTGCCTGAAGATGACCCGAACGCCACTCACATAATGATCGCGACCGGTACCGGCATCGCCCCATTCCGAGGATACCTTCGGCGCATGTTCATGGAATCTGTCCCCAAATACAAGTTTGGGGGCCTTGCCTGGCTCTTTCTCGGCGTGGCCAACTCAGACAGCCTGCTCTATGACGACGAGTTCTCCAAGTACCTCCGAGATCACCCGGACAACTTCCGGTATGACACAGCGCTGAGCAGGGAGCAGAAGAACAAGAAGGGGGGCAAGATGTATGTCCAGGACAAGATCGAGGAGTACAGCGACGAAATCTTCAAGCTCCTCGACGGAGGGGCTCACATCTACTTCTGCGGGCTGAAGGGAATGATGCCGGGTATCCAGGACACATTGAAGAGAGTCGCGGAGGAGAGGGGCGAGAGCTGGGAAGAGAAGCTGTCGCAGCTCAAGAAGAACAAGCAGTGGCATGTCGAAGTCTACTAGAACCGGAGTCTCTGCTCTTGCGTAACGGGTAAATTCAGCTGCGCTCGGCTCTCTTGGTTACTGGTTAGTTGTGTCATCTACCATCTGTTACCGGCCGGATGGATTAGGAGTTGATTAAGAAAACCGAGTATTTAGAGACAGATCTGTATTGCCAAATAATAAACCCAAATTATCATTCTTATTTCCATTATTGCCAAAAGTTGAGAAGGCCTTATTTGCTGTTTGGCAAGTAAAATTTTTTGCAAAGTTTCTCCTTCCAAACTATAGTGTTAGGAAGTTTTCAACCGACACCATCATAGAGTTATTCAAAATAAAAATTAAAACAAAGGCATATATAAAAGCAAGTTATATTCAATTCATTTTACCGTAATATATGTGTTTTGACATTTTTATGCTACACCCCTCTATCGTCAGTCGAATGAGCCATAAGATTGGTTTTTGACATTCAAGCAAGTCATATCAGAAGTTGCGGGATGAAGTTAACAAACAATTTAATATAAAAAAAATCGAATTTGGAATATTTATGGAATCTCCATGAATAGGATTAAAAATTGAAAAATTGAATTATTTAATTGAATGATGAATTGGCGATGTCGACTATAATCCCTAGCCTTCCAAGCTAATGATAGTGGTTAAACTCTACTGCGATGACGATGATACTGGGAGGAACAAAAGGATCAAAACCTTCTACACATGATAGTGGTTAAACTCTACTGCGATGACGATGATACTGGGAGGAACAAAAGGATCAAAACCTTCTACACCTCAAGTTGGATTGGTTTGACCATGATACAACTTATTTGAAACTAATTGAAATTTGACGTTATGGATCGATTTTTTTTTTATTTCTTTCACGTCTCATTCTTATTACTACTTTTTCATATTTATTGTTTTTATGCATTTTCATAAAAATCTTTTTTATACTTAATATTCAATATCCAAGGTCCAATATTGAAATGATTAACGTCCAAGGAGAGACTATGCATAATAAGACTCACTATTAATCCAAGACCAAACTAGAGCAATTATGATCCGGAAGTCAATCCGGGGAATTTTCCGCAATGGGCGAAAGCCTGACGGAGCAATGCCCAGAAACAAGTAATCAGATAATTAACGGGCCGGATCGTCCCTAGGGCGGCCCCAAGGGGATATCACGATTGACCGGAATGGGGTTGATGCTGTGCTTCGAGAGCTCTTTAAGAACCTTTCAAGTTTTTTGTCACACGTATTCGCGCCACGGATCGATGTCGAGTCTTAATCAACTTGACCACTCATTGAAGTTACAGGCGGGGTAGACAAATGAATCCGTTGTTTCAGAGCCAATTTCTAGCATATTTCTTTCCGATTTCTAATTTTGAAATGGTGATCCTTCACCCCAAAAAAAAAGATAAAAAAATAAAACTTTCTAGCTTGGGGAGAGAAATGAAATTTCATTTGCCGCCCAAAGGCATTAGGCAGGTAGGCAGCTTCTTATGCATAAAAAAAATGAGACTTAGTCTAAACATCATTAAATCTGAGGTTGTAATGTGTTACCCTAACCAAGGGGAAAGGCTATATTAGCGTAGAAGCTAATAAATGCGTGGAGATCATATTAATATTTCATCTTAAAAATGAAGCTCCTGCCAATTCTTCTCGTGGGTTTGATCTTCATAAAAAAAAAATAATGCCTTTGAATTACTCGTAACTCATTGCAGCACATCGTCTTTTGTGGGGAAATTACAAAAAAAAAGTCTTAAATCTATTGTAAGTGTGCCAATTTAGTCCTAAACCTTTTACATTCGTGTCAATTTGGTCCTTATGATCAATTTTAACTGGAAATCGCTGACATAACGCGCTGACATGACGCGACCGGCGATAACGTGGTTATTATTAATAATATTTTACTACTTGTCAAGTTTTTATTTGTTATTTTATTTTTCTTTTTTTTTTATAAAACTTTTTTTTTTTGGGGGGTCGGAGTTTTATAAAACATGATTAAACATAGGTTTCAAGCTCGGGTACACAAAGCCCACACACTCCAGAAGGTCTGCCCATTGCCAGATGAGGGAATTAATATTAAGTTGAGGTTTCGGTTTAAGAAATCTAAAATCTAAAATCTAACATCTAAAATTTAAAATTATTCGGTCCGGTCCGGGCTATTCGATTGGCTTGATTCTCTCTTGGAATCTGGACTGCCCAGACACCAATTTCAACTTTAAGGAACCGAGAATTGGACTGAGGCCCCTTGAAACCGAACCCAAATAGCCGGTTCGATCCAAGCGGTTCCCAATGGCCATCCCTAAATTTATGATGTCAATCGATATGCTGAAGTAATTTTTCTTCGTTCTGTTCGCATGTTTTGATCTATTGCTGCATGCTTTCAACTATTTTGGACTCTGGAAAAATCAAGTATTATATACGACTTCCCCCCAACATGGCTTCATCATTTGTGAAAAATTAAATTCACGCATCATTACATAACCATCATCAAATCAATCGTTCAAGCCGCATAATTCTTAACGTCTAACATCAGAGATGTCATGTTGACTTGATTTTCACCGAAAGAAACGTCATAAAATTTTATCAAGATCGTTCTCTCAAGTCGATTCTCGAATTTGGCGGTCTCGACTTTTTGAAAGATAAGTTCACATTGTCAAAATAATAACAATAATAATGATGATCATGATAAAGGAAAATTTTAAATAAGTCCTTGTAGTATCCTTATTTTTTTTTTAAATAAACACCTGAAATGAATTTTGTTTTAAATAAAAATCTGAAATGTTTAAACCGTTCCAAAGAAGGACCGACTGAACGGCATTTTCATCTTTTATACATGTATCCTTCCCATATCACTCGCCATCTCCCTCGTGGAGAAATTCAGCTCAGCCTCGGCCAATCTCAACTCCATTCTGGGTAAGTTGCCGCGCAGGCACGGCGTCTGCAAATGAGAAGCTGAAACCTCCGGCGCGGATCCTCCAGAGGACAAGTAAGCCCACGCCCACCCATCAATCAATCACCAGAGAGAACCTCAATTCGGGCCTTGCCCGCCACAACACATCAGCTCAATATGCCATGGACAGAACCCTGAGAGAGGCCGAGGCCCAATTGATGGCGCCGCTCTGACAACTAGAACCCCATTCGGCTGCCGCAAAATCGAAGCTCCACCGGCGAAGGGCAATCGGGGAGGGCTCGCAGCACAGGAAAGAGCTGTTCGGAGAGCGGAAGCTCGAGGGGCACAGGTCCTTGACGTGGCATCCGGAGGCGAACGAAAGCCAAGACTCGAGCTTGGACTTCACATTGGGAGTGAGGCCGGGGAGATCAAGGTGGAATTTTTGCGACGTGGGTCGAGGACCGTGTCGATGAAGGAGCAGAATGCCGCCAACAACCAGAGCGGCACGTCCTGGGGGAGAGAAAATGAGGGTCGAGACGGTGTCGCAGAGCGCCCGCCACCTGGTGGACAGGGCGCGGTTCTTGAAGACGTCCCTCGTGGGAAGAAGGAGAAGATGTGGTGTGGTGGATGATGGAATCGGGCAAGAGGCTTAAGTGATCATCTTCTTCTCTTTGCTGCTGTTGATCTACTTCTTCGCCAGTATCATCGCATGCAATGGTCAAGGTTCGACGTCCTCTGTAAAGTGGACTGAGAGAGCCTGAACATAGCACTCGCACTCGCCGCCATGGATTCTGTGAACTGCTTCCCCTCCCTCACCCCCGCGGCGGGGCCCCCTCTTTTAGATATATATATATATAACGAGGAAGAAGAAAGAAGAAAAGAGAACAAAGCCATTCGATCATATCTTCTTTGAGATCATTTAAGCACTTCGGGGTTTTATTTAAAACACGATCTATTTCATGTCTTTATTTGAAAAAATAAAAAGACTTCATGTCCTTATTTGAAGTTTTTTCTAATAATAATAATAATAATAATAGAAAACGGTTAGCTTCTTAACGCTTTTCGCTTTCAGGAAAAACTCCCGCTCGAGGACGTGGGGGCAGGATTATTCTCCATCATGTTCGGATTTCTTGACTTATAAATCCAATGAAGATAGAGATTTGATTGCGTATTTCTTTCATGGCCACAAAACAAATATGCCTCGTGCAAAACCCTTAACCAAGCCGACATTACAGTCTCTAGAAAGACCTCTTTCTCAAGCGAATCCAACTCCTCGAATGCAATGTCTTGGAGTGAGTTCGGTGTTTCTAATCTCACGTCAATGGATGAGATGAAAGCCCTTTCATGAGTGAGATGTGCGAGGAAGACTTCCTTTCTGATTGATCGGACAACCTATTGAGCATTAATTGTAAGCCTCTGTACCACTATGTCCATCAAGAAGATGACTTCTCAGTGAGGCATATATACATCATGTATGAATGACTTGTTTTGCGTAATTACACTCATTAGCCTCGGAATCAGAAACTCCCAAAACTCACTTAAAGGTGCATTTATTTCATGAGAAACTCAAGACTTTGAAAAAATATTTTTCGCAAAATAATTTCTTAAATCTCTTAGAAAATTTAGTTAACGAAAATATTTTCATTATCGATAACAATTTATACCTTCGTAAGTGATAAAAATATTTTGCATCCATTCATTTCCAAATGGTTATTATTATTTTTTTGAAAAATATTTTTCAAATCTTGAGCTTTTTTGTGAATTAAACACACCTCAGTGACAACTTACATAAACTACATCTTAAACCAAGATTAAATCCCTCCACCATCAATCGCTTCCATTTGCCGTGACTCACAAGAACGTGATGTCAACTCTTGACCTTGCCTCTCCAAGTAGGAAGTTTACTTTAAGTGATTTCAATACTCAAGTGTTTACTTCCCACACTTTCAAATTTCAATACATCGTTCTTCCTTTCTAGCATGATTAGGAAAAGCCTTTTGACCGTAATAAATCCATCGAAAAGAAATTGCACTGACACTTAGTGACATCAAATGACCTTTCGAGCTCATAATTGGTAAGAAAAACTATTTGATCACTTGGGCAACAAATCAATCAAGTTAGGATACTGAAAGGGCACTGGTTAGATAATTAATGTAATCAAGTCATCAATCCTAGATCTCCAGTTTGGTAGGAAGTGAGGTATCCTTCCATACCTCACTTGGCTTCTAGCCGGTTCCAAATGGCTAGTGGCGACTCCTATTTAGGTTGGATTTCATGATTATGGAGAGATTCGTTCCAATTGATATTTTCAAAGTCACCCGAGGTAAAGGTTTTGGAGAACCTGAGCCCTTTGGAGACCATTGGATTGCCTATGGCATTACCTCTAAACCCGTCAATTCCCCAACAAGTTCGCTAAAGAGGGTTGCGGCACTCGAGTTCTCCCCCTCTTATCTTTTGCAACATTGGGAAACTACAATCAGAATAAATCTTTCTATGAAGTCCAAACTTAACAAGGAGTTGCCGCTAGCTTATTATGGCTTATGAGGAGCCATGTGAGAAACTGGCGGACATCTCACTTCTTACGCAACTAGAGAATTTAGGATTGAGAACTTGATTACACGAATTATCTAGCTAGTGCCTTTTCCGTACCTAAACTTCATTGATATATCAACTAAGGTGTCCATACATTCTTTCTCATTAAAATTATGAATTCTAAGGTTCTTACCCTCTAAGTGTACATGCAATGCTCTTTTACTTGTTATGTAAAGTGTAGCCTAACCATTCAACTAAGAAAATGAACCACAACACAAGAGTATAATAGCAATCACGACAAATCCAGCAAGGATAGTAATGAAAAGCAAGTTATAGTGTAAAATGCAGTAAAGTAACCCGATACGAATCGAGAAAATTCAGGGCTAGGATTTCCTACCATAAAGGTAGGAAATCATAGCCCAATTGGTTCTTGGATCTTCCCCCCCCCCCCCCCCCCCTATTATAGGGGGGGAAGATCCAAGAATTTAATGATCCCCTACCTTTATGGTAGGGGATCCGGATCCTTGCTTTCAAGCCCCAGAACAGAACAACAGCCCCATATGCTAAATTCAAATTGAATCTAATTTCTTACCTAAAAGATCAATCTATCTAAACCTAAGTTATGATCAAAAGCGTTCATTAAAATCCCTAAAGTTAATGTATGATAGATAAATAAAACTAAGCTAACTGTAGCAATAAAATAAAATAAAAAAACATTTGAACTAATATTTATTCTGAAAATTTTAAATTTTGTTTCTATTTTTTTAATTAACTATTTTTACCCCCCCCCCTCCCTTTTTTTAGAAATTTATTAAGAAAGACCGCACCACACGTCCTAATATTTATGTACATTGTACAATAATGTTCCAAACCTTTCGATTAATTTAATCAAATTCTAGACCCTCTATTAGGTCGAGTCCTCAATCTTTTAACTTAGTCAATTAAGTCCTCAATCCTTATTAAAATATGCAATTAAGTTTTAAAATTATGTTGAAAAGTGCAATTCAAGGATGCCTTTTAGGCAATATTATGGTGTCGGGAATGCAATTTTAAATGATGTCCATGAAAAGAATTTGATTGCACTTTTTTGTAAAGATTTACAACTTGATTGAAACAATTCAAAGATCAAGAACTTGATTGCATTCTATAAACGGCGTTTAGGACTTCAAATGAATCTCTCCCAAAATTAGCTTATAGATTCAGAACGTGGAGTCCAACATATGTGGAAGGAAAACTCGTAGGTACATTGCGGCAACTCGAAACTAATATTTAATAAACATAATTGAATTAGCATATGTGCTCTTCTTGTCACACGTTAGTGGAGAGTGGGACACATGATCTGGTCTTGTCGGTTATAATTCCTCATTGGAAAGTCATGTTATTGAGCGCAATGCCAAATCATTTTCCCAAGACTATTTTATCCAAGTGACCTTAGCACATCAATGACATTTGACTGATTCAATATGAATTGACAAGCATGCCTTGGCCCTCGTGGGTTACATTAGCCAGGTATGCTATATTCGATCAAGAGTGACTAGGATCAACGCGTGCTATGCACCAGTGCATTTCATGAATCAGAGGGCGTTTATTTCACGAAAGAATGATTTGAAAAATATTTTCCTAGAAATAATCGTTTGTATCGCTTGAAATAATTAATCAATGAGATATTTATCATCAACAACAATTTATGTCTAAATATTCGTGAATTAAGAAATTTAAGTGACCATTTTTAGGATAACGTTTTGTAAACCAATTATTTTCTATAAAACAAATGGAGCTAACATGCGTTTGTTTAAGTGAAAGTGTTTTTTGAATTTCACTCATTCGGTTCCCACAAAAAAAAAAGTTTTCGGTCAATGAAAAAATCATGCATAAAATTAGTAGAGTGAATTCCTAAATCTAAGAGGTGAAAACACTTTCCCCAATTGCTCATCTCGAAATTTTTTAATGGTTTATGCTTCTATTTTATTTTATTTTATTTTTTATAATTTTATTTTTTTTCATTTTTCAAGATTAATTTTTCTTTTTCCTCCGCCGGTCGTTGGGCCTTGGTGACGGCTGGCAACCGGTTACAGACACGGGCCGACGAGATTTGCCTGATGCGGGCAAGCTTGAGCTCACTCGAGGCCGTGGCAGCTAGTTGCAATGGAGAGAGAAAGAAAAAGTAAATGAAAGCAAAAATAAAAATAATTTAAACATTCAATTTTTTTTTAACACGAGATAAATTCATGATATTAAAATAATTTTCTCAATGAAATCCAAACACCAGAAAACGTTTTTGGTCACATATAATCAAATATAGGAAAAATGACCTTTTTTTAAAATTTAATTTCTCAAAAAATGTTTTATTTTTTCATGCAGTTTCTCCAAATAAACGCACTCTAAATTTGAGTACGTTTTCGTTTGAGTGCGTAGTTCGGACTTACAAGAAAATGTGAAATTTTACAATTTTAGCCTTTGAAGAAGATTTTTCGATGAGAGAATAAAATAAACTGGAGAATAAAAAGAAGATATTTCCTTTTTAACAGAGCATAGATAACGCAAGGGTATTTTGGGAAATTTAAAAGTGATGCGAAAAGGGGCTTGGGTTAAAGTTAAACGTATGGTAAAATATAATCCAATTCGTTTTTTCTTTACTTTTTTTTCCCGGTAAAATCAGACATTTAATTCGATAAAAACGAAATACACAAAGCCTTAAGACAAAACTACTAAATTTCATTAGAAAATACTAAATTCAAACGTTTTCTTTTCAAAATTACTAAATCAGTCTTAAAATTCCCAAACCAAGGATATTACAAGAACCGCGTCTTTTCTATTGAGAAAGTTTCGCTATCATGTCTCGCATAGAGAAATTTGAAAAAAATCAGAGAAATTAAAAAGATAATGATTCAAAGATAAATTTCCCAAGAAAAGAATGTTTTTCACTGAAAGCCATAATACACACTTTGAAAACCATAATACACACTTACTTTCTATACAGTACATACTCCTATTTATAAAAATCATCTCCCTACATATTACTCATCAATTTCCCATAATTTCTTCTTGATTTTAAAAATCATGTCCCTATATAGATACCTACCACGATTTCCTCTTGATTTTCAAAATATTCTCTCCACATATCACTTACGATTTAACCATGATTCCCTCTTAATTTCCAACTCTCATCTTCAAATTGCTCTTCATTTTGTGAAAAATCAAAACATTTTCTTCAATTGATGATAACTGAATCTTCCGATGGTTCACCAATGTTATTAACTTTATCAGCCTCCCTCAAACTGAGATTAGGGGGAAACTTAGTCCCAGTTTGTATCGTACCCTGCAACCATCAAACCGCGATAAAGCTTTTGTAGTAGCAGGAACATAACAGAATTCAAGTGACTTGAGAGCGACTTTTTCTCGAATGAAATGAAAATCGATTTCGACATATTTTGTTCTTGCATGAAGGACTGGAATCGCTGTCAATGAAATGGCCAAGCCCCTGCATGGTAACACTTCTGGTCAACTTCTCAACTTCTAACTATAAATTGATTTCTCTACTTTTCCTCAAAAACAGAAGTTGATTTTTCTATTTCTACTCAAGATTGACTTCTGCTCAAAGAAATTCGTTTGGTAACGGTTGATAATTTCTATTTTTGAAACATTTTTAACAAAAACTTTGGCGACGGCGGCGGGCGGCGTCCGGCCACTGGTGGTGACGGTGGTCGGCCGAGGTTCGTGTGATCGAAAAAGTGATTCTGGAGCTGAGAAGTAAAAATTTTTAACTTCTCAAAGTTGGCCAAAAATCCAACCAGAAGTAGAAAATCCGATCAGAAGTAGAAAATCATACCATAAGTTAATTTTTTTTTACCAAACATATTTCTTTTTCAGAAGTGATTTTACTAAACGAATTTCTCTGCAAGATTGACTTCTAGCAGGGAAATTCTACTTCTGGTGGGTTATCGTGCAGCACCCAAGCGGTTATCACTAAAAAGCAAAGTTGGACTAGTGAGTGGAATACCAAATCTCTCGATACAAAGGAAACCCATGTAAGATCGGCCGTCGTAGAAGCTAAGGCTCTATATTCAGCCTCCGTCGATGACTAAGGCTCTATATCCAGCCTCCGTCGATGACCTTGACACTGCCACTTGCCGTTCCGCGGACCATGAAATGATATTCGATCCCAAGAAAGTACAAGACCTGGTCGTTGACCTCCGAGCCTTAGAATATCCAGCCCAATCAGAGTCCGCATACCCTATAAATTCAGTGTGCTATTAGAGCGAAGATAAAGCCCCAGTTGCTGAGTTCCTTTTACATACCGCAACACCCAGTTTACAAATTTGAAATCGCCATTCGTAGGAGAATGCATTTTCTGCCATATTTGATTTACTGAATAAGAGATGTCCGGTCTTGTGATCGTTAGCTTCTATAATCCACCCACAAGACTTCGAAAGGAGTGAGGATCATGAAAGGGTTCCATGTCTTGTACCGTTGGATGATTTTTGATAGGCAATAGGGTCTCAACCGGCTTACAATCGTGCATTTATGCTTTCTGCAACAAATCACCAGCATATTTAGATTGTGTTAGAAATAGGTCCGGATCAGTAAACTTGGCTTCAATACCGAGAAAATAGTGAAGTCGTCCGAGATTTTTCATAGAAAAATTTCTGCTTGAATCTTTTATTAGTTCCCGAAGTAGACATGATGAGCTGCCCATCAAAATAATGTCATCCACGTATAACAATAATACCAAGATGTGCTAACTCCTGTGAAGAGTAAACAACGACGGGTTAGTAGAGCTGCAATAAAATCCCTGTTTCAGCAAAAAGTTGCTGAATTTCTCTAACCAAGCTCGTAGAGCTTGTTTTAAACCATATAATGCCTTCTTGAGTAAACAAATCGAGTTAGGCTTTGCAGAACTCATAAAACCCGGCGGTTGTTCCATAAACGCCATCTCATTCAATGACCCGTGAAGCAACGCTTCTTCACATCCAGTGGATGGATAAACCATCCTTTAACAATTTTTACAGAGATGACAATTCTCACGGTTGCCTGTTTAACCACAAAACTGAAAGTTTCGGTGAAATCAACGCCTTCCTCTTGATGATACCATTTCGCCACTAATCATGCTTTTAGTTTATCAAGATTTCTTTCCGCATCTAACTTGGCTTTGAATGCCCACTTACATCCGACGATATTCATTTATGAAGATCTTGGTACTAGCTTCCATGTTTGATTTAATTCAAAAGCCTCCAATTCTTTTATCATAGCTTTCTTCCAACCTGGATGACTTAGTGCTCCTTTAACTGTTTTCGGCTCTTTTGGGATCTCACGAGCTATAGAGAGAACATACTTCGGATTAGGCTTCCTTATTCTTGATTTTAACCTTGTTTGCATTGGGTGAATAGATTGTTGTTGAGTGGATGAAACTGATAGATCACTTGGGGCAGAGACTGCTGCTTCTTCACATGTTGCAGAGTCCGTGCATGGTTCTTGTGGACCCAACTGTGGTTGTTGCATATTTGTCCCATTTGGTACCTCATAATTTTGTTGTCCAGAGTTGTTATCATCAAATAGAAATCTCATGCTCGTGTTTTGTGATGTTTTCCCTTCACTCACTATTGTCTCAGATTGTCTAGTAAAGAATTTCACTCCTTGTAACAAAGTCTAATACAACTGTGAATACCCAGGAAAAATAGTTTCCAATTTATTATAAAATGGGAATTTCATCTCATCAAATATCACGTGACGACTTACATACACCCTTCCTGTAAGCAGATAAAGACACCGATAACCTTTATGTGTCTGACTATACCCAAGAAAAACATAGGGTAATGGCGTGGATCGAACTTTGTTGCATCATACGGTCTAACGTGTGGATAACACTCACACCCGATTACTCAAAGAAACCCATAGTCAGGCTCTTTACCAAAGAGTTTACCAAACGGACTACTCATTCCCAACACTAGTGATGGTAGCAGATTGATGAGAAATGAGATAGTAAAAAATGCATCGACCCAATAAATCAACGATACCCATGCATGGTAAAGGGGAAAATTACCAAAAAAGTCTTAAACCTATTGCACTTTTTTCAATTCAGTCCTAAACCTTTTAATTTTGCCGATTCAGTCCTAAACCTTTTGTGGTTTTGCCGATTTAGTCCGTTCGGTGAACTTTGCCCGGTCGGAGGTGACGTGGCACTGCCGGAGCAATTTTTATTAATATTTTAGTAAATTTTTATTTTTTTCCCTCTTTTCTTTCTTTTTTTGTTCTTTTTCGGGTATTGTTCTTCCTCTATTCAACAGGTCACCGAGCTTCGACAAAAAAGAGAGAAAAAAACGGTCACAAGATGTGCGTTGCTGGAGGAAACGGCCGGCGGGCCACTGGGGTCGGCGCCATGGAGCGAGACCGGCATCGACGCCACTAGGTGTGGCCGAGCCACGCCATGGGTGGGCGAGGCTCGGCCTGGGGCGAGGGATGGGGAGGCCAAATCTGGCCAGGGGCGTCAGCGGCCATGGTGAGGGACAGCGATGCGAGGGATGGCGAGGCCAGCGCGTCGGCCTGGGGTGAGGGACTACGAGGCTAGATCTGGCCATGGGCGCCGCTAGGTGCCGGTGCCGCTTGGCGAGGATCGGCCTGGGGTGTAGCCAGATCTGGCAAGGACAAGCCTCGCCCACCCATGCGTGGCTCGGCCACGCCCAGCGGCGCCGGCGCTCGCCTCCCCCAGCAGCCCCGGCCTCGCCCCACAGCGTCGGCTCCAGTTGCTAGCCGGCCTTCTCCTCCAGTGACCTGCTGGTTCCATGGAGGAAGAAGAGAACAAAAAAAAAAACAAAAAACAAAAAAGAAAGAAAGAAAAGAGAAAAAAAATTAAAAAATTAATAAAAATTGCTCCAGCGCGCCACGTTAGGTCCTGCCGGCTAAAATTCGCCGGACGGACTAAATCGGCAAAACTACAAAAGGTTTATGACTGAATTGGCACAAAATAGGTATAGGACTGAATTGGTACAAATGCAAAAGGTTTAGGACTGAATTGGCAAAATTAAAAGGTTTAGGACTGAATTGACAAAAGTGCAATAGGTTTAGGACTTTTTTTGGTAATTTTCCCCATGGTAAAGCATAGAAAGACCCAACTCAACGATATGTCGATGTTTCCTTTTGGCATTTCCAATTTGTTCTGGCGTATATGGACATGAGACCAACATTTTAATTCTTTCTCATTCAAATGATTTACAAACTGGCTGCTATTGAATTCTCCTCCACCGTCGCATTGGAAAGGTTTAATTCGACTTTCAATTTGGTTCTCAACAAGATTTTGGAACATGACAAATACGAAAAAAAAACTCAAATTTTCTCTTCGTTGGATACACCCATGAGAACTGTGAAAAACTGTCTATGAAGACCACATAGAATTTAAAACGTTGAAAAAGTTCTACTGGGGCAGGCCCCCACACATCACAATAGATTTTTTCATGTGGTTTACTAACTAAGGATTCCTAGATATTTAAGGGTAGTTTGCTGCTTTTTCCAAGCTGGTAACTTCTACGTATTCTCTTTGTCACCTTTGTAGATTTGATCTTATTATTGTTCTCCATAAACTTTATTATTTCAAAGTTTGAGTGCCCAAGTCGAAGATGTCGGACTTCACTGCTGGCGGTGCACTGTCTTTGAGAGTACCACGCCTTTATTTGTGCCTGATCCTACATTTATTTCCCAGATTGTTACCGAATCCATCAGATGATCCTTAATAGATACACCAAGTTTATCAAAGATTAGTGAGCAAGGGTAATCGTCAGTCAATTTAGACATCGAAATCAAGTTTTTCTTAATCTCTAGGACAATCAAAACCTCATTTAAAGGAAATAAATGTAGTTTAGTAGATAAAGATGTTGAGTCAATATGGGTAATAGATAAACAAACTCCATTCCCCACCATTACGTGTCTGAACCGTAGTAAGGAGACAAAGAATTGAGGTTACTAGTTGATAATGTGATGTGGTTTGTTGCCCCAGAATCTGGGAACCAATCTCCTCCTTGATCATCCTCCAAGTGAAGCACAGTTAAGGTATTTGGTATCAATTCACTTTGATGAGAATTATCAAAGCGGTACCAGCAACATGAAGCATCATGTCCCGGCTTCTTACATATCTAATATTGAAGTTTCATATTATCCACATAAAACTGTCTGTTTGAAGCAGAATTACCATCCATAGGCGGATACTCCTTTGAGCCAGCAACCTTAGCTGGAGTGTTTGTATAGGGTCAGAAGCCTTGATTTTGAGAAGATGGATTTGGTTTGTAATTTTCACCAGATTGATAACTACCAGATGAATCATCAAAGATTCCTGAAGCTCCATAGTTTTGGAATCTGAGATAATTTCCAAACCTCCTTCCACGAAAACCATAGCCTCTTCCTCTATTGTCAAACTTGTTATTCCTTCCTTCAAAACCTCTATTAAAATTTCTTTGACTAGCAAAAATAAATGTTGAATCAAATGAACCCGAATTATCCTCACTTCTTAATTTAGTATGATCAATCTTTTCACCAGTAAATGCTAAATTAGGATTTACTTGATTTGATAAATAATTTTGATGTCGCACTTCATATCTCTCGAGACCTTTGTGATTTCATTGATCGGATCCCCGATCGCATTTAACTGGTCACAAATTAATTTGAGCTCATGCAAATACTTGGTTAAGGGCCTATTACGCTTTTGACAGGATTGAAGCTTACCCCTTAATTCAAATTCTTTGGCCACAGATCTCTAAGTAAAACGATTACACAATATATTCCATACCTCAGAAATCGATTCAAGACTGATTATGAGTCCAAGCACATCCTCAGACACGAATCCACTAATCCACGATGACACAAGTTGGTCGGTACGATATCATTGCTGATACTCTAGATTAAGGATATCTTCAGAATTTTTCCCTTCTTTGCGTGGAATTCTGAGTGATGGTGGTCGAATTTGTCCATTGATGAAACCCAACAAATCTTGTCTTCTAATGAAGCGAAGAAATTGTGTCTGCCATAGAAGGAAATTTCCTTCGAAAAGTGTGATAGTCAGGTTTACGTGTATAGGGTGTAGGTATCTTGGATTCGGGTTTTCTGACATGGCTGTGTAGATGAAGGAGAGATGAACTCAAGGAAAAGGATGAAAACAAATAGTAAAATCGACTCTCAGTATCAAGCTGTGATACCATGAAGAAAATCAGAGGAATTAAGAAGATAACGATTCAAAGATAAATTTCTCAGGAGAAGAATGTTCTTTACTGAAAGTAATAATACACACTTACTTTCTTCTACAGTACATACTCCTATTTATATTAGCCACATATCACTCACCATTTTCCCACAATTTCCTCTTGATTTTTAAAATCATCTCCCTACATAAACACCTACCATGATTTCCTCTTGATTTCCAAAATAGTCTCTCCACATATCACTCACGATTTACCCATGATTCCCTCTTAATTTCTAACATCTCCTCTCTATTTTGCTCTCACAAAAAATCAAAACCTCTTCTTCAATTGCTGATAACTGAAACTTCCAATAGTTCACCAATATTATTAACTATATCAAAATTGAGAGAGATCGAAGCGAATTGCATTTATTACGGTGCGCGAAAAAGATAGAAACCTACGTAATGTATCCTCTTTTTTTTTTTTTCCGAATGTTGAGAATTTAATTGATCAAATCGAAATGTTAATACATCGATTGACCGATGACAAAATATTAATTCACCAAACTGAAAACTTAAGCACTACAACCGATCAAAAGATCAAGTTGTTGAAGATGGATTGCGAATCGAAAGTTGGTCCGAACACCACCTCGACATCTTAAAAAAAAAAAAAAAACTGAAAATCCCGATTCTGCCCCTGTCCCAATGTGACCCAGGCAGATCGGGTCAAACATGAAATTATTCTCGCAAAGAAGGCCAACGACGCATCTTGGAAAAAAAAACGGTTGGTTTTTGGTTAAGCGACTCCGTGGAGGGAATGGGAGATTGGAATCTGTCCTCGTCAGCAATGTGAACATGCATATGTGCCTTGTGGATCTCAAATTCCTTTGTCGGGTTAGGGAATAAAATGACGAATATACCCATATATATATATATATATATATATATATATATATATGACGACATTTTACCGACCTTATAGATTAGAATTGGACGAAGTGTCCGAATATAAAGTTGTTTGCATTCGATGACGCGAAGAATTTGACCTGAGATTGTCGCGCGTCCGACTTAAAAGGAGAATATGTTGGGTTGGGAAATGCAACGAAAAATGTCAAGAACGTCCTTAAAGAATGTACCTTTACAATATACTAAATGATATTGACAAAAAAAAAATACTAAACGATATTCCAAGCTCACGAATCATTTTACCAATTTCTACGGTTAAAAGTTAAAACTTGACTAAGTGTCCAAATATAAAGCCATTTACATTTGATGACGCGAAGAATTTAATCTAGGTCGCGCATATGATATACAAGGATATATTGGGTTTGAGGATGTACCTTTATGGCATATTATATAATATATCCGAGCTCACATAATATTTTATCGTTCTCATTGGTTAATACTCGTTGTCCGCGCATATGATATACAAGGATATATTGAGTTTGAGGATGTACCTTTATGGCATATTATATAATATATCCGAGCTCACATAATATTTTATCGTTCTCATTGGTTAATACTCGTTGTCCGAATATAAAATTATTTTAATCTGATGACGCGAAGAATGTAATTCGAGATATGCCGCGCATCCAATTTAAAAGGTCGATATTTCACGTGACGGATGCACTTGTGAAAGTTCATTTGGACAATGTTCTCGATCAAAGCGTAAAACCTTAAAAAAATTAGTTTACATATATATATATATATATATATTTGTACTTTGTAAATATATATAATGTTTTACGAAAAAATTCAATTCCGCTGGCTTTGTTTCTCTCACCTCCATCGTTCAAAATCATCCTGCGTTGTTCTCTCGTCTCTCTCCACAATCCTCGTGTCTGTTCGGAATTTGGCAGATTTCCTTGTACATAATCCGATTCTTCTTCTTCTTCTTCTTCGTCTTATACTTTGAGGATTCGGAGCTTTGAAGATTGTACATTCGTTTCCGATTCGCAGGTGAGTCGCTATCCTCCGTTCGGATCTTTCACTTGATGGGGACGACGTTCGAACATTTTGTCGCTCCTTCTCTTTGCCCTGGATTGAACGACTTTGTTCATTTTATGGTGTCAATCAATGTTTCTGAAGCAATTTCTCTTCGTTCTATTCACATGGTTTGACCAATTGCTGCATGCTTTCTGATCGGCGCATGTTCCATCCCCCCCTTTCTTCGTCCCCTGTGAAATATGGGCTCTATGAAAGAAGATAATTTGCTGCCCATTTCTTGATGTTTGGTCATTTCGAATGCTTGTTACCTGCCTATATTATTAGGATGATCACTCATTATTTTCTGGGATTTCGTCTCTTGAATTGTTCCCATCTTTCTTTGGGGTTTTTGACTTTTGTTTCGTTCACAGATTTTCCATTTTCCACTTCTTTGGTTTGGGTCTTGAGCTTTTCAGTTGATTTGGCAGTTTGTAGTATTCTTATAGTTGGGTAGTAGCATGCTCAACTATGTGAGATATATATATATATTTTCCCTTACCAAAAAAAAACTATGTGAGATTTTTCCAGTTAGTGCCTTTTGCGTGCTATTCAAATGTGAACTGAAAGCTGTGCTAAACAGCGCCGTTGTTTAATTGTTTTCTTGCAACATGTGGTGGAGATAGAATTTTTTGGATGGTTGCCGGTCCCCTCTTTGAAGTATGAGTAACCGTGCTTATGAACTTGGCAGACCTGCCTCAGGTACTCACAGTACATTACAGTGTCTCTTTTTTATATGGCTTCTAGCTTCATTTCTAGATGAGGATACTTCTGAAGATGATCAGAGATGGTGGATATTTTATATCTTTGTGATTTTTTCGTAGGATTTATCATCTACTATATGGGAAAGATGTTCAAGGATACTCCAAATTGCTCATGCATGATGATATATAAAGATATCTCCAAATTGTTCAAGGATTTATCATAGATAATGATATCATTCTTGGATCATGACATGATATGGCAATGAGTTAAAAACAGAAATTTTGTCTATTTAGATAGATTTAGAAATACATTGGATGCACAGAAGTTACTGAAGTTATTTTTGTTGTAAGCACATTAAAATCCTACGGTGGTTGAAGAGCCTATGTTGAACTGCTTCTGGCAAAAGATGGCCTAATTAAGTGATTGTGAGAGAATACCTTCCTTCATTATCAGTTTCCTCCTGCAAATAGGCTTCTTTCCAAAGAGTGTCCCTCATTAACTTTTTGGAGCAGTAACTTTGTTCAATAAGCAATTCTTGGATGTAATTGAATTGTCAATCATGCACTTGCAACATATTTTTTTTCTTCAGAGGTTGACAATTCGAAGGGTAACTCTTTGTCATTGTTTGGACGGGAATGGCAAAATAAGACAGTTGAGTTAGTGTTCTGAGCAGAATTGATGGTCATCTTATGGAACAAGCATTTGTCATTGATTAGATAAAGATGGAAGAATTTCTGGGCTCAATTGCTTGTCATGGTGGGAGAAGTTGGAAGAACGTAACTTTGGCTTCAGTTGGCAATTCTATGCAACCAAGCCTTTCAAAAGTCAGATCCCTGAATTGCTTAAAAAAAAAAAAAAACAGCACCGCGATACCAACTGAACTTTTGGAATAGAATGTATCATTAGATTCTGAGCCAAGTCCAAGATGAGGAGTTCGAGTTCTTTTGCAAAGTACTGATAAAGCCTCATCTTTCCAATTTGACATCTGAGTGGGTGTGAATCTTATATCGACATGGTGTAATTGGGAGCCGTCTTTATTTAATTCATACCAGGAATTAAGCATGTTCTTAGGAAAAACGTGGGGAACATATATACACAATATTCTGCTTCTTTTGCTTTTCATTGGGGGACAACCATGGGAGGTTGTGTTGGGTGGTGGCAGGGTCTGATTCCTGTATTAGCTAATTCGAATAATAAAGAGAGATTTAGCAAGTTACGCTTGTGCACAAAGGAAAGCATAGTTTCTACTTACCTAGTGTTTTGGAATAAAAAAGATCAAGACCACTTTTTTAGCGTGGGCTAAATTGGGTATGGTATGGTCAGTGGTGGAGGAGATATGGGGGTAAGGAAGGGAAGTTCCTTTGAGTAAGAAATTTGGTTAGTAATGACAGGGAGGAATGGAAAAGCTTTTGGTCAAAAGAAATTTTCCATTGTTGCATTGGGAGCAAGATGGTTTGAAAGTTCATGCTTTTGGTGCTAGGAAAACATTTTGATGTACAGAAACTCCTTGTGTAGACTCCTTTCATGCAGTATGTCTTTTCTTAGGATCCTTTTTGTAATTGGTTGGCACCTCTCGTTGTCCTTTGCTGATTTTTACTTTTGTTTATCAAAGAAACTCATTGTTGCCATTAGTTCATGCCCCTTTTCGAAGCTCTTTCTCCATATCCATTTCCTGAGCTTGGGAATGAAGGGATTAGAGGACCCATTGATAATTTGGTCCGTGAGGGATGATACCTTAAAAGGTCGAAGTTACTGTCCTTATGCAAAGATTTCTAAAGTCACTTTATATGTTATTTATATGATCATAATCTTACTCTTCTCCTTGCTATTTTTGTTCTCCAATTATTGAGAAGAAACAAAATCAAACTAGAATGTCAGCTTTTACGCAATTGCCATGATATTCTCTTTTCTATATCCCTTTTGTTTGGAAGCTAGTAGCTTTTGATATCACATGGTGACCTGGAAAATTTATTAGATGATATTTTTCCCCTCATTCAGGCAAGAGAATAATAAAGGACCTATTAAATCAGAGTGATAACCGCTCTTGTGCCGATTGCGGTGCTCCTGATCCTAAATGGGCGTAAGTTTCCAGACTTCATCTTTTCTACGCATATTTTTAAATATGTTTCGATTTGACCTAGTCCTAGTAATAAACCTTGATAAGCTTTCTAATTAGATTAGCTTAGTGCATATATTATAGATGAATCTGTAGTTGTGACGATCATCTACTTGTTCTTTGAAAGTCATCTTTTCCGAGTTCCTATTGTTAATTCAGTTGCTAAATTACTTTCAGAAGTTGAAGCTAATGTTGTGTAATTGCATTTGAATGTCTTTTTTACTTTGAAACTGGGTAATGAGCATATATGTAGATCTGGAGAGACAAGTAATGTGACTTTCAGATTTCCCTCTAAGAGAATAATGTGCTTTATGAGTATCTTGTATAGTTTGATAATTCGAACATTGTAAATCAGTCTCTGGAGGCCACGGTGGTTTGGGTTTGTGAGTCAAATATATGCTTAAGCATAACATTATCATAAAAAGGGAGGTGGAATTGGGAGTTCTGCTTAATCAGGGTACATTCAAATTGAAATCAGATTTACTTACTGTGGGCTCCATCACATCATCGGTGCTTCATTGTGCTAGCCAGAGGAGGTAAGTTGACAACTAGAGAGGAGAATAGTATGAGATCATTGCCTCATGACATGTTAGAAACTTTCAATGCTATGTGTCACAGTATATTGTCGTAGCACTGTTAAGAAAACTTTGACTCTGAATTTGCAGGTCGTCAAATATTGGGGTTTTCTTATGTTTAAAATGTTGTGGAGTGCACAGAAGTTTGGGAAGTCACATCTCGAAGGTATATATAGTCCTGTTTATGTGCTTTATAATGTTACATAACCAGTTTTACATGTTTTGACATCTTATAGTGCCGCATCTTCGGCTTTTATGGAAGTGAGTGACAGATAACGGAATGCAAAATTCAAATGATGAAGCCTGAGATGCATGTTATTATTTCTATACCGTCGGAGATCTTGTAATTTTTTCCAATCAAGGGAAGATTAGGAAAGTTCCTTGTATTTAATATCAGTCCCCTCTGACATTGCTTAGATTCTATTAGGAAATTTTTTCATTCTCACAGATGGAATCACCAAACTTTTTGACATCATACAACAGATGCAGGTGTGCATTTATTGGCTAATTACATTGCTGAAAGTTGTCTGATTTTTGCTTGTGGGCTTCACTTGTGCTAGTTTGGATTCTTGTCTTCAAATATTAATAGAAGACTGCCTTGTAAGTTGCTTTGCAATTAGCCTTTAGGCAATGTTTTTTACAAGTAATCACACAGAAACTTTTGCAAAATCTAAGTGTCGTTATTTTATAAGGTTATAACATATATTTATATTTTTGTAACCATGGGTTTTTTTGAAAATTTATGTTTCCCTTCGCTTGGTGTCTTCTTACAGGAGCAGAAAGTTTCTAGACACAATTATCCACCGCTTTATTCTTTTTGTTTCAGGTTTTGTCTGTGACACTGGATGATTGGTCTAATGATGAGATTGATGCCATGATTGAAGTCGGAGGGAATTCTTCTGCAAATTCAATTTATGAGGCATTTATTCCCGATGGAGTTAAAAAACCTGGACCGGATGCTAGTCATGAGGAACGCACGAGATTTATCAGGTTATAACATGCTCAAAGCTCAAGTCTGTCACACTCTTTGTATATAATTGACCTATTATATTCGTTAAGACTATCTGTGTAGCAAAACTTTTTCCAATAGTACACACTCTTTCACTTCTCATGGCAAGAAGTGTTTCTTGCATGCTACGTGGAAGTTGAAGCTGGTTAGGACTACTTTTGACTTTTTCTAAGATTACTTGTATTGTTTTACGTAGATCCAAGTATGAGCTTCAAGAATTTTTGAAGCCTAGCTTACGAATTGCTTCAAGGTCGTCCGAAAGGAGCACTCTTCAATCAAGTTTTTCTCGGAAGATTATGGACAGCTTCAGAAGTTCAAATTCATCAAAAAAATCTGTAAGTGATTCAGGTTTATTACTCGTCTTTCTATTAGGTTTTCTGAACTCCAGCATTGATGATATGCAAGGAGACCATACTTAGGATTCTACTTTTGGTTACTCTGATCTATTTTACGCATTTGTCAATGTGGGGCTCAACTAAACTCTTGTACATAATGCCACTTTTCTTGATTACTGGTTTATTTTATTGATTTGCTAAATCATTTGTAAGCAAATAGTTCTTTTATTGGTATTTGGTGCCTCATATGGTAATGGCTGTTGGCTGTTGCTCTGATGCGAACTCTTTTTTACAGGAAGGCATGGTAGAGTTTATTGGTTTATTGAAGGTGAAAGTAATAAACGGGACAAATTTAGCCATCAGAGATATGCTATCTAGTGATCCTTATGTTGTCCTGGATCTCGGGCAGCAGGTTAGTTCCTGTCTCTGTTTTGACTTATGACCCAATCGTTCATGCCTCGAATATCCTTATCCTGTGTGAATGAATTATTGCAATAGATCATATTTGAATTATCTCTTTAAATGATGGTACGAGCAAGTGTGTGAATGAATTACTGCAATAGATCATATTTGAATTATCTCTTTAAATGATGGTACGAGCAAGTTTCAAATCTTTCATCACATGTGGTGGTGGAAGATATGTTTTACTGCTTGTTTTGGTATTTGTGTGCGCTTCTTTGTGTAGTCATGTTCTTCTTTTGAGGTTAGGTTTTCTTATGGCATGAGGTTATTGACAAAGTGTGAATTCTGTTTTCAGACAGCTCAAACTAATGTAGTCAGGAGCAACTTGAATCCAGTTTGGAATCAGGAACTCATGCTCTCCGTTCCTCAGGATTTTGGGCCTCTAAAGTTGGTAAATTTCTTTCAACCTTATTCCCTTTTGGTAATAGATCAATCATGAAGCAAATTCTCGAGAAGAGGAGTGTAGTTGTTTATCCCAATACCTTCAGAATATTACAATTTGCTTCCATTATAAAGCTGACTCGTTGTAACTTCTCAGGTCTATCACTTTCTTTGGTTCGTCATCTTCATGTCATTTTAATTTGATGTCTGAATGGCATTTACTGATGATATGGCTAGATTGAATTCTTTCAGAATTATCCGTCTATTTGGTTCTGCTCTTTGTCATGACAGTCACATCTCTCGTGGGTTTTAATATGATCCCTCCAGTTTAAGCTTTATGTTTAGGGAATGCATTCTACTTACCTTGTTTCTCTACTGATACAATTTTGTAAGTCTCTGGATCACTGAGGGCTAAATCCTATTTTTGAACACAATACATGTTGCTATAAATATATTGGAAGGGTAACTCTGGATACATCTTGGACAATGATTTTGCATTAATCACACAATTACTTTAATTTGTGTTATTTTTGTTTGCAAATGATGCCCAGTATTTTGTCCGCAAGCATTTTCACTAGAATTACCCTAGAACATTTTCATCCACTGTGCCATACTAAGGATTATCTTCGTACTTCTGCAGCGGGTATTTGATCATGACACGTTTTCAGCTGATGACATAATGGGCGAGGCAGAGGTGGATCTCCAACCTATGATAACATCTGCAATGGCGTTTGGAGATGCTGGGATGTTCGGAGACATGCAGATTGGAAAGTGGCTCAAATCTCATGACAATGCCCTCATAACGGACAGCACGGTCAACATAGTTGATGGGAAAGTGAAGCAGGAGATCTCGCTTAAGCTTCAGAATGTCGAATCTGGAGAGATAGAGCTAGAATTAGAATGGATGCCCCTTGACCAATAGGTATACTTGAATGATTATTTTTCCTCATTATTCAAAATAAAACTTTAACAGTACTTATCTATTGTAATGAGTGGTTGGTTCTTCATGCTTGCGTTACATATTTATTTTGCTTGATTCCTTCATTTAAATTCTCAAGACCACCTTCGTAATTTGAGTTTGGCTTTTCCTGTTCAGTTTTAAGGTTGGTCAAAAGGGGGATGCCTGACTAATTTTCTTTTGTAACAGAAGTTTGGATTGAGAAGATTCTAAGTAAGATAGTTCAAGGTTTGTAGGCCAGTCTTCCACTTATATATCTTGTCTTGTTCATGTAACATATGAACTGTTGTGGTCTCCCAATTCCTGCACCTTTGAACTTAATTTGAAGCATCTTAGTCTTAATCTCCGCTTATTCTAATATTGCACAGTTTCAAGCTATTAAGATGTGAAGCTGGTAAGATGAGCACAAAAATGGCCTATAGCGAATGCATTCGACACGATTAAGAGGCGTTCACGAACATCGACCATTCCCCGCAAGGGAGGTTGGGATTGGTGAGTGGAAGGAAATTGAAATTTGTCAGAGATGTTCTGAGATTCGTTCTCTGTTCAATTGGAATTGAAGAGAACTTAGGTATACAATAAGCCATCAATTACGAGATTCTTACATTTTGAGCACCATCTGCTATCTGTAAGCCAAAGACAATGTGGAGCTTCGTGTTCATGGCCACGATTTCAAATGCAGACCATTGTGGACACAAAAGATGTTTCTATGGTGTTGTAGAAGTCAATTGTTTCCGCACGGGTCGAACCGAGCTGCCGTGGGAATAGATGCACTCTGGCGTGTTATTCTGTACTTCATCAGTCCCGCCATATATTGACAGAAGGGATCTCTTTTGTCGAGACATTTTTTGTCGCGAGTCGGCCTGACGCTTTGTTTCCGAATTCCCTTCCCTTCTACTGTGTCCCACGTCTCGTACTTGTGTGTGTGTGTGTTCATTACACTTACCATTGGCTTTTTCGTGCCTATTCGGGCGTTAGGATGAATTAGATTCAACATTGATTCTTCGATATCCATAAGCTTGTCTGCCCAATTCTTCAACCACAACCTCGAAACCTCATCAGATATGTCTGCTCCTGGTCTCATTCTGATCAATCTGGCAGTGTTTCCTCGGTAAGGTTACTGTGAGGATTGAGAGAGAGGGGTAGTTTGGTATTTCTCATGATCGGTCTCGGGTTTCGATCATTCGAACGGCAACATTCGAAACACTCGCAATCAACTCACAAATCACCCGAACCTCCCCCCCCCCCCCCCCCAAAAAAAAACAAAAAAGAAGAAAAAAAAAAGAAAAAGAAAAAGAAAAAAAGAGAGAGACAATTTGAGTTCTTCAGGTCGACGGTTTTCAAATATTTCGAGAGCAGAGGCCCTGTTTGGTTCTGGCCAATGGACTTTGAGTAAATATAAATACCTTTAAGCTAAAAACCTTTTTTAAAATGCAAGTAGTGTTTGGTAAAGTATTTTTTTAAAAATAAATTGGAAAGCAACTTTGACGTAAATGCCGTTTGGTGAAAAATACACTTTGTAAAGTATTTTCACTTTTTTTTTAAGTGGTGGTTGGCGGAGGTCATCGTCAATAGTCGGTGATTGGCGACGACGGAGTTCAGTGATTGACGGGCGATGGGCGGCAGCTGTCGGCGGTGGTCATCGATCGGCGGGAGGCAACAGAGGCGGCGGTGGTCGGTGGAGGTAGTCGGCAGTGGTCAGCGATGGGGGAGGGTGGCGACGATCGGCGGTGGTCGGTGATCATCGAGCGGCAAGGGGCAGCGGTTACGACTGTCGGCACTGGTCGGTGGCGGCGGTCGGTGGCGGACGGCGGGCGGGTGGCGGCAGGTGGAGGTGAAAAAGCTAAAAAAAAAAAAAATTAGTTGCATTTGAGATGCAACTTCCCAGGTACTTTGGGTTAAAGGCATTTGAAAAGCATTTGAGATGCAATTGTATCTGCCCAAAGTGAGCCAAAAAAATGAATCAAACAGGGCTAGAGCCTACCATTTCGGAACGAAAGGGTTCATGCCAAAAACCGCAAGTTGCCGCCAACCATTTGGAGCCCTTTCCTTTCTAATAACGAAAAAGATCCTCTGCGTTGCTTAAGAGTTATAAATACTCGTCTTTCGCTGAAGGCACGAGTTCGAATCACCGCTGTACAATCCCAGAGCACTGACTTTGTGCCTTCGGCTAATTACCTTATTATGCCTAGGGAATACGAAGCTTATTAGGAATAGATCAATCGAATACTCGAGAAGCCACGGTAAGATATCGGTGCGTCGATTTTAATTTCTTCTTAATTTTGATACTACTGATCATCTCAATTATCTGCTAGCAATGCACACCACTAATGTCATTAGATGTTAAGATGCACATACGTAAAGTCCATGCTCTACATTTCTTCTTCTTCTTCTTCTTTCCTTCCCAAAATAGCCCTTGTCCTTTTTTAGAAAGACTCGTCGTTAGTCTTTTCATTGAAATACTATGCTAGATTGTTGAGTTGGACGGTATGGACCATGTGAGAATGAGCTATGATATGGGGGCAATTATCCAATCGATGCTATATCTACTGTACGAACGTAAACTTAGGCTTAATCTTCATGTAAAATTCTAATGTAGCCTTTCTGATCGACTTTCGTTGGAAACCGCCGACGATAGCAGTCCGTCATCGCCAGTCATCCTACGTAACACATTGCAATGTTAGCGATTTGCAGTGAAAGTTGAACGAAAAAATTGTATTGAAATTTATGTACAATGGGTCGAGAGAAGTTGATTAATCTTCTATAGTCCTCATCTTTTGGAAACTTTTTTGCCTTTCTCCCACGTTTACAAAATTTGCCCCATGCTTTCATAAAATGAGGACGGCTCCATAAAAATCTAATTGCACACAAAAACTCGTAAACCATATTGTACACATAAATTCAAAACATGGCAAGCACATCTAATGTGAAAAAATTGTCCACCAAAAGTGGGTTTACAAATTTTTTCTAACTCGAGAATGGAAGTAGTATTTGCGGTGGCATTATCAAAATCAATTGAAAAAACTTTATTAATCAAATCATATTCTTCTAAAACTTGCTTAATTAGTCTATAAATATTATAGGCAGTATGTCTTCCAAAAAAACTCGAAATACAAGAAGTTTTTTATCATCACCTATTGAATGGCACATGACACTCATATAAGAATTAATATTCTAAGAATCACTCCAAATATCATAACATATATGTACACGCCCATTGAATTCTCCAAATTTTTTTGTCAATTTCTTTTTTTGTTTTCTATAAACATGGTCAAGTTCGTGTCTAAGAGTAGTTTTCGGAACAGATGGTAGGGGTGAGCATGGTTCCAGGGTAGAACCTGGAACCTGTAGAACCGGACCGGTAGGAACCGATTGGTTCCAGGTTCCAAGGTAAGAGGATAGGTTCCAGGTTCCAAAAATTTGGGAACCTGCTTTGACGGATAGGTTCCAGGTTCCAAGTAGGTGGAACCTGGAACCGGAACCTGGAACCTGAAGCAATCTTTTATATTATTTTTTAGTATATGTCATCACGTCATTATGAGGGATTTCATAAGGACGATAATGAGTATGTAATTTGAAACTACTTTATCATCGAGTTTTTTACTCTATTATTATTTTATACTTTTCGTGTATATATGTATGAGTTATAGTTAATAGATTTTAGTAGTAGATGGTGGTCATTAGAGGTAATTATTGGCATTGATCGTTCAATCAATAATTTATGTGGAACCTAGATAGAACCTGAAACCGCTCATCCCTACTTTATTCTATTTTGGTGCAAATAGAGTTTTATTAATAGGTTTTAGGGTACCCTGGAACCGGATCCAGAACCTGTGACAGGGTAGGTTCCCGGTTCCAGAGTATAGAGGGTAGGTTCTAGGTTCCAGAAATTGAGGAACCTGTAGTAACGGGTAGGTTCCAGGTTCTAGGTGGAACCTACCCAGAACCTGGAACCGCTCACCCCTAACAGATGGTGCTTACGGAGCCAACGTAGTGTTTACCAAATATCTAAAATTAAAACTTTCACCAGTCTTAAACGGAGCGTGATCAAGAGCAACATATTCAACTAATGTTTATTTATAAATTTCATGAGTGTAATGGCATAAAAGATAATGGTTAGGATTAGCGTACCTAGAAATTTATTGTTGGCTAGTGTCGATCTTCGCTTGCGTTGGATTTTTTTCGTCAGATACCGACGAAATGTTCCATTGTCATCTCCTTTATCAAGTTTGTATGTTTGCGGACAATATTTACAACTTATATCAAACTTTCCTTTGTTTTCATTCCATACTGTCACGCCCTGACTCTCAGGCCCGCGACATCCCTTGCCAAATCGCCTCTAGGTCACGAAGGATAGCGTCCCAGGTGGACTATCGACCTACTAATATACGGCGCATGCGGAACGTGCAACTTCCAAATAACAAAATCAGCATGGGATAGAGAAGTAGGAACAACCAGGAAAACAAAACACAAGCACTATACAGTTGAGAATAGATGATCCAAGACCTTACAGAGCTACAAGCTAATAAATACAATCCCATGCTTCGGGGCGGCCCTCTAAGACTCTCAAAAAGATACATGAGTCAGGTAAGGTCAACTCTCATCTACTCCAAAAGGTTACCCCCACAAAAGATTCTCCAACAGCTCGGAAAGATCACGGTTAAGGCTAGTGATCGTGCTAGTCCAACGGAGGAGCCGGGTTGTTGGGATCGTCATAAGAACTATTACTCGACTGTACAGAAGGGGCTGTAGACTGCTCGGGCTCGTCCTCAGGCTACGTGCTGGGTTCGGGATCCACTACCTCCCCGTCAGGTGTATTGATGTCCATCGGGTCCCAGGCTGGGGCATTAGCGACCCCTTGAACAGGCGGTCCCTCAAACCCACGAATCGGACCGTAGAGATCTATCCCGTCACGAAGGTACCAGGCCTTGAAGTGATGAGCCACCAAAAGTGGCATCCCCTCATTGACCCATAAAATCGTGACGTGACGCTCCCAGACCTAATTCGTACCTGGCACTGGATGAGACGTGATATCGTGAGACGAGTGGGTAGGGGTACCGAATTGCACGAGCCTTTCCATTACTTCGGACCTGAAAGTGTTAACCCACGACGGGGTGAGAAATAAATCTCAGTGAATCAAGCCTAAGCTCGGTTAGGACATTGATTCGCCCAGAATATACTAAGCATCACAACCATCATACAGTTCAGTCACATAACTCAATAAGGTATAGTCACAATATAATAAACAACCCATCAAGGTACCACAATTCAAATGTACACCAGGCACCACACAAATTCATTTATTCAAGATGACCCACGCCACTGGGGTGATCCATTTCCACAACGCGATCCAACACCTCAGTGTGATCTAGCGTCCTTCCGGCAGAACCGGACTACGTCTCTTTTCCCTGTCAACGCGGCTACTACAAGCGATGTATCCAGTGCACCCAGCACGGCACCAGTAAGTAGGCATCCCTAAAGGGGGCGTCGGTCCATCACAAGCAGCGATCGGCATCCGATAATTCCTTAAGACCGTACGTCTGGCACGAGGCATGAATTATCGTGCTTCTGGCAAGTCGTTTAATTCCATACAATAGGTACGGTAAGTGCACGAACAGTACAAAACGAACTTGCCAGGTAATCGTCATCTGTCCCTCATGTGACCACACAATTCACACTTGGCAATCAATCCATTAATTATCTTTGATTAATGCCAAATACTCATACATACATGCTAATAGACTCGGCCCACGGCCATTCAAGACACTCAGTCAGGCATGTCAGCGAGGCGATCAAATCCATGAGGTCAATGACTAAATCACGAGCAACCAATTCAATCAGGCAATATCAAATTCGTGCCATGACAATTATTAACTAGATTGATTTAACACACAAATCGTTCGCTTGTCATTGAACCACAATCAACGAATTATCAACCAATCAATCAATCACTATTTTACCACAATTAGCCACAGACAATTTAAATCACCCCGAATGATCTAATCGATCGGCCATTTAACCTAGCCCAATTTCTAACTAAACCGGCCCTGATCGTATACCCAAATTTCGAAATCAACTAATCCTAGGCGCAATTAGCGCCATAACCAAGGTTTAGGGTGAACTCACTGAGTGAGTGAGCTCGGGCGGTCTCGACGGTCGACGGTGACGGCGGCGGCGGCGGTGGTTCTCGGCAACTAAACAGGGTAACCGCGCGGCAACTAGAACCAAATCTTCGGGAACACCTCTGGTAGGTCCCACGAGGTCCCCGAGACAGGTGGCCGGCGACGGAGCTTCGGCGAGCGGTGGCCAAAACAGAACCGGCACAGTTAGAAAATAGGGTAAAACAGGGCTGTCTAGGGCAGTTCCCGATCCCACGGGCTATGACAAGGCCGGCCAAGGGTGTAAGACTCACCTAGAGGTCGGGGGACGTCGGTTGGGACCGGTGGAAGGCGGCGGAAGGCAGTCGACGGCGGCGGAACAGCAAGGTACAGAACCGGCGAAGACAGTGGGTTCGCGCGGCAGAAAACAGGGGAAATTTCCGAGGCTTCTCACGAGCTCCACCGGCGACAACAAACTTCCTTGAGCTGGGGGCAGTAAGAGGGAGGTCTAAGGAGTCGAACGGCGGTGGTGACGAGCGGCGGGGGCGTCGAAAACGGCCGGGGTCGAAGAAAAATCGAACCGGCCTCAAAACAGAGCACCGGCGGTTCCAACACTGCACGCGGCGGCTTCGGCGGACGTCGGGCGGCAGGATCAGTTCGGGGTGGTCGAGGGGAGGCTGGTGGTCGGTCTTGAGGCGGCGGTCGGGTCTGGCAGCGTTGTGAACGGCCGGGGAAAGAGCTGGAAGTGCTCGGGTTGCAGGGCCGAAAACAGAGCACTGCAGCTCCGAGCTTCCCCACGGCGGTCCGGCGGCAAGCGACGGTCGGGCTTAGGTCAGGGTGACGGCAGGAGGTGGATGGACGTCCTGGTGGTCAGCTTGGGGGTGGTGGTCGCGCAAAAACCCAAGAGGAAGAAGAGAGAGAGCTCGGTCGTGCTTGCCACAAGAAGAAGAAGAAGAAGAAGAAGAAGAAGAAAACAGAGGAAGAATGAGCAGTGGGAGGAGAGAGAGGACGACGTGATCTGATGGGGCATGGGGAAGAGAGAGATGGTGGGGTCCAATTGGACTTTTGAGGCTTTTGTCTCAAGTGCATTAAGGGCATTTGTCCTATATGCATAAGGGTAGGGGCATCTTGGTCTTTCCACAATTTCGGGACTGAAACAAAATTTTGGCGCACTGGACGAAGTGGAAAATTTTGAAATTTCACTGGCTAAGCTTGATCGGGATTAGGCTCGGGCGCGGAAATCGAAAACCTAATTCGTAAAGGCTAAGAAATCGAATCATAATCCAAAACAATCGAAACTTCGGAATTCGTCCAAATTAATGTCACTTTAGTCCTAACGGTCCAAAATATTTGTCGACTGTAGTTCCATATAATATCATTTTATTGAATTCCGAATCTTACAGAAGTTAGGATTTCCAGGACGTCACACATACCGTATTAAAGTGTAGCCATAAGTCGAATGTACCATCTCGGCTCTTCCGTTCCGGCTCCTTTGCTATTGACGTTTCTTCGATACCAGTAGAAGGATGAAAACTTTCTTACGTTGGGGCGTACTTGGCGTTGGGATTGGGAACATAGTTGATATTGACATCGTCGTCTTTCCAACATGCATATTCACGAGGATCATATGCAAGAACAGGATAATCGGATTCTCCTATCGGGCTTTTTCCTTTTCCCGCATTTCCGTATCCATTTGCCATTTTTGAGAGAATTGATTGGAAAATTGATTCAAAGAATTAAGACGGAATTGAGAGAATAGCATATTGAGAGAATTTGAGCGAATTTGAGAAAATTTGAGCGAATTTGAGAGATTGACAATATTGGAGAGAATTGAGAGAAATTGTGAGAAAAAATGAAGAGGAGGGAAGAGGTATTTATAGAGCTTTTAATTTTAATTTTTTTTTTGCAAATTTACAACTGCCCAAAGAGGGCAGCGGGCCCCACATGGGGCCTGCTTGGCCAGGGGAACGGCTCTTCCCAGTTCCCAATATTTTTTTATTTATAAATTACGATTTCGAACCGGCCCGAAACTGGCGGTTCCGAGCCAGTTCCAAAAAATATGGAATTGTGAACTGTTGATACCTAAATTTTGATCATCCTTTTTTTTCGAAAATTTATAGAAAATCCGTAAAAAGTTGAAAAATTACAAAATCAACTTTGGTGAACTTGGCCAAACTAAATGAACTATTTTAACCAAAAAAAATAATTTTTCATATTTTTTAATATTTTCAAAAAATAGAAAAATATGTGAAAAATCATTAAAAATAGTACTCGAGGTCTCAAAAATATAGAAAAATAATCAGTATTTTTATTTTTATTTTTCTTATTTTTTACCTCATAAATAATAAAATTCAGATTCGATTTTATGTGCTATGTGATCATCATAAAATTGAATTTGGCAAAAATATTAGTAATAATTAAAAAGAAAAGGAGTGAAAACATCGTCATTTAAAAGGAAAAAGAGGGATATTTGACCAATGATGTTGTCTTGGCTTTTATTTTATTTTATTTTTTTATTACTCTCTCTCTCTCTCTCTCTCTCTCTCTCTCTCTCTCTCTCGCGTTTCTCTCTTGCCCCTCCCTCGCGTTTTTTTTTCTCCTGGCCATGGACACAACACCGAGCATCGATCATCCTCTTTCCTCTTCATTCATTTTTGTGCAACTACCACCACCTCACTCCGATGCCGCGTTGCACCACCATCATCATCAGCATCGCCGCCGTAGACTGCCTCGCATAAACAGGGAACCGAACAGAGAGAGAGAGAGAGAGGAAGGAAGGAGAGGAGCCGAGAGCTTCGGAAGCTCGACCCCGACGAACGGCGCAAAACCAAAGCTCCGAACAGATCTTGCGAGCTTCATGACACCACGAGGGACCCTTAGAACCGAATGGCGCTTCGTTTCATCACAGAACCGGGTATTACCGTGAACGAGCTCTTGCTCGGCCTTTAATGGCACATCTTCATCTGGACCACAGTTCTTCGAGATTTTTGGTTTAGATTGCTCCTGACGCATTTCTGATTCCATTCATACCTTTGGGTTGTGTTTTCGTTGCATATAATTCGCTGAGTCAACCCCGGACCGCCGGATCTTTCATGAACTCCGGAGCTTGTTTCGAACAACGACGAACTCTCTCGATGGTAAAGTAAATATTCTATGACTCCGTAGATGCTGTTTGATAATTTATATGGATGTTTTTACGTATAAAATGGCTAGAACGAGACTCTCGCCGGAGAATAGGTCCGGTCGAAATTGCAGGTATGGGAAATGATGAGCTTCTATGTCGAGCTTCATATATGTTGTAGAGGAGATCAATAGGAGTCGAATTGCGTTGGTTTCATGCAATTTGGAGTTTTTTGGGCCAAGTTATTGCTTCCGACGAGGCGTCGGCGACGAGCGCCGGCGACAGTCGTCTTCTCCGACGAACCCCTTCGCCGGTCAACGAGTCAACGATGACGTGGCGCGCCACGTAGGCAGCCACGTCAGCGATGTGGGTCCGTGTCTTTTAAAAATAAAACGCCGGATCTGACGGTCGTTGATGAGCCACGTGTCGCGATCCGGCGATTTTCAAAATAAACAATTTTTTTAATATTAAAAAATGAATTTCGGATTTATAAAAATTAAAATGATCGGATGGTCATTGAGATGCCACGTGGCGAGTTAATGCCCGTCAGATGAGATTTATTTTCAGAAATTTCGAAAAATAATAAAACAATAATAAAAAAATCAGAAAAATTCTAAAAAAAATGAAAAATTAAGGAAAAACTCAAAAAAATTGCAAAAAATTCCTAAAAATTTCTAGAAAATTCCCAAAGTTGAAAATGACAAAAAATTGTCATTTTTGGTGTTTTCTCCCGTTTAATCCAAAATGACGATTTTACCCCTAAAAAAGTAAATCGTCTTTGATATTTCGATGACTTGTAGAAATTGCTTAGAATTTGGCGATGGGTCAGATGGGTGGCCAAACCTAATGTTTAAGATTTCCACATTTCATTTCCTACTTTAGAAAATGACGATTTTACACTTCGAGTGGTAATCGTTTTCTAAAATTCCAGAAAATCCTAAAAATTGTCAAAAAAATAGGAAATGGGTCAATTGAGCCACCAAACCTATTTTTGACATTGTTTTACTCCGGGTTCATTCCAAAATGACGATTCTGCCCTTTTCGGGCAAATCGTCCCTTTACCTCAAAATTACGATTTTGCCCTTGATGGGCAAAATCATGTCTAAATCATTCCTAAGCATGATTGACGCTTCTCTAGGCTAATAGGGCCTAACTAGGAATGACATATTAATTTGATATGATTACTTTGCATCTCCATATTCCTTATTTGCGCACTTTATTGTCGATTGTGATTGTTAGGATAGTTATTCTTATCTACATGAACTCCTAGATTTAGGATTCGTACCCCACTCATGTGTATGAAATCTCAAGTCAGAAAATTCAATCAACTTAGGTACCGAAAGGGCGTCAATTCTAACAGTTGACGTAACTAAGTCCCCGAACCCATTTATCTGATTATCGCAGAATTGAATAGAAACTCCCGACTATTCAATAGGGTGGTCCAATTATACTCTCCAAAAAATGATTGGTGGCGACTCCGTGGCATGCACACTTCGCACATTGACCCTGAAGGTCGACTACGCATACCTCCGTTGCGATTTGGGTATTGGGCCTTGGGAGAGGCCCGCGTTCAACCAGATAGGACGGCCCATTAACCCTCGAGAGCACAGGCAACCTCGAGAAGGTCGCAACATGAACCCGGCCAACGGGTCGATTCCGGGCCGATTTCGGGTCTACGGCTCCGAACGGCCACGTCTATCTCTTCCTCTTAAATGCCAACGTTGACGGATGATGTGCCTTTCCATGCCATCGGAGCAAAATGAACTGGATAGCCCAACTGTGCCTTTCCATGCCTTTCCATGACGGATGATGTGCCTTTCCACACCACAGCTGCTTCGGCCGCTTCAAGCTCGATAATTCCTTCATGGCACCCGAGATCTCCACCACGGCGTTGAGCTCGACAGCCATAGAAAGGGCCGTCGCCTCCAAACGTGGTGGTGCCAAATGTGGCTGAGCTCGATGCCACGCAAGATCTAGCCTTCGCATTTGCCGACGCTAGATCGACCGTGAGAGAGGGTGGCTAGGCAATAAGAACGACTCATAAAAGAGGGTTGAGCAGGAAAGTGGATCCGTGAATTAGATGTATAGGATTTTCGATCCTTCCAAACTCTAATCATTGCTCGGAATTCTTCATTTGGTTGCCGTCCAAGTAGAGGTTATCTCGCTCATTTAATTGCCGTCCAAGTAGATGTTGTCTCGCCGATTTGGTTGCCGTCCAACTAGAGGTTGTCTCATCGTCAACGTGATCCCATTCGCATAATATGTGGTTTGTAGTATGATGTGGAACCATTGCGTAGGAGAACTGAAAAATTACAACTTTTGAAGAGGATAAAAGATTTTATATTTAGTTGAAGGATTTTCCTAAATAATTGTTTTGCAGAATTGTTTTGCATTGTGCGAATAAGGCTGGCACAGAAGAACTAATTAAAAAAACCGAAGAAATACGAAAGACAGATCCATCGAATTGGCCGCTTTGATTCGGTTCCCAAGATGTCGGTTCAGTTTTCGATTTCATAAAATTAATGCCGATGATTTTTTATTCGATTCTCGATTTCAAGGGAACTGGATCGCTTGGATCAGATCGATTGCCTTTTATTTAGTTTTTTTTTATTTCTTATATATAAGCATTATGATCTATGATTATTATTTTTATTTTTTTAAATGCAAACTTAATTTAAAGTTAAAATTCATGCTACTCACCTTATTAATAATCTATAAGTTCCATTGCATTGTTCCGGATTGAGACCAGACTGGATCGAAAATCGAACATCGGTGCCGTGGAGGTGAGCTGTAATGGCCGTTGAAAGATCGGAAGTTACAAGCTCTGCAAATTCAATCGGCAAATTGAGCGAAAAGAGAAGGAAAAATATTAAGGTGGAAAGATTAGACCACATGGCAGTTAATGTCCATTTTCACTTGATTAAAATGTTTTACGATTACGATTTGAATTTGGTCGCACGACTCGAAGTCGCTAATCGCACCAAGGGGCCACGCCGACTCTAGCACCGCGCTCTCTTCCTCCCCGCACGATTCTCGTCACCGTCACGGCCTCCGCCGCCCAGGACGGTCGCAACCCACGACCACAACCACCATCTCAGGGAGTGACGCCCTCTTCGCCTACTTGTCGAGACGACGCGGCCAATTCATCGAGCCCTCTTCAAGTCATCGTCGTCGTCGTCGTCCCGCCAATGATGACACCGGCGGTCGAGTTTCATTGTCAACGCGTCTTCTGCTCTCGAAAAGACGCCATGTTCGTCGTCTCATCGTGATGGGACAAGTATCGGATCCTCGTCGGAGTGTCGTTGGCCTGGAAGCATCGCCTCCCTTATCGGTCTCTTATCTCCGTGAGTGAACTCTCTAGTCTTTCGGATTTTGCAATTCTTCTGTTTAACCAACTGACAAAAAATGCTGAGAAATCGCATGTACTATTTCTGGGATGCTGAGGTTCAGAAGCGACTCAACTGTTGCCTCTGGAAAATTTCGTTTCTTATTTGATCCAATCTTTGTTTGTGTTTATCGTCGTAATTGCCTCAATTCATCTGCAAGGTTTGGTGTGGGTTTTCTGGGTGACTTAACTGCAATTTTGATGGCTATGGACTCTGATAACAAACGTGTTGAAGTTATTTTTATGCAGATTTACATTCTAGTACAATAGGTGTGACGGTCTGGTATCCACACTTTTTAGTGATTACTCATTATTTGCTCGTTTGATTATCCTTTCAGATGATAAATGGGCCAGCAGAGGGGCAGCATCCTGTAGTAATGACTCGTACGACAGCTTGAGTGGATATTTGTGAGGAAAAAAGTATGAGCCACAGACATTTGGTTTGATTGAGTCCGTATATTGTCAGCTTTGATATCCAAAAGTGATGTTAAGGAGGTATAGACTCACTCCATCTGGGGGAAAACTTCTTTGGTCTCTATTTGAGCCTGCTTGTTGTTCACTTTGTACAGCGGAATCAGAGAAAGTAAATTCGGTTGGGACTCTTCCTAGCACACATGATTCAGATTCAGAGAAGGAGACGGAGTGGGAGAGGTTACTTAAACCTTTTGATTTGGAAGAACTACGAAAGTCACTTACGGGGATTTCACCCTATCAGCTTTGCAAATTGCTTGTGCTTCCGATTGATGTGTCAATGTCAATGGAGTTATTTGAGCGGGCAGGTGCCCAGAAGAATTATTCCCACACATATGATGTATACTGTATCTTGATTGATAAGTTGGGTGCAGCGAAAGAGTTTAAGATTATTGATAGACTGTTGTTGCAAATGAAAGAAGAACAGATTACTTTTAGGGAGTCCCTTTTTCTAATGATTATGAAGCACTATGGAAGAGCTAATTTGCCTGGACAAGCTACAAGGTTGCTCATGGATATGGGAAGTATTTATTCTTGTGAACCAACGTTTAGGTCATATAATGTTGTTTTGGACATACTAGTAGCTGAGAACTGTCCAAATGTTGCACCCAATGTATATTATGACATGTTGAGTAAAGGAGTTTCTCCTACTGTTTATACTTTTTTTGTGGTGATGAGGGCCCTTTGCATTATTAATGAGGTGGATTCGGCATTATCTCTATTGAGAGACATGACAAGACATGGCTGTGTGCCTAATTCGGCAGTGTACCAAATTCTTATTCATGCACTTTCCAAGCGGAAAAGAGTTGACGATGCATTGAAATTACTGGATGAGATGTTCCTTATGGGTTGCAGACCTGATGTTCAGACCTTCAATGACATTTTAGGCAGTTTGTGTAAGTTCAACCGGATTCATGAGGCAGCTAAACTGTTTGACCGCATGATTCTTCGTGGGTTTACCCCTGATGGCTTTACTTATGGGGTTCTGATTCATGCTCTATGCAAGATGGGGAAAGTCGACGAAGCGAGGGCTTTATGGGACAAAATGCCCACTTCAGATGTTGTGCTTTTTAATACTATGTTGAGCGGGTATGTGATGAACGCGCGATTTGATGAAGCGAAGTCTCTGTTCTGTTGCCTTTTGGATAGTCCGTACAAGCCTGATGTCTTTTCATACAACATACTAATCTATGGACTTTGTAAGAAGGGGCATTTGCACTCTGCACGGGATTTGGTAAATCAGATGGAAGATAATGGTTGTGAGCCAAATGTGATTACATACACAATTTTGATTGATGCACTCTGTAAACTGGGTCACCTAAGTGAAGCTAATTGTCTTCTGACTGAGATGACAGGGAAGGGAATCAGGCTGAATGTTGTGGGATACAATTGTCTCATATGCGCTCTTTGTAAGGAAAGAAGAGTTGCTGAAGCCATGAAAATGTACAACGAAATGGCAGACAAAGGATGTAAGCCTGACATATATACATTCAATTCTTTAATACATGGACTAACCAAGGATGATAAAGTGGAACAGGCCTTGGGATTGTACCATGACATGTTATTAGGAGGAGTGGCTGCTAATACGGTTACCTATAATATATTGACGCACGCCTTCTTAAAGAGGAATGAGATTCAAGAAGCTCTTAAGCTTGTAAATGAAATGATATATAGAGGGTGTCCTCTTGATAATATCACTTATAATGGCCTTATTAAGGCCCTCTGTCAAGCTGGTGCCATTGATAGAGCATTAGGATTATTTGAAGAAATGACCAGAAAAGGACTTTGTCCCAATAGCATCTCTTGCAATATTTTGATTAATGGCCTCGGTCGAACTGGAAGAGTACAAGAGGCACTTGAGTTTTTGAGGGATATGATTCACCGAGGTTTGGCACCTGACATTGTAACATATAACAGCCTCCTGAATGGCCTATGCAGGGAAGGTCGCATGCGTGAAGCCTTAAATCTGTTTGACAGGATAAAACTTGAAGGAATTTGCCCAGATGTTATTACATATAACACTTTGATCAGTTGGCAGTGCAAGGAGGGGTTGTTTGAGGATGCTTGTTTATTCCTACAAGGTGGAATCAAGAGTGGATTTTTGCCCAATCACTGTACTTGGCAAATTTTAATCAGCAATTGTATAAGCCAGGTATGCCTGTAAAGCTTAATTGCAGTACATACGGAAAGTGTGCATTTCAGATTCGGGATTCTGGTGATGTTATGCCTCTTTGTTTCCGGTCGGAAACAAATTGAATGATTGATGCAATGACTTCTTGGTGATGAATCTAGTGTAAGTATGCAACTTATTGGATGTTTAGTTTTTCAATCGGCAATATTATACTAGTAGGTCTGTGCCCTGTTTCCTCTGGATAAGATTGTCCATTTAGCATCGCACTGTCAGGATCTTTCATAGGAAAGTGGACCTCTGTTCCACCTACGACTTTCTAGATCATTCTGTTAGCTCCCTCTGGTACTCTGTTCTAACAATTGGTGCATGCTATATTGCTCATTCCCAATGGCAGAATCTTCCCCGCTTCCTTTTGTATCATATTCTTTTGCTAACAATGAGGTGTCTAGGGCTCTTCAAGGACTGGATTCATTTGGTGTAAAGTTTAAATGTGTAGGTCATATAACTTATATAGTCATTATATAAGCTCCCAAAGCTTGAGATCTTGATGGATAGTGAAGTTTGGCCTAAGTTCAATCGATAGAGCTGAAATCTATTTGAGCAGCACACAATGTCTAGTTGACATTAAACAGCAAGTAATTGAGACATTAAACAGCAAGTAAAATTGAATTGGAGGAGTCTAAGAACCATTATGTTTTGAAGCCTTCTCCTGCTCGTGCCATGGTTACTGTCATTTCATTGAACTTTATGCAGAAACCTTCCTGTTACCGATCCTACACCATATGACCAAAATTAACGAATTGTTGGCTCTAATTCTATGTTTCTTGAATTTGATAACTTCTTCTCCTCTTTAAATGAATTTGATCTTCATGCTTTTGATCATGGTTTTAAGCCCTGTGTTTTTCCATCCTTAACAAACTTGTGGTAAACGATGTTTTGCAGATTGATTCTTAAGCAATTCCTAAAATTTGGACAAATATTGGCATTCTAATCATGAGGGCTATAGAAGATTTTCACCGGGTTAGGTGACGCTCAATGTTATATCTTCACTTTTGAAAATGTTTCTGGACTTTTAGCTGACCCATCAAGTAGATATGAGGGCTAATAATGTGAAGGCTTTCTACTGGTACATATACTTTTTCTCACTTCCGTTGGGACGTTTCATGCCATTAAGCAGATGCAGCCAATGCATAGCACTTTTTGACTTTGGCAGTGACAATGTATGTAATATCTTCCTCTTTTTTTTCCCCTTCATGTAGGTCATTCTGTGAGCTTGAAGAATCCTTGAACTGCTTCAGTTCAAATGAAAGTAGCACTTTTCTATGAAGCGTTCCTTGAAGAACTCTGAATAGTTCAGAGGCTTCAAATTCATGCATGAATAGGTAATAGTCTTTGGCACCAAATGCAAAGGTGCTAGATTATTTAGTCACGCTTGAATCAGATGATTGAGTGCATTGGCAAAGAGGCTTCAGCAAATTAGTCATTGGAGATTTTTTCCAGGTATCTCTACTGCGCAAAGATGTTGGTATGGTCCAGACGCAATTCTTTCATTTTTCGTGGTTGTCTACCTCAAGCAAGGATTTTTCTTTCTCAGTATCTTATGTACTGCTTCCCCTTGAGTTGTTAATTCTATAGTCGCTGCTACGAGCAGTTGTTATGTCTAAACATTACTTGTGGAGCCATTGATACGTGGAACTAAGAATGCCTAGGTGCATGCCCTACATGTGGAGCCATTGGTACATTGAACAAAGGAGGCCTAGGCGCATATCCTCCCTGCCTTTTCCTTTTTTCAGGTGTAGAAAACCTTGTGAGGAGGATTGTTTGATAAACTTGCATTGTGGAGGAGTTAAGTGAAAACTAGCTCCAACTCTTATCAAAGTGAATTTAGCATCTATGATGTGATTGGTTTCTTTTTCCCCCCACTCCCTCCTGAAGAGGCACATTTGCTTTTGGTGTATCTGTTACAAATCATTCTGTTTGCTCGGAATTTCATTTTCGTTTTTACCTTGATACAGAAACACATTCTTTACGTGATTCAGAAACATTGATGCTGCTGATTTCAGGAACATGGTACTTTGTCATCAGTAATCTCAACAAGCATTCCAAGCTTTTGTACAATATGTGCTACCTCAAAAGGCAAATTTGTATCTACCAGCACATCAATCAGGCATCTGTTCTAATGGAAGCACTAAAGATTGATAAGAGTCACACAACCTCTATCATCTGTTCATCTGATTCTAGCGCAGATGGAGGATAAGTTAGCTTGTTAGTTAAAGATGCATCAGCTCATGCCTGGGATTGTTTACATAGGTTCTTAGACACTAGAACTCGTGCTAATACCATATCTCTTTCGGCTGTACACACCCTAGATAACTAATAGGTATAAATGCCCTCAAGTTTTTAAGTTGGTAGAGTTTTTCCTTTATCTGTATTCCAATCCCTCAAAATTCACAAGAAGACAAAAGAACCTCATATTTAATAGCATTCACTCAAGACTGGTTGGGATTTTACATTATTTTCCATTTTCAGTTTCATTTGTTGACTCTAAAAGTCTCAAACCTTTGAAGCCACCGGATTGTAAATCCTCGATGTTATTTTATTCTTATACCTCATCTTTGTCTTGTTGTTATTCTCTTCTAGTTCCAAAGCAAACCATCATAACATTTTACTTTCAATTGAAAAGGGTCCACAGCGCTTCAATAGTAATATGTTCTTTCCTGGTCAAATTGTTTTCTCCGGTTTTTTAGTCACCATATTAATTTTTTAGAAAGATATATCAAATCAATTTGTGAAAAGTTGTGTCATATAATTGTTGAACTTCTGTTATGTGAATTATAGTCTGAATATGAGATACATCAAGTGCATTAGCTAGGGCTTGAAATTCAAAGACGTGATGGAGCTTCTTATGAAATTTATGAGAAATATTTATTGTTGCCGCCTTCGAAATTTATGATTTTTAATTTATGTGATGGAGCTTCTTTGAACTTTTGATCACGTGTTCATGGGGCTTTAATCAGTTTAAGGGTCTCAAGGGGTCTGAGATTGGAAGATAAGGAACTTAAAGAGAGTTAATATTTGGAGGGACAGGGCCAAAAACTGACAAGATGAAAGGAGGGAGGGAGGGGAGTATGATGCCAAAGAGAAGTAATACATGCGCGCCAGCAGTACCAGATAATCTCCTGGGCATAGAGTGTTTAGTGACATGTTCTTTCTCTGAGAGTCTCTGGGAAGTATACAGAATAATCTACAAGTGCCTTTTGCATTACGTCTCTTCTGCTATCAAATTTTCCGGCCAAAACTGGTGATTTCTTTTTAGCAGAATGGTCTGTGCTGTTTTCATTCCACTCCAAGAAAAAGGATATCATGCCGAAAGGGTTGGTGACTGTGAGTCCATAAGAAGGAATGAGGCAGAGAAAAAAGTTAAGTGTGATGCCAAAGAGAAGTAATACATGTGCTCCGGCAGTACCAGATAATCCCCTGGGCATAGAGTGTTTGATGACATGTTCTTTCTCTGAGAGTCTTAGGCTGAGTCTAAGGCTGGGAAGTATAAAGAATAATCTACAAGTGCCTTTTGCATTACGTCTCTTCTGCTATCAAATTCTCCGGTCAAAACTGTGATTTCTTTGTAGCAGAATGGTCTATGCTGTTGCCTTTCCACTCCAAGCAAAAAGGATATCATGCCGAAAGGGTTGGTGACTGATTTTTCCCACAAGCCAGATCTAATAAGCTAGTCAGTATGCAAGCATCTTTATGTGAAGTTTCTAATCCATATTGCTTGATTGAGGATGAGCTGTATGACTTGCTTCTGCTGATGACTATTTTTCTGTCTGAAGTGCTTAGACAAACTACGAAATAAAGCTCCAAAATTTCATTGGCACTAGCTAGTAGCTAATATGGTTATGGTTTACTCAAGCATAACAAAAGTACTCTCATTTCCTGGCTTTGTGGGCATAATTGGTTGCCTACAAGTGATTAAGTACTTTCATAGCAGAACTTTCTGAAGACATTAGTGATAATCTGCTGTTTGCTTGTAGCTTCTAAGCTGTTTGGACTCGAGTTCTTGGCCTATCTGCATGTCCAGATCTGCTGTTATCTGGTTTGAAGAGTTTTGCCAGTCTTCTAAATATGTGGAAGCCATAGTGTCTTACTGTTTTCTGTATCAAGCTTCCTTGGAGTGCTTCTTCCTAGCATATTGAAAAGCTAGGAATCCTAAGCTTTGTCAAGTTTGTAGTGTCTGTTGATTTGGTGCTTAATGCTGTTATGTCTGTTTTAAATTTAGATTAATGTACTATGTTTGAAGTTGATCAGTTTTTTAGAAAGTTTCGTTTAGGAAAAGGGGTATTTTGGTGTAATTTGTCTGAGAGGTCAATCATGTAAAGAAGTTTCAGGTGGGCTTGTGGCAAGGTCTAGTCCTCTTACAAGTTTTACTGTTTGTGGCAAGGTCTAGTCCTTTTACAAGTTTTATTGTTTTCAATAAAGCTGAGTCAAGTAAAAAGAAAAAAACTGAGCGAGGAGTCGTCGAACTTAAATTTTCTTGAGACTTTTCTGCAACTCTTGCTATATAAATCTCTGCCTGTCCAATGCTGCCAAAGGCGGTCTAATTTTCTGTCGTTTGCGTTGGAAAATATTTGTTAGTTGTGATGGTGAAATAGTAATAAGAGTCAATGATACATATATATGTAACCCTACTTTGATTATTATTGAATACAATAATTTCATTATCTCTTGAACATGGTATCAGAGCCATCCTAAACCTAAACAGTCACCTTCGTTGATCATCCATCGTCGACCATCGTCGATCCTCCACCGGCAGCCGTCTGCCGCCGTCGGCCACCTACCGGCGACTTCAGCCTCCGCGGGTTTCACCTGAACTCGTCAGAAAACCTTACATCTGAGGTCGCCCAGGGACCGCAAAGCCAGATCCGAGGTCGTCTCGGGCCAACGAAGCCAGTTCTGAGGTTGCCTAGGCCCGGCGACCCCATTTTCGGCGCCGACTGAGGTCGTCCAGGCTTGACGACTCTATTTCCGTCGCCAACCCAGCACCGGCGACTCGCTGACCGAAGTCGCCAGACCCGGTGATCCCTTCCTGACGTCGCCGAGGCCTGGCGACCTCCTGCCAGGCGTTGCCTGACGTCACCCAGGCCTGATGACCCATTACACGCCCCTGTGACCCTTGAAAGGCGACATCTGAGCTCGGCGATACCTATTTCGAGCCCCGTGACCTCTTTCCAGTGTCCCCTGAAGCTGCTGGTTGAGGAGAGATCCTTCCTTGGAATCGGTAGTTGTCTGATGTTCAATATTTGAAGTTCTCCAGGTGAATCGGTATTCTGGGAGTGAGAATGAGTTTAAGAAATATAGAGTAAATTGTCCATGTGCTGATGCATTTGAGAAGGTTTGATGAATAACACCATTTCTACTGGTGTTCTATTTTTGGTGCTTTGTTTCCTATGGTGACTGCATCCTGTGTTCTATTTTTGGTGCTTTGTTCTCGGTGCTGGGATTTTAAATTCTGTTCTTGACGACTTTTAGAGACTTGAAGTCTTAGTGGTGTTACTCCTTTAGATTGGAGCATTTTGTGTTGCAGTACATGCGCTGGTTGCAGTTACTCAATTATTGTGAAGTTCATTTTTGTGTTTAGACTTGATAAAATTCATGGCTACTGGATCAAGTTCTGGATCCCTTTTTGATCACTTTCAATTGACCTCTGTTAAGTTGGATGACACAAATTATCCATCATGGTCTATAGCTGTTGAAGTCTATCTTACTGCCATCGAACAACTTGATTTTCTGCATTGGGCAAGGTATGCTCATTTTCAGTATTTTCAAAAGTCACATGCGTCAAACGTGTGTACATACAATGCTTCAAATCTCATCATCACTACTTTCATAATTTTGACATATAGACTGGACAATGCCTGGACTGGAGGTTGGACCAGCTTTCTTCACCACAGAAATTCGCAGAGAGGAAGAATTGGACAACAACTTACTCTGGCTCCGGTCCTGTGAACCCACATATTTTCCTGTCAAACGTAATGAAAATATGAGTCAACGAACAAGGAACAAAGACACGAGCTTGTTATAACCCAACCCAGCAATATTTTTCTCCATACGATCTAGATGCCAAGTAATACTTATTTCTATCGGAAATTGGAAAGACCACAGACATGATGGAACGACAAGGAAATGTAACCAGAAAACTCACAGAAACAACCACCATCACATGGAAAAGGTTACTGTATAAAAGTCAAGTCTACTTCCACGAAGGGAGTCTGCATCTTGAATACAATCCAAAATGCTAACAGGAAAAGGGAAATGCCCAGCCTATCTATCTCAACACATCCATCATTCAAAAGAGCTAACGTAATTGCAGAGAACGTGTTCTCGAAACGTGACATACCTCTCTCATTCGAGATGTCAATGGAAGTAGCTTTTGTCAAGGAATCTGTTGGTTTATCCAGAAATTCCTCATAAAATATCCTCTTCTGCATTATAAATCAAACATATAAGTAAACTTTTCTTTAGGCCTCAACAACAAAAGTCAATTCCGTATGAAATCAACAACTTATGCCGGCACAGTAACAATGAAAATGGCCCTTTCTTTACTGAGATTATATGAACAATTGCCTGAACAAATTAAACTTAAGTCCGCGGATCGGTTTTGATCGTGATCTCAGCAGAGCATTTCGTGCATTTGAAGCACAACCTAAACAAACATTATCTGCGGAAACAAAAGAACATCAAGAATAAGAAAAGCCCACAAACTTCACAACTTCGCATGGAGAACAGAATTGAACTTTTTTTTTTGGTCGAAAAACAGAATTGAACTTCATCTACCGATTTTCAGACCTCCGAATTTCTAGGTACGAGTCGGAACTGAACCGACCCGAAAAACATATGGAGACGGATTTTGCATGTATTTTTGGATGGGTCCTCTCTTTATACAATTTAAAGACGGAAAGTAAAAAGGGTTGAATTCAGGATTTTTTTTTTTAAACTCCCTTCAATACATAATATTATGGCAGCAATATTATGAGGAAACTATTTGTTTGAACTAAATAAAATAAATAAACAAATGTTTAAGCATAATTAATGCTTATGACATTTAATTTGTTCGAACCAAATAAAATAAATGATGCGTGAGCTAATCATTCTCGCTATCAATCCGAGCCAAGAAATTATGTTCATCCATGACAAAATTTACTCTATTGGATAAATAAATAAATAAGCAATAATACATTTCCCCACTTTCTCAAAAATTAAATTCCTACGAATTCCTTACCCAAAAAAAAAAATCCTAAGAATTTGACAAAAAAAAAATTGCTACGAATTTTTTAAAAGATTGCAATTAGATGATTAAAATCGAAGAGAGAGAGGAAGGATTTAGCGAGAAAAAAGAGCCGATGTTCGCTCTGTCTCAATTCTCTCTTTCTAACTCTCTCTGCTCTCAATTCTCTCTCTTTTGCTGCGATAACTGTTCTCTCGGAGCCCAGAGTCGTCAAGCGTAAGACTGTTCAAAACCCCCAACCTCAGTCTTTCTTTTCAGTGGTTTTTGGATTTTGTTTTTGACTTTTTTTTTTCTTTTTCCTTGCAGGTCCCTGAGAGAAAGGCGGTAAATTGAAGTGGATTCGCAAGTTTTGTCAGGAGCTCGATCATGCCTTTTCTGTGCCCTAAATCGAGCGTCTTCAGCATATCGTATGTCCTTTTTTGTGCTGCCCTGTTTTTTTTTTCCCTTTTTCTTTCTTTTCTCTTGCATTGTCAGTCAAATTCTCCTTTGATTTCAGTTTCCAAAGGGCATTATTGCCTTGGTCGCTGTGTTTTTTTTCTCATTCTCATGATTTTTCTGACCAGTGTACAACCGCTCGATTCCAAGATTTATCCGAATAAATTTCTTGAAGAAGAGAAAGCTCCAGCCAATATATTGCCGATGGGGTCCATCTCGTGTTGTTCTGTGTATCCAAATTTTAGGGTTTAATGGATTGGATATAAAAATTTCGGAGTTTCAAATAATGTGTGACCGACTTGTCGAGCATTTTCTTATTTTGTCCCCCATTGCAGGTTAAAGGTAGTGAAACAAAGTATTCATCTTTAGAGTCGAGCGGTGATATCGATCCGTACATGCTTATCCTTCTCAGAGCGATGAAGAAGATTACGCTAATTTGTGCGTGGATGCTCCCGTGCAAGCCTATGAGTATGTTGATGATATATGCGCCTTCTACATATCGAAAGAGGTGAACTATCTATAGGCTGATTACATTCCAATTCTATGACTTTACCTTGAAATTGTGTTGAATCACTGAATTTGGTATTCTGTTCTGTGCATAAATCTATGGGCATAAAACCCAATGACATCGCCAGACTGAAGCTCAACTTTGACGAGAAGTTGAGAGCTTGTATCGTCGAGTGGTTGATTGAGGTACTAAGGATTTCTTTTTTATTTCTTGGATTGTTACTTTTGATTCACATTACTATATAGTATTGTTCAAAGGACTAGAATAATGCATTGAGTTTAAGAGGATTTTCATGACATTTCTATGAATTGTCGCGAGATCTGCTATGAAATCGCAGTCACACAATTGCTATGTTTGCACTACGATAATGGATGCAATTTTGCAATTCTGCACTACGAGAATGGATTTTCATGACCTACTAGTCCCCCATATGGGGAATCTATTTCATAGCTATGAAAAAGAAAACTGTCAATTTTGCAGACTTTCTCACTGAATAACTAGGCACACAAGGTGTACGAGTTCCCAATTGAGGCTCTATATCTCGCTATCAATCTTTTGGATCGATTCTTGGCTGTTCATCCGGTGGAAAAGAAGAAAGTGGGTTTGGTTGGAGTAACTGCCCTGCGATTGGCTGTTAAGTATGCTGGAATAAGAGGACCGATGCCTTCCGCCAATTTATTTTCTTTCATGGCGTTTACTTCCTGCCCTGAGGAGATCCCGTGCTTCGTACAAGATATTATACAAATGGTAGGCTCTATAGAGAAGCGAAATACTGCTTCATTATTTTGCTTCTGTTTGTCAAGTAACTTTTTCTTTTCACATAATTCAATTTGTCCTTTGGTATTATGCAGGAGGACTTGATCTTGAACACCTTAGATTATGACTTGTCAATTCCGACTCCATCCACCTTCATGTGGAAGTTCCTCAAGGAAACTCAATCTGATGATAAGGTACTTGTTATCTGTTAAATGTTATTTGCTCTTGTTATGAATTCATCTTGTTACATTAGTGGAAAATGATTTGTCTTTCTATTCGACCCCCAACCAGATCAAGCACTTGTCCTTTTTCTTCATTGATCTCTGCCTAGCTCAGCATCAAATGCTCAAGTTTCGCCCTTCAATATTGGCTGCCGCTGCAATTTACACCGTGCATGCCACTTTTAAAGGGTGTAAGCCGTGCTGTAAAATCTATGAGCGGTTAACTGGTTGTAGTGCCCGTCATATCTTGTAAGTAGTGAGAGACTTTGATTTATTCTCTATTACATCTTTCATCCCCTTGTTTATATGCTTCGGGGACTTGGAAATCTGATGGATTTTCTTTTCCTTTTGGCTACTGTTTCCTTTGTACAAGGAATGCTCGAGACTCAATGGTAACTTTCCATCAAAATGCAAGGAGTGTCAGGAGTGTGTATAACAAGTACCGCACGAGGAGATTCGACTCCGTAGCTAGAGCTGAACCGGCTCAGTCTTCAAAAGAAAACGAGCTGGTTCAGCTCTAGCTACGCAGTCGAATCTCCTCATGCGGTACTTCTTATACACACGCCTGACACTCCTTGCCTTTTGATGGAAAGTTACCATGAGTCTCGAGCATTCCTTGTACAAAGGAAACAGTAGCCAAAAGGAAAAAGAAAATCCATCAGATTCCCAAGTCCCTGAAGCGGATGAAAGATGTAATAGAGAATAAATCAAAGTGTCTCGCTACTTACAAGATATGACGGGCACTACAACCAGTTAACCGCTCATAGATTTTAGGGCACGGCTTACACCCTTTAAAAGTGGCATGCGCGGTGTAAATTGCAGCGGCAGCCAATATTGAAGGGTGAAACTTGAGCATTTGATGCTGAACTAGGCAGAGATCGATGAAGAAAAAGGACAAGTGCTTGATCTGTTTAGGAGTTGAATAGAAAGACAAATCATTTTCCACTAATGTAACAAGATGAATTCATAACAACAGCAAATAACATTTAACAGATAACAAGTACCTTATCATCAAATTGAGTTTCCTTGAGGAACTTCCACATGAAGGTGGATGGAGTCGGAATTGACAAGTCATAATCTAAGGTGTTCAAGATCAAAGTCCTGCATAATACCAAAGGACAAATTGAATTATGTGAAAAGAAAAAGTTACTGGACAAACAGAAACAAAATAATGAAGCGGTATTTCGCTTCTCTGTAGAGCCTACCATTTGTATAATATCCTATACGGAGCACGAGATCTCCTCAGGGCAGGAAGTAAACGCCATGAAAGAAAATAAATCGACGGAAGGCATTGATCCTCTTATTCCAGCATACTTAACAACAGTCAATTGCAGGGCAGTTACTCCAACCAAACCCACTTTCTTCTTTTCCACCGGATGAACAGCCAAGAATCGGTCAAAAAGATTGATAGCGAGATATAGAGCCTCAGTTGGGAACTCATACACCTTGTGTGCCTAGTTATTAAGTGAGAAAGTCTGCAAAATTGACAGTTTTCTTTTTCGCAGCTATGAAATAGATTCCCCATATGGGGGACCAGTAAAAATGTCATGAAAATCCATTCTCGTAGTGTAGAATTGCAAAATTGCATCCATTATCGTAGTGCAAACATAGCAATTGTGTGACTGCGATTTCATAGCAGATCTCGCGACAATTCATAGAAATGTCATGAAAATCCTCTTGAACTCAATGCATTATTCTAGTCCTTTGAACAATACTGTATAGTAATGTGAATCAAAAGTAACAATCCAAGAAATAAAAAAGAAATCCTTAGTACCTCAATCAACCACTCGACGATACAAGCCTCTCAACTTCTCATCAAAGTTGAGCTTCAGTCCGGCGATGTCATTGGGTTTTATGCACATAGATTTCTGCACAAAACAGAATACCTAATTCAGTGATTCAACACAATTTTAGGGTAAAGTGATAGAATTGTAATGTAATTAGCTTATAGATAGTTCGCCTCTTTCGATATGTAGAAGGCGCATATATCATCAACATACTCATAGGCTTGCACGGGAGCATCCACGCACAAATTAGCGTCATCTTCTTCATCGCTCTGAGAAGGATAAGCATCGTACGGATCGATATCACCGCTTGACTCTAAAGATGAATACTTTGTTTCACTACCTTTAACCTGCAATGGGGGACAAAATAAGAAAATGCTCGACGAGTCGGTCACACATTATTTGAAGCTCCGAAATTTTTATATCCAATCCATTAAACCCTAAAATTTGGATGCACAGAACAACACGAGATGGACCTCGTTGGCAATATATTTACATTGGCTGGATTTTTCTCTTCAAGAAATTTATTCGGATAAATCTTGGCATCGAGTGGTTGTACACTGGTAAGAAAAATCACGAGAATGAGAAAAAAAAAAAACAGAGCGACCAAGATAATAATGCCCTTTGGAAACTGAAATCAAAGGAGAATTTGACTGACGATGCAAGAGAAAAGAAAGAAAAAGGGGAAAAAAACAGAGCAGCACAAAAAAGGGGACATACCATACGCTGAAGCCGCTTGATTTAGGGCACAGAAAAGGCATGATCGAGGGCACAGAAAAGGCATGATCGAGCTCCAGACAAAACTTGCGAATCCGCTACAATTTACCGCCTTTCTCTCAGAGACCTGCAAGGAAACTCTGGGCTCCGAGAGAACAGTTATCACAGCAAAAGAGAGAGAGAATTGAGAGCAGAGAGAGTTAGAGAGAGGGAGAGAGAATTGAGACAGAGCGAGTGAGGAAGATGGTTATGTAAGGCGCAACGAAACTTGGGAGTCACGAAGAGCGTGAAATAGGAAACTTTGACCTCTCTGCTCTAACCAGGTTTTCTCTTGTTGGACAACGGCTCTTTTTTCTCGCTAAATTCTTCCCTTCCTCTCCTCTCTCTCTTCGATTTTAATCATCTAATTGCAATCTTTTTAAAAATTCGTAGGAATTTTAATTTTTGAGAAAGTGGGGAAAAGTATTATTGCTTATTTATTTATTTATCCAATAGATGAACATAATTTCTTGGCTCGGATTGATAGTGAGAATGATTGGCTCAAGCATCATTTGTTTTATTTGGTTCGAACAAATTAAATGTCATAAGCATTAATTATGCTTAAACATTTATTTATTTTATTTGGTTCGAACAAATAATTTCCTCATAATATTGCTGCCATTATATTATGTATTGAAATGGGAGTTTAAAAAAAAAATCCTGAATCCAACCCTTTTTACTTTCCATCTTTAAATTGAATAAAGAGAGGACTTGTCCAAAAATACATGCAAAACCCGTCTCCATATGTTTTCCGGGTCGTTTTAGTTCTGACTCGTGCCTAGAAATTCGGATGTCCGAAAACTGGTAGATGAAGTTCAATTCTGTTCTCCATGCGAAGTTGTGAAGTTTGTGGGTTTTTCTTATTCTGGATGTTCTTTTGTTTTCGCAGATAATGTTTGTTCAGGTTGTACTTCAAATGCACGAAATGCTCTGCTGAGATCACGATCAAAACCGATCCGCGGACTTAAGTTTAATTTGTTCAGGCAATTGTTCATAGAATCTCACTAAAGAAAGGGCGATTTTCATTGTTATTGTGCCGGCATAAGTTGTTGATTTCATACGGAATTGACTCTTGTTGTTGAGGCCTACAGAAAAGTTTACTTATATGTTTGATTTATAATGCAGAAGAGGATATTTTCTGAGGAATTTCTGGATAAACCAAGAGATTCCTTGACAAAAGCTACTTCCACTGACATCTCAAATGACAGCAGCATGTCACATTTCGAGAACATGTTTTCTTCAATTACGTTAGCTCTTCTGAATGATGGATGTGTTGAGATAGATAGGCCGGGCATTTCCCTTTTCTTGTTAGCATTTTGGATTGTATTCAAGATGCAGACTCCCTTCGTGGAAGTAGACTTGACTTCTATATAGTAATTTTTTCAGTGTGATGGTGGTTGTTTATGTAAGTTTTCTGGTTACATTTCCTTGTCGTTCCATCATGTCTGTGGTCTTTCCAATTTCCGTCAGAAATAAGTATTGCTTGGCTGTTACATGAGGATCTAGATCGTATGGAGATAAATATTGCTGGGTTGGGTAATAACAAACTCGTGTCTTTGTTCCTTGTTCATTGACTCATATTTTCATTACGTTTGACAGGAAAATATGTGGGTTCACAGGACCGGAGCCAGAGTAAGTTGTGCTATTCTTCCTCTGCGAATTTCTGTGGTGAAGAAAGCTGGTCCAACCTCCAGTCCAGGCATTGCACTCCAGTCTATATGTCAAAATTATGAAAGTAGTGATGATGAGGTTTGAAGCATTGTACGTACACATGTTTGAAGCATGTGACTTTTGGAAATACTGAAAATGAACATACCTTTTCCAATGCAGGCCATGAGCGAAAGAAAATGTCACCAGCGTGGTCCTTTTGGGTTAGAGGATTTGGAAAATCTCAAATATCAGCAGTCATAAACTGCTCTGGAGGCGCTGAACATGAGAAACAACTTCCTGGCATCCCTTCGTATTTTTCCTGTAGTGGTGGTCGGGAAAGGCTTCTTCCAAGGAATGAAAATTTTTGGTATCTTAAACCTGCAAAGAAAGTAATGATATGTTATTTTGGTTGATAAGATCGATAATGATGGATAAAACATTAAGCAATCAAAATGTGCCTAGAACTTCACGTGGCTGTGTGCATGGATTGTGTTCAAGAGAGAGTTTTTAGGATTAAAGTAACTGGAAATTTTGAAAAAGCAATACCCTGTTAAGTTCCTGTCTCTGCAGTACTGTCAAAGAATTTCATAAGATAACAAACATTCTTCTTTTTCGGCTCCAAGTTCATGGCTTTTATCAGACCAAAGCCAGTTCTCTTTCACACGAATACACCCAACAACCACCTCAGTCAGGCGAGCATCAGGGATTCCCACTATGACGATTCTAGCGACTCCAGGATGTTGGAACAGTATTGCTTCTACCTATGTTGGAAAACAAGAACAAGTCCCAAGAAAATGATCTGAGAGTGTACATCTTTTCATATCAGCTAGCATGATTTTGAGAAAATAAAACAGTTTCATCATTGAACACATAGAAAAATATGTATCACATATGAACCTATCAACATATCTATGCTTGGCCAATCTATTACCTCTTCAGGGTAAACATTTTCTCCCCAGTCTTGATCCGACCACTTTCTCGACCAATGAGCCACACCTGACCATGCCCATCGATGAAACCAACATCACCCGTGTCAAACCATGAATGACCGTTATAGGCTGATGACTGAACTTGATCTCAGTATCCAATCATCAAATGCGGACCTCTGGTTAGAATTTTCCCAATGCCCATTGAATCATCACCATCCGTCCTCAATTCAACATGTGGAGCAGGTTTCCCGATACAAATGCCTTGTGGTCTTTGAACGGAACTGAGATCTGTTCCATCATGAAAATGAAGGGGCTGGGAGGAAAGCGAGAAATGTGGGGTATATAGAGTTACGAACGTTAGTGAATAACAAGTCTCTGTCATTCCTGGGTATTGAAAAAACAAAGGAGAAAAATTAGTATGATGAGCAGAGTAGTTCAAAGCACATCGCTAGTAGGTTCTACTCCAACTAGCATTGAAATAGTGAAATGAACAGCATATATGCTTTAGAAGATGCACACCATAGGCCGAGATAATCTTAGCTCTTGGGAAGAAACTCTCAGCTTCTTTGATGAGAACGATTGACAAACTTCCGCCACCATTTAATATCTTTTTCACGCAATCTTTTCCTTTCCATGGTCCTTTCTCCCTGAGAAAACTAGGAATTAAGCAAAAGTACCACTAGACGAGCATAACTTTGAACTTAGACCACCGGCCGATCCTCTCTACACATAATATTCTGTATTTACATTGCTCATTAAAGATCACTCTTTGTTGATAACCCGAGAAAGGATATTAGATCAGCGACCATGGCCGGAACAGTGATCAAAGCGGTGATGCCCTGTTTCTCTATAATCTCAATGGCTGATTTAGCTTCAAACTTGGGTATCAAGACATGGCAAGCTCCAGCCATTAACATTGCCATGGCTGATGAGAGACCACCAATGTGGCATAAAGGAGCAGTATGCAAATAAACCTGCAAAAAATTGTATGAAAACAAATTTACTTGTCTCATTACTCTGACTAATTTTTCTACAGACCTTCCAAATATAGAAACAATCACCTGAGACTTATTTTGACTATGCTTATGGAATTTCCAAAACCAACTAAACATGAAGACAATAAAAGAGAAGAAACTTGGAAAGTGCATACATCATTCTCACTGTAACCACATGTGGCTATTCTTGCCATAGATTGTATGAACAAAGCTGAATGACTTATGGCAACTCCTTTTGGCTTCCCAGTAGTCCCTGAGGCCAATAAGCCCAGTAAAACAAAACATATAGAAATTAAAACTCAATAAGTGCCATGCATAAATATGAACTTCCAATGCCATGTTTTTCCAAAATTAGGCATCGAAGTGACATATAATTGACATATTGACCCCACCGGTGAAAATCGCGGAGAGAAAAGTAAATCTATAGACAGAACCTATGCCCAAAGAAATCTACTAAGTATGGAACGCAAGACAACCTTTGAACCTAGAAAGCAATATCACAAAATTTAATCCTCAAATTTGAGAACCCTAAATAAATTTCCAAGAAAGATGGACAAGGAAGCTTTTTCTAGGAGTCTTGTTCAGAACTAAGGTTAGTAAATATCTTAAGCAACAGGTGATCAACCCAGAGGAAGCCTTATATTTTTAGGATATGTTATATGGCTTACTCTATGGCCAATCGGATATGATTGAAACTTTTGAGCAGGTAATCAAACCAAAAAAGAGCCATTCCTCATCATTTCGTATGACTAAGACTTTGAAGTAGATGTTAAGATGGACAAAAGCGCCATTTTCTCATATCTCTGCGGGTGTATGTGTGTGCTTGCATCTTACACGTCTCTAAATAGGATATATCATTTCATTAAAGAGTAAAAGACCTTCTTTCACACTAAATCACCCATTGAATTGGCAATAAGAGAAAGTAAAGAATATACCAGAGGTGAAGCATATTATAACGGCACCATCATGAGCCCAGACATAGTCAGTAGTCGAAAAGGGACTTGGAGGAGTTATCTGATGCAGATCCAGCATGCCCATAGTAGATACTGGCACATGAAAAGAAAGGCTGATTCTACGATACTAAGAACATTATCATTTTGTGCATTGAATGATGGGTAACATTGACTTTTTTTCATCCACTACTAGTTTGGACTTCAAGAAAGCAACTCACCATTCACATTTCTTGGAAATGGCATAGAAAGGGAGTCCAAGGAAACATGCCATTTTAGAGAAGGAGTAACATCATTGTGGAGCTCAGAATACCAGCTGACGCAACTCGTATCTGTCACCAACATCACAGGGCTTACGGCTAACATGGCCAATCTAGCTTCATTTGCCCTCTACAATCAATATTTTAGAATGTATTAACACCGTCAATTAGATGTACATATCATAAAACAATCACCATCATGATATGTAGCAATTTGCCATACTTCCTCAATTTTCTGGCTGACAAAAGAGAGAACTAACTCACTGAAATCTGCCAATTTCGGCAACTAAGCTATTGAGATTGGTTAATTTCTCCTCCAGCCTAATAAGATGCAGAGACTTGATCATCCTCTGTTTTTTGATTTGCACATAGTCATGACCCTCGGTTGCACTTCACAGGCACAACTTGCAACAATTCTAGTATGTCTTGCTTTTTGGTTCCAATGCACAACATTGCATTCATGCGCTGGTCTAATTAAATTTCCACTTGAGCATTCAAAAGGTAAAGCTAAAGCATGTAAAAGATTAGCTATTCATCATACTAAAATTGTCATGAAATCAGCTCATGATGGACTGATGTCTCGTCACAGGGAACCCTGCTTGTGTACCCACAATTTGACAAGTTATTTTCCAATGGCGAACATGAAATTCCGTCCTATCCAATTTATGTATAATTGCAAATACAGAAGATTGAACCCCTAGATTCATTAGTTCTGCAAAACATCACTCACCCATCTGTAGTTTAGAGCAACAATCCCTCCAACGAATGCAACAGCAAGTAACCACTCCAAGTAGCAGTCACTAGCATGAGAAAACCATGAAATTTGAGGGAAAAGAATTGAAAAGAACAAATCATAGCTCACACTAGTAATAGAAGCGGAGCTGATAATCGATTCTGCATTCTAGTCATGTCATAACTCATATCAAGGGCTCTCTACCTGATTCATCCAAGAATGATGTCCGTCTCATTACACATTGCACTTGATAACTCTTTCCTGGGACTTGGTAACGCGAAAGGACAGGACACGGACATTCTTCGGTAGCAAGATTCTCTCAATACACAGCTTAGAGGACAAGACAATCTGCTGAACTATTTGCACCTCCTACGAATGAATGCTGAACAAAAGAATTACGATATCTACACAAGGGAAGAAAAGATGGACCTGTTATATGCAGAGATTGCGACAACGTCACCGGGCTTCAGGCAAAGCCGAAGCAGAGCATGAGCGAGCCCTCAAACGGCTTCCACGAACTGGGGTCCGGTCATTCGGCGGCCTCCGGCGACGGTGATGGGGGAAGTCCGCCTCGCGGTGGCTATGCGGCTCAAGCACTGGCATATATGTGGCTCCGAGAAATGGCCCATTTTCTTGGCGCTCGGAGCGGGAAGGCAGATTCGGAACGCGGGTGTTGCGTCGGTGTTGGAGAAATGTGGGGGGTCGCGTCATGTGTGGACTCGCGTTGCTCGTGGTTTTGGGGAAAGCAAAAGCTCACAACAAAGACGAAGCAAAGACGAGTCTTATCTACAAATTAACTCTTAACTCTTAAATATTTTGTAATTATGTGATTTCCACTTACTTTTCCGATCGAAATTGATGTGAATAAGTTTTAATAATATTTTCATATTTTTTTAAAAAAAAATTCTCTCTCTCTTTTTTCTTGATAATCTTATCATGGCTGGCGAGGGTCGCTAGAATTAGGAAGCAGAAAATAATAAAATAAAATATTATTAAAAATTATTCATGTCAGTGCAGTCCGACAAAATGAATTGAATCGACACAATTTCAATACATTTAGTTTTTTTTAATATTTTTCCCTATTGTTGTCCTAATTTCCCATGCCATGCAAGGAATGTCCACGCATTCAATGTTAGATTAACTAATAAATAGGAGAAAAAAAAATAATCTGTCAGATCTGCTTGGTAATTTTTTTTTATGTGGTAACTTACTAAAGTTAAAAAAGTTAAAGACACAAAAAGGATTAAACTTGCGTGTGATAGTGAAAAGTTATAATGACTAAGGAAAATTATCGATATGGTTGCAAAACTCTACGAAATGTAATTACATGAGTGCTACGATTAATTGGATTTTGTATTAACAATGATGCAAAAGAATTTTACTATTAAGTTAGGTAATTTATCATTTTTTGTGGAATGTTATGAGCCATAGAACCGAGTGAACTTTCAACCACCAATGGCCAATTGCACCTTCAAAAGAAAAGTCATGAGATGATATGTAACAAGCATAATTATTTGTATCGAGGGAAATTACGAATGTCAAAAGAAAGTTATGATGAATTTAGAGGACTCATGCAACGCAATATTGCACATGGGTCAAAGCAAATACTCTGACATTCGCACAATCACACTCTGTGCCGAAACCCTCTATGTTTTCATAGAAAAATGCATGTCAAGATATCGTAATATTTATTTAAAATCATAGAATTCAGGCTCTCTCAGTAAAACAGTAAAAATGCATGTTCCTAAGCCGTTGCAATGCCAAACTTAGGTTTCGAGTCACGTGACGTCATGAAGGCTGCCAGTGTTGTTGTTGTTGATATACAAACTGTATAGTTTCGAGGGGTATAAGGTGATTAGAATATTGAAATATTGCAATAGAAACCCCCCCTTTATACATCAGTCAATCCATAGGGCATATACCCAAGGGATTTGAGTTCAAGTTTAGGATAAGCCCTGACAATGTGGTTAGAAGTAAAAAGTCATAATGCCATCGTGGTTTGAACTCATAAATTGAGCCCCGGCAACATGCAGTTATTCATTCCAGGAGTTTAATATTTGATATCAAAATGATTTTGTTTTGGTCTTGCCAAAAGAAAAAAAAATTGAGGTATTCAAGTTAAGTAAAGCCGCAAATTGCATAAATGACTCATCACAAAGTTAATTTTTCTACATCACAATGTTATCTAATTGTATATATCGCATACCTCATTTGCATATCTAGTTTTCGAGTTTCACTCATCTTCTTGCCATATTTTTTTTTTTCGAAAAATTGCATTGCCATAGATTGTCATGTTGCATGTTTACATATTGCATATCATAATTTTCCATGCCATATTTGCTTGTCTTTATGGCATGTAATTATATGATTATGCTATGTCATTTAGAATTCATGTTTAGGTTCTTGTGCTTTTTAAGGCTAGTTAATTCAATGTTTGACCTGCCAAATTAAAGTCGCATGCCCCTTTAATCGAACATGAATTTTCGCATGGCTATTGCATGTCTAATCTAGTTTTGATTGACAATCATATAATGCCATTTTGTTTTGCTTTGCATTTTATATCATGACTTGAGTTTATGCTTTGTCGACCCGCATGTGTAAATTGATTAGTTTATTTCGCATATAGGGAAAGATGGCTTTAGTTTTGTGTGTCTTGCATTGCATCCCTTTATTTACTCATCTATTCATGTAATTGCATTCGTTTTTGCTCATTCATGCATTACATCTAAGAAAGTGAAGACAAAAAAGACCTCATTCGAACTTAAAGTGAATTCAATTAAGTTGCCAAACCTAGGAGTTCATGGAATTAAGGTACTTAAAGGGCATTAACTTTAATTAGTAATGTAATCAAGACTCCGAATCCTTAATCTCTGGTTTGTAGGAATGAAATAGTTCTTTCACTATTTTATTTAGGTTTCTAACCAACTTACAAAAAAAATAGTTAGTGGCCACTCCAAAATTAAAATCATTTGAATTAATCTAAGTTGCGATTTGGTAGGGTTTGGGAGAATCCGCATTAAGTTAGTCATTAAAAGTAATTTGATAATCCATTAGTTTAATTTTTAGGTCGCGACAATACTTAACTTAGACATGCAATTTCTCAATTAAAGCAACGATTTATTGCAATGTTCTAAATCAAGTAACGATATTCTCATAATATGCATTCCAATTGGCAATTTATGCAAAATAAGCAACCAAATATTGAAAGCATTCAAAATAGGAATATACCCAAAGTTGCTTTCTGGATTTGATTCGTGTTGAAACTTGATGACCAAGCTTACACTTCTTGGATCGGTTCGACTATGGACTCGCAGGCACGACTTGGTCAAGAGGGGTAGCGGACCAGTAGCTCCAATGCAGTAAGGGCAGCGACGGCGGCGCCGGGTTTCGGACAGCGACAACAGTAAACTTCGAGCGATAGAAGCACGATGGATTGGCAAAAACAACGGCGAATCAACAAAGGCATGCATGGTTAAATAGCGCATGTCAGGGTCTAGACTGTAGCAAGCAACCTCAGGCAAACTCCAGAGGGAAGCAATGGTAGGCTCGAGATTAGTGGAGATCAACGGGGCTCTTGGACAGAAGCTTGCAACGGCAGGCTCAGGGTTAGAGGAGATCAACGCGGCTATCGGAAGCAGCTTCTTCAGGCTTTTCTTGAAGCTACAAGTAGGAAATGTTGGCGGCAAGGGTGGGACGATAGCAGTTTCCAGTGGAGCTAAGACATCGGGGCTACAGGTGGTGCCGAGAATTGAGCAGGGAAGTCGCCGAACTGCAGCAAGGCTCAATCCCTTGCCGCCAGTTCGAATTAAATGCAATGCATGAAAAATTAATTATGAAAATTATTTTTTGTAGGAACTAAAGTTTAGCTCCTCATTTTTTATGCAAAATAAATTATTAAAAAGGAAAATTAAAATTTAGGTGTCAATAGCTACCATGACTGAATAACTGGCGTCACGCGGCAATTGGAAAAAGGAAAACGGCTGAATGAGTACTCGGTTGTAAGACACACACTCTCTCTCCTCACTTTTCTGAATTGCCGGCCTTGTTTAATGGAGGACTAATATGTATGTATAGTGGAGATCCAGGTCTAATCATGATCCTATAGGCTTAGACTTCCGCTAATTAAGGATGATGGGTTCTCATCCAAGGCCTTTTTACTAATCCTAGTTCTCACGGGCTAAATCTAATCCAATTGAAGCTGATTAAGCCGCCCCCCCAACAACTCTACATGAAGTTCAGCCAGCCCTAGGGCATGCGCTTCGCCTAATCTAACTTCACTTAGGGGCTCTTTCAATGACAAGCTTGATCCCTTAAGGGCTTTTTCTGATTAAGCTCAAAGCCATTAATTTTCATGGGCTAAACGCAACTCAATTAAAGCTTTGAGCTACCCACCTGGTGTATAATTTTAGGCCGCCTAACCCCTTATGGCCCTGACCGAATTCTACCTTTCTTTGGGCTTAATACCGATAATTTAATTTGGCTCAGCGTCTCCTACCATCGGTCCAAAATTAGGATGCAATTTATTAACTTATCTATATGCAAAACATGATTAATATTTTTGTTTGGGATCGGGTTCGATCACTAATTTTATATGCAATTAATAACTAAATGGGGCATAAAATTTAGGCGTCAACAACGAGTCCATAATGAATTTAGCTGTCATCAAAGTTCTAATCAGAAACCCATTCACAGAATTACATTAGAGAACCAAGAAAAATTGTAACAACTTGGATACAAAGAGTTCTCCGGGCATAATCTTTTAATTGTATGCTCATCAATGTTACGAGAAGGTTTTTTCGGTATTGATATATTCTCCATATCATTACAATTCCATTAGATGTCTTTAAATAGATATGGATTCTGATATATTTTTGTTTACTTAGTATGCAAATAATCGAGCATAAGGTTAATGATTGCTCTTGTCCTTCTATCAGTCACCGAAGAAATAATGATCTCAGTCATCATGTGCTCGTGTGCATAGTTTATTTGTTCACAACACCTCAACAATGTGATAATTCATATCAAAATTAGGGGGATTATGCTCGAGTTTCACTTATTTAAAAGATACTCACTCTCCCTCTTCCCGCGCAATAGAGGTGAATTGCACAAACATTATCTCCGTTGACATACAATCACCATGGTGGTGGTCACTTGAACAGGGGTAGGCATGGTGACGGTAGCTAACTAGGGTTTCTTTTTGAAGCATTTTATTCAATCATATCATCTATTAAGCATTTTATAATATTTCTACATATCAGTCCTTATATCGCAAGCCCTCCTTAGCAGAGGATTCTTCTTAAACCAAATCACAGCTAATCCTGTTTGACTTCAAGTATTGACAAACCAATGTCACAGTTGATACACGAACATATATACATATAGTACGTATGCATAAATAAGTTCAAAGAAAAGAGAAGATGAGAGCAAGTAATTTATTGGAAAGCGACTCACCCATCCTTCACGTTACTGCACTTCGTATTGCCTTATTCTTTTGGATAGTAGCTTATCATATGCAGCATTGTAGACTGGTTATAATTTCACGCCGGGCCTCAATCTTAATCATTCAACAAATGGATAGTCTTCAAATCTCATTCTACAATCTTGAAGCTGGACTTGAACTCCACGGCTATTGCCACATAGGCTATCGGTCAGGATTCTAGCCATTTCCAAGCAGTTGCTACAATCGGATTTATTTAGAAATCCGTTGCATACTGCATGACTGTAGCAGGAACCCTGTCGAGTGTAGTAATTGTAACCGCTATCTGGTGTATGAATCATTAGGTCATCCCTAACATTCCACACGTTGCCGTAATATGCACCGAGTTCACCACCGCTGTCCGTCCTTGCACTGCATATATGGTAAACCTCTCTAGCATTGTAATCGCACTTGACAACATTGTAAGAACGAAGTAACCAAAATAAAAAGAGCAGTTTCACAATATGTTGAGATAATGGATTCATGGTTGGGCACTCTACACCTTAACTTTTCTCCTTAATGGTTCTTAAGATTCAAGTGGTCGTGTATATAAAGAAAGCTCCTCTCATAGGTTTCTCCACCAACTTTTCCTCAAGGGAAAAAGGCCTTGAGAACGTCAAAATAAACTATTTATTACGGCCTTTTCCTGTCGTTTATTATTCTTGTCCATAGAACAACTAAAAAATATAATGTTAAAAGTCCATCTTGGGTGGCCCATCCATCCATAAAACCCAACAGTTTGCGATAAGAATATTTTGGAATTTGTTAATGGTTTCTTTAATACTAGATAATAACAAACAATCAAGGGATGATGGAACAACGTGAGTACGTTTGAGTTGAGGAGAGATGTTCATTTCACCTTACTCGCAAGATTAATTATTAGGACCAAACAAAACATCACTATAAATAAAAGATTAATTCGCTGAAACACCTTTAAAAAGTTGAAGGGTAATCAATGAAATGCAAGTTCACTTGTGAAAATTAAAGTACAAGTCCCCCCATCTTTACATCGTGATTTATATAAAGTTTGTTGCACAAGGCCTTTAATAATTCGTTCTTAATTATAATAGTATTTACTACGTTAACTTCCTCAAAGCAAAAAAGATCCTTTCCACCTAACTCCAAATTAAAAGTGGGAATATGTCTGACTGCACTTTGAGAGAAAGATTTTACAAATCTGGCCTTTAATAATTTGAAGTTGAAAAATAAAGATAGAACTTCGACTCGAACAAAAAAAAAAAAAAAATGAAAGAACGTTATGAAGATCCTGATTTGCCAACTTGTTCCAGTTGGTGACAAGGGTGTCTAAGTCTGAGTTGTTGCCCAATGAAATCGATAAAAAAAACCACATAAGGAGTTTGAGCAAAATATGACTCTAATCGATAATTATGAGGCAAGAACCGAATCTGATCATATGAAATCACCGAAGTGGCGGTAGTAATAAGAGATTTTGCCATCCAATTTATCCTGCCATTGATATTGATTTTGGATTTTGCTCCACGGAAATGAATATTAAATGTCCAAGCCAGAGCAAAAAATGTCTGCAACTTTGTCCACCTTTTAACATTATATTCTTTTAGTTGCTCCAGGGACAAGAATATTAAACGACAGGAAAAGACCGTAATAAATAATTTGTTTTGACGTTCTCAAGGCTTTTTGCCCTTAAGGAAAAGTTGGTGGAGAAACCTATGAGAGGAGCTTTCCTTATATACACGATCACTTGAATCTTAAGAACCACTAAGGAGGAAAGTTAAGGCGTAGAGTGCCCAACCATGAATCCATTATCTCAACATATTGTGAAATTGCTCCTTTTATTTTGGTTACTTCATTCTTGCAATGTTGTCAAGTGCAGTTATAATGATAGAGTGGTTTACCACATATGCAGTGAAAGGACGTACAAAGGTGGTGAAATCAGCGCATATTACGGCGACGTGTGGAATGTTAGGGACGATCTAATGATTCATACACCAGATAGCGGTTACAATTACTACACTCGACAGGGTTCCTGCTACGGTCATGCAGTATGCAACGGATTTCTAAATAAATCCGATTGTGGCGATTGCTTGGAAAGGGCTACAGACGAGACCGATGCATGTGGCAATAGCCGTGGAGTTCAAGTCCAGCTTCAAGATTGTAGAATGAGATTTGAAGACTATCCATTTGTTGAATGATCAAGTTTGAGGCCTTGGGCGAAATTATAACCAATCTACAATGCTGCATATGATAGGCTACTATCTAAAAGAATAAAGCAATATGAATTGCAGTAACGTGAAGGATGGGTGACTCACTTTCCAATAAATTACTTGCTCTCAGCCTCTCTTTTCTTTGAACTTATATATGCATACTATATGTATATATGTTCGTGTATCAACTATGGCATTGGATTGTCAGTACTTAAAGTCAAACAGGAATAGTTGTGATTTGATTTAAGAAGAATCCTCTGCTAAGGAGGGCTTGCGATATAAGGACTGATATGTAGAAATATTATAAAATGCTTAGTAGATGATATGATTGAATAAAATGCTTCAAAAAGAAACCCTAGCTAGCTGCCGTCACCATGCCTGCCCCTATTCAAGTGACCACCACCATGGTTGTCACGCCCCGAACCCGCTTGGTCTGCGCACATCCCACCAGGCCATAATCAAGCCGTGCCATCCAGGATCCTTCGGCCCTCTTGTTCCCAAATCGTATACATGCGGAATCAATAAACTACTCCGTACACAAATAAAATCAAAATGACTTAGGACAAAAATAAATAGTATACTTCTCAACCTTCAAAGTACACCTCTACTCGTTTCAATGATCAAAACTAATCCACCAAACAATACAATCTCTAAGGTCACCTAATATCTTAAATATATTTGATCAACTACTTCCTCGAATGCCAATCCTTGGCAAGTTCGGGCTTCCTACGCCTGGGACCTGAAAAAGTTAAGCCCCCACTGGGGTGAGATATAAATCTCAATAAGTGAAACATAAACTTAGACCAGAACACTAGTCCCCCCAGACCACACACAATACAGTCCCCCCAAACCACACACAATACCACCAAGATGCAAGCAATCAACAATAGCGCATGGCATCAAACCAACAGGCACATCAATAGCCACGCATGGATGAGCAATACTATCAATCACACTCAACTTCAGGGTCTCAAGCTCCTTGCTCAAGCAACATATAATTCGGTACTCAATTATCACAACTTCCACCTCCACTTTCGTACTTCTTTGGCACTCATATCAACTGACTGATAGGAATGCGCAGCAGAAGTCCGATACCTTCTTTCGGGAAGATATCCAAGAGGGAGCCCCTGTCCGAGCCCATTAACATATCCAGTCAAACCCACATTAACTCAAAAGCTTAAGCTAATGAGTTATGGGCCAACTTGGATATATTAAGTGCTCAACACCACATTAATTCTCCAATGTGTGACTCTTCTAACACAACTCACACGTGCACATCCTAACAATCTCCCCCTCACGTGTGAGCTCCCCCTTAATTCAGGTATCCTTCTGCATCAACTTATCTCAAGTTGAATAGCCAAACTTTATAACCATGAAGTCTACCTTTGGGCCCGCTCAGTAACCGCATGTCAATGTGGGACATCAACCATCGGCTCTGATACCATTTGATAGGAATGCGCAGCAGAAGTTCGATACCTTCTTTCGGGGAGATATCCAAGAGGGAGCCCATGTCCGAGCCCATTAACATATCCAGTCAAACCCACCTTAACTCGAAGATGCATGTGTGAGTTGTGTTAGAGAAGTCCCACATAGGAGAATTGATGTGGTACTAAGCCAGTTAATATACCCAAGTTGGCCCATAACTCATTGGCTTAAGCTTTTGAGTAAAGGTTGGTCCAACTGGATATATTGAAGAGCTCGGACTTGGGCTCCCTTTTGGCAATCTCCCCAAGCGAAAAGTATCGGATTTTCGTCGTGCGCTCCCAACAAATGGTATCAGAGTCGATGGTTGATCAGTGGGCCCCCAATCTGTTCCGTTGAATATCTCAAAAAGAAATTTGGTGATTGCGTCTCAAGAAGGAATCTGGTGCCAACGCAGTTTCTGGGCCGGTGGACGCTGTGATGTAGCAGTGTGAGCCCGATGGGCGCTGATGGAGATTCGGATTGAGATGAAGCCAACGTGGTTTTCGGGCCGGTGGACGTTGTGTGTAGCAACGGGCCCGATGGGCGTTGATGGAGATTCAAGTTGAGATATGTTGGTGCAGAAGGATACTTGGATTAAGGAGAAGCAAACCTAATACTGGAGCTCACACATGAGGGGGAGATTGTTAAGATGCATGTGTGAGTTGTGTTAGCGAAGTACCACATAGTCCCACATAGGAGAATTGATGTGGTACTGAGCCAGTTAATATACCAAGTTGGCTCATAACTCATTGGCTTAAGCTTTTGAGTAAAGGTTGGTCCAACTGGATATATTGAAAAGCTCAGACTTGGGCTCCCTCTTGGCGATCTCCCCAAGTGAAAAGTATCGGATTTTCGTCGTGCGCTCCCAACACTAACACCATTGGGGTCGCAGGCCAATCGATATCTCTGTACCACTAGGGCCTATGATGACAACACATGCACTCATCGTCAGGGCTCCCAGGTGTTGACACCTGATTTTTGACTATCTTTTATTATAATTTTAATTTCTAAAATTAATTAAAAATAGCAAAAAAGATCAAAAAATTGCAAAATCAACTTTGGAAGCCTTAGCCTAGCCTTAGGAACCAATTTTGAACAAAAAATATTTTTTTAATTTTTTAATATTTTTTGGAATTTATTTAATTATAAAAATACCCAAAAAAATTATAAAAATACTATTCGTGGTCAGAAAAATACAAACAAATATTCAGTAATTTTATTTTAATTACCTATTTAATATTTTCACTTTTTATCAGGGAAATTTGGCTCGATTCATGGGGTTCCTTCACAAACCTAAAATCGAAACGAGGCTAAAAAATCCTTTTCGAGTCTTTTAATTTTCAATTCTTGGTTTTTATAAGCTATGACATTAGACTCTAAAGTATTCAAATGCAATTGGGTCAATTTGCCCTCCAATTTGATCAATTTTAGCCAAAAGGGCTTAATTGCATAAAAATCTTTCAATTTAGTCCCCGGTTTTACAATTTGTGAAATTACATTTCACACGGGCACACCCATTAAAATCAAACACCTCTACCCAATAGTTTTCATCATTCTGAATCCATTGGTGGGATCAATTCGGGCTAATTCGATCGTTTAGGCCCTCGATTTGGCAAAATTAAATTTCGGATCCTAGGGACAATTTGGGGTTTTCACAGAATTTCAATAAATTGATTCACGAAAATACCCATATTTGATAGAAAACATGCCAAGGAATCTGAATTTGCCATCAATTTCATGAAAAGAGGTCATTTGGGGGGTCAATTTGACTATTTGGTCGAACCGGGTCGGTCGGGTCGGACCCGACCGACCCGGTTCGACCCGGGTCTGCAGACCATGCACAGAATGTGCAGAATCTGCAGAACACAAAAAAAAGGAGGAGATGGGCGGCGATATTTTTTAAAGAAAAGGGGACAACCAAGCATGGGAAGCATGGGGGGACTGAATATTCGTTGTTGCAGAAGCGATGGCGTCGAGGCGGGCGGTCGGCCACGCCAAAACGGGGGAGATTCTCGGATAAAACCGAGCTCGGCCATGAGAGAGAGAGGTTTTTTTCGAGAGGAGACCGACGGACAACCGGCAACCCAGGGTCTTCGGCAACGCTCCTCGACCATCACCGGAGCTTAGTAGCCGTTGGCGAGCTCCGAATAGGTTGGTATTTGCTCCCGAGCTTCGTTTTTCTCAGTGCACGCCATGTGTTCGGCGAAATGCTTCAGTGAGCATTTTGCTTCGGGGCTCTCGGCCGGACCTTTCCCGGCCCCCTTTTGGGCAATGCTCGCTTTAAAAATCATCTAGATCCAACTCTAAACTTGTGTTGACCTTTGTTTTGCATTGAACCACGACGAAACGCGGCTCGGAGCTTCGCCGGCCTTGATCCGGACCGGGAGCTCGACGAGGGACTTCCGGCGGCCGCCGACCATCGAGGGACCCCAGGTAAGTCCTCAAACCTCCCTTGGATGCTATGTGAACGGTTGGAATCAAGTTTAAACGCAAATTTTTTTTTGCAAATCGGCTCGCCGGAGTCGGGTTCGGGGAGGTCCGGTTCGCCGGTTTTTAGCGTGTTTATGGTTATTATTGGTGTTGTATGTTGATGTGGGTGGTCCAAAAAGTCGAATGCCGAAAAAAGGAACGAAAAACACCAAGTTTGGGACCGGTTCGCGATTTTCCGGCGAAAATTCCGGCGAAGTCGCCGGAAATTTTACTGTTCATCGTCTTCTCCGGCGACCCTCCGACCGGTCAACGGTCAACGGACGACGTGGCCGGCCACGTAGGCACCACGTCAGCCGGGTGGGGGCCACGTGGAATTTTTATACATAAAATAAAATGGACGGTCCCGATCGCGACACGTGTCGCGATCCTGGAATTTTGAGAAATAAAATAAATGATTTTCGGATAATAAATTAAAATCAATCCGGCGGACGAGATTGTGCCAAGTGGCACGCTGTGGAACGTCCGATCGAAGGTTAGATCGGACGCGCCGAAGGTGGCCACGTGGCACAATCTGGAGCGTCCGATTTGAATGGTTTTCTAAAAAAGGAAAATAAATTAATTTTTGATCCGACGGTTATTATTGAGCCACGTGGCTCTCTGTGGGTCTCCCGATCAAGTGAGAGATCGGACGCACGAGAATAGGCCACGTGGCACGATATGAACCGTTAGATCCGGGGAATTTTCGGATAATTAAATAAAATGGATAAAAAAATCCAAAAATTGTTTAAAAAATAGGAAAAAAATTTTAAAAAATAAAACGGTGTCGTTTTAGACCGGTGCCGACCCCTAGGGTCGGGCCGGGCGCCCGGGAGGCGCAGGTCGGGTTCGACCCGGCCCGGAAAATATTTTTAAATATTAAAAAATTCAAAAATAATAATAAAATAATCAAAAAATAATAAAAAATGAAAAATCATAAAAAAAACTCAAAAAAATTCGAAAAATTCAGAAAAATTCTAAAAAATTCCAGAAAATAGGAAATGACCACATTCAACTGGTCACGGCCTGTTTCGGGTCTTTTGACCCCCGATCTTTCCAAAAATGACGGTTTTGCCCTTCCGGCAAACCGTCTTCCAAAAAAATTCTAAAAAATCCAGGAAAATCCCAAAAAATAGAAAATGGCCACAAACAACTGGCCAAGACTCATTTCGGGTGTTTTGAACCCCGACCCTTCTTAAAATGACGATCTCGCCCTTCGGGCGAATCGTCTTCCAAAAATTGAAGAAAAATCCAGAAATTCCAAAAAAAAACTCTCAAAAATGGGAAATGGCCACAATCAACTGGCCATGGAATATTTTGGGTAATTCGGTATCCAAACCTTCCAAAAAGTGACAATTTTGCCCTTCGGGTTAATTGTCTCATAATCTTCCCATTTTACCCCTAGCCCTAAATCACATCTTCCCTAAGCCCTTATGGCTATACTAGGAGGCCATTTGATGTGAATTGATATGCATTGACACGATTTATTTATGCACTTAATTGCGCCTTCATTAAAATTGATTGTGATTGATAGGAATAGTCTTCCAATCCGCATGAAACCCTGAATCAAACCTACCTCACCCAAAATTGCGCCTGCATGAACTTTTAGTCAGGAAAATCACTCGCGTTAGGTACCGAAAGGGCGTTGGTAATGACACCGACGTAACCAAGTCCCCGAACCCAAAATCTCTGGTTCCGCAGAACTGATCGATCTCTCCCAATCGGTCAGTAAGGTTTCCGGTCTACCCTCCAAGAAAGACCGGTGGCGACTCCAAATGCATGCACAATTTGCACATGCCACCACGACCACACTGAAGGTCGAAAGCGATCGACTCTTATCGTCGAATCCCTTGGAAAGATACTCCCGCCGCGATTTGGTATGGGCCTGGGAGGGCCCGCGCTGATCCAAAGCCCGCGATCGGTAATCCATTAGCCCGCGTCCGATTTCGGACGGGTCGCGACACCAGGCCGCGATGTATTTCCCATGGGGCACTCACGCCAACCCAATCACAAGCTCACAAAAGGTAAAACTCAATTCTCAATATCAATGCCCGCGTAATAACGCTTTAGGCTGTTATAATATACTTGGCAAGACCCGCGTAATAACGCTTCAGGCTGTTATCGATCTTCTCAACCAAAATGACGTATTCTTTACCTTCTTTGTAGGTTTAAGATACCAAAAATGTTCATTCATTGGAAGAAGCCTTTCCCGACCACTCCTACAGAAAAAATACGAAGGGATGTAGTTTCCAGGAAGTTGTTTCTTATGTTCGGCACATTTGAAGCAATTTATGATTGCTGATATTCTGACTTCCCAACTTAATGATGAAATATGAAATGACTGCAGTCTTGCTCTTATCATGCTTGAAATATCCAAAAGATTGACATAAGTAATAATCAAATCCCGAGCCTTGCAACACTCCATCGCAGACAAATTCTGCGTTAATTATGTGATGTGAATCACAAGTTTTAGGGTGGGACTTCAGATAGCTTTGCTCGTTCATTAGTGTTATAAGCTGTCGCAGCAATGTTGTGGCTGTGATTGCTAAAGGTATGTGACGACATCTTTTTGAGGGTGTCATACAACGTCGTAAAAACAGATTTGGGCTTCCTTTGGTGCATGTCGGCATTAAGAAATTCAGCTTTTTATTTTATTTTATTTTTTTCCACATTTTGCTTGTTTGTGAACCTCACTTCATGTAAGTTATGTAACTTGTGGCACAGCAGTAGATAATAAGACCTTTCATGGTATTATTGTCAGTTTTTTGTTTTTTTTTTTTGGGTACAAGCGAAGTATATGAATAGCACAATAAAAGAGCTCATCTGCATAACCATGTACACCTTCAAAGATTCAAAACTTGTTCACATGAATACTACACTAGCCGAGAATCAGCAACTTTCCATTCAAGACCTTTGAACTAGCCGACAGGCCCAAAAATCATCAGTGCAGTACCAAGACTTGGCTATTCACAGAGATCTTCTAAAACTAAAGAATCGCTTAACAAAAATCCACACCATAACAAAATGCTGTTAGAGGTGTCAGGACGCACAATTTGAACAAACAGGCAAGCTTGAGGACATAGGACATGCTAAACTCAGTCTTCAAAAGAAAACAAGTCGGTTCAGCTCTAGCTACGCAGTCGAATCTCCTCGTGCGGTACTTGTTATACACACTCCTGACACTCCTTGCCTTTTGATGGAAAGTTACCACGAGTCTCGAGCATTCCCTGTACAAAGGAAACAATAGCCAAAAGGAAAAAAAAAATCCATCAGATTCCCAAGTCCCTGAAGCATATAAACAAGGGGATGAAAGATGTAATAGAGAATAAATCAAATGTAATAGAGAATAAATCAAAGTCTCTCGCTACTTACAAGATATGACCGGCACTACAACCAGTTAACCGCTCATAGATTTTAGGGCACGGCTTACACCCTTTAAAAGTGGCATGCGTGGTGTAAATTGCAGCGGCAGCCAATATTGAAGGGCGAAACTTGAGCATTTGATGCTGAACTAGGCAGAGATCGATGAAGAAAAAGGACAAGTGCTTGATCTGGTTGGGGTCGAATAGAAAGACAAATCATTTTCCACTAATGTAACAAGATGAATTCATAACAACAGCAAATAACATTTAACAGATTACAAGTACCTTAGGTGGATGGAGTCGGAATTGACAGATAACAATAGCAAATAACATTTATCAGATGTAGTTTCCTTGAGGAACTTCCACATGAAGGTGGATGGAGTCGGAATTGACAAGTCATAATCTAAAGTGTTCAAGATCAAGTCCTCCTGCATAATACCAAAGGACAAATTGAATTATGTGAAAAGAAAAAGTTACTGGACAAACAGAAGCAAAATAATGAAGCGGTATTTGGCTTCTCTCTAGAGCCTACCATTTGTATAATATCCTGTACGGAGCACGGGATATCCTCAGGGCAGGAAGTAAACGCCATGTCAGAAAATAAATCGGCGAAAGGCATCGATCCTCTTATTCCAGCATACTTAACAGCCAATTGCAGGGCAGTTACTCCAACCAAACCCACTTTCTTCTTTTCCACCGGATGAACAGCCAAGAATCGGTAAAATAGATTGATAGCGAGATATAGAGCCTCAGTTGGGAACTCGAACACCTTGTGTGCCTAGTTATCCAGGGCAGTTTTTTTTTTCGCAGCTATGAAATAGATTCCTAATATGGGGGACCAGTAAAAATGTCATGAAAATCCATTCTCGTAGTGCAAAATTGCAAAATTGCATCCATTATCGTAGTGCAAACATAGCAATTGTGTGACTGCAATTTCATTGCAGATCTAGCGACAATTCATAGAAATGTCATGAAAATCCTCTTGAACTCAATGCATTATTCTAGTCCTTTGAACAATACTGTATAGTAATGTGAATCAAAAGTTACAATCCAAGAAATAAAAAAGAAACCCTTAGTACCTCAATCAACCGCTCGATGATACAAGCTCTCAACTTCTCGTCAAAGTTGAGCTTTAGTCCAGCGATGTCATTGGGTTTTATGCACATAGATTTCTGCACAGAACAGAATACCTAATTGAGTGCTTCAACACAATTTCAGGGTAAAGTGATAGAATAGGAATGTAATCGGCCTATAGATAGTTCACCTCTTCCGATATGTAGAAGGCACAGATATCATCAACATACTCATAGGCTTGCACGGGAGCATCCATGCACAAATTAGCGTCATCTTCTTCATCGCACTGAGAAGGATAAGCATCGTATGGATCGATATCAAGGCTCGACTCCAAAGATGAATACATTGCTTCACTACCTTTAACCTGTAAGGGGGGACAAAATAAGAAAATGCTCGACGAGTCGGTCACACATTATTTGAAGCTCTGAAATTTTTATATCCAATCCATCAAACCCTAAAATTTGGATGCACAGAACAACACGAGATGGACCTTGTTGGCAATATACTTACATTGGTTGGATTTTTCTCTTCTTCAAGAAATTTATTTGGATAAATCTTGGCATCGAGACGTTGTACACTGGTCAGAAAAATCATGAGAATGAGAAAAAAAAAACAGAGCGACCAAGACAATAATGCCCTTTGGAAACTGAAATCAAAGGAGAATTTGACTGACGATGCAAGAGAAAAGAAAGAAAAAGGGGAAAAAAACAGAGCAGCACAAAAAAGAGGACATACCATATGCTGAAGATGCTAGATTTAGTGCACAGAAAAGACATGATCGAGCTCCTGACAAAATTTGCGAATCCACTTCAATTTACCGCCTTACCCGTTAATTTCGGGTTTTTGAACGGCGCTACTCTTACGCTTGATGACTCTGGGCTCCGAGAGAACAGTTATCACAGCAAAAGAGAGAGAGAATTGAGAGCAGAGAGAGTTAGAGAGAGGGAGAGAGAATTGAGACAGAGCGAGTGAGGAAGATGGTTATGTAAGGCGCAACGAAACTTGGGAGTCACGAAGAGCGTGAAATAGGAAACTTTGACCTCTCTGCTCTAACCAGGTTTTCTCTTGTTGGACAACGGCTCTTTTTTCTCGCTAAATCCTTCCCCCCTCTCTTTCTCTTCGATTTTAATCATCTAATTGCAATCTTTTTAATAATTCGTAGGAATTTTTTTTGGTCAAATTCTTTGGATTTTTTTTTGGGTAAGGAATTCTTAGGAATTTAATTTTTGAGAAAGTGGGGAAATGTATTATTGCTTTTTTTTTATTTATCCAATAGAGTAAATTTTGTCATGGATCAACATAATTTCTTGGCTCGGATTGATAGCGAGAATGATTAGCTCAAGCATAATTTATTTTATTTGGTTCCAACAAATTAAATGTCATAAGCATTAACTATGCTTAAACATTTATTTATTTTATTTTATTCGAACAAATAATTTCCTCGTAATATTGCTGCCACAATATTATGTATTGAAATGGGAGTTAAAAAAAATCCTGAATCCAACCCTTTTTACTTTCCGTCTTTAAATTGAATAAAAAGAGAACCCGTCCAAAAACACATGCAAAACCCATCTCTATGTGTTTTTCGGGTCGGTTCAGTTCCGATTCGTGCCTAGAAATTCGGAGGTCCGAAAATCGGCAGATGAAGTTCAATTCTGTTCTCCATGTGAAGTTGTGAAGTTTGTGGGGTTTTCTTAATCTGGGTGTTCTTTTGTTTCCGCAGATAATGTTTGTTCAGGTTGTACTTCAAATGCACGAAATGCTCTGCTGAGATCACGATCGGGACTGATCCGCAGACTTAAGTTTAATTTGTACAGGCAATTGTTCATATAATCTCACTAAAGAAAGGGCCATTTTCATTGTAACTGTGCCGGCATAAGTTGTTGATTTCATATGGAATTGACTCTTGTTGTTGAGGCCTACAGAAAAGTTTACCTATATGTTTGATTTATAATGCAGAAGAGGATATTTTATGAGGAATTTCTGGATAAACAACAGATTCCTTGACAAAAGCCGCTTCCACTGACATCTCGAATGACATGGGCAAGTCACTTTTCGAGAACATGTTTTCTTCAATCACGTTGGAACTTCTGAATGATGGATGTGTTGAGATAGATAGGCTGGGCATTTCCCTTTTCCTGTTAGCATTTTGGATTGTATTCAAGATGCAGACTCCCTTTGTGGAAGTAGACTTGACTTTTATACAGTAACTTTTTCCATGTTGTTAGATATTATTCGTCTACGACTCTCATATCAATTCGTCTACGACTCAGCCGCGCCTCCCAAATCCGCTCGTCTACGACTCAGCCACTCATATCAATTCGTCTACGACTCAGCCGCGCCTCCCAGATCCGCGCCTCGCAGATTCGCTCGTCTACTATGTGAACTTGGCTTTGATATTAGTGGGTCAACTATGTGAACTTGGCTTTGATATTCAATTTTCTTCCAATGGTTGTCGTGTACAGGATCCACGGACAGTACAGATAGTTGGGACATGCCGTAAAGTGGGACGCCTATTCGAGCTTATCTCTTTAAAGCTTCCTAATGCTCCAAGTAATTGTGCTGCCACAGTTTCATCTGAAACTTGGCATTCTCGTTTGGGTCATGCTTTTTCCTCTCGAATAAGTCATTTAATTTCTAAATGTCTTTTAGGTTCAGTTGATAATAAGAATTTTGATTGCTTACCATGTAAGCTGGGAAAACATCACACCTTGCCTTTTGATCTTAGTGAATCAGTTTCTCATGCTTCTTTCGATTTAATTCATTCTGATATTTGGGGGCCATCTCCTATCCCCACTATGGGTGGATCTCGCTACTTTGTGATTATTATGGATGATTATTCTCGTTTTACATGGATTTATCTTATGAAGCATCGTTCTGAGCTGACTCATATTTATCAAAATTTTGTTGCAATGGTTAAAACATAATTTTCCAAAAGCGTCAAGATCTTTCGTACTATAATGCCATGGAATATAGAGATACAGAGTTTCTCAAAATTATTTCTGAAAATGGCACTGTCATTCATCGTTCTTGTCCAGGAACTTCTCAACAAAATGGCCGAGCTGAGCATAAACATCGACACATCTTAGATATTGTTCGCACTCTTCTAATCACAGCTTCTTGCCCTGAAAAATTTTGGGGAGAAGCTTCTCATGCAGCTATCTACACCATCAATTACACTCCATCCTCTATTATAGATAATATCTCTCCTTATGAACGGTTGTATGGCAGTCTTCCAAATTACAATCTTCTTCGAGTTTTTGGCGGTGCTTGTTTTGTCCATCTTCTTCCAAATGAACGCACGAAGTTAGAATCTCGTGCTTGTTTGTGTTGTTTCCTTGGGTACGGAATTGAGCACAAATGTTATCGATGTTGGGATCCTATTTCCAATAGATTTCGTGTATCTCGCCATGTTACTTTTTGGGAACACAAAATGTTCTCTTCACTTCGTCCTTTTGACTCCTCTTCTATTACTCCTCATTTCTTTACTGATCCTTTAGTGGATCTCTTTCCTGAAGATGCATCCACGGAATCTTCCTCTTTGGAGTTGTCTTTCTCTAATCTTAATGCAGGTACTTTTGGTGAATCCACTTCGGCATCTCCTGATTTGTCTGCACCATCTGCGGATCCTCCAGACTTAGTCATCCCTTCTTCTCCCGCTCATCGTTCTACTCGAGTGAGTCAACCTTCTGTTCGACTTCGTGACTATCATTGTTATTCCACCATTGCTTCTTTTCACGAGCCTCACAGTTACAAAGAAGCTCGAACTAACCCTCTTTGGCAGCAAGCAATGGCGGATGAATTATACGCCTTAGACAAATCTCATACATGAGATTTGGTTGATTTACCTTCTGGAAAGTCTGCTATAGGCTGTAAATGGGTGTATAAGATCAAAACTAAGGTAGATGGTACAGTGGAACGCTATAAAGCTCGATTGGTTGCAAAAGGTTTTACTGAAGAATATGGGATTGACTATGATGAGACATTCGCTCCAGTTGCCCGTCTTACTTCGGTTCGAAGCCTTCTTGCCGTTGCAGCCATTAAGCGATGGTCACTATTCCAGATGGACGTCAAAAATGCATTTATTAATGGAGATCTTACCGAGGAAGTTTATATGGAGCCTCCTCCTGGGTCTGCTATTTCTTTTGATAAAGTATGTCGGTTACGAAAAGCCTTATATGGACTGAAACAGGCTCCTTGTGCATGGTATTCAAAGTTCAGCTCCACCATGGAGCGTCTTGGCTTCCGATCCAGTCCTCATGACAATGCTCTATTTGTTCAGAAAACATCTCGTGGGACTATTCTTCTACTATTATATGTGGACGACATGGTTATTACTAGCGATGATCATATCGGTATCGCAAAACTCCAACAATATCTCAGTCAGCAGTTTGAAATGAAAGATCTCAGGCATCTCAGTTACTTTCTTGGCTTGGAGGTTGCTTCAGACTCCTCGGGTTATTATCTTTCTTAGGCAAAATATGCCACCAATTGTCTTTCTCGTGCGGGACTAACAGATACCAAGGTTGCCACAACTCCAATTGAGGTAAATGCCAAATTTAATGACAACGATGGAACTATTCTTATGAATCCTACTCTTCATCGACAGTTGGTTGGCAGCATTGTCTATCTTACAGTTACTCGTCCCGATATTGCCTATGCGGTTCACATAGTCAGTCAGTTTATGTCTGCACTGCGCACAACTCATTTTGCTGCTGTTCTTCGAATTCTTCGATATGTCAAAGGCACCTTGTTTCATGGTCTTCATTTTTCTGCCGACTCTACTTTAGAGTTAACTGCTTATTCAGATGCCGATTGGGCTGGTGATCCCCTTGATCGTCGCTCCACTACAGGCTACTGCTTATTTCTTGGTACTTCACTCATATCATGGCGTAGCAAGAAACAGACCGTTATCGCTCGATCAAGCACCGAAGCCGAATATCGTGCTCTTGCTGATACGTTGTCGGAATTACTTTGGTTACGATGGTTGTTGGAAGACATGGGAGTCCGTCATATCGGTGGAACAGTCATTTACTGCGACAATAAGAGCGCTATTCAAATAGCTCATAATGATGTTTTCCATGAGCGTACCAAGCACATTAAGATTGATTGTCATTTCATACGACATCACGTGCTCTGTGGCACAGTACGACTTGTTTCCACATCATTTACTGCTCAAGTTGCTGATATCTACACAAAAGCACATCCACCCGGGCGCTTTCAGGATCTTTTCTCCAAACTCCAGCTGACTTCTTCTATGTCACCATGAGTTTGAGGGGGGATGTTAGATATTATTATCATTATGATTGATATCAATCAATCAAATTGATTGTAGTTGATTAGTTACTGTATTTATTCTTGTAAATCGATGTTAAATAGGCTCCTTCTATACATTGTAAAATAGAGAATGAAATGCACAAAAATCGATCGTTTACCTTCTTCCTCCTTAACTTTAACTCATGTGATGGTGGTTGTTTCTGTGAGTTTTCTGGTTACATTTCCTTGTCGTTCCATCATGTCCGTGGTCTTTCCAATTTCCGACAGAAATAAGGATTGCTTGGCCGTTACCTGAGGATCTAGATCGTATGGAGATAAATATTGCTGGGTTGGGTTATAACAAACTCGTGTCTTTGTTCCTTGTTCATTGACTCATATTTTCGTTACGTTTGACAGGAAATTATGTGGGTTCACAGGACCGGAGCCAGAGTAAGTTGTTGTCCAATTCTTCCTCTGCGCGAATTTCTGTGGTGAGGAAAGCTGGTCCAACCTCCAGTCCAGGCATCGCACTCCAGTTTATATGTAAAAAATTATGAAAGTAGTGATGATGAGGTTTGAAGCATTGTATGTACACATGTCTGAAGCATGTGACTTTTGGAAATACTGAAAATGAACATACCTTTTCCAGTGCAGGCATGAGCGAAAGAAAATGTTACTAATGTGGACTTATCACTAATCACTAATCACGTTTGCATGCTTGCATTATGTGATTGTAAAATGGTGGATAGCCTCGACAGCAGTGGTCCTTTGGTATTTGTTGATTCTTTGATGACTAGAACTAGGACCATAATGTCTATGGCCATATGGAAGAATTAGAAGAAATGCCGGTCCCTGCATTGTTGTTTACTCTGCTTTAAATCAGAACGGAATATTTGCTATGAGTGACACTAATTTTGCAGGCATTGCCATGTATATAGCCAACTAATGAGCTGCCTATTAAGCATCTGCCGGTCAACATTTGTGCAGGAACTTGGTCGAGATGTTTGACGATTTTTGGCCAATATATATGTGTGTGTTCTTAACGGATTGGATCAGCCAATATGTCACGAGCGTGGTCCTTTAGGGTTAGAGGATTTGGTAAATCTCAAATATCAGCGGTCATAAACTGCTCTGGAGGCACTGAACATGAGAAACAACTTCCTGGCAGACTACATCCCTTCGTATTTTTCCTGTAGTGGTGGTCGGGAAAGGCTTCTTCCAAGGAATGAAAATTTTTGGTATCTTAAACCTGCAAAGAAAGTAATGATATGTTATTTTGGTTGAGAAGATCGATAATGATGGATAAAACATTAAGCAATCAAAATGTGCCTAGAACTTCACGTGGCTGTGTGCATGGATTGTGTTCAAGAGAGAGTTTTTTAGGATTAAAGTAACTGGAGATTTTGAAAGAGCAATACCCTGTTAAGTTCCTGTCTCTGCAGTACTGTCGAAGAATTTCATAAGATAACAAACATTCTTCTTTTTCGGCTCCAAGTTCACGGCTTTTATCAGACCAAAGCCAGTTCTCTTTCACACGAATACACCCAACAACCACCTCAGTCAGGCGAGCATCAGGGATTCCCACTATGACGATTCCAACGACTCCAGGATGTTGGAACAGTATTGCTTCTACCTATGTTGGGAAACAAGAACAGGTCCCAAGAAAATGATCTGAGAGTGTACATCTTTTCATATTAGCTAGCATGATTTTGAGAAAATAAAACAGTTTCATCACTGAAAACATAGAAAAATATGTATCACATATGAACCTATCAACATATCTATGCCTGGCCAATCTATTACCTCTTCAGGGTAAACATTTTCTCCCCCAGTCTTGATCCGACCACTTTCTCGACCAATGAGCCACACCTGACCACGCCCATCGATGAAACCAACATCACCCGTGTCAAACCATGAATGACTGTTATAGGCTGATGACCGAACTTGATCCCAGTATCCAATCATCAAATGCGGACCTCTTGTTAGAATTTTCCCAATGCCCATTGAATCATCACCATCTGTCCTCAATTCAACATGTGGAGCAGGTTTGCCGACACAAATGCCTCGTGGTCTTTGAACAGAACTGAGATCTGTTCCATCATGAAAATGAAGGGGCTGGGAGGAAAACGAGAAATGCGGGCTATACAGAGTTACGAACGTTAGTGAAGAACAAGTCTCTGTCATTCCTGCGTATTGAAAAAACAGAGAAAAATTAGTATGATGAGCAGAGTAGTTCAATGCACATTGCTAGCAGGTTCTACTCCAACTAGCATTGAAATAGTGAAATGAACAGCATATATGCTTTAGAAGATGCACACCATAGGCTGAGATAATCTTAGCTCTTGGGAAGAAGTTCCCAGCTTCTTTGATGAGATCGATTGACAAACTTCCGCCACCATTTAATATCTTTTTCACGCAGTCTTTTCCTTTCCTCGGTCCTTTCTCCCTGAGGAAACTAGGAATTAAGCAAAAGTACCACTAGAAGAGCATAACTTTGAACTTTGACCACATAACTGGCCGACTCTCTCTACACATAATATTTTGCATTTACATTGCTCGTTAAAGATCACTCTCTGTTGATAACCTGAGAAAGGATATTAGATCAGCGACCATGGCCGGAACAGTAATCAAAGCAGTGACGTCCTGTTTCTCTATAACCTCAATGGCTGATTTAGCTTCAAACTTGGGTATCAAGACATGGCAAGCTCCAGCCATTAACATTGCCATGGCTGATGAGAGACCGCCAATGTGGCACAAAGGAGCAGTATGCAAATAAACCTGCAAAAAATTGTATGAAAATAAATTTACTTGTCTCATTACTCTGACTAATTTTCTACAGACCTTCCAAATATAGAAACAATCACTTGAGACCTATTTTGACTATGATTATGGAATTTCCAAAAGCCAACTAAACATGAAGACAATAAAAGAGAAGAAACTTGGAAAGGGCATACATCATTCTCACTGTAACCACATATGGCTATTTTTGCCATAGATTGTATGAACAAAGCTGAATGGCTTACGGCAACTCCTTTTGGCTTTCCAGTAGTCCCTGAGGTCAATAAGCCCAGTAAAACAAAACATCTAGAAATGAAAACTCGGTAAGTGCCATGCATAAATACGAACTTCCAATGCCACATTTTTCCAAACTTAGGCATCGAAGTGACATATAATTGACATACTGACCCCACCTGTAAAAATCGCGGAGAGGAAAGCAAATCTATAGACAGAACCTACGCCCAAATATATCTACTAAGTATTGAAAGCAAGAAAACCTTGGAACCTAGAAAGCAACGTCACACGATGTAATCCTCAAATTTGAGAACCCTAAATAAATTTCCAAGAAAGATGGACAAGGAAGCTTTTTCTAATTAGTCTCGCTCAGAACTGAGGTCAGTAAAATATCTTTAGGAAGCCGTATATATTTACGATATGTGATATGGTTTGCTCTATGGCCAATCGGATATGATTGAAACTTTTGAGCGGGTAATCAAACCAAAAAAGAGCCATTCCTTATCATTTCGTACGACTAAGACTTTGAAGTAGGTGTTAAGATGGACAAAAGCGCCATTTTCATATCTCTGCGGGTGTGTGCGTGTGCTTGCACCTGACATGTCTCTAAATAGGATATATCATTTCGTTAAAGAGTAAAAGACCTTCTTTCACACTAAATCGCCCATTGAATTGGCAATAAGAGGAAGTAAAGAATATACCAGAGGTGAAGCATATTATAACGGCACCATCACGAGCCCAGACATAATCAGTAGTCGAAAAGGGACTTGGAGGAGTTATCTGATGCAGATCCAGCACGCCCATAGTTGATACTAGCACATGAAAAGAAAGGCTGATTCTACGATACTAAGAACATTATCGTTTTGTACATTGAATGATGGGTAACATTGACATTTTTCCATCCACTACTAGTTTGGACTTCAAGAAAGCAACTCACCATTCACATTTCTTGGAAATGGCATAGAAAGGGAGTCCAAGGAAACATGCCATTTTAGAGAAGGAGTACCATCCCTGTGGAGCTCAGAATACCAGCTGATGCAACTCGTATCTGTCACCAACATCACAGGGCTTACGGCTAACATGGCCGATCTAGCTTCATTTGCACTCTACAATCAATATTTTAGAATGTATTAACACCGTCAATTAGATGTACATATCATAAAACAATCACCATCATGATATGTAGCAGTTTGCCATACTTCCTCAACTTTCCGGCTGACAAAAGAGAGAACTAACTCACTGAAATCTGCCAATTTCGGCAACTAAGCTATTGTGATTGGCTAATTTCTCCTCCAGCCTAATAAGATGCAGAGACTTGATCATCCTCTGTTTTTTGACTTGCACGTAGTCATGACCCTCGGTTGCACTTCACAGGCACAACTTGCAACAATTCTAGTATGTCTTGCTTTTTGGTTCCAATGCACAACATTGCATTCATGGGCTGGTCGAATTAAATTTCCACTTGAGCATTCAAAAGGTAAAGCTAAAGCATGTAAAAGATTAGCTATTCATCATACTAAAATTGTCATGAAATCAGCTCATGATGGACTGATGTCTCGTCACAGGGAACCCTGCTTGTGTACCCACAATTTGACAAGTTATTTTCCAATGGCGAACACGAACTTCCGTCCTATCCAATTTATGTATAATTGCAAATACAGAAGATTGAACGCCTAGATTCATTAGTTCTGCAAAACATCACTCACCCATCTGTAGTTTAGAGGAGCAACAATCCCTCCAACGAATGCAACAGCAAGTAACCACTCCAAGTAGCAGTCACTAACATGAGAAAACCATGAAATTTGAGGGAAAAAAATTGAAAAGAACAAATCATAGCTCACACTAGTAATAGAAGCGAAGCTGATAATCGATTCTGCATTCTAGTCATCTCATAACTCATATCAAGGGCTCTCTACCTGATTCATCCAAGAATGATGTCCGTCTCATTACACATTGTACTTGATAACTCTTTCCTGGGACTTGGTAACGCGAAAGGACAGGACACGGACATTCTTTGGTAGCAAGATTCTCTCAATACACAGCTCAGAGGATAAGACAATCTGCTGAACTATTTGCACCTCCCACGAATGAATGCAGAACAAAAGAATTACGATATCTACACAAGGGAAGAAAAGATGGACCTGTTATATGCAGAGATTGCGACAACGTCACCGGGCTTCAGGCCAAGCCGAAGCAGAGCATGAGCGAGCCTTAAAACGGCTTCCACGAACTGGGGTCCGGTCATTCGGCGGCCTCCGGCGACGGTGACCGGGGAAGTCCGCCTCGCGGTGGCTATGCGGCTCAAGCACTGGCATATATGTGGCTCCGAGAAATGGCCCATTTTCTTGGCGCTCGGAGCGGGAAGGCAGATTCGGAACGCGGGCGTTGCGTCGGTGTTGGAGAAACGTGGGGGGTCGCGTCATGTGTGGACTCGCGTTGCTCGAGGTGGATATGGGGAAAGCAAAAGCTCACGACGAAGACGAAGCAAGGACAAGTCTTTTCTACAAAATCATTATCGGCTATTTACCAAACGGTCCTATATTTATTATAATTATATCAATTCAATCCTAAATTATTTTCTATCAATTAACTCTTAAATATTTTGTAATTATGTGATTTCCATTTACTTTTCCGATCGAAATTGACGTGTACTATTTTTAATAATATTTTCATATTTTTTTTATTTTCTCTCTCTGTTTTTTTTTCTTTTATAATCGTATCATGGCTGGCGAGGGTTGCTAGAATTAGAAAGCAGAAAAAACTAAAATAAAAAATTAAAATATTATTAAAAATTGTTCATGTCAGTGCAGTCCGGCAAAATGAATTGAATTGGTACAATTTCAATACATTTAGTTTTTTTTTTAAATAATTTTCCCTATTGTCGTCCTAATTTCCCACGCCATGCAAGGAATGTCCACGCATTCAATGTTAGATTAACTAATAAATAGGAGAAAAAAAATAATCTGTCAGATGTGCTTGGTAGGTTTTTTTTTTTTAATGTGGTAACTTACTAAAGTTAAAAAAGTTAAAGACACAAAAAGGATTAAGCTTGTGTGTGATAATGAAAAGTTATAATGACTAAGGAAAATTATCGATATGGTTGCAAAACTCTACGAAATGTAATTAAAGGAGTGCTACGATTAATTAGATTTTGTATTAACAATGATGCAAAAGAAATTTACTATTAACTTAGGTAATTTATCATTTTTTGTGGAATGTTATGAGCCATAGAACCGAGTGAACTTTCAACCACCAATGGCCAATTGCACCTTCAAAAGAAAAGTTATGAGATGATATGTAACAAGCATAATTATTTGTATCGAGGGAAATTACGAATGTCAAAAGAAAGTTACGATGAATTTAGAGGACTCATGCAACGCAATATTGCACATGGGTCAAAGAAAATACTCTGACATTCATACAACCACACTCTGTACCGAAACCCTCTATGTTTTCATAGAAAAATGCATGTCAAGATATCGTAATATTTATTTAAAATCATAGAATTCAGGCTCTCTCAGTAAAACAGTAAAAATGCATGTTCCTAAGCCGTTGCAATGCCAAAATTAGGTTTCGAGTCACGTGACGTCATGAAGGCTGCCAGTGTTGTTGTTGTTGATATACAAATTGTATAGTTTCGAGGGGTATAAGGTGATTAGAATATTGAAATATTGCAATAGAAACCCCCCTTTATACATCACTCAATCCATAGGGCATATACCCAAGGGATTTGAGTTCAAGTTTAGGATAAGCCCTGACAATGTGGTTAGAAGTAAAAAGTCATAATGCCATCGTGGTTTGAACTCATAAATTGAGCCCCTGCAACATGCAGTTATTCTTATTCATTCCAGGAGTTTAATATTTGATATCAAAATGATTTTGTTTTGGTCTTGCCAAAAGAAAAAAAAATTGAGGTATTCAAGTTAAGTAAAGCCGCAAATTGCATAAATGACTCATCACAAAGTACATTTTTCTACATCACAATGTTGTCTAATTGTATATATCGCATACCTCATTTGCATATCTAGTTTTCGAGTTTCACTCATCTTCTTGCCATATTTTTTTTTTTCGAAAAATTGCATTGCCATAGATTGTCATGTTGCATGTTTACATATTGCATATCATAATTTTCCATGCCATATTTGCTTGTCTTTATGGCATGTAATTATATGATTATGCTATGTCATTTAGAATTCATGTTTAGGTTCTTGTGCTTTTTAAGGCTAGTTAATTCAATGTTTGACCTGCCAAATTAAAGTCGCATGCCCCTTTAATCGAACATGAATTTTCGCATGGCTATTGCATGTCTAATCTAGTTTTGATTGACAATCATATAATGCCATTTTGTTTTGCTCTGCATTTTATATCATGACTTGAGTTTATGCTTTGTCGACCCGCATGTGTAAATTGATTAGTTTATTTCGCATATAGGGAAAGATGGCTTTAGTTTTGTGTGTCTTGCATTGCATCCCTTTATTTACTCATCTATTCATGTAATTGCATTCGTTTTTGCTCATTCATGCATTACATCTAAGAAAGTGAAGACAAAAAAGACCTCATTCGAACTTAAAGTGAATTCAATTAAGTTGCCAAACCTAGGAGTTCATGGAATTAAGGTACTTAAAGGGCATTAACTTTAATTAGTAATGTAATCAAGACTCCGAATCCTTAATCTCTGGTTTGTAGGAATGAAATAGTTCTTTCACTATTTTATTTAGGTTTCTAACCAACTTACAAAAAAAATAGTTAGTGGCCACTCCAAAATTAAAATCATTTGAATTAATCTAAGTTGCGATTTGGTAGGGTTTGGGAGAATCCGCATTAAGTTAGTCATTAAAAGTAATTTGATAATCCATTAGTTTAATTTTTAGGTCGCGACAATACTTAACTTAGACATGCAATTTCTCAATTAAAGCAACGATTTATTGCAATGTTCTAAATCAAGTAACGATATTCTCATAATATGCATTCCAATTGGCAATTTATGCAAAATAAGCAACCAAATATTGAAAGCATTCAAAATAGGAATATACCCAAAGTTGCTTTCTGGATTTGATTCGTGTTGAAACTTGATGACCAAGCTTACACTTCTTGGATCGGTTCGACTATGGACTCGCAGGCACGACTTGGTCAAGAGGGGTAGCGGACCAGTAGCTCCAATGCAGTAAGGGCAGCGACGGCGGCGCCGGGTTTCGGACAGCGACAACAGTAAACTTCGAGCGATAGAAGCACGATGGATTGGCAAAAACAACGGCGAATCAACAAAGGCATGCATGGTTAAATAGCGCATGTCAGGGTCTAGACTGTAGCAAGCAACCTCAGGCAAACTCCAGAGGGAAGCAATGGTAGGCTCGAGATTAGTGGAGATCAACGGGGCTCTTGGACAGAAGCTTGCAACGGCAGGCTCAGGGTTAGAGGAGATCAACGCGGCTATCGGAAGCAGCTTCTTCAGGCTTTTCTTGAAGCTACAAGTAGGAAATGTTGGCGGCAAGGGTGGGACGATAGCAGTTTCCAGTGGAGCTAAGACATCGGGGCTACAGGTGGTGCCGAGAATTGAGCAGGGAAGTCGCCGAACTGCAGCAAGGCTCAATCCCTTGCCGCCAGTTCGAATTAAATGCAATGCATGAAAAATTAATTATGAAAATTATTTTTTGTAGGAACTAAAGTTTAGCTCCTCATTTTTTATGCAAAATAAATTATTAAAAAGGAAAATTAAAATTTAGGTGTCAATAGCTACCATGACTGAATAACTGGCGTCACGCGGCAATTGGAAAAAGGAAAACGGCTGAATGAGTACTCGGTTGTAAGACACACACTCTCTCTCCTCACTTTTCTGAATTGCCGGCCTTGTTTAATGGAGGACTAATATGTATGTATAGTGGAGATCCAGGTCTAATCATGATCCTATAGGCTTAGACTTCCGCTAATTAAGGATGATGGGTTCTCATCCAAGGCCTTTTTACTAATCCTAGTTCTCACGGGCTAAATCTAATCCAATTGAAGCTGATTAAGCCGCCCCCCCAACAACTCTACATGAAGTTCAGCCAGCCCTAGGGCATGCGCTTCGCCTAATCTAACTTCACTTAGGGGCTCTTTCAATGACAAGCTTGATCCCTTAAGGGCTTTTTCTGATTAAGCTCAAAGCCATTAATTTTCATGGGCTAAACGCAACTCAATTAAAGCTTTGAGCTACCCACCTGGTGTATAATTTTAGGCCGCCTAACCCCTTATGGCCCTGACCGAATTCTACCTTTCTTTGGGCTTAATACCGATAATTTAATTTGGCTCAGCGTCTCCTACCATCGGTCCAAAATTAGGATGCAATTTATTAACTTATCTATATGCAAAACATGATTAATATTTTTGTTTGGGATCGGGTTCGATCACTAATTTTATATGCAATTAATAACTAAATGGGGCATAAAATTTAGGCGTCAACAACGAGTCCATAATGAATTTAGCTGTCATCAAAGTTCTAATCAGAAACCCATTCACAGAATTACATTAGAGAACCAAGAAAAATTGTAACAACTTGGATACAAAGAGTTCTCCGGGCATAATCTTTTAATTGTATGCTCATCAATGTTACGAGAAGGTTTTTTCGGTATTGATATATTCTCCATATCATTACAATTCCATTAGATGTCTTTAAATAGATATGGATTCTGATATATTTTTGTTTACTTAGTATGCAAATAATCGAGCATAAGGTTAATGATTGCTCTTGTCCTTCTATCAGTCACCGAAGAAATAATGATCTCAGTCATCATGTGCTCGTGTGCATAGTTTATTTGTTCACAACACCTCAACAATGTGATAATTCATATCAAAATTAGGGGGATTATGCTCGAGTTTCACTTATTTAAAAGATACTCACTCTCCCTCTTCCCGCGCAATAGAGGTGAATTGCACAAACATTATCTCCGTTGACATACAATCACCATGGTGGTGGTCACTTGAACAGGGGTAGGCATGGTGACGGCAGCTAACTAGGGTTTCTTTTTGAAGCATTTTATTCAATCATATCATCTATTAAGCATTTTATAATATTTCTACATATCAGTCCTTATATCGCAAGCCCTCCTTAGCAGAGGATTCTTCTTAAACCAAATCACAGCTAATCCTGTTTGACTTCAAGTATTGACAAACCAATGTCACAGTTGATACACGAACATATATACATATAGTACGTATGCATAAATAAGTTCAAAGAAAAGAGAAGATGAGAGCAAGTAATTTATTGGAAAGCGACTCACCCATCCTTCACGTTACTGCACTTCGTATTGCCTTATTCTTTTGGATAGTAGCTTATCATATGCAGCATTGTAGACTGGTTATAATTTCACGCCGGGCCTCAATCTTAATCATTCAACAAATGGATAGTCTTCAAATCTCATTCTACAATCTTGAAGCTGGACTTGAACTCCACGGCTATTGCCACATAGGCTATCGGTCAGGATTCTAGCCATTTCCAAGCAGTTGCTACACTCGACAGGGTTCCTGCTACGGTCATGCAGTATGCAACGGATTTCTAAATAAATCCGATTGTGTCGATTGCTTGGAAAGGGCTACAGACGAGACCGATGCATGTGGCAATAGCCGTGGAGTTCAAGTCCAGCTTCAAGATTGTAGAATGAGATTTGAAGACTATCCATTTGTTGAATGATCAAGTTTGAGGCCTTGGGCGAAATTATAACCAATCTACAATGCTGCATATGATAGGCTACTATCTAAAAGAATAAAGCAATATGAATTGCAGTAACGTGAAGGATGGGTGACTCACTTTCCAATAAATTACTTGCTCTCAGCCTCTCTTTTCTTTGAACTTATATATGCATACTATATGTATATATGTTCGTGTATCAACTATGGCATTGGATTGTCAGTACTTAAAGTCAAACAGGAATAGTTGTGATTTGATTTAAGAAGAATCCTCTGCTAAGGAGGGCTTGCGATATAAGGACTGATATGTAGAAATATTATAAAATGCTTAGTAGATGATATGATTGAATAAAATGCTTCAAAAAGAAACCCTAGCTAGCTGCCGTCACCATGCCTGCCCCTATTCAAGTGACCACCACCATGGTTGTCACGCCCCGAACCCGCTTGGTCTGCGCACATCCCACCAGGCCGTAATCAAGCCGTGCCATCCAGGATCCTTCGGCCCTCTTGTTCCCAAATCGTATACATGCGGAATCAATAAACTACTCCGTACACAAATAAAATCAAAATGACTTAGGACAAAAATAAATAGTATACTTCTCAACCTTCAAAGTACACCTCTACTCGTTTCAATGATCAAAACTAATCCACCAAACAATACAATCTCTAAGGTCACCTAATATCTTAAATATATTTGATCAACTACTTCCTCGAATGCCAATCCTTGGCAAGTTCGGGCTTCCTACGCCTGGGACCTGAAAAAGTTAAGCCCCCACTGGGGTGAGATATAAATCTCAATAAGTGAAACATAAACTTAGACCAGAACACTAGTCCCCCCAGACCACACACAATACAGTCCCCCCAAACCACACACAATACCACCAAGATGCAAGCAATCAACAATAGCGCATGGCATCAAACCAACAGGCACATCAATAGCCACGCATGGATGAGCAATACTATCAATCACACTCAACTTCAGGGTCTCAAGCTCCTTGCTCAAGCAACATATAATTCGGTACTCAATTATCACAACTTCCACCTCCACTTTCGTACTTCTTTGGCACTCATATCAACTGACTGATAGGAATGCGCAGCAGAAGTCCGATACCTTCTTTCGGGAAGATATCCAAGAGGGAGCCCCTGTCCGAGCCCATTAACATATCCAGTCAAACCCACATTAACTCAAAAGCTTAAGCTAATGAGTTATGGGCCAACTTGGATATATTAAGTGCTCAACACCACATTAATTCTCCAATGTGTGACTCTTCTAACACAACTCACACGTGCACATCCTAACAATCTCCCCCTCACGTGTGAGCTCCCCCTTAATTCAGGTATCCTTCTGCATCAACTTATCTCAAGTTGAATAGCCAAACTTTATAACCATGAAGTCTACCTTTGGGCCCGCTCAGTAACCGCATGTCAATGTGGGACATCAACCATCGGCTCTGATACCATTTGATAGGAATGCGCAGCAGAAGTTCGATACCTTCTTTCGGGGAGATATCCAAGAGGGAGCCCATGTCCGAGCCCATTAACATATCCAGTCAAACCCACCTTAACTCGAAGATGCATGTGTGAGTTGTGTTAGAGAAGTCCCACATAGGAGAATTGATGTGGTACTAAGCCAGTTAATATACCCAAGTTGGCCCATAACTCATTGGCTTAAGCTTTTGAGTAAAGGTTGGTCCAACTGGATATATTGAAGAGCTCGGACTTGGGCTCCCTTTTGGCAATCTCCCCAAGCGAAAAGTATCGGATTTTCGTCGTGCGCTCCCAACAAATGGTATCAGAGTCGATGGTTGATCAGTGGGCCCCCAATCTGTTCCGTTGAATATCTCAAAAAGAAATTTGGTGATTGCGTCTCAAGAAGGAATCTGGTGCCAACGCAGTTTCTGGGCCGGTGGACGCTGTGATGTAGCAGTGTGAGCCCGATGGGCGCTGATGGAGATTCGGATTGAGATGAAGCCAACGTGGTTTTCGGGCCGGTGGACGTTGTGTGTAGCAACGGGCCCGATGGGCGTTGATGGAGATTCAAGTTGAGATATGTTGGTGCAGAAGGATACTTGGATTAAGGAGAAGCAAACCTAATACTGGAGCTCACACATGAGGGGGAGATTGTTAAGATGCATGTGTGAGTTGTGTTAGCGAAGTACCACATAGTCCCACATAGGAGAATTGATGTGGTACTGAGCCAGTTAATATACCAAGTTGGCTCATAACTCATTGGCTTAAGCTTTTGAGTAAAGGTTGGTCCAACTGGATATATTGAAAAGCTCAGACTTGGGCTCCCTCTTGGCGATCTCCCCAAGTGAAAAGTATCGGATTTTCGTCGTGCGCTCCCAACACTAACACCATTGGGGTCGCAGGCCAATCGATATCTCTGTACCACTAGGGCCTATGATGACAACACATGCACTCATCGTCAGGGCTCCCAGGTGTTGACACCTGATTTTTGACTATCTTTTATTATAATTTTAATTTCTAAAATTAATTAAAAATAGCAAAAAAGATCAAAAAATTGCAAAATCAACTTTGGAAGCCTTAGCCTAGCCTTAGGAACCAATTTTGAACAAAAAATATTTTTTTAATTTTTTAATATTTTTTGGAATTTATTTAATTATAAAAATACCCAAAAAATTTATAAAAATACTATTCGTGGTCAGAAAAATACAAACAAATATTCAGTAATTTTATTTTAATTACCTATTTAATATTTTCACTTTTTATCAGGGAAATTTGGCTCGATTCATGGGGTTCCTTCACAAACCTAAAACCGAAACGAGGCTAAAAAATCCTTTTCGAGTCTTTTAATTTTCAATTCTTGGTTTTTATAAGCTATGACATTAGACTCTAAAGTATTCAAATGCAATTGGGTCAATTTGCCCTCCAATTTGATCAATTTTAGCCAAAAGGGCTTAATTGCATAAAAATCTTTCAATTTAGTCCCCGGTTTTACAATTTGTGAAATTACATTTCACACGGGCACACCCATTAAAATCAAACACCTCTACCCAATAGTTTTCATCATTCTGAATCCATTGGTGGGATCAATTCGGGCTAATTCGATCGTTTAGGCCCTCGATTTGGCAAAATTAAATTTCGGATCCTAGGGACAATTTGGGGTTTTCACAGAATTTCAATAAATTGATTCACGAAAATACCCATATTTGATAGAAAACATGCCAAGGAATCTGAATTTGCCATCAATTTCATGAAAAGAGGTCATTTGGGGGGTCAATTTGACTATTTGGTCGAACCGGGTCGGTCGGGTCGGACCCGACCGACCCGGTTCGACCCGGGTCTGCAGACCATGCACAGAATGTGCAGAATCTGCAGAACACAAAAAAAAGGAGGAGATGGGCGGCGATATTTTTTAAAGAAAAGGGGACAACCAAGCATGGGAAGCATGGGGGGGACTGAATATTCGTTGTTGCAGAAGCGATGGCGTCGAGGCGGGCGGTCGGCCACGCCAAAACGGGGGAGATTCTCGGATAAAACCGAGCTCGGCCATGAGAGAGAGAGGTTTTTTTCGAGAGGAGACCGACGGACAACCGGCAACCCAGGGTCTTCGGCAACGCTCCTCGACCATCACCGGAGCTTAGTAGCCGTTGGCGAGCTCCGAATAGGTTGGTATTTGCTCCCGAGCTTCGTTTTTCTCAGTGCACGCCATGTGTTCGGCGAAATGCTTCAGTGAGCATTTTGCTTCGGGGCTCTCGGCCGGACCTTTCCCGGCCCCCTTTTGGGCAATGCTCGCTTTAAAAATCATCTAGATCCAACTCTAAGCTTGTGTTGACCTTTGTTTTGCATTGAACCACGACGAAACGCGGCTCGGAGCTTCGCCGGCCTTGATCCGGACCGGGAGCTCGACGAGGGACTTCCGGCGGCCGCCGACCATCGAGGGACCCCAGGTAAGTCCTCAAACCTCCCTTGGATGCTATGTGAACGGTTGGAATCAAGTTTAAACGCAAATTTTTTTTTGCAAATCGGCTCGCCGGAGTCGGGTTCGGGGAGGTCCGGTTCGCCGGTTTTTAGCGTGTTTATGGTTATTATTGGTGTTGTATGTTGATGTGGGTGGTCCAAAAAGTCGAATGCCGAAAAAAGGAACGAAAAACACCAAGTTTGGGACCGGTTCGCGATTTTCCGGCGAAAATTCCGGCGAAGTCGCCGGAAATTTTACTGTTCATCGTCTTCTCCGGCGACCCTCCGACCGGTCAACGGTCAACGGACGACGTGGCCGGCCACGTAGGCACCACGTCAGCCGGGTGGGGGCCACGTGGAATTTTTATACATAAAATAAAATGGACGGTCCCGATCGCGACACGTGTCGCGATCCTGGAATTTTGAGAAATAAAATAAATGATTTTCGGATAATAAATTAAAATCAATCCGGCGGACGAGATTGTGCCAAGTGGCACGCTGTGGAACGTCCGATCGAAGGTTAGATCGGACGCGCCGAAGGTGGCCACGTGGCACAATCTGGAGCGTCCGATTTGAATGGTTTTCTAAAAAAGGAAAATAAATTAATTTTTGATCCGACGGTTATTATTGAGCCACGTGGCTCTCTGTGGGTCTCCCGATCAAGTGAGAGATCGGACGCACGAGAATAGGCCACGTGGCACGATATGAACCGTTAGATCCGGGGAATTTTCGGATAATTAAATAAAATGGATAAAAAAATCCAAAAATTGTTTAAAAAATAGGAAAAAAATTTTAAAAAATAAAACGGTGTCGTTTTAGACCGGTGCCGACCCCTAGGGTCGGGCCGGGCGCCCGGGAGGCGCGGGTCGGGTTCGACCCGGCCCGGAAAATATTTTTAAATATTAAAAAATTCAAAAATAATAATAAAATAATCAAAAAATAATAAAAAATGAAAAATCATAAAAAAAACTCAAAAAAATTCGAAAAATTCAGAAAAATTCTAAAAAATTCCAGAAAATAGGAAATGACCACATTCAACTGGTCACGGCCTGTTTCGGGTCTTTTGACCCCCGATCTTTCCAAAAATGACGGTTTTGCCCTTCCGGCAAACCGTCTTCCAAAAAAATTCTAAAAAATCCAGGAAAATCCCAAAAAATAGAAAATGGCCACAAACAACTGGCCAAGACTCATTTCGGGTGTTTTGAACCCCGACCCTTCTTAAAATGACGATCTCGCCCTTCGGGCGAATCGTCTTCCAAAAATTGAAGAAAAATCCAGAAATTCCAAAAAAAAACTCTCAAAAATGGGAAATGGCCACAATCAACTGGCCATGGAATATTTTGGGTAATTCGGTATCCAAACCTTCCAAAAAGTGACAATTTTGCCCTTCGGGTTAATTGTCTCATAATCTTCCCATTTTACCCCTAGCCCTAAATCACATCTTCCCTAAGCCCTTATGGCTATACTAGGAGGCCATTTGATGTGAATTGATATGCATTGACACGATTTATTTATGCACTTAATTGCGCCTTCATTAAAATTGATTGTGATTGATAGGAATAGTCTTCCAATCCGCATGAAACCCTGAATCAAACCTACCTCACCCAAAATTGCGCCTGCATGAACTTTTAGTCAGGAAAATCACTCGCGTTAGGTACCGAAAGGGCGTTGGTAATGACACCGACGTAACCAAGTCCCCGAACCCAAAATCTCTGGTTCCGCAGAACTGATCGATCTCTCCCAATCGGTCAGTAAGGTTTCCGGTCTACCCTCCAAGAAAGACCGGTGGCGACTCCAAATGCATGCACAATTTGCACATGCCACCACGACCACACTGAAGGTCGAAAGCGATCGACTCTTATCGTCGAATCCCTTGGAAAGATACTCCCGCCGCGATTTGGTATGGGCCTGGGAGGGCCCGCGCTGATCCAAAGCCCGCGATCGGTAATCCATTAGCCCGCGTCCGATTTCGGACGGGTCGCGACACCAGGCCGCGATGTATTTCCCATGGGGCACTCACGCCAACCCAATCACAAGCTCACAAAAGGTAAAACTCAATTCTCAATATCAATGCCCGCGTAATAACGCTTTAGGCTGTTATAATATACTTGGCAAGACCCGCGTAATAACGCTTCAGGCTGTTATCGATCTTCTCAACCAAAATGACGTATTCTTTACCTTCTTTGTAGGTTTAAGATACCAAAAATGTTCATTCATTGGAAGAAGCCTTTCCCGACCACTCCTACAGAAAAAATACGAAGGGATGTAGTTTCCAGGAAGTTGTTTCTTATGTTCGGCACATTTGAAGCAATTTATGATTGCTGATATTCTGACTTCCCAACTTAATGATGAAATATGAAATGACTGCAGTCTTGCTCTTATCATGCTTGAAATATCCAAAAGATTGACATAAGTAATAATCAAATCCCGAGCCTTGCAACACTCCATCGCAGACAAATTCTGCGTTAATTATGTGATGTGAATCACAAGTTTTAGGGTGGGACTTCAGATAGCTTTGCTCGTTCATTAGTGTTATAAGCTGTCGCAGCAATGTTGTGGCTGTGATTGCTAAAGGTATGTGACGACATCTTTTTGAGGGTGTCATACAACGTCGTAAAAACAGATTTGGGCTTCCTTTGGTGCATGTCGGCATTAAGAAATTCAGCTTTTTATTTTATTTTATTTTTTTCCACATTTTGCTTGTTTGTGAACCTCACTTCATGTAAGTTATGTAACTTGTGGCACAGCAGTAGATAATAAGACCTTTCATGGTATTATTGTCAGTTTTTTGTTTTTTTTTTTTGGGTACAAGCGAAGTATATGAATAGCACAATAAAAGAGCTCATCTGCATAACCATGTACACCTTCAAAGATTCAAAACTTGTTCACATGAATACTACACTAGCCGAGAATCAGCAACTTTCCATTCAAGACCTTTGAACTAGCCGACAGGCCCAAAAATCATCAGTGCAGTACCAAGACTTGGCTATTCACAGAGATCTTCTAAAACTAAAGAATCGCTTAACAAAAATCCACACCATAACAAAATGCTGTTAGAGGTGTCAGGACGCACAATTTGAACAAACAGGCAAGCTTGAGGACATAGGACATGCTAAACTCAGTCTTCAAAAGAAAACAAGTCGGTTCAGCTCTAGCTACGCAGTCGAATCTCCTCGTGCGGTACTTGTTATACACACTCCTGACACTCCTTGCCTTTTGATGGAAAGTTACCACGAGTCTCGAGCATTCCCTGTACAAAGGAAACAATAGCCAAAAGGAAAAAAAAAATCCATCAGATTCCCAAGTCCCTGAAGCATATAAACAAGGGGATGAAAGATGTAATAGAGAATAAATCAAATGTAATAGAGAATAAATCAAAGTCTCTCGCTACTTACAAGATATGACCGGCACTACAACCAGTTAACCGCTCATAGATTTTAGGGCACGGCTTACACCCTTTAAAAGTGGCATGCGTGGTGTAAATTGCAGCGGCAGCCAATATTGAAGGGCGAAACTTGAGCATTTGATGCTGAACTAGGCAGAGATCGATGAAGAAAAAGGACAAGTGCTTGATCTGGTTGGGGTCGAATAGAAAGACAAATCATTTTCCACTAATGTAACAAGATGAATTCATAACAACAGCAAATAACATTTAACAGATTACAAGTACCTTAGGTGGATGGAGTCGGAATTGACAGATAACAATAGCAAATAACATTTATCAGATGTAGTTTCCTTGAGGAACTTCCACATGAAGGTGGATGGAGTCGGAATTGACAAGTCATAATCTAAAGTGTTCAAGATCAAGTCCTCCTGCATAATACCAAAGGACAAATTGAATTATGTGAAAAGAAAAAGTTACTGGACAAACAGAAGCAAAATAATGAAGCGGTATTTGGCTTCTCTCTAGAGCCTACCATTTGTATAATATCCTGTACGGAGCACGGGATATCCTCAGGGCAGGAAGTAAACGCCATGTCAGAAAATAAATCGGCGAAAGGCATCGATCCTCTTATTCCAGCATACTTAACAGCCAATTGCAGGGCAGTTACTCCAACCAAACCCACTTTCTTCTTTTCCACCGGATGAACAGCCAAGAATCGGTAAAATAGATTGATAGCGAGATATAGAGCCTCAGTTGGGAACTCGAACACCTTGTGTGCCTAGTTATCCAGGGCAGTTTTTTTTTTCGCAGCTATGAAATAGATTCCTAATATGGGGGACCAGTAAAAATGTCATGAAAATCCATTCTCGTAGTGCAAAATTGCAAAATTGCATCCATTATCGTAGTGCAAACATAGCAATTGTGTGACTGCAATTTCATTGCAGATCTAGCGACAATTCATAGAAATGTCATGAAAATCCTCTTGAACTCAATGCATTATTCTAGTCCTTTGAACAATACTGTATAGTAATGTGAATCAAAAGTTACAATCCAAGAAATAAAAAAGAAACCCTTAGTACCTCAATCAACCGCTCGATGATACAAGCTCTCAACTTCTCGTCAAAGTTGAGCTTTAGTCCAGCGATGTCATTGGGTTTTATGCACATAGATTTCTGCACAGAACAGAATACCTAATTGAGTGCTTCAACACAATTTCAGGGTAAAGTGATAGAATAGGAATGTAATCGGCCTATAGATAGTTCACCTCTTCCGATATGTAGAAGGCGCAGATATCATCAACATACTCATAGGCTTGCACGGGAGCATCCATGCACAAATTAGCGTCATCTTCTTCATCGCACTGAGAAGGATAAGCATCGTATGGATCGATATCAAGGCTCGACTCCAAAGATGAATACATTGCTTCACTACCTTTAACCTGTAAGGGGGGACAAAATAAGAAAATGCTCGACGAGTCGGTCACACATTATTTGAAGCTCTGAAATTTTTATATCCAATCCATCAAACCCTAAAATTTGGATGCACAGAACAACACGAGATGGACCTTGTTGGCAATATACTTACATTGGTTGGATTTTTCTCTTCTTCAAGAAATTTATTTGGATAAATCTTGGCATCGAGACGTTGTACACTGGTCAGAAAAATCATGAGAATGAGAAAAAAAAAACAGAGCGACCAAGACAATAATGCCCTTTGGAAACTGAAATCAAAGGAGAATTTGACTGACGATGCAAGAGAAAAGAAAGAAAAAGGGGAAAAAAACAGAGCAGCACAAAAAAGAGGACATACCATATGCTGAAGATGCTAGATTTAGTGCACAGAAAAGACATGATCGAGCTCCTGACAAAATTTGCGAATCCACTTCAATTTACCGCCTTACCCGTTAATTTCGGGTTTTTGAACGGCGCTACTCTTACGCTTGATGACTCTGGGCTCCGAGAGAACAGTTATCACAGCAAAAGAGAGAGAGAATTGAGAGCAGAGAGAGTTAGAGAGAGGGAGAGAGAATTGAGACAGAGCGAGTGAGGAAGATGGTTATGTAAGGCGCAACGAAACTTGGGAGTCACGAAGAGCGTGAAATAGGAAACTTTGACCTCTCTGCTCTAACCAGGTTTTCTCTTGTTGGACAACGGCTCTTTTTTCTCGCTAAATCCTTCCCCCCTCTCTTTCTCTTCGATTTTAATCATCTAATTGCAATCTTTTTAATAATTCGTAGGAATTTTTTTTGGTCAAATTCTTTGGATTTTTTTTTGGGTAAGGAATTCTTAGGAATTTAATTTTTGAGAAAGTGGGGAAATGTATTATTGCTTTTTTTTTATTTATCCAATAGAGTAAATTTTGTCATGGATCAACATAATTTCTTGGCTCGGATTGATAGCGAGAATGATTAGCTCAAGCATAATTTATTTTATTTGGTTCCAACAAATTAAATGTCATAAGCATTAACTATGCTTAAACATTTATTTATTTTATTTTATTCGAACAAATAATTTCCTCGTAATATTGCTGCCACAATATTATGTATTGAAATGGGAGTTAAAAAAAATCCTGAATCCAACCCTTTTTACTTTCCGTCTTTAAATTGAATAAAAAGAGAACCCGTCCAAAAACACATGCAAAACCCATCTCTATGTGTTTTTCGGGTCGGTTCAGTTCCGATTCGTGCCTAGAAATTCGGAGGTCCGAAAATCGGCAGATGAAGTTCAATTCTGTTCTCCATGTGAAGTTGTGAAGTTTGTGGGGTTTTCTTAATCTGGGTGTTCTTTTGTTTCCGCAGATAATGTTTGTTCAGGTTGTACTTCAAATGCACGAAATGCTCTGCTGAGATCACGATCGGGACTGATCCGCAGACTTAAGTTTAATTTGTACAGGCAATTGTTCATATAATCTCACTAAAGAAAGGGCCATTTTCATTGTAACTGTGCCGGCATAAGTTGTTGATTTCATATGGAATTGACTCTTGTTGTTGAGGCCTACAGAAAAGTTTACCTATATGTTTGATTTATAATGCAGAAGAGGATATTTTATGAGGAATTTCTGGATAAACAACAGATTCCTTGACAAAAGCCGCTTCCACTGACATCTCGAATGACATGGGCAAGTCACTTTTCGAGAACATGTTTTCTTCAATCACGTTGGAACTTCTGAATGATGGATGTGTTGAGATAGATAGGCTGGGCATTTCCCTTTTCCTGTTAGCATTTTGGATTGTATTCAAGATGCAGACTCCCTTTGTGGAAGTAGACTTGACTTTTATACAGTAACTTTTTCCATGTTGTTAGATATTATTCGTCTACGACTCTCATATCAATTCGTCTACGACTCAGCCGCGCCTCCCAAATCCGCTCGTCTACGACTCAGCCACTCATATCAATTCGTCTACGACTCAGCCGCGCCTCCCAGATCCGCGCCTCGCAGATTCGCTCGTCTACTATGTGAACTTGGCTTTGATATTAGTGGGTCAACTATGTGAACTTGGCTTTGATATTCAATTTTCTTCCAATGGTTGTCGTGTACAGGATCCACGGACAGGACAGATAGTTGGGACATGCCGTAAAGTGGGACGCCTATTCGAGCTTATCTCTTTAAAGCTTCCTAATGCTCCAAGTAATTGTGCTGCCACAGTTTCATCTGAAACTTGGCATTCTCGTTTGGGTCATGCTTTTTCCTCTCGAATAAGTCATTTAATTTCTAAAGGTCTTTTAGGTTCAGTTGATAATAAGAATTTTGATTGCTTACCATGTAAGCTGGGAAAACATCACACCTTGCCTTTTGATCTTAGTGAATCAGTTTCTCATGCTTCTTTCGATTTAATTCATTCTGATATTTGGGGGCCATCTCCTATCCCCACTATGGGTGGATCTCGCTACTTTGTGATTTTTATGGATGATTATTCTCGTTTTACATGGATTTATCTTATGAAGCATCGTTCTGAGCTGACTCATATTTATCAAAATTTTGTTGCAATGGTTAAAACATAATTTTCCAAAAGCGTCAAGATCTTTCGTACTATAATGCCATGGAATATAGAGATACAGAGTTTCTCAAAATTATTTCTGAAAATGGCACTGTCATTCATCGTTCTTGTCCAGGAACTTCTCAACAAAATGGCCGAGCTGAGCATAAACATCGACACATCTTAGATATTGTTCGCACTCTTCTAATCACAGCTTCTTGCCCTGAAAAATTTTGGGGAGAAGCTTCTCATGCAGCTATCTACACCATCAATTACACTCCATCCTCTATTATAGATAATATCTCTCCTTATGAACGGTTGTATGGCAGTCTTCCAAATTACAATCTTCTTCGAGTTTTTGGCGGTGCTTGTTTTGTCCATCTTCTTCCAAATGAACGCACGAAGTTAGAATCTCGTGCTTGTTTGTGTTGTTTCCTTGGGTACGGAATTGAGCACAAATGTTATCGATGTTGGGATCCTATTTCCAATAGATTTCGTGTATCTCGCCATGTTACTTTTTGGGAACACAAAATGTTCTCTTCACTTCGTCCTTTTGACTCCTCTTCTATTACTCCTCATTTCTTTACTGATCCTTTAGTGGATCTCTTTCCTGAAGATGCATCCACGGAATCTTCCTCTTTGGAGTTGTCTTTCTCTAATCTTAATGCAGGTACTTTTGGTGAATCCACTTCGGCATCTCCTGATTTGTCTGCACCATCTGCGGATCCTCCAGACTTAGTCATCCCTTCTTCTCCCGCTCATCGTTCTACTCGAGTGAGTCAACCTTCTGTTCGACTTCGTGACTATCATTGTTATTCCACCATTGCTTCTTTTCACGAGCCTCACAGTTACAAAGAAGCTCGAACTAACCCTCTTTGGCAGCAAGCAATGGCGGATGAATTATACGCCTTAGACAAATCTCATACATGAGATTTGGTTGATTTACCTTCTGGAAAGTCTGCTATAGGCTGTAAATGGGTGTATAAGATCAAAACTAAGGTAGATGGTACAGTGGAACGCTATAAAGCTCGATTGGTTGCAAAAGGTTTTACTGAAGAATATGGGATTGACTATGATGAGACATTCGCTCCAGTTGCCCGTCTTACTTCGGTTCGAAGCCTTCTTGCCGTTGCAGCCATTAAGCGATGGTCACTATTCCAGATGGACGTCAAAAATGCATTTATTAATGGAGATCTTACCGAGGAAGTTTATATGGAGCCTCCTCCTGGGTCTGCTATTTCTTTTGATAAAGTATGTCGGTTACGAAAAGCCTTATATGGACTGAAACAGGCTCCTTGTGCATGGTATTCAAAGTTCAGCTCCACCATGGAGCGTCTTGGCTTCCGATCCAGTCCTCATGACAATGCTCTATTTGTTCAGAAAACATCTCGTGGGACTATTCTTCTACTATTATATGTGGACGACATGGTTATTACTAGCGATGATCATATCGGTATCGCAAAACTCCAACAATATCTCAGTCAGCAGTTTGAAATGAAAGATCTCAGGCATCTCAGTTACTTTCTTGGCTTGGAGGTTGCTTCAGACTCCTCGGGTTATTATCTTTCTTAGGCAAAATATGCCACCAATTGTCTTTCTCGTGCGGGACTAACAGATACCAAGGTTGCCACAACTCCAATTGAGGTAAATGCCAAATTTAATGACAACGATGGAACTATTCTTATGAATCCTACTCTTCATCGACAGTTGGTTGGCAGCATTGTCTATCTTACAGTTACTCGTCCCGATATTGCCTATGCGGTTCACATAGTCAGTCAGTTTATGTCTGCACTGCGCACAACTCATTTTGCTGCTGTTCTTCGAATTCTTCGATATGTCAAAGGCACCTTGTTTCATGGTCTTCATTTTTCTGCCGACTCTACTTTAGAGTTAACTGCTTATTCAGATGCCGATTGGGCTGGTGATCCCCTTGATCGTCGCTCCACTACAGGCTACTGCTTATTTCTTGGTACTTCACTCATATCATGGCGTAGCAAGAAACAGACCGTTATCGCTCGATCAAGCACCGAAGCCGAATATCGTGCTCTTGCTGATACGTTGTCGGAATTACTTTGGTTACGATGGTTGTTGGAAGACATGGGAGTCCGTCATATCGGTGGAACAGTCATTTACTGCGACAATAAGAGCGCTATTCAAATAGCTCATAATGATGTTTTCCATGAGCGTACCAAGCACATTAAGATTGATTGTCATTTCATACGACATCACGTGCTCTGTGGCACAGTACGACTTGTTTCCACATCATTTACTGCTCAAGTTGCTGATATCTACACAAAAGCACATCCACCCGGGCGCTTTCAGGATCTTTTCTCCAAACTCCAGCTGACTTCTTCTATGTCACCATGAGTTTGAGGGGGGATGTTAGATATTATTATCATTATGATTGATATCAATCAATCAAATTGATTGTAGTTGATTAGTTACTGTATTTATTCTTGTAAATCGATGTTAAATAGGCTCCTTCTATACATTGTAAAATAGAGAATGAAATGCACAAAAATCGATCGTTTACCTTCTTCCTCCTTAACTTTAACTCATGTGATGGTGGTTGTTTCTGTGAGTTTTCTGGTTACATTTCCTTGTCGTTCCATCATGTCCGTGGTCTTTCCAATTTCCGACAGAAATAAGGATTGCTTGGCCGTTACCTGAGGATCTAGATCGTATGGAGATAAATATTGCTGGGTTGGGTTATAACAAACTCGTGTCTTTGTTCCTTGTTCATTGACTCATATTTTCGTTACGTTTGACAGGAAATTATGTGGGTTCACAGGACCGGAGCCAGAGTAAGTTGTTGTCCAATTCTTCCTCTGCGCGAATTTCTGTGGTGAGGAAAGCTGGTCCAACCTCCAGTCCAGGCATCGCACTCCAGTTTATATGTAAAAAATTATGAAAGTAGTGATGATGAGGTTTGAAGCATTGTATGTACACATGTCTGAAGCATGTGACTTTTGGAAATACTGAAAATGAACATACCTTTTCCAGTGCAGGCATGAGCGAAAGAAAATGTTACTAATGTGGACTTATCACTAATCACTAATCACGTTTGCATGCTTGCATTATGTGATTGTAAAATGGTGGATAGCCTCGACAGCAGTGGTCCTTTGGTATTTGTTGATTCTTTGATGACTAGAACTAGGACCATAATGTCTATGGCCATATGGAAGAATTAGAAGAAATGCCGGTCCCTGCATTGTTGTTTACTCTGCTTTAAATCAGAACGGAATATTTGCTATGAGTGACACTAATTTTGCAGGCATTGCCATGTATATAGCCAACTAATGAGCTGCCTATTAAGCATCTGCCGGTCAACATTTGTGCAGGAACTTGGTCGAGATGTTTGACGATTTTTGGCCAATATATATGTGTGTGTTCTTAACGGATTGGATCAGCCAATATGTCACGAGCGTGGTCCTTTAGGGTTAGAGGATTTGGTAAATCTCAAATATCAGCGGTCATAAACTGCTCTGGAGGCACTGAACATGAGAAACAACTTCCTGGCAGACTACATCCCTTCGTATTTTTCCTGTAGTGGTGGTCGGGAAAGGCTTCTTCCAAGGAATGAAAATTTTTGGTATCTTAAACCTGCAAAGAAAGTAATGATATGTTATTTTGGTTGAGAAGATCGATAATGATGGATAAAACATTAAGCAATCAAAATGTGCCTAGAACTTCACGTGGCTGTGTGCATGGATTGTGTTCAAGAGAGAGTTTTTTAGGATTAAAGTAACTGGAGATTTTGAAAGAGCAATACCCTGTTAAGTTCCTGTCTCTGCAGTACTGTCGAAGAATTTCATAAGATAACAAACATTCTTCTTTTTCGGCTCCAAGTTCACGGCTTTTATCAGACCAAAGCCAGTTCTCTTTCACACGAATACACCCAACAACCACCTCAGTCAGGCGAGCATCAGGGATTCCCACTATGACGATTCCAACGACTCCAGGATGTTGGAACAGTATTGCTTCTACCTATGTTGGGAAACAAGAACAGGTCCCAAGAAAATGATCTGAGAGTGTACATCTTTTCATATTAGCTAGCATGATTTTGAGAAAATAAAACAGTTTCATCACTGAAAACATAGAAAAATATGTATCACATATGAACCTATCAACATATCTATGCCTGGCCAATCTATTACCTCTTCAGGGTAAACATTTTCTCCCCCAGTCTTGATCCGACCACTTTCTCGACCAATGAGCCACACCTGACCACGCCCATCGATGAAACCAACATCACCCGTGTCAAACCATGAATGACTGTTATAGGCTGATGACCGAACTTGATCCCAGTATCCAATCATCAAATGCGGACCTCTTGTTAGAATTTTCCCAATGCCCATTGAATCATCACCATCTGTCCTCAATTCAACATGTGGAGCAGGTTTGCCGACACAAATGCCTCGTGGTCTTTGAACAGAACTGAGATCTGTTCCATCATGAAAATGAAGGGGCTGGGAGGAAAACGAGAAATGCGGGCTATACAGAGTTACGAACGTTAGTGAAGAACAAGTCTCTGTCATTCCTGCGTATTGAAAAAACAGAGAAAAATTAGTATGATGAGCAGAGTAGTTCAATGCACATTGCTAGCAGGTTCTACTCCAACTAGCATTGAAATAGTGAAATGAACAGCATATATGCTTTAGAAGATGCACACCATAGGCTGAGATAATCTTAGCTCTTGGGAAGAAGTTCCCAGCTTCTTTGATGAGATCGATTGACAAACTTCCGCCACCATTTAATATCTTTTTCACGCAGTCTTTTCCTTTCCTCGGTCCTTTCTCCCTGAGGAAACTAGGAATTAAGCAAAAGTACCACTAGAAGAGCATAACTTTGAACTTTGACCACATAACTGGCCGACTCTCTCTACACATAATATTTTGCATTTACATTGCTCGTTAAAGATCACTCTCTGTTGATAACCTGAGAAAGGATATTAGATCAGCGACCATGGCCGGAACAGTAATCAAAGCAGTGACGTCCTGTTTCTCTATAACCTCAATGGCTGATTTAGCTTCAAACTTGGGTATCAAGACATGGCAAGCTCCAGCCATTAACATTGCCATGGCTGATGAGAGACCGCCAATGTGGCACAAAGGAGCAGTATGCAAATAAACCTGCAAAAAATTGTATGAAAATAAATTTACTTGTCTCATTACTCTGACTAATTTTCTACAGACCTTCCAAATATAGAAACAATCACTTGAGACCTATTTTGACTATGATTATGGAATTTCCAAAAGCCAACTAAACATGAAGACAATAAAAGAGAAGAAACTTGGAAAGGGCATACATCATTCTCACTGTAACCACATATGGCTATTTTTGCCATAGATTGTATGAACAAAGCTGAATGGCTTACGGCAACTCCTTTTGGCTTTCCAGTAGTCCCTGAGGTCAATAAGCCCAGTAAAACAAAACATCTAGAAATGAAAACTCGGTAAGTGCCATGCATAAATACGAACTTCCAATGCCACATTTTTCCAAACTTAGGCATCGAAGTGACATATAATTGACATACTGACCCCACCTGTAAAAATCGCGGAGAGGAAAGCAAATCTATAGACAGAACCTACGCCCAAATATATCTACTAAGTATTGAAAGCAAGAAAACCTTGGAACCTAGAAAGCAACGTCACACGATGTAATCCTCAAATTTGAGAACCCTAAATAAATTTCCAAGAAAGATGGACAAGGAAGCTTTTTCTAATTAGTCTCGCTCAGAACTGAGGTCAGTAAAATATCTTTAGGAAGCCGTATATATTTACGATATGTGATATGGTTTGCTCTATGGCCAATCGGATATGATTGAAACTTTTGAGCGGGTAATCAAACCAAAAAAGAGCCATTCCTTATCATTTCGTACGACTAAGACTTTGAAGTAGGTGTTAAGATGGACAAAAGCGCCATTTTCATATCTCTGCGGGTGTGTGCGTGTGCTTGCACCTGACATGTCTCTAAATAGGATATATCATTTCGTTAAAGAGTAAAAGACCTTCTTTCACACTAAATCGCCCATTGAATTGGCAATAAGAGGAAGTAAAGAATATACCAGAGGTGAAGCATATTATAACGGCACCATCACGAGCCCAGACATAATCAGTAGTCGAAAAGGGACTTGGAGGAGTTATCTGATGCAGATCCAGCACGCCCATAGTTGATACTAGCACATGAAAAGAAAGGCTGATTCTACGATACTAAGAACATTATCGTTTTGTACATTGAATGATGGGTAACATTGACATTTTTCCATCCACTACTAGTTTGGACTTCAAGAAAGCAACTCACCATTCACATTTCTTGGAAATGGCATAGAAAGGGAGTCCAAGGAAACATGCCATTTTAGAGAAGGAGTACCATCCCTGTGGAGCTCAGAATACCAGCTGATGCAACTCGTATCTGTCACCAACATCACAGGGCTTACGGCTAACATGGCCGATCTAGCTTCATTTGCACTCTACAATCAATATTTTAGAATGTATTAACACCGTCAATTAGATGTACATATCATAAAACAATCACCATCATGATATGTAGCAGTTTGCCATACTTCCTCAACTTTCCGGCTGACAAAAGAGAGAACTAACTCACTGAAATCTGCCAATTTCGGCAACTAAGCTATTGTGATTGGCTAATTTCTCCTCCAGCCTAATAAGATGCAGAGACTTGATCATCCTCTGTTTTTTGACTTGCACGTAGTCATGACCCTCGGTTGCACTTCACAGGCACAACTTGCAACAATTCTAGTATGTCTTGCTTTTTGGTTCCAATGCACAACATTGCATTCATGGGCTGGTCGAATTAAATTTCCACTTGAGCATTCAAAAGGTAAAGCTAAAGCATGTAAAAGATTAGCTATTCATCATACTAAAATTGTCATGAAATCAGCTCATGATGGACTGATGTCTCGTCACAGGGAACCCTGCTTGTGTACCCACAATTTGACAAGTTATTTTCCAATGGCGAACACGAACTTCCGTCCTATCCAATTTATGTATAATTGCAAATACAGAAGATTGAACGCCTAGATTCATTAGTTCTGCAAAACATCACTCACCCATCTGTAGTTTAGAGGAGCAACAATCCCTCCAACGAATGCAACAGCAAGTAACCACTCCAAGTAGCAGTCACTAACATGAGAAAACCATGAAATTTGAGGGAAAAAAATTGAAAAGAACAAATCATAGCTCACACTAGTAATAGAAGCGAAGCTGATAATCGATTCTGCATTCTAGTCATCTCATAACTCATATCAAGGGCTCTCTACCTGATTCATCCAAGAATGATGTCCGTCTCATTACACATTGTACTTGATAACTCTTTCCTGGGACTTGGTAACGCGAAAGGACAGGACACGGACATTCTTTGGTAGCAAGATTCTCTCAATACACAGCTCAGAGGATAAGACAATCTGCTGAACTATTTGCACCTCCCACGAATGAATGCAGAACAAAAGAATTACGATATCTACACAAGGGAAGAAAAGATGGACCTGTTATATGCAGAGATTGCGACAACGTCACCGGGCTTCAGGCCAAGCCGAAGCAGAGCATGAGCGAGCCTTAAAACGGCTTCCACGAACTGGGGTCCGGTCATTCGGCGGCCTCCGGCGACGGTGACCGGGGAAGTCCGCCTCGCGGTGGCTATGCGGCTCAAGCACTGGCATATATGTGGCTCCGAGAAATGGCCCATTTTCTTGGCGCTCGGAGCGGGAAGGCAGATTCGGAACGCGGGCGTTGCGTCGGTGTTGGAGAAACGTGGGGGGTCGCGTCATGTGTGGACTCGCGTTGCTCGAGGTGGATATGGGGAAAGCAAAAGCTCACGACGAAGACGAAGCAAGGACAAGTCTTTTCTACAAAATCATTATCGGCTATTTACCAAACGGTCCTATATTTATTATAATTATATCAATTCAATCCTAAATTATTTTCTATCAATTAACTCTTAAATATTTTGTAATTATGTGATTTCCATTTACTTTTCCGATCGAAATTGACGTGTACTATTTTTAATAATATTTTCATATTTTTTTTATTTTCTCTCTCTGTTTTTTTTTCTTTTATAATCGTATCATGGCTGGCGAGGGTTGCTAGAATTAGAAAGCAGAAAAAACTAAAATAAAAAATTAAAATATTATTAAAAATTGTTCATGTCAGTGCAGTCCGGCAAAATGAATTGAATTGGTACAATTTCAATACATTTAGTTTTTTTTTTAAATAATTTTCCCTATTGTCGTCCTAATTTCCCACGCCATGCAAGGAATGTCCACGCATTCAATGTTAGATTAACTAATAAATAGGAGAAAAAAAATAATCTGTCAGATGTGCTTGGTAGGTTTTTTTTTTTTAATGTGGTAACTTACTAAAGTTAAAAAAGTTAAAGACACAAAAAGGATTAAGCTTGTGTGTGATAATGAAAAGTTATAATGACTAAGGAAAATTATCGATATGGTTGCAAAACTCTACGAAATGTAATTAAAGGAGTGCTACGATTAATTAGATTTTGTATTAACAATGATGCAAAAGAAATTTACTATTAACTTAGGTAATTTATCATTTTTTGTGGAATGTTATGAGCCATAGAACCGAGTGAACTTTCAACCACCAATGGCCAATTGCACCTTCAAAAGAAAAGTTATGAGATGATATGTAACAAGCATAATTATTTGTATCGAGGGAAATTACGAATGTCAAAAGAAAGTTACGATGAATTTAGAGGACTCATGCAACGCAATATTGCACATGGGTCAAAGCAAATACTCTGACATTCGCACAATCACACTCTGTGCCGAAACCCTCTATGTTTTCATAGAAAAATGCATGTCAAGATATCGTAATATTTATTTAAAATCATAGAATTCAGGCTCTCTCAGTAAAACAGTAAAAATGCATGTTCCTAAGCCGTTGCAATGCCAAACTTAGGTTTCGAGTCACGTGACGTCATGAAGGCTGCCAGTGTTGTTGTTGTTGATATACAAACTGTATAGTTTCGAGGGGTATAAGGTGATTAGAATATTGAAATATTGCAATAGAAACCCCCCCTTTATACATCAGTCAATCCATAGGGCATATACCCAAGGGATTTGAGTTCAAGTTTAGGATAAGCCCTGACAATGTGGTTAGAAGTAAAAAGTCATAATGCCATCGTGGTTTGAACTCATAAATTGAGCCCCGGCAACATGCAGTTATTCATTCCGGGAGTTTAATATTTGATATCAAAATGATTTTGTTTTGGTCTTGCCAAAAGAAAAAAAAATTGAGGTATTCAAGTTAAGTAAAGCCGCAAATTGCATAAATGACTCATCACAAAGTTAATTTTTCTACATCACAATGTTATCTAATTGTATATATCGCATACCTCATTTGCATATCTAGTTTTCGAGTTTCACTCTTCTTCTTGCCATATTTTTTTTTTTCGAAAAATTGCATTGCCATAGATTGTCATGTTGCATGTTTACATATTGCATATCATAATTTTCCATGCCATATTTGCTTGTCTTTATGGCATGTAATTATATGATTATGCTATGTCATTTAGAATTCATGTTTAGGTTCTTGTGCTTTTTAAGGCTAGTTAATTCAATGTTTGACCTGCCAAATTAAAGTCGCATGCCCCTTTAATCGAACATGAATTTTCGCATGGCTATTGCATGTCTAATCTAGTTTTGATTGACAATCATATAATGCCATTTTGTTTTGCTTTGCATTTTATATCATGACTTGAGTTTATGCTTTGTCGACCCGCATGTGTAAATTGATTAGTTTATTTCGCATATAGGGAAAGATGGCTTTAGTTTTGTGTGTCTTGCATTGCATCCCTTTATTTACTCATCTATTCATGTAATTGCATTCGTTTTTGCTCATTCATGCATTACATCTAAGAAAGTGAAGACAAAAAAGACCTCATTCGAACTTAAAGTGAATTTAATCAAGTTGCTAAACCTAGGAGTTCATGGAATCAAGGTACTGAAAGGGAATTAACTTTAATTAGTAATGTAATCAAGACCCCGAATCATTAATCTTTGGTTTGAAGGAACAAAATAGTTCTCACACTATTTTATTTAGGTTTCAAAAAAAATGGTTAGTGGCCACTCCGAAATTAAAATCATTTGAATTAATCTAAGTTGCGATTTGATAGTGCTTGGGAAAATCCGTATTAGGTTAGCCATTAAAAGTAATTTGATAATCAATTAGCTTAATTTTTAGGTCGCGACAATACTTAACTTAGACATGCAATTTCTCAATTAAAGCAACGATATATTGCAATGTTCTAAATCAAGTAACAATATTCTCATAATATGCATTCCAATTGGCAATTTATGCAAAGTAAGCAACCAAATATTGAAAGCATTCAAAATAGGAATATACCCAAAGTTGCTTTCTGGATTTGATTGGTGTTGAAACTTGATGACCAAGCTTACACTTCTTGGATCGGTTCGACTATGGACTCATAGGCACAACTTGGTCAAGAGGGGTAGCGGGCCAGTAGCTCCGATGCAGTAAGGGCAGCGACGGCAGCGCCGGGTTTCGGACAGCAGTGGCAGTAAACATCAAGCGATAGCAGCACGATGGATTGGCAAAAACAACGGCGAATCAACGAAGGCATGGTTAAGCAGCGCACGTCAGGGTCCAGACTGTAGCAAGCAACCTCGGGCAAACTCTAGAAGGAAGCAATGGTAGGCTCGGGATTAGTGGAGATCAACGGGGCTCTCGGACAGAAGCTTGCAACGGCAGGCTCAGGATTAGAAGAGATCAACGCGGCTATCGGAAGCAGCTTCTTCGGGCTTTTCTTAAAGCTACACGTAGGAAATGTTGGCGACAAGGCTGGCACGGCAGCCGGTTCCGGTGGAGCTAAGACATCGGGGCTATAGGTGGTGCCGAGAATTGAGCAGGGAAGTTGCCGAACACAGCAAGGCTCAATCCCTTGCCGTCAGTTCAAATTAAATGCAATGCATGAAAAATTAATTATGAAAATTATATTTTGTAGGAACTAAAGTTTAGCTCCTCATTTTTTAATGGAGGACTAATATGTTTGTATAGTGGAGATCCAGGTCTAATTATGATCCTATAGGCTTAGACTTCGGCTTCTTAAGGATAATGGGTTCTCATCCAAGGCCTTTTTACTAATCCTAGTTCTCACGGGCTAAATATAATCCAATTGAAGTTTATTAAGGCGCCCCCCTACTACTCCACATGTTCAGCCAGCCCTAGGGCATGCGCTTGGCCTAATCTAACTTCACTTAGGGGCTCTTTCAATGACAAGCTTTATTTAGGCCACCTAACCCCTTATGGCCCTGACCGAATTCTACCTTTCTTTGGGCTTAATACCGATAATTTAATTTCCCTCAACGTCTCCTACCATCGGTCCAAAATTAGGAAGCCATTTATTAACTTATCTATATGCAAAACATGATTAATATTTTTGTTTGGGATCGGCTTCGATCACTAATTTTATATGCAATTAATAACTGAATGGGGCATAAAAATTTAGGCGTCAACAACGAGTCCATAATGAATTTAGCTTTCATCAAAGTTCTAATCAGAAACCCATTCACGGAATTACATTAGAGAACCAAGAAAAATTGTAACAACTTGGATACATAGAGTTCGCCGTGCATAATATTTTAATCGTATGCTCATCAACGTCAGAGGAAGGTTTTTTCGGTATTGATATACTCTCCATATCATTACAATTCCGTTAGATGTCTTTAAATAGATCTGGATTCTGATATATTTTTGTTTACTTAGTATGCAAATAATCGAGCATAAGGTTAATGATTGCTCGTCCTTCTATTAGTCACTGAAGAAATAATGATCTCTGTCATCATGTGCTCGTGTGCATAGTTTATTTGTTCACCACACCTCAACAATGTGATAATTCATATCAAAATTAAGGGGACTATGCTCGAGTTTCACTTATTTAAAAGATACTCACTCTCCCCCTTCCCGCGCAATAGAGGTGAATTGCACAACCATTATCTCCGTTGACATACAATCACCATGGTGGTGGTCACTTGAACAGGGGCAGGCATGGGGACGGCAGCTAGCTAGGGTTTCTTTTTGAAGCATTTTATTCAATCATATCATCTATTAAGCATTTTATAATATTTCTGCATATCAGTCCTTATATCGCAAGCCCTCCTTAGCATAGGATTCTTCTTAAATCAAATCACAACTAATCCTGTTTGACTTTAAGTACTGACAAACCAATGCCACAGTTGGTACACGAACATATATACATATAGTATGCATAAATAAGTTCAAAGAAAAGAGAGGATGAGAGCAAGTAATTTATTGGAAAGTGACTCACCCATCCTTAACGTTATTGCAATTCATATTGCTTTATTCGTTTGGATAGTAGCTTATCATATGTAGCATTGTAGATTGGTTACAATTTCACGCCGGGCCTCAATCTTAATCTTCAACAAATGGATAGTCTTCAAATCTCATTCTACAATCTTGAAGCTGGACTTGAACTCCACGGCTATTGCCACATAGGCTATCGGTCAGGATTCTAGCCATTTCCAAGCAGTTGCTACATTCGGATTTATTTAGAAATCCGTTGCATATTGCATGACCGTAGCAGAAACCCTGTTGAGTGTAGTAATTGTAACTTCTATCTGGGGTATGAACCATTAGATCGTCCCTAACATTCCACACGTCGTCGTAATATGCGCTAAGTTCACCACCGTTGTCCGTCCTTGCACTGCATATGTGGTAAATCTCTCTAGCATTATAACCACACTTGACAACATTGCAAAAACGACGTAACCAAAATAAAAAGAGCAGTTTCACAATATGTTGAGATAATGGACTCATGGTTGGGCACTCTACACCTTAACTTTCCTCCTTAATGGTTGTCAAGATTCAAGTGGTCATGTATATAAAGAAAGCTCCTCTCATAGGTTTCTTACTCTTGGTGTTCTTTTGTTTCCGCAGATAATGTTTGTGAAGGTTCCACTTCAAATGCACGAAACGCTCTGCTGAGCTCACGATCAAAACCAATCCGCAGAATACGGATTACGTCGTGGAGTCAGAGGATGAGGAAGATCTGTTCAAAGACCACGAGGCATTTGTGTCGGCGAACCTGCTCCACATGTTGAATTGAGGACAGATGGTGATGATTCAATGGGCATTGGGAAAATTCTAACCAGAGGTCCACATTTGATAATTGGATACTGGGATCAAGTTTGGTCATCAGTCTATAACAGTCGTTCATGGTTTGACACGGGTGATGTTGGTTTCATCGATGGGCATGGTTAGGTTTGGCTCATTTGTCGAGAAAGTTGTCGGATCAAGACTGGGGGAGAAAATTTTTACCCTGAAGAGGTAATAGAATAGGCTTAGAAATGGAATAATTTTCTTTTTGACCGACCATGGGCAAGGGAGCGGTGTTCGCAGTCGTCATTCGCCTTGGTTGCAGTGTCTTTGGACATGAGTAAAAATTGGGCGCCACGTCAACAATTGACGTACAAAGTTCAATTATTGTACTTTGTGAAAGTTGAAGAATTTCTTTTTTTTGGGGGGGGGGGGGTCGAACGAAAGTTGAAGAATTCAGCTCAAAACAAAATTGAAGAATTTGTCCCATGACTAGAAAACAACGAAATGAAGAAATCAAATTAGTCTGAATTTTCAACCAAATTAAACGTTCGACCAAAATAAAAAAAAACCAAATTTGACGTTGACTTTAACCCGCCAAATTACTTGTTAGCAAAGTTCAACAACCCTAACGTCACTTTCGCTATAAACTTAGTCGTTATCGTCCGAAAGAGATAGTTCAAACCGGTTCAATATTTAAACTAGTTCGATGCGCTTCAATTATGTAAGAAGACAATGAATTGCATGTCTCGGTGTGATTTTATGACATGGAATGCTAGGTGAAAGCTACATAATCATCAAGCCTTACCAGCAATTTTAATGAACAAAAGAAGGTCAATTCTAGTAAGGAATGATGGCATAGGCCGTTCAAATTCTGCATAATCGTTTAAAAATCATCCACCATTGATTCTCTCGGTGCCCCAAGTACTGTATCCATTCAATTTTCTTCTGGAGAGTCTAACCACAAGAAAAAAGAAAAAAATAGAGCTACCCTAAGACTCCATTTTTGTAAACGATAAAAACAATTATTCTTAATGAAAATATTTTTCAAAAAAATCACTCATTTTTCGACCCTAAATTTTTCCATCTTTTCATATCCAATCCTCTATCACGCGGCATGCCATAAGTGTACCCAATTAAACTAATGATGGAATTTAAAAAAAGGATGAGATGTGATGAATTAGTCATTGGATGGGTGCAGTGCATGTACTATTTCTTGAATTGTATTGTCACAACTAGTGCGTTGCCTCACAAATCTAACATTAAAAATCGTTTCAATCACTGAAGACTTCATCTTCCTTTAGATTAAGGTAAAGTTAGCAAAGTTCAACCACCCTAACGTCACTTTCGCTTAGATCATTCCTTAACCAACGCCCACTTTTGTATACATTTGTTATCTACATCATGGTTCAAATATATAAAAAAAAAAACATCTGTTTGATAAAATGTTAGTCGATTCTATGGTGAAATGAATTCACAAGATATGAGCAAAACACAATTCAATTTTTCCATTAGGAAGTCTGGTGGCACGCGTTTATGTAAATGAGCGTAGATAATGGTGATAGTGATACACTATTATTCTTAATCAGTGGGGAATCTGCCCCCCAAAAAAAACATAAAATAAAATTGATGGTTTTTTTTTTTTTGGCCCAAAGTGATGAAGTGGATGTTATGATTGATTCTCATTCACAAATCACATTTTTCTATTTTTGGGGGGTGAAAAAAAGGAAAACTATTGAAAAATTAAGTGGGAAAGGAAAGAAAAGTGTCTTGTCTGGTCACTAGGACAAAGGCGGAACACCCTCAACGAGGACTTTGTCATAAATTTTGATAAGATCAGCCCAAGAAACAAAGCATGAAAATGAACCAACAACAACAACATCAACAACACGCACCCAATTTGTGTTCCCACATTCCCTCAGGCTCCCCCACTTTGCTTCTTCTTCTTCTTTTTTTCCGTGCTGTTCGACAACCCTCGGGGGCCGCGATGGCTCTGGGCGAGGCTATTGCCGGCCCATAATTGGAGTAAAAAAAAAAAAGAAAGAGAAGAAAAAAAAAAGTAATAAAACATGGAAAACAAGCAGAAAAAATTTGCCCAAATCAGCACTCATCTATGTCAGCAATTTCTAGTAAAAAAATATCAGGAAAACTAGATTAATAACTTGTCAAGAGATTATGAACTCAATCGATACAGTTTAAAATTTTTAACTTAAATTGGCACCGAGGGTGATATATTTAGATTTTTTTTTTTTAACTTTTTCCTCAATAAAGTCGAATCAAGCAGGTCTTTTGAGCTACTCAGAAATTTCTACCCACACTAATTAGCGATATATATTAATCAGAACGATTGAAAAAGTCAGAAGCTTCGCATGACCCGATCGAGACGTGGGAATTTGTCCTAAAATCGAAGAAAATTGCACTTTTGGCAACATTCGGCCATTGATCAACCCAAGAAACAGTAACTGGCTCAACCCACGTGGGGTGCCAACAACTCTCTTGATCTCATCATTTTGAAATTGCCCTTTTGACGTCAAGAAGAGAAAAGATAGATTAATTACAATAGACAAAAGGATAAAATAAATGAAAATTCCAAGTGGCGATGCATTAGTCTTTGGAAGCGAGGGCTAGATGACATTTGTGTACCTCCTTAGTTGCAACCGTCATCTGAATAATTAAATTTAAATGATTGAATAAACGTGGAAGCGATGGCGAGAAAATCTTATCTGAGTTTTTTTTTCCCCTTTATTACAAGTTGTTGGCTCTTTCTAAGGAGTTAATCATAGAAAAATCATAAACTTATTATACGAATGTCAATTTAGTCCTTAACCATTCAATTTTTCTAGTGATGTGCGTTTTAACAATTTGACGATATAATTATTCTGGCTAATTTTTGGCCCAAAATAGTTCACGTGAATGCAGGCTGTCCTACGTGGCATAGTAGGCGCTAACTGAATTCTTATAATTTTTTTGTATATATTTTTATTTTATTTTCTTTTTTTACTTTGATTCGGTGACTCTCGCCCGTAATGGGCGAGCACTTGTTGCCCATAGCTGTGGCTGCCGAGGGAATGGGTGAGGGCATCTTGACCCATTCCCTCGGCAACAAAGAAGGAAAGAAAAGAAAAAATCATAAAATTTCAAAAATGGCCTCGTCTACCTTAGTAATTTCCGATCAAAATTGACTGAAGGAATTCTAATATATCGAGAATATAATACAGTACAATTCAATGCTAAATGTTTCTTTTTCAATAATAGTGTCCCCATTTTTGTCTTCTGAAAATCATTAATTGATGATGCGCAAATTGTTGCCTTTTTAATCTCCTTATCCTAAATGTGCTCGAATATAAACATTATTTCCTTGAACATTGATGTACAATTTCAAATCTTTTTCTTTTGAGGGTTAGTCTTCCAAAAATTTAGAGAAAAATATTCTTATTTACTCTATTATTCTTCAATCTTCTAACTGGTTATGTCTTTACCGCAAAATTCATAAGTTTGGTAATGCAAATTTTCACATATTGAAGTCCTGGAAATACTGTGATTTTTCATTAACCGATGATATTCTTTAGCAATCCAGGATATCGAGCATATAAAAAAGAGCTTTTATCTATCACTTTTCTTCTCCTTGTGATAGAACTATTAATACAAATGTACCTTTTTTATAATTTTTAAATTTCGATTAAGATTTAAAATTTAGACGGAAAATCATTTTGACCTTTTGCAAAAAAGCTTAAACCAATTGGCCCTTACGCATATGGACGCGATATATTTGAATTTATCTCCCACATTAGCGATGCAATCAATTAATGAGATACTTTCTCAATTGCTAAATGTTCAGTGCTCATAAATAGGAGCTTCACATTCTCTTTTACTGTTTGTCGGGGGAGGTGGAGGAATTTTGGACTTCGCACATGATATGTGCTCAGGCTAGGTGCGCTGCCGTAGTTTTTGTTGGGTTATTGCAGAACCAGATCTCAACAATAATTACAACAAAAGTATATCTGCTATCTTAGCAGTAATTAAGGAATATGAACAATTTTCACCTCTAAATTGACAAATTCTTACAACAATAATGGATTTTTTTGGGAGGGGTCCATAATTATCATTGTGTCGATGGATCATGTTGACAAATTGGCAAAGTGTTTGTAGGACGTGGTGGGTCGGTCAATAAAGCCATTATGATTTTTTTTTTCACATGCACTTGCTAATGATATAAATACAGAGGAACAAAAAAATAACAATACTATAAGGAAATAAATTACATTCTATATCTTGAAAGCACATAAACAATGCCATTAAAGTGGGAGATAAGCAAGTTATTGGAAATAAATTAACTAATTAATTTTCCATGATCATCCAATTATTTTTAAAACATTTTTAATTATTCGGATGGTGGCTGCAACCATCATATGCGTGCAATTAGCACTCACTAAGGAATTATCGTTTTTGGTTTATTTTTATTTATTCGGAAGTTGGCCGGAACCGGAACCAGGCGGGCCCCACGTGGGGCCCTCCTGGCCTAGGGAAGAGCCGGTCGCCTTGGGAAAGAACCGTTGGCTCATCCCCAGGCGGTGGGGCCCTCCCTCCTGGCCTGGGGAAGAGCCAACGCGGCTCGTCCTTGCCCATGCCTTTTTATTTTTTAGTACTTAAGTTAATTATTAAGGAGAGATTAGGGTACAGTCAAGAATTAGTAAAAACAAATTGAGCGAGAGAGAAATTACACGTGGCTTAGGAAAGGCCAAAAAATTAATAATAGGAAATTGGAAAACTAAAACAAGTCGACCGGATCCACGGTTCCGGTTCCGGATGAATGCATCCCACTTTGTTGCTTGTTGATTTGATTTCAAGCACCAATTTTTTAATTAATTTTTCATTATCATCCAATTATTTTTAAAACATTTTTAATTATCGGATGGTGGGTGCAAACCAACCATCATATGCGTGCAATTAGCACTAATGAATTATCGTTTTTGGTTTATTTTTATTTTTATTTTCATTATTTCGGATGGTGGGGCCCTCCTGCTGGCTCTTCCCCAGGTCCCCTTGCGGGCCCTACGTGGGCCCCGCCTGGGGAAGAGCCAAACAGCTACGGCTCTTCCCCATACCTTTTTATTTTTTTAATACCTATGTTAATTATTAAGGAGAGATTAGGTTTACAGTCAAGAATTACTAAAAACAAATTGGGCGAGAGAGGCTCTTAGCTGTTCTAACTTGTGAGTAGGGCATTGGCTTAATTGTTAAGAAAAAGTTTGTATTTATTTAGATAATTTTCCCAATCTTAAATATTTTCATTATAACAACTTATTGTGTCTTAAATGAGTCACAAATGGAGTAATTAACTATTTAAGTGAAGTTATTTTTTTCTAATTATATAAATTGTCCACAATGTTTTTAGTAATATAATTATTTTAAAAATAATTCATAAATCTTGCTAGATTGATTAAATATGGGACTTTGAAATGTTGGAGTTGCCATGTATCACCAAACGGAGAAAAGAAAACCACCCTGAAATTGTGTGAACACATCCTTAACACTAGTAGATGCAGTAAGTACCAAGTTCTGTGGTGCCTAAATTGCAGGATAAGGACATGAATGTACTTTCCTATGTGTCTTAAATTACGAGGAAAGTACATTCAATTTCAAATGAAAGTAGACTTCTTCTTCTTTTTTTTTTTTGAAGCTGACGTGTCGACTTCATCGGTTAATATGGAGGTCTGGTTTTTCGAGAAAATCAAATATTTACAAGTTGTTACCAGGAACTTGCAAATAGATTAACAACTTCTCTTTGGATTAAGGCTAAATAAATGTCAAATTCACATCAGCTTCATTTATCTGCTATTGTCCACGCAAGCCGCCATGTTGGAATCTTAATGGCCGTCTTAGATGATGGGGGTAATGAAAGGTATTTTTGGATCGCTGGTACAAGTTTGAGTGACACGGACAAAAAATAGTTTGGGTTTTTGTTGGTTCCATAATAGGCAAAGTTTTGAATTTTTTGTTATAGGCGATGGGTATTTTTGTTACACTGATACACATTTGACGTTGCCTTCAAACTTTCAAAAATATCCTCTTTCTCTCTCTCACGTCACATCGGCGGCCACCTTGGCGGTGACGGTGGCGGTGACGGTGGCGATGGCGGTGCCGGATCTCAGACTCTCGGGCGCCCCTGGCTTGTCTTTATGTTTTGCGATGGCCGTCGTTGACAAGCGACTTCTCCCACTAAATCAATTCATTAATCAAACATTATTCCAACATCTTTGCTTACCTCCCACGACAATAATCCCCAATCTCCAATCTCCCTATGCGGGTAAATATTGGGTGCTCCTAGAGTGCGAGCACATCTGTAAGGAGCACCATAGAGAATTCGACATCTGTCAGCAGGGGGGCCCACACTCTTCGGGCTCTCCTTTTTGACTCACTTTGTTATTCCCCAAACAGCCCTCACCTTCCTCAACGACCACCTGCTAAACTCCACCTCCTGCTCGCCATCGCAGGCCTTCCTCCTCGACCCCTCGCAGGGCTATTCAAATTTTGGGCCCCACGTGGGGCCCGCTGTTCGCCTGGCTTATGTTAATTATTTTATCCAAACGGAATTTGACCGATTGGCTTCCTGCACCGACGGCCACACGTGATATTACAGTCGATCCCGATAAAAAAAAAAAAAAAAAAAATTCGACGACGGCAGACTGAAGTCTAGAACCCTTCTTCTCGATGGAAGAGGGTTTTTTTTTTTTTTTTTTTTAAACATGGATTAGCTACTATCACAAACCCTAATCACCGGATCGCAGAAGAAATGAGGAATTCAGATGGATATACATGGCGGAGACGCTGACGATGACGATGACGTTTAGGTTAGGTAAGAAGATGACCCGGACAACCAAAATGACTTTTTGAGGTTGACTTGCTATTTCCATTTTGCCTAAATGAGCGTGTTTTTGCCTTGTGCTTCGCGGAGTTGATGGTGAAGCCAAACCAACAAATTTCACGTTCAAATCAAAGCGACTCCCGACTCCGACCTGACCCCTCGAACAAATTTTACGTGGGCATATATCGTTTTTGATTTATTTTTATTTTCATTATTCGGAAGGTGGGGCCCTCCGGGCCTAGGAAGAGCCAACGGCCTGGGGAAGAGCCGTTGGCTCTTAACTAGGGGTCGCCTTGCGGGCCCCACGTGGGGCCCTCCTGGCCTGGGTAAAGAGCCGTTGGCTCTTCCAAGGTCGCCTGGGGAAGAACAGAAAGGCTCTTCCCCAGGCGACCCAGCGGGCCCCGCCTGGGGAAGAGCCACGGCTCTTCCCATTACCTTTTTTTTTTTTTTTAATACTTATATTGATTATTAAGGAGAGATTAGGGTAAAAAGCCTGGGTAAAGGGCCCCACGTGGGGCCCTCCTGGTTTGGGTAGAGAGCCGTTGGCTCTTCCCAAGGTCGCCTGGGGAAGAACAGAAGGCTCTCTTCCCCAGGCGACCCAGCGGGCCCCGCCTGGGGAAGAGCCACGGCTCTTCCCATTACCTTTGTTTTTTTTTTTTTAAACTTATATTGATTACTAAGGAGAGATTAGGGTAGAGTCAAGAATTAGTAGAAACAAATTGAGCGAGGGAGACTCCAGGGCATTTGGTTTTAATTGTTAAGAAAAAGTTTGTATTTAGATATATGCGAGGTCGCCTGGGGAAGAGCCAACGGCTCTTTCTCAGGCCACCTGGCGGGCCCCACGGGGAAGAGCCAAACGGCTCTTCCTCTTCCCCAGGCCTTTTTATTTTTCAATACTTCAGTTAATTATTAAGGCTTATTCAAATAAAAGATACAAATTAGTGTAAAAAAACAAAAAAAAAAATCGGAAGCTGCAAAACTACGACAATAAAAATTGGTAGAGCTGCAAACAACGATGTCAAGATGTGAGCAGAATCTAAGGTTTGTCTCCATGGACTTTACAGTAGAATATAAATGGAAAAAGGAAAGAACATGGGACATAAGGTAAACAACAGAGTCTTTTATTTGAAGACCAAAGAGAGTACTGCCCAACAGATTGCTGGTTCATCAGGGAAATTAATGCTGGCCTGGTTCCAACTTGTGGGTAGGGCAATTGTTAAGAAAAAATATCTGCGAATTAAAATTCAGCACAATAGATCGAATTGAATGAAGATATATGCGAAAGCCAACAGTGGTAAATTGGCTCTTTACTGCCATTCGAAACTTGCGGATACTGGACAAAATGCCCCAAAATTTACAGGTCTCCAATATCCACCTCTAAAAAAAACAAAAAAGAAAAAAAAAATACTATCCGACCCTTACTTGGAGGACAACGACAGAGGAGAAAAATTTCACGCGCCTGCTCGCCGTCGCCGTCGCCGCCGGGACAAAAGACTATCTTTCCCAGGATCGTTGCTCCCACAGCAGGATTCAGCATCGTCGACGTCGCAGCCGCGAAAGAAGGCCTGCTCGAGATCGGAGCGGAGGGCGTCGGCGGCTTCCTCGTGGTTCTGGGCTACGCGCCGCAAGACTTTGTTCTCGGTCGCCAAAAACTCCACTTTTTCTTGGAGCAGCAGATTGGACTTCGCGATTCGCCGGATTTCGGCGTCTTTCTCCTCGAGTTTGCTCGCGACCGAGTCTTCGATCGACGAGAGCAGCGCTTCGTATCGCTGCAATGCTCGCGCTTCTACCTCCAACATCAACATATAGGTCTGAAAACAAGTCAAGAACGAGTGTCAGGAAATTTGACCTTTTAACTTTTCTCGCCGGAAACAAACAGATCTGGGTTTTTGTTTCTGGAAATCTAAAAAAAAAAAAAACCTTACATTATCCGAATTCAACCGGTCGATTTTCGATTGGATCCCGAAAGTGATTTCCTGCCCCTCGCTCATCTTTATGTGAGGTTGCGGGAGGCCGTGCGATGGCGTCGAGATTCCGTCGGGCGTCGGCGTCGAGATTCCCTGGGGCGTCGGCGTCGTCGGCAGAGGGATGAAATCCTCCTCCGGTTGGCTGATGTAGAGAGACGTCGGGATCTTGGTGAAATCCTCGACAAATTCAGCCATGAGTCTTCGCCGTCGCTCAGAGAATCAGAGAGAGATTCAAACAAAAATCGCGTAGGGGAGAGAGAGGACGACCGAGTTGGCTTTTTATTTGTAAAAAAGCTTTATGTTGGCCTTTCTGACCGTTGGGTCGTCGACCCAACGGTCCGAAAAAAAAAGTCAACGACGCAACGGTCAGAAAATTCTGACCGTTGGGTCGTCGGTGGAAACCACGGTTGGGATTTGGGGAGACTAGGCCGTGGATATCGGCCGGATATGGTGTAGGGGCTGTGTCGGAGGGAGCTCGGGCCATGGTCGTGGATGGAGCCGGTGGCTGGCGACGGGCGAACTGGTGAGTGGCCGGTGACTGGGGCGGTTGTAGTGGTTCGGGCAGTAGGAGTGGTGGCTGGTGTCGTTGAAGTGGAGGGGAGCTTCGGGTAAAAGAAATAGAGGAGGCAGAAGAAGGAGTAGATGATGGAGACTGAAGCAGCAGGAGGGATTTGGTGTCTTACACGAGGTCAACAAGTCAAAAGGGAAAAGAGAGAGAGATGGTCACGTGAGAACGATTAAGAAAAGATAAGGACTTTTTTGCCCTTCAAATATTGACTCTCTATCGTATTACTTTTATCTCACCTGCCCCCAGCAAAATAATTATATTTACGGTCAAGATTCGAATTCAAAAATTAATTTATATACGATGTGAGGAATTAAACATGGACCGCGCGCTCAATCGACGCGCATATTCAGTTATATTGGGGTTTATAATGAATTTTAATTAAAGGGTAATTTCGACCCAAAAAAAAAATTATAGGGTAATGACTCTGAAAATGGGTTTTGAAAAAGCAATTAGTAAATTAAGTTGAATTACTTTTCAACTTATTATAAAGCTGCCCGTTACTTTCAATTAGTAAAAATTACAGGGTAATTTCGTTAATCGTTTTCGTCTTTGCTCGGTTCGCGTTTCTCCCTTTCTTCTTCTTTAAACCTTTTTTTCACCTTAAATCTTTCGAAAGTCCTTTTTCCACGTGTCGACTGCCCAAGCCCCCGAGAACTGATTTTCTACGTGTCGGTTTGACCCGTCAAAGGGTCCTCCCGGATGGGGGCCATGCCTCCCCCATCAAAATCCCCGAGAAGACTCCACGTTTCACGACGTCAATTATGGAGAAGACTCAGAAGAGAGCTGATGGTCACGTGGGTTTATGTGGACGTTCCAATTCCACTCGTTCTTTTTCGCCAGAGAAAAGAGCTCATTAATTCTTTATGTCCCTTCACCATTAAGAACTTGCACGCCACCATTATTGACTAGGAGCACAAGTATGGTTCAACACTAGTCACGTATGGGAAGCCTTGATTGCTTGTTGATCAGTGGAAGAAACCGTAAAGACATTGTTGGCACTCATGCACGGGAAAATAATATTATTATAAAGAACTCACTCTGCGAAAGGATCCCTTCCCGACGTGTGGCGTGGGTCTTCGAGCTCGTTTTCGGGGGCCAAAACGATGCCGTTACACCACAAGGCTCACGTCTTGCCTCACAATTGACCACTACCTCGAGTCCCGTCCCCCACCCAGTACGCTTCCTTGGAAAAAGGGTCGCTCCACCTGCTCTCTGATTGGCGGACGCCAGACGACCCCATTCCATTCCAGTTCAATCCCCCACTTCCCTCCCCTCCCCGACCCCCCCCACCCCAAAAAAATAAAATAATAAATAAAAAAAGGATGTAATATTATTCAATAATATTGGAATACAATTAAAATTTGACTTTTTATTGAAAATCTTGCTGTATTTGTATTCGTATTTGTCGAACAACCTTAATCATATAAAACTTAAGATCAGAAATAGGAGCTTCACATTCTCTTTTTCGGAATTTGGATTTCACATGATATGTGCTTAATTTATTTGAAAAAGACACTCATTGAGTTAATCAATTTCTTAAACTCTAATTGATAATAAAATAACCGTCCATACTATGGTCGGCTTTTATTGCATGCTTTTTGTTTCATCTAATTTACACGATGTCCGTGTTAATATACGGTGCACATGTCACTGACAAGAATGCTTTTATTGCATTCACCGACCATTGATTTTGTGGAGCTCCACGTGTTGTCCCATTCAATTTTCTTCTCGAAGAGCCAATACACTTGTCTAATTGAAATAATGATGGAAATCACAAAAGGGTTGGGAAGTCTTTGAATTAGCTGGTACGATGGGAGCCGTGCATGTACTTCTCATGAAGTTGTTTGTCTTTTGCTTGCTTCGTGCAACGAAAGATGTGTAGTCACTTGTCAATTTGCTTTCCAAATAATATTAGCTCAAGCCAACTTCAATCAATGAATGCTTTTATCTTCTTCTTTTTTTTAAGATTTAAGTACCATACTGGTTTGACATTATAATTCATAATAATAGCTTTTAGTGAAACGCGAAAGAGGACACTTGCTTGTTCTCGTCTTTCTCGCAGCCTGATACAGCCAGAGGGGAGAGAAAAATAGCTTTGCTCTCATTGTTTTCCTTCCAGGTCAGAGGACACTTGTCCAATTTTGACTGGAGCACGCGTGCCATATAGGCCGATGTCGTGTTGATAGCTGTCCACCGAATAGTTTCTCGACCGGAGAAATCTGCCAAGAAAATAAAAAAAATTGATAAAATAAAATTGATGGGTTGTTTGTTGGCCAAAGTGAGATAAAGTGGATGACATTAGACGTGGCCATTCGAAATCGCGAATTCGAAACCGGCATGTTGATTGGGCCAACGATTTTATATTTTTCAGAACCGGATTTTATATAATTAAAAAAAAAGGTGGTAAGAGGAAGACATGGGGCTCGCCTGGCTCTTCCTCTCCTTTTCCCACCTTCTTTCTTTTAAAAAAAATTAATTTTTTTTATAAAATCTGATTTCGAACCGGTCTGGAACCGTCAATTTCGCCTTTTTGTGGAACCGAAATGTCTGTACCTGAACCGAAACCGGGGAGAAGTGTCAAAAAAGTCCTAAATAATTTAGTCCTAAAAATCAATGGGAAATATTTTCATTTAAAAATCACACCTTTTTTTTTATTGTTGGAGAAAAAAAAAAAGAGGGGGGCAAGGAGGGGAAAGCCATTAAAAAGTTAGACGGAATGTTGAAAAAGTATCTTGTTGGTGCCCTACGACAAGGGTTATCAAAAAATCACGCCAACTTCTTTCTATTTAAACTCGTGTCCCTTTCAATCTTCGTCTTCAATCCTTGCTCTTCGATCTTCAACCGCAACCCCAAATGGATCCGAGCGACTCCCCAGCCCCTCTCGCTCCCACGGCCACCATAGCTCCAACTCCAGCCGTCATCTTTTGGAAATCATTAAGCGATACATGATTTCAAATCTTTTTCTTTCTGGTTTGTCTTCCAATTAACCATTACACCTACGGATGCGATCTATTTGAATTTATCTCTCACATTACACACACAACCAATATATAAAATACTTTCTCAATTACTAAGTATTCCGGGCCTGTAAATTTCGAGGCATTTTGCAAGTATGCGCAAGTTTTGCACAAAGAGGCAATTACCATTTCTGGCTTTCGCATACATCTTCATTCAGTTCGCTCTGCTGTGCCAAATTTTTGTTCATAAATATTTTTCTTAAAGGATTCATATAGTTATTTTCGAAAACACTACAAACGTGGCTTTGATTTTGTCGAGTTTTAAAACCCTTCAATGTTATTTATTCTTTTAAGTACACATATCGACCCTAGTGGAAATATTTAGATTGAGAAAATTATCTAAATACAAACCTTTCTTAAATTTTCCAAGAGGCCAAGATAAAAAAAAAATGGAAATTTCTCTTTTGCTTTTTTTAGTCCGCTGAGAATAATGTAGAAAGGTTTTTGAGTTGCGGTCTGCCAAAATTATCTGGGCACGCACGATTTTTTTTTTTTTAATTTCTTTTAGTGAAGGCCAAAGTTTCATTATGGTGCTTCTCGAGAGAAAAAAGAAATTGTCAACGACATTTTCTGATGCGTAGAAAATTACAAACATAATGATGATGAAATCAAATTAAATAGAAATGTCCACCAAATTGAACGTTGACTTGACCAGCCAAACTCACCACCCCTCCTTTTCCCCCTCGAAATTCTTCCTGGCATTGAAATAGATAATTGATCAGAATAAGAAACATTAAATGCGCATGCATAATTTTTTCATTAATACCTATTATTTCAGCGAATGAAAATAATAGGCACGGTCTAGAAGAAATTAGATCGATGAGCATATTATGGTGATAATCAGGAATTATGACTATGACAGATTCATACTTATTAATTAAAAGTAGATTATTAGCAATAATTAAAGATTAAAGCTGACGCGGCACTCGAATCCGATTGCAATTAGCATATAAATAAGGAAATATGGAATAATTACAATAATATATTTTATTAGATTTGTTTAGTTTCTTATCGGGGTCTTCACGCCTTTTGCTAAGCACTAATTAGTGGATCGTGATGTTGTTTTTGGAGAATGACCATTTTGCTGCCAAAAAGAGAAAAAAAAAAGATCAATAATAGGAATAATTAGAAATGAAAAATTGATAATTCCACGCATATGATGGTTGCCAACCACCATCCGAATAATTAAACATGTTTGAAAATAATTGGATGATCCTCGAAACTAATTAAAAAAAATTACTGGTACTCGAAATCATAGCAATAAGCAAAGCAAGGCGTGACGCGATCGAGGGTGGCTGTCTAAGGAAAAGGCCAACCTTGAGTCAAGTATGGATGGCGACAAAATTTGCTTGTGGTTTTCCAAATTTTCTATTGCTAAAAATAATTGGATGTGAGGGGCTTTCCGGCTTATGGAGCCTTGGATAAGTGGAAAACCACTCATAGATTCACACGTGGCATATGGGGGCCCACCGGTCAAAATTTTCAAAAACAGATGCAGCCACGTTATCTCTGCGTTATCTTTCCCACTCGCAAAGTTCACGGCTCTGTGAGACTCTCTCTCTCTCTCTCTCTCTCTCTCCAAGTTAACGACTTGGCCTCCTCTCTCCAAATCATCGATCGACGACAACAGCGATCCCTCGACCGGAGCCCTCTCTCCAGATCTTCGCTCGACAAGATAACAATAGCTATTCATGAATTCAAATTAAATAACGAACATAATGATGAGAAATCAAATTAAATAGAAATGTCAACCAAATTGGACGTTGATTTGACCAGTTCCTTTTCTCCCTCGAAATTCGGCCGGATGTTAAAATAGAAAATTGATCAAAATAAGAAACATTAAATGTGCACGCATTAATATTTTCCATTAATATCTATTATTTCAGCGAAGAAAAATAGTAGGCACGGTGCAGAAGAAATTAGATAATCACGAGTTAATTCAAAAGTAGATTATTAGCAATAATTAAAAATTAAAGCTGTCGTGACATCCCTATCGAATTGCAATTAACGTTTCAATAAGGAAATATGGAATAATTACAATAATATATTGTATTAGATTTGTTTAGTTTGTTTTCTGGGTCTTCATCCCTTTCGCTAAGCACTAATCAGTGGATCTTGATGTTGTTTTTTGAGAACGACCCTTCTGCCGCCAAGAAGAGAAGAGAAAATAAAAATAAAAAATAGAAATAATCATAAATGAAAAATTGATAATTCCAAGTGATAATTCCACATTTGATAAAAAAAAGAGGAAGAAGAAGTGATAATTCCACGCACGTGATGGTTGCCAACCCCCATCAGAATAATTAAACATGTTTAAGAAGTAATTGGATGATCCTCGAAACTAATTAAAAAAAAAATTGGTACTTGAAATCACATCAATAAGCAAAGGAAGGTGTGATGCGACTGAGGGTGGCCGTCTAAGGAAAAGGCCAACCTGGAGTCAAATATGGAGGGCGACCAAATTTAGTTTTAGCTTTCCAATTTCCTATTATTAATTTGTTAGCCTTTCCTAAGCCAATTTTGTGGCCTCGTTTTCTGACGTGCTTTTTAAATTTGTAGCAATTTGCGAGGCTTAAATTCTTCAAATGTTGTGATGTGTTGTGCCATGCATGTCATAATGTCATTTCGAGGGAAAATCGAATGATATCTCGAAATGAAATATATATTTTGGCCGACCTCCTAATTAAACACTCAATTTTTTGCCGTCATCCCTCCTTATGATATCGTGAGCTTCTTTGGTTTTAAGTCACGTGACTTGTTTTTGTAATTGTTAAGTACAATTCTGTAGTTTTTATTGAAGGATAAAATTGCAAGGTATGATGAAGTGTGACGTCGGTTAATGCAACCACATTTTATATTATAAAAGAAGGTTTCTTCTATTCAACCAAAAAGAAGAAGAAGAAGGTTTCTTGTAGGTTTTTCTTGAAAGAAAAGAACAAAGAAGTCGAATGTGGTAATTAACTTGCTAGGGTTTAATAAAAAAGGCACTCGACTTTGCTTGAGTTTTTTTTTTTTCATTCTTATGAAAATATGAGGTTTACGGGGCTTTTTAAACCACCTACTTTCCACGCACGTAAGCATATTGCCCGATCCATGTGCATCAATCTGAGTGTAATAAGGCTCCCCACTGACGAGAGAGTATGGAGGAGTCGCTTTGATTCGAACGTGGAATTTGTTGATTTGAAGCCAATCAATTAACTACTCGGTCAATTTCTTATAGATAAAACAAATTATTAGAAAATTAATAGCGAACTCAGTCGTTATCGTCTGGAGGAGATAGTTTCAACCAATTCGATGCGCTTCAATAATGTAAGAAGACAATGAATTTCATGTCTAGATGTGATCTTATGACATGGAACGCTAGGTGAAAGCTACATAATCACCATGCCTTTGAAGTAATTTGAATGAACAAAAGAAGGTTGACCTAGTGAGGAACGATGGCATAGACCCTTCAAATTTTGCATAATGTTTAAAAAGATTTAAGTGTAAAACTCAAGAATCATCCACCATTGATTTTCTCGGTGCCCCAAATGCCATATCCATCCAAGTTTCTTCTCGAGAGTTCAACAACAAGAAAAAAGATTTAAAAAGGAAAAAAAACAGAGCTATTGAAAACAAATTCTTTATCACGTCGACATAAAAACAATCATTTTGGGGGGGGAAAAAGGGAAGGCTATTGAAAAATTAAGTGGGAATGGGAATAGAAGGAAAAGGTCTCCTGTCGGGTTACTACGACAAAGGTGGTACCGTATATTAACACGGACATCGTGTAAATTAGATGAAACAAAAGCATGCAATAAAAGCCGACCATAGTATGGACGGTTCTTTTATTATCAATTAGTGTTTAAGAAATTGATTAACTCAATGAGTGTCTTTTTCAAACAAATTAAGCACATATCATGTGAAGTCCAAATTCCGAAAAAGAGAATGTGAAGCTCCTATTTCTGATCTCAAGTTTTATATGATTAAGGTTGTTCGACAAATACGAATACAAATACAGCAAGATCAATTTGAATCTAACAAAATTGGACCCAATTTCATCTAAATTAGCGGCATGTCATGTACCGAATACAAATACTAAGGAACGTGTACGGAATTTTCCCGAACTAGTCCACGACAGGCCGAAATGGACCTAACGTAACTAACTCGAAATCAAACTTACTTAAAGGTTCATTTATGCTCATTTTCAATAAAAGTCAAATTTTAATCGTATTCCAATATTATTGAATAATATTACATCCTATTTATTTATTTATTATTTTATTTTTTTGGGGTGGGGGGGGGGTCGGGGAGGGGAGGGAAGTGGGGGATTGAACTGGAATGGAATGGGGTCGTCTGGCGTCCGCCAATCAGAGAGCAGGTGGAGCGACCCTTTTTCCAAGGAAGCGTACTGGGTGGGGGACGGGACTCGAGGTAGTGGTCAATTGTGAGGCAAGACGTGAGCCTTGTGGTGTAACGGCGTCGTTTTGGCCCCCGAAAACGAGCTCGAAGACCCACGCCACACGTCGGGAAGGGATCCTTTCGCAGAGTGAGTTCTTTATAATAATATTATTTTCCCGTGCATGAGTGCCAACAATGTCTTTACGGTTTCTTCCACTGATCAACAAGCAATCAAGGCTTCCCATACGTGACTAGTGTTGAACCATACTTGTGCTCCTAGTCAATAATGGTGGCGTGCAAGTTCTTAATGGTGAAGGGACATAAAGAATTAATGAGCTCTTTTCTCTGGCGAAAAAGAACGAGTGGAATTGGAACGTCCACATAAACCCACGTGACCATCAGCTCTCTTCTGAGTCTTCTCCATAATTGACGTCGTGAAACGTGGAGTCTTCTCGGGGATTTTGATGGGGGAGGCATGGCCCCCATCCGGGAGGACCCTTTGACGGGTCAAACCGACACGTAGAAAATCAGTTCTCGGGGGCTTGGGCAGTCGACACGTGGAAAAAGGACTTTCGAAAGATTTAAGGTGAAAAAAAGGTTTAAAGAAGAAGAAAGGGAGAAACGCGAACCGAGCAAAGACGAAAACGATTAACGAAATTACCCTGTAATTTTTACTAATTGAAAGTAACGGGCAGCTTTATAATAAGTTGAAAAGTAATTCAACTTAATTTACTAATTGCTTTTTCAAAACCCATTTTCAGAGTCATTACCCTATAATTTTTTTTTTGGGTCGAAATTACCCTTTAATTAAAATTCATTATAAACCCCAATATAACTGAATATGCGCGTCGATTGAGCGCGCGGTCCATGTTTAATTCCTCACATCGTATATAAATTAATTTTTGAATTCGAATCTTGACCGTAAATATAATTATTTTGCTGGGGGCAGGTGAGACAAAAGTAATACGATAGAGAGTCAATATTTGAAGGGCAAAAAAGTCCTTATCTTTTCTTAATCGTTCTCACGTGACCATCTCTCTCTCTTTTCCCTTTTGACTTGTTGACCCTCGTGTAAGACACCAAATCCCTCCTGCTGCTTCAGTCTCCATCATCTACTCCTTCTGCCTCCTCCATTTCTTTTACCCGAAGCTCCCCTCCACTTCAACGACACCACCACTCCTACTGCCCGAACCACTACAACCGCCCCAGTCACCGGCCACTCACCAGTTCGCCCGTCGCCAGCCACCGGCTCCATCCACGACCATGGCCCGAGCTCCCTCCGACACAGCCCCTACACCATATCCGGCCGATATCCACGGCCTAGTCTCCCCAAATCCCAACCGTGGTTTCCACCGACGACCCAACGGTCAGAATTTTCTGACCGTTGCGTCGTTGACTTTTTTTTTCGGACCGTTGGGTCGACGACCCAACGGTCAGAAAGGCCAACATAAAGCTTTTTTACAAATAAAAAGCCAACTCGGTCGTCCTCTCTCTCCCCTACGCGATTTTTGTTTGAATCTCTCTCTGATTCTCTGAGCGACGGCGAAGACTCATGGCTGAATTTGTCGAGGATTTCACCAAGATCCCGACGTCTCTCTACATCAGCCAACCGGAGGAGGATTTCATCCCTCTGCCGACGACGCCGACGCCCCAGGGAATCTCGACGCCGACGCCCGACGGAATCTCGACGCCATCGCACGGCCTCCCGCAACCTCACATAAAGATGAGCGAGGGGCAGGAAATCACTTTCGGGATCCAATCGAAAATCGACCGGTTGAATTCGGATAATGTAAGGTTTTTTTTTTTTTTAGATTTCCAGAAACAAAAACCCAGATCTGTTTGTTTCCGGCGAGAAAAGTTAAAAGGTCAAATTTCCTGACACTCGTTCTTGACTTGTTTTCAGACCTATATGTTGATGTTGGAGGTAGAAGCGCGAGCATTGCAGCGATACGAAGCGCTGCTCTCGTCGATCGAAGACTCGGTCGCGAGCAAACTCGAGGAGAAAGACGCCGAAATCCGGCGAATCGCGAAGTCCAATCTGCTGCTCCAAGAAAAAGTGGAGTTTTTGGCGACCGAGAACAAAGTCTTGCGGCGCGTAGCCCAGAACCACGAGGAAGCCGCCGACGCCCTCCGCTCCGATCTCGAGCAGGCCTTCTTTCGCGGCTGCGACGTCGACGATGCTGAATCCTGCTGTGGGAGCAACGATCCTGGGAAAGATAGTCTTTTGTCCCGGCGGCGACGGCGACGGCGAGCAGGCGCGTGAAATTTTTCTCCTCTGTCGTTGTCCTCCAAGTAAGGGTCGGATAGTATTTTTTTTTTCTTTTTTGTTTTTTTTAGAGGTGGATATTGGAGACCTGTAAATTTTGGGGCATTTTGTCCAGTATCCGCAAGTTTCGAATGGCAGTAAAGAGCCAATTTACCACTGTTGGCTTTCGCATATATCTTCATTCAATTCGATCTATTGTGCTGAATTTTAATTCGCAGATATTTTTTCTTAACAATTGCCCTACCCACAAGTTGGAACCAGGCCAGCATTAATTTCCCTGATGAACCAGCAATCTGTTGGGCAGTACTCTCTTTGGTCTTCAAATAAAAGACTCTGTTGTTTACCTTATGTCCCATGTTCTTTCCTTTTTCCATTTATATTCTACTGTAAAGTCCATGGAGACAAACCTTAGATTCTGCTCACATCTTGACATCGTTGTTTGCAGCTCTACCAATTTTTATTGTCGTAGTTTTGCAGCTTCCGATTTTTTTTTTTGTTTTTTTACACTAATTTGTATCTTTTATTTGAATAAGCCTTAATAATTAACTGAAGTATTGAAAAATAAAAAGGCCTGGGGAAGAGGAAGAGCCGTTTGGCTCTTCCCCGTGGGGCCCGCCAGGTGGCCTGAGAAAGAGCCGTTGGCTCTTCCCCAGGCGACCTCGCATATATCTAAATACAAACTTTTTCTTAACAATTAAAACCAAATGCCCTGGAGTCTCCCTCGCTCAATTTGTTTCTACTAATTCTTGACTCTACCCTAATCTCTCCTTAGTAATCAATATAAGTTTAAAAAAAAAAAAACAAAGGTAATGGGAAGAGCCGTGGCTCTTCCCCAGGCGGGGCCCGCTGGGTCGCCTGGGGAAGAGAGCCTTCTGTTCTTCCCCAGGCGACCTTGGGAAGAGCCAACGGCTCTCTACCCAAACCAGGAGGGCCCCACGTGGGGCCCTTTACCCAGGCTTTTTACCCTAATCTCTCCTTAATAATCAATATAAGTATTAAAAAAAAAAAAAAAGGTAATGGGAAGAGCCGTGGCTCTTCCCCAGGCGGGGCCCGCTGGGTCGCCTGGGGAAGAGCCTTTCTGTTCTTCCCCAGGCGACCTTGGAAGAGCCAACGGCTCTTTACCCAGGCCAGGAGGGCCCCACGTGGGGCCCGCAAGGCGACCCCTAGTTAAGAGCCAACGGCTCTTCCCCAGGCCGTTGGCTCTTCCTAGGCCCGGAGGGCCCCACCTTCCGAATAATGAAAATAAAAATAAATCAAAAACGATATATGCCCACGTAAAATTTGTTCGAGGGGTCAGGTCGGAGTCGGGAGTCGCTTTGATTTGAACGTGAAATTTGTTGGTTTGGCTTCACCATCAACTCCGCGAAGCACAAGGCAAAAACACGCTCATTTAGGCAAAATGGAAATAGCAAGTCAACCTCAAAAAGTCATTTTGGTTGTCCGGGTCATCTTCTTACCTAACCTAAACGTCATCGTCATCGTCAGCGTCTCCGCCATGTATATCCATCTGAATTCCTCATTTCTTCTGCGATCCGGTGATTAGGGTTTGTGATAGTAGCTAATCCATGTTTAAAAAAAAAAAAAAAAAAAACCCTCTTCCATCGAGAAGAAGGGTTCTAGACTTCAGTCTGCCGTCGTCGAATTTTTTTTTTTTTTTTTTTATCGGGATCGACTGTAATATCACGTGTGGCCGTCAGTGCAGGAAGCCAATCGGTCAAATTCCGTTTGGATAAAATAATTAACATAAGCCAGGCGAACAGCGGGCCCCACGTGGGGCCCAAAATTTGAATAGCCCTGCGAGGGGTCGAGGAGGAAGGCCTGCGATGGCGAGCAGGAGGTGGAGTTTAGCAGGTGGTCGTTGAGGAAGGTGAGGGCTGTTTGGGGAATAACAAAGTGAGTCAAAAAGGAGAGCCCGAAGAGTGTGGGCCCCCCTGCTGACAGATGTCGAATTCTCTATGGTGCTCCTTACAGATGTGCTCGCACTCTAGGAGCACCCAATATTTACCCGCATAGGGAGATTGGAGATTGGGGATTATTGTCGTGGGAGGTAAGCAAAGATGTTGGAATAATGTTTGATTAATGAATTGATTTAGTGGGAGGAGTCGCTTGTCAACGACGGCCATCGCAAAACATAAAGACAAGCCAGGGGCGGCCGAGAGCCTGAGATCCGGCACCGCCATCGCCACCGCCACCGTCACCGCCAAGGTGGCCGCCGATGTGACGTGAGAGAGAGAAAGTTTGAAGGCAACTTGACTTTGTCAAGTTTTAAAACCCGTGGAAGTTATTTGTTCTTTTAGACTTTGTCAAGGCAGCTGCCATGTTTAATTTTTAACGGAGGATATTTTTATGTAAGGGTTTAAGGATTTTGGTGACAAAAAAAAAAGTTGGATGAATTAATATCACTATGAGCACATGTTATTCCAAATGTGTATCAGTGTAACAAAAATACCCATCGCCTATAACAAAAAATTCAAAACTTTGCCTATTATGGAACCAACAAAAACCCAAACTATTTTTTGTCCGTGTCACTCAAACTTGTACCAGCGATCCAAAAATACCTTTCATTATCCCCATCATCTAAGACGGCCATTAAGATTCCAACATGGCGGCTTGCGTGGACAATAGCAGATAAATGAAGCTGATGTGAATTTGACATTTATTTAGCCTTAATCCAAAGAGAAGTTGTTAATCTATTTGCAAGTTCATGTAGTTTATTTATGTCGAAAACCCAGTTGGAACTCATATTTCCTGGTAACAACTTGTAAATATTTGATTTTCTTGAAAATCCAGACCTCCATATTAACCGGTGAAGTCGACACGTCAGCTTCAGGAAAAAAAAGAAGAAGAAGTTTACTTTCATTTGAAATTGAATGTACTTTCCTCGTAATTTAAGACACATAGGAAAGTACATTCATGTCCTTATCCTGCAATTTACGCACCACAGAACTTGGTACTTACTGCATCTACTAGTGTTAAGGATGTGTTCACACAATTTCAGGGTGGTTTTCTTTTCTCCGTTTGGTGATACATGGCAACTCCAACATTTCAAAGTCCCATATTTAATCAATCTAGCAATATTTATGAATTATTTTTAAAAGAATTATATTACTAAAAACATTGTGGACAATTTATATAATTAAAAAAAATAACTCACTTAAATAGTTAATTACTCCATTTGTGACTCATTTAAGACACTATAAGTTGTTATAATGAAAATATTTAAGATTGGGAAAATTATCTAAATAAATACAAACTTTTTCTTAACAATTAAGCCAATGCCCTACTCACAAGTTAGAACAGCTAAGAGCCTCTCTCGCCCAATTTGTTTTTAGTAATTCTTGACTGTAAACCTAATCTCTCCTTAATAATTAACATAGGTATTAAAAAAATAAAAAGGTATGGGGAAGAGCCGTAGCTGTTTGGCTCTTCCCCAGGCGGGGCCCACGTGGGGCCCGCAAGGCGACCTGGGGAAGAGCCAGCAGGAGGGCCCCACCATCCGAAATAATGAAAATAAAAATAAAAATAAACCAAAAACGATAATTCATTAGTGCTAATTGCACGCATATGATGGTTGGTTTGCACCCACCATCCGATAATTAAAAATGTTTTAAAAATAATTGGATGATAATGGAAAATTAATTAAAAAATTGGTGCTTGAAATCAAATCAACAAGCAACAAAGTGGGATGCATTCATCCGGAACCGGAACCGTGGATCCGGTCGACTTGTTTTAGTTTTCCAATTTCCTATTATTAATTTTTTGGCCTTTCCTAAGCCACGTGTAATTTCTCTCTCGCTCAATTTGTTTTTACTAATTCTTGACTGTACCCTAATCTCTCCTTAATAATTAACTTAACTACTAAAAAATAAAAAGGCATGGGGAAGGACGAGCCGCGTTGGCTCTTCCCCAGGTCAGGAGGGAGGGCCCCACCGCCTGGGGATGAGCCAACGGTTCTTTCCCAAGGCGACCGGCTCTTCCCTAGGCCAGGAGGGCCCCACGTGGGGCCCGCCTGGTTCCGGTTCCGGCCAACTTCCGAATAAATAAAAATAAACCAAAAACGATAATTCCTTAGTGAGTGCTAATTGCACGCATATGATGGTTGCAGCCACCATCCGAATAATTAAAAATGTTTTAAAAATAATTGGATGATCATGGAAAATTAATTAGTTAATTTATTTCCAATAACTTGCTTATCTCCCACTTTAATGGCATTGTTTATGTGCTTTCAAGATATAGAATGTAATTTATTTCCTTATAGTATTGTTATTTTTTTGTTCCTCTGTATTTAGATCATTAGCAAGTGCAAGTGAAAAAAAAAATCATAATGGCTTTATTGACCCACCACGTCCTACAAAACACTTTGCCAATTTGTCAACATGATCCATCGACACAATGATAATTATGGACCCCTCCCAAAAAAATCCATTATTGTTGTAAGAATTTGTCAATTTAGAGGTGAAAATTGTTCATATTCCTTAATCACTGCTAAGATAGCAGATATACTTTTGTTGTAATTATTGTTGAGATCTGGTTCTGCAATAACCCAACAAAAACTACGGCAGCGCACCTAGCCTGAGCACATATCATGTGCGAAGTCCAAAATTCCTCCACCTCCCCCAACAAACAGTAAAAGAGAATGTGAAGCTCCTATTTATGAGCACTGAACATTTAGCAATTGAGAAAGTATCTCATTAATTGATTGCATCGCTAATGTGGGAGATAAATTCAAATATATCGCGTCCATATGCGTAAGGGCCAATTGGTTTAAGCTTTTTTGCAAAAGGTCAAAATGATTTTCCGTCTAAATTTTAAATCTTAATCGAAATTTAAAAATTATAAAAAAGGTACATTTGTATTAATAGTTCTATCACAAGGAGAAGAAAAGTGATAGATAAAAGCTCTTTTTTATATGCTCGATATCCTGGATTGCTAAAGAATATCATCGGTTAATGAAAAATCACAGTATTTCCAGGACTTCAATATGTGAAAATTTGCATTACCAAACTTATGAATTTTGCGGTAAAGACATAACCAGTTAGAAGATTGAAGAATAATAGAGTAAATAAGAATATTTTTCTCTAAATTTTTGGAAGACTAACCCTCAAAAGAAAAAGATTTGAAATTGTACATCAATGTTCAAGGAAATAATGTTTATATTCGAGCACATTTAGGATAAGGAGATTAAAAAGGCAACAACTTGCGCATCATCAATTAATGATTTTCAGAAGACAAAAATGGGGACACTATTATTGAAAAAGAAACATTTAGCATTGAATTGTACTGTATTATATTCTCGATATATTGGAATTCCTTCAATCAATTTTGATCGGAAATTATTAAGGTAGACGAGGCCATTTTTGAAATTTCATGATTTTTTCTTTTCTTTCCTTCTTTGTTCCTTTCCTTTTGTTTCATTTTTATTTATTTATGTTCCCATTGTCGGTCTTGTAACCTAGACGATGGCAGGCGGAGGTCACCGACCATAGGCAAGGGTCGAGATGCCCTCACCCATTCCCTCGGCAGCCACAGCTATGGGCAACGAGTGCTCGCCCATTACGGGCGAGAGTCTCCGAATCAAAGTAAAAAAAGAAAATAAAATAAAAATACATACAAAAAAATTATAAGAATTATTCACGTTAGCGCCTACTATGCCACGTAGGACAGCCTGCATTCACGTGAACTATTTTGGGCCAAAAATTAGCCGGAATGATTATATCGTCAAATTGTTAAAACGCACATCACTGGAAAAATTGAATGGTTAAGGACTAAATTGACATTCGTATAATAAGTTTATGATTTTTCTATGATTAACTCCTTAGAAAGAGCCAACAACTTGTAATAAAGGGGAAAAAAAAAACTCAGATAAGATTTTCTCGCCATCGCTTCCACGTTTATTCAATCATTTAAATTTAATTATTCAGATGACGGTTGCAACTAAGGAGGTACACAAATGTCATTTAGCCCTCACTTCCAAAGACTAATGCATCGCCACTTGGAATTTTCATTTATTTTTTCCTTTTGTCTATTGTAATTAATCTATCTTTTCTCTTTTTGACGTCAAAAGGGCAATTTCAAAATGATGAGATCAAGAGAGTTTTTGGCAGTTACTGTTTCTTGGGTTGATCAATGGCCAAATGTTGCCAAAGTGCAATTTTCTTCGATTTTAGGACAAATTCCCACGTCTCGGTCGGGTCATGCGAAGCTTCTGACTTTTTCAATCGTTCTGATTAATATATATCGCTAATTAGTGTGGGTAGAAATTTCTAAGTAGCTCAAAAGACCTGCTTGATTCGACTTTATTGTGGGAAAAGTTTCAAAAAAAAAAAAACCTAAATATATCGCCCTCGGTGCCAATTTAATTTAAAAATTTTAAACTGTATCGATTGAATCCATAATCTCTTGACAAGTTATCAATCTAGTTTACCTGATATTTTTTTACTAGAAATTGTTGACATAGATGAGCGCTGATTTGGGCAAATTTTTTCAGCTTGTTTTCAATGTTTTATTACTTTTTTTTTTCTTCTCTTTCTTTTTTTTTTACTCCAATTATGGGCCGGCAATAGCCTCGCCAGAGCCATCGCGGCCCCCGAGGGTTGTCGGCAAAGAAGAACAGCACGGGAAAAAGAAGAAGAAGAAGCAAAGTGGGGGAGCCTGAGGGGATGTGGGAACACAAATTGGGTGCGTGTTGTTGATGTTGTTGTTGTTGGTTCATTTTCATGCTTTATTTCTTGGGCCGATCTTATCAAATTTATGATGAAGTCCTCGTTGAGAGTGTACCACCTTTGTCCTAGTGACCAGACATCACACTTCTCTTTCCATTCCCATTCCCACTTAATTTTTCAATAGCTTTCCCTTTTTTCACCCCCAAAAATAGAAAAATGTGATTTGTGAATGAGAATCAATCATAGCATCCACTTCATCACTTTGGGCCAAAAAAAAAAAAAACCATCAATTTTATTTTACGTTTTTTTTTTGCTCATATCTTGTGAATACATTTCACCATAGAATCGACTAACATTTTATCAAACAGATGGTTTTTTTTTTTTTAATATTTGAACCATGATGTAGATAACAGATGTATACAAAAGTGGATGTCGGTTAAGGAATCATCTAAGCGAAA